>CM074741.1:4701580-5331580 GCA_037367245.1 Phrynocephalus guinanensis
TTTGGTAAGTTAAAATAAAGTAGCCCACTCAATAACCTCTATATCCTCAGAGGAAGAATTCAACAGTTACTGTTAAATATCGGTCTTTTTCCAACCTCGTATGCTGTTTGTGGTTTGAGTGATGGGTGGGAACTTTTTTAGACTGGAGGTGGACTATTTAGGGGACTTATAGCTATTCTCTTGTGTAGTCTCTGCATTCCCACAGCTTAGCCCAGGCATGTCCAAACTTTGGTCGTCCAGATGTTTTGGATCACAACTCCCACAATCGGGAGTTGAGTCATGGCTACTGGACTTCTTTTTTGAGAGGTAGAAACGTTTCGCTGTTCAGCTGTTTGGATGAACAGCGAAACGTTTCTATCTCTCAAAAAAGAAGTCCAGTAGCCATGACTCAACTCTCAGTTAAACAAACCTGGATGACTGAGAATCTTCACAGACGATCTCCCACAATCCTTTGCCATTGGAAATACAGACTTAGAATTCTGGGAGCGGTGGTCCAAAACACCAGGAGGGCCGAAGTTTGGACATGCCTGGCTTAGCACAATGGATATTTTCCCAGAAATTCAAAACTCTGTGATAAAAATCGAGATAAAACTGGTGTGAATTTGCAGAGTAGCCCACATGGGTGACGTTTGGCAGACGGTTCGGGACAAAGAGAATACAAAATGTGCCCCCAATATGTGTCTCAGCTCATCTTTCTTTCTCTCCCACGTTCAGAGCTGGCTTTTCAGCATTCCAAACAGCGATGTTGCCAGCTGTGTAGGGAGGTCCCAGGAAAGGTCGGCAAGAATTGTGGAGGAGCTGTCAGCAGGATCAGTGGCCACCCTAGCTCATCAACAAACGTCTGACTAACTGATCTTGGATGCCAAGTCAGCCTGCCCCACATTTCACAGAGCGTTTGGATTTGACAGGATCCGGGTGAATTCCCTGGAGAATCATCCACAAGGCCAGCTGTGCAAGAGATGGGCAACAGGCAAAGCATTGGAAAGGCATAACAAGTGGAGAAATGCCCAAGAGCATGGATACATTATCTTTTTTCAGTTTGCCTAGTACCTCCATGCTGCCTAGATGCCTTAAGCACATCCGATCTCGCTTGATTTCAGAAGCTAAGCAGGGTCGGCCCTGGTTAGTACTTGGATGGGCGATCACCAGGGAATACCAGGTGCTGTAGGCACCTGGAGTAGGAACTGGCAAGCCACTCCAGTACTACTGCCAAGAAAACTCCATGGACATGGAGTCACGTAGAGTCGGTCACAACTGTAATGACACAACACACACACACAGTACCTCCATGTCTGTGCTATGCCCAGCCTATGAAGGCTTCTGACACTGACGATACATGGGTAGTGGTAGTGGATTCATCCTGCAATTAAATGTAGATTTTACAAGGGGGGGGGGTGGCTCAGCAGGCTAGAGTGCTGAAACTTCCGGCTGCTCAGCAACGGCTCAGCAGTTCGAATCCCGGGTGCCACAGAGCGGAGAGAGCTCCTGCTGTTAACCCCAGCTCCTGCCAGCCTAGAAGACTGAAAGCACGTAAATTCAAGTAGATAAATAGGTACCGTCATTTTAAAAAAGTAGTAAACTGTGTTCCATGTGCAGAAATGCGTTCGGCCATGCTGGCCACATGGCCACTGACTTGCACAACACTGGCTCGTTGGTTTAGAAACAGTGATGAGCGCCACCCCTAGAGTCGGACATGACTAGCATTGGGGGGTACTGAGTTCCAGCCCCCAAATAGGTTCTGGGGGCTTGGCTCACTCTTTATTCTGAAATTCAGAATAAAATCTGGAACGGATTCAACTCCTGCCCACCCAGCCGCCCGCCATTCCACTTCTCCATGCAAGCAAACATTGAGCCCCCATCTTCCACCAAACTCAACCACATCCATCTGGACGGTGGGGAAAGAATCTGATTAGTAAAGGCAAGGAGTGCACCAAAGTCTGAGTGGAGAAGGTGTTGTTTATCTCTTAGATACTAGTCATGCTCTGGCCATTCATCTTTTGAAAAATCCATCTTATAAGTTCAACTAATAAGCATTCAGAAGCAATAATTGCTAGGTATTTAAGTTGTTTTTAACACCCTGATTTGTACTAAAACCTTCCAAGCTGAGTGACGTTGATAATTTTTGGAATGATTTCTTTCCCTTTTCTTTTCTTTTGTTAAAAATCAGATTAATGAAGACGTTTTCTTTCAACCGCTTGTGTTCATTCATTTCGGAGAATTTGTGCCCACCACTTGCTGCCATGTATTTCTCCTAGAAACCCTCAACCTCCCCACCGCACCCCCGAGAAGTACAGTAATACCTCGGATAAAGAATGCCTCAGATAACAATTTATTTTATAACAAATGGAAATTTCCAGGCACAGGGCTGCCTTGGATAGAAATGGTCCCTATGGGCTGCCTCGGATAACAAATGTTTCATAATGCGTTGAAAAAAGTGTGTACCCTGCATGCATTGCAAGATGCATAGTTTGTGGAGGGGTGGGAGGAGTTAGGGTGTTTTTTTATGGTGTTTTGGAGTTATTCTGGACATGTTTTGCTGAGGGATTTGGACCTTTCAAACTTGGTAAGATAGGGAGCTAGCTTTCATTAATCTTTGCCCTGTTTTTCTTTGCATTTTTGGCTGGAAGCGTCTGGGTATTTTGCTGATTTCATTTCTCTGTATTTGCAGTCTTTTTTCATTACTCTGTGGGCAAAAATGGGCTGGATTTTTCTTCCTGATTATGTATGTTTGTTTGCATTTTTCCCCATTACGCTATGGGTGGGAACAGGCTGGAGTAGTCTTGCTCGTTTCTCTTGTCCATGTTTGCATTGCACTGCAGTGGGGTCTTCTGGGGTGATGATGTTCCAGCACTACAAACCTTTAAAGTGCATTTTATAAAGAGGTCCGGAAACCCCACCCCTCCCCCCACAGCTTTTTCGCCTTTTTCCGGACCTCCAGAATAGATTAATCGGTTTCTCATTCATTTCAATGGGAAACCACGTTTCGGATAACAAACTTTTCGGATAACAAATTGCCTTTGAGAACAAATTAAATTCGTTGTTATCAGAGGTACCACTGTATTAGATTTTATGCTGTGAAAAAAACAACAATAGCAAACAGGTGTGCACACGCATACATAGGTGTGCTGAGGATATAAAGCTTCCATTTTTATCCATTTGCGTGATTGTCTCCATACATGGGAAAGAAGATGCTCTACCATCCCCAACACCTTTCCTTTTATCTTTATTTCGAACGACCACAGCATCTGATGTTGGGAAAGGAAGACAAAATGGCATGGGCATCGGTTACTTTGCTGCAGAGTAAACACTGTAAATGACAGAGGGCAGGATCAGGCTCCTTAGCCCATTGTGGTGCACCTGTTCTCTGCCCCACTGTCCACACATTTGCTGTGCATGGACTGCCGGTTCAGCACTTTCTGCTGGCCCGGTTTTTGGTCCGAACAGGTATTTGGTAGCTCCTCCTCCTCCTCCTCTGTTGGACGCCCGCTCAGAAGTAGTTCCTGTAGGAGGTGGGGCATGGAAACCAGGGTGCTGTCTCTGAGTGGGCACCCACCAGAGGAGGTGGGGCTGGAAAGTGCCAATCAACTGTTTGGCTGATAAACAAAACAGTGCAGATCAACAAGGTGGAGGTTTGTGCCCATCTCTAGTCTATACCAGTGGCGGGCAACATGGCAAGAATATTTCATTCTTGGTTTGCCCATCCTCTAACTTCACAGTGTTGGGTTTGCTACCCAGTTACAAATAACACATTTGGCTATAACTAGTTACTTTATCCAATGTGTCATCTTTCCCTCTCCCTGGTGCTGGCCAATCAGGAGCTGTGCAAGGACATGCATCATCCCACCTCCCTGCCTGATTAGCCAGTGCCGGGGAGTCGGAAAGAGGACACATCGGAGGCTGTGTCCAGGTTGGATTTTTGCCCAGCGCAAACTACCAGCAAGGTAAGACAGTGGTTGATTTTGTCCCGGAGGCTGGGAATGAGCTCTGAGCACCGTGTTTCATTTCAGAATCAGTCCCCTTCTGGAATGAAACACCCACCTCTAGACATATCAGATGGGCTGGCTGGCATTCCAGAACTATACCAAGTTCTACACTGGCTATGGGATGCTGGTCTTTCACTCCACACTCAACCCATGGTTATGAAGTAGAATTCCTGTGGGAGGCAAGAATTATTTGTGGTACCGCATCTAAAGTTTTAGGTAAACCCAAACTGTTGCTATATATATATTATTTTTTCAAGAGAGAGAGAGAGAGAGAACAAGTTGAAGAAAAGGGTAGCATTTCTGTTTTCTTCATACCCCATAACATGAAACAAGTGTAAGCAGCAATGATTCCTATTGAAATCAATAGCGGCTAAAGCAATCTGTGGGAATGCAAGAGAAAAGGCCAGCCACATGCTTCCACGGGCATCCAATTTAGTTTACAAGCATGGAGACAGCCTCGAGGCCGGGGCAAAGAGCAAACGGCAACTTCTGGATGGCGCTTGAAAGCGAAAAGAACCTGTATTCAAAGTGCAAGGAGGAAGGACGGCTCGAAGAAACTCATTAATGTGAGCTAAGTGTATTGGCGAAAGGTTTTGCAGACAAAAAGCTGGTGCCGTGGCTCAATACGTGCTCTTTCAGCTAGACTTGGAGGGGAAGCCTGTGTTCATAGCTGGCTGGATAGTCTCTGGCCGTGGAGCCAGGGGTTGGGAGTTCAAATCCCCCTGGGGGACTTCTATGAAAAGAGCCAGCCCAGGTGGCTTTGGGCAAGCTGCACAGTCCCAGGGCAACCCTGGAAGAAGGAAACGGGGAACCACTTCTCATGGCTCTGTATCCAGCAAAACCTGGAAAAGGTCACTCTAACTCAGGCATGCTCAAAGTAAGGGGGCCAAATGCGGCCCGTTTTCAAATTCTGAGCAGCCCGCGGCTTCTTCTCCCGGCCGGCTCAGCCTGTCATGTATCCCCACCAGCTGCCCCCTCCCCATAACAGATGGAGGCGTCAGCTTGCAGTTTTACGGTTTGCCTGCCCTCTCTGCCTCTCTCTGTCCCCCCAGCCACCTGGCCAGCCTACCTGCCCCCAGCTCCATTGCCGCAGCATCCTCCCCGTCTCCTTGCATATTATAGAGACTTGTCCAAAGTGCAGCCCGGGGGCCAAATGTGGCTGAATGGTCGGCCCCCACACATTTTCACCTCACCAAATCTAGCCCTCCTTGCAAATAGTTTGGACACCCCTGCTCTAACCCAAGACTGACTTGGTGGCGAGATCAGCCCATATTACCTATTCTTCTCAAGTCAGGAGGTCAGACCCCCCCCCCAAAAAATTGTGCCTTCTCGGCAGTCCCTCCCTCCCTCCCTAGGGAATCATCTCCCACCCAAGATATGCCTGGCCTGGATATTTTGAAGGGGTCACTAAAACAATGGTGCCACTGGCCGGCTGTTTGCACCAAGACATAGTGGGTGTCTAGCGAATGCCAGCAGTCCCGGCAACTTATTCTTATTTTCATTCTTTAAAAAAAATCTGTAGTATTGTTTTACATAATTTAATTGTTCATGTAACTGCTGATTATGTTTATTAGTTTAAATTGAATTTACTGTACTTTTGTGTTCTGTTTACTTGTTGTAAACCACCGAGAGCTGCTGGGTGGGTAGAAGGGAGATAAAGAAATTAAATGAACAAATGTTAGGTTAATATTACATTCGGGGGTGGGGGTCTACTTTTAAATGTGCTTTTTTCACGCAATTAAGGATACTTTTAATGCAAATGTGGCAAGGGGGTTATCCCAATTATATGGCTCTTATAAAAGAGGGTCTCATAGAATCACAGAATCATAGAATCATAGAGTTGGAAGAGACCTCAAGGGCCATCTAGTCCAACCCCCTGCCATGCAGGAACCCCCATCACAATATTTCCGACAGATGGCCGTCCAGCCTCTGCTTAAAAACCTCAAAGAAGGAGACTCAACCACCCTCCTTTGGGGCAGCATCTTCCACTGCCGAACAGCTCTAACTGTCATGAAGTTCTTCCTAATGTTCAAATGGAATCTCTTTTCCTGTAGTTTGAAACCATTGCCCCAAGTCCTAGTCTCTGAAGCCATGGAAAACAAACCTGTCTCATCAGAGGCATAGCTAGGGCATCCAGAGCCCGGGGCAAAAGTCAGTTTTTGTGCCTCCCCCTCAACACACAGGAGAGTGGGCCCCTCACCCACCCCCGCCACCACTCCCCCACGGCCTGCCCAAGCCGCCCGGAGGGTGTCCCCTCCTCCTGCAGGGCCAACCCACCCATCCCCCAACCACCTGGGATGGAGCAGGGTGCAGTGTCAGTGGCCCCCCCACCAGCAAGCAGGCCACCGGGCGCGGCTAGGCTGCCCCACCAAGCCCGCCCACCCACCCACCCCTCTGGGCAGCTCCAAGCCAGGGAGGGTGATTCCCCCGCCCTCTCGCCACGACATCTGGCCCCACCGAGACTACCCACTGTTCCTGCCCCACCACCTCATCAGTAGAAGTCAAGGTGTGCTGGGGTGGAGACAGCGCTGCACAGGGCCTGGTAGGAGGAGGGCCGCAGCTGCCCCCCCCATGCCCAGCATTTGGCACCCCCTAATTGCTGCACCTGGGCACCCCACCCCCCCTTGCCCTCCCCACGCCATGCCCCTGGGTCTCATCGGGGGGGAAAGATCAGAAAGCACAGCTGTGGTTTAATCCACTCCATCCCATAAAAGCTGTTGTTGAAGGGCGAATCAACGTACAAATTCCATTGATTTAATGGGGTTGGTTTCGCTTGGATTCCAGCCATGGATTTCAACAGGTCAACTGTAAGAGAATTGGAGTCTCTGGATCCAACACACTATAATTATTCCTAGGCACGATATTCACCAGGTTGACCTCAGGGTGCCTCCCTTCCTCTCTCTTCCTCAGTCTCAGCCTGAACAGCCTCGCAGGGTTGTTGTGGATAAAGTCAGGATGCGGAAAGCGATCTGAGTTCACAGGGAGAAAAAGGGAAATAAATATGAGCCATCAGGTTGTTGTTGTTTTTTAAGCACAAATTTGCACAATCGGCTAGCTTGTCATTCATAATCAGATATGTCTTTTGTGAAGAAGTGAAAGCAAAGAGGTTTCTGTTGCCGTTTTGAATTTCTGGATTTAAAAAAACCCTTGTGGGCATGGCTACATGGCAGAAGTGTGTGTGTTGTGTCGTTACAGTCGTGACCGACTCTTCGTGACTCCATGTCTATGGAGTTTTCTTGGCAGGAATACTGGAGTGGTTTGCCAGTTCCTCCTCCAGGCGCCTACAGCACCTGGTATTCCCTGGCGGTCGCCCATCCAAGTACTAACCAAGGCCGACCCTGCTTAGCTTCCGAAATCAGGCGAGATCAGATGTGCTTAGGGCATCTAGGCTGCTACATGGCAGAAGTACAGAGACTCAAAGAGGAGAATAGCTCCACGTTCCCCAGGTACTTCTCTCTTTAACTGGCACTTATAGTCTCAATAGCTCACTCTGAGACATTTGAAAGATAATGAATAAAAAATGTTTAATTGCTTAAAGCTTTGAAGGGATCAGCAGCAAACAATAAGGCAGACTTCCAACAGACTAAAGAGAGGGAAAATGCATACAACAGAAGGGTGTGTGGATCTCTTTGAATTCAAAGGCAGGGAAGGAATGATTGGTTAGTGTTGCAAAGATTGACACTCACTCCAGTCTGGAAAGGTCCTCCCATCCACACCCACCACAGGCAGCATGTGAGATTGCATGGCAATTCTTGCAGAGGTAAAGATCTGCTGACTCTCCAGGTTAAAATACATCTAGGAGTATAATATATTTCCATCCTGGGGTGCTTTCTAACAATATAGCTCTTGCAAGTGCTAGTGAAGTTTGCCGCGATAAACCAGATAGCAACTGTAGCCAACAACCAAACAACCACACATTTCAAAGCACCGAAGAGCATATTTTATCTACTTACTTCTTTCTTGAATCCCTAGCCTGACTTTCCACTGTTAGGCGCTAATAGCTTTCACACGTTTGAATACAAAACGATAACACTCCCGACAATAAACACTGCATTATGAGGAATGCAACAGAAACAAAGGAAAAGAACAGCAATGCAAAGCGGTGAGATAGGACTCATTCCAAAGCCAACTCTACACAGAACATAACGATGAAATCAAAGCCTCTTGTTTTGTTTTCTTGACAAAAGATCCAATTTATTTCAAGTCCGGCAAGGACTCCAAGGAGAACAAAAGGGGTGGGCAGGTCTATCTCTCCATCAAATTTCGATATGGAGAGTGGACCATTTTTAAAAAAAAATATGAGATTCTCTTTAACCCCAAAATGTCCTCTTCAGTCATGGCTTATGCTGGAAGTGTGCATAATCAACCATCTGATTCTCTCTCTCTCTCTCTCTCTCTCTCTCTCTCTCTCTCTCTCTCTCCTCCCCCCAACCCACCTACCCACCCAATCTTATCTGGTTGAAGAAAAGCATACTTGATATCCACTATGGAGGGTCAAAGGAGAAAACCCAATTAACTTTTTAAGAGAGAGAGAAAGAAAGAGTTGCTCCCTTCAGGGATGACCAGTACTGTGTTGTGGTATGTGATTTCCTTTAACTGTGCATCTTACATTTGCTGTGCTTTGTAATGTGTTGCCAAAAGGTGAACACAGACTTTACTTGCAAATTGGATTGCTCAGACTAAAAGTCGGCACAATTTTTTTTTTAAAAAAAAGAAAGAAATCGTGATATTTGTGAGAAATTGCCAATTTATCAAAACTTTGGGTGTTTATACATGACCCCTAAGCTCCGCCGCAAATGGCTGCAAGGTCCGGACCTTAAAAATGTTTACCCACCAGCTCCGGACTTTGCAGACAATTAAGTGCAACCACGCCCACTTTAGCGTGACCAAACAGCAGTTTTCTTGTACCTGGTCTTTGATGGTGACAAATATTTGATCCGGTGTAAGGATAGTGAGTGCGGGGCTCTCCTGGCTTCCGTTTGTTCTTTTTTTGCGCCCAGCCCCTTTAAGAGATCTGAATGCTGCCCGGAACAAAAGGGAGGTAAGACGGCAGTCTTTTCTTTCTTTTTTTCTCCCTCCCTCAGGCAGCCAGCAACCAGGAAGTGGCGAGGGGGGTGGGGACAGAGGAAGACAGAGGAAGAGCGACGAACCCCTAAGATCTCTGGTCTGAATTTAAGTGGCCAGCGGATCTTAGGGGTCGTGTAAAAAGGCCTTCTATCACTTCGTAGTCGTTCAAAAACAACACACCTGTTGAATTAAAAGCAATGAATTATTTCCCTTTTTATTCATTGATCTGTCAACCCTCTTTTGACCCTAATTGTGGGCCCTTGTTATCTGTAGCCTTGATCATTTTCCAAACCGGGGGGGGGGGCTTTTGGTGAGGCATAACTCAGGAAACCCAAACCCAAACTTCACCAAACCTGCAGTGATTGTAAAGGAGAGTCAAGAAAGGCTTCCATATGATTTTGGTTTTTTTCTAATGCATGGAGGGCAGGCAGGTGGATTTTATAGCCTTTTTAAAAGTCAGGTGAATCAAAAGATTGATTTATCACTTCATCAAAAAATTCAGAAATTCATGACTTATAATTTCTCAACATTGACGAATTCCAAATTGCAAATCACCATTCTTCTTACTTGTGCCGATCTCTAGCTGAAACATAGGTCCTAGTGTGGGAGGAGGAAGGATTAGTATGTCCTTGATTTCTAGAATTACTCTCCTCCTCGCATTACAATTTCTGCAAATGAACTGGAGGTTGTCCATGACTTTGTGTATCTTGGCTCAACTATCTCAGATGCACTCTCACTAGAGACTGAGCTGAATAAACGCATAGGTAAAGCAGCTACTATGTTTTCCAGACTAACAAAGAGAGTATGGCTCAATAAGAAGCTGACAGAACATACAAAGATACAGGTCTATAAAGCTTGTGTACTGAGCACACTTTTGTATTGCAGTGAGTCTTGGACCCTCCATGCCCGACAGGAAAGAAAGCTTAATACCTTCCATATGCGCTGTCTTAAGCGAATATTCAACATTACCTGGCACGACAAAGTTCCAAATAGCATAGTCCTGAATCGAGCTGGAATCCCTAGCATGTACACTTTATTGAAACAGCGACGCCTACACTGGCTTGGACACATTGTGAGAATGGATGACGGTCGGATCCCAAAAGATCTTCTATATGGAGAACTAATGCAGGGAAAGCACCCCAGAGGGAGACCACAGCTGCGGTACAAGGATATCTGTAAGAGGGACCTGAAGGCCTTGGGAATGGACCTCAACAGCTGGGAAACCCTGACCTCTGATCGCACTGTCTGGAGGCAAGAGATACAGCATGGTCTACATAAATTTGAAGAGGCATTTGTCCAACAGGCAGAGGAAAAGAGGCAGGCACGGAAAGAACGAAACTCGAGGACCGGGCAAGAAACAGAATACATCTGCCCCCAGTGCGGTAGAGACCACCATTCCCGGATTGGTCTATTTAGTCACACTAGGTGTTGTTTTAGGATCTCTACTCCAGGATAATACCATAGTCTTTCGAGACTGAAGGATGCCAATGATGATGTATTTGTTATTTTTATGACCCTGATGTGTGCCTGGGTGTTCTGTTCTATTATTGCCTTCTAGAGAATGGCTGAAATTTGGTAGCAAGCTGCAACTTGAGTTTGTTCCAAACTTGATAGCACAAAATAGGCACAGTGGCACACCATTACCTTGGCCTTACTTGATGCTGGGACTTGATTTGTCATCCCCAGGCTGGAGGAGGCTGGAGTCTCATATAGGGTGCTATATCTAGGTAAAAAGAATGAATTTCAAAGATAGAAGATGGGAGATACTTGGCTAGAAAGTAGTACATGTGAAAGAGATCTGGGAGTCTTGGTGGACCACAAATTGAACACGAGTCAGTGTGATGTGGTGGCCAGGAAAGCCAATGCGATTCTTGGTTGCATCAACAGAACCATAATGTCTAGATCAAGGGAAGTGATAGTACTACTCTATTCTGCGTTGGTCAGACCCCACCTGGAGTACTGTGTTTAGTTTTGTGCACCTCAATTTAAAAAGGATGTTGACAACCTCGAGCGGGTACAGAGGAGGGTGACCAGGATGATTGAGGGTCTGGAAGAAATGTCCTATGAGGAGTGGCTTAGGGAACTGGGAATGTTTAGCCTTACAAAAAGAAGACTGAGAGGGGATATGATAGCTATGTTTAAATATTTGAAAGGATGTCGTATTGAAGAGGGAACAGGTTTGTTTTCCATGGCTTCAGAGACTAGGACTCAGGGCAATGGTTTCAAACTACAGGAAAAGAGATTCCATTTGAACATTTGAAAGAACTTCATGATGGTTACAGCTCCTCGGCAGTGGAATATGCTGCCATGAAGGAGGGTGGTGGAGTCTCCTTCTTTGGAGGTTTTTAAGCAGAGGCTGGGTGGCCATCTGTCGGGTGTCCTGTGATGGGGGTTCCTGCATGGCAGAGGGTTGGACTGGATGGCCCTTGAGGTCTCTTCCAACTCTGTGATTCTATGATTCTACACTTCTGTGACTCAGCACCTGCTTTGTCCTTGTCATTCTCAGTCTCTTTTTGTCTCTTCAGCTGGTTGATCTTAGTCGGCACAGGAGATCTGTGCTAGTTCGTCCATCTGCCAGCAGGAGACTCTGCCAGCATAAAGAGAATGAGGCCAACACAAAAAGTCTCTGCTTCTTCCCAAACCAACACCAAAACATACTACAGCTGGCACATTTCTCAATTAGGTTTGCACAGTAATTTAGCTGGTGTGCAGCTTACTCAGCTTTTTTTACTGAATCTGGAGCTGACCCATCTAGTTGCATGTCGTAAAATGGACTATTTCCCCTCTGTGCCTAATGGCTTTCTCTCGTAGAACGCAATAAGGGACAGGTGTCAACTGCTACCGGTAAAGCCATCTTTCATGAGGTCTGTTCAGACTCTTTGCTTTTCATTAGATGATCTAAATTTTGGTCAGAGGCCATCACAGACTGATCTAGGGAGCACCAGCTGCGTTCTCCAACAGGCCTTCTCAAAATTTCAGATAAACTCATCACTCTGACTTTACCAGTGCATTTTTACCTCTTTGAATCTCAGTTTTCAGACCACATGCAGGCTTCCTTCTGCACGCAAAGCCCCTGCAGAGACAGTCAACTGCAAGAAACAATATTTGGCCTTCTGATTAGCTGTTTGTTTTATCTGTTGTTAATTACAGTTCTATCCTGCCTTTCTCTGACAATGAGATTAAGAGGATGGTTTACATGGCTGGCCTCCTTCCCACTCTATCTGCACACCAGTCCTGTGATGGTAGGTTGGGAGAGATTAACTGGCCCAAATTTGTATATAGTTTCATAATTAATTGGAGACTGGAACCTGAATTCTTTAACTGCTATATTACAATAAACCTTGTGTTCTTGGAAAGCATGGAGAAACAATAATAAACCTGTGCCATCGAGTCAATTCAACCCTATTTTCCAGGTAGAGAATACTCAGAAGTGGTTGACCCTTCCCTTCTTCTGGGGACATTTCTGGGACTCTGCAGCTGGCCCAAGGATACCCAGGCTGGCTCTTTTCATAGGAGGCACAGTGGGGAATTGAACTCCTCCCAACCTCTAGCTCCACAGCTGGATATTTAAACCTCTCTGAGCTATCTATTAGAGATGGGCATGAAATGATTTTTTTTATTTCGTTATTCGTTATTCATTTCGTTACGTAACAAAACAAACAACGACCCTATGGACAAATTTAACATGAAATGAACTGAACCAAGGTAAATTGGTTCGGATGGGTTTGTTTCGTTAATGGGGGGGGGCAGAGATCTCTCCTACCTGGCGCTGGTCGGAGGTCCTTTCGCGCCGAGCTGCACGGAGGGAGCATGCACCTCGTCGGTGCCATCAAGGGATGTGGCGGGGTTGAGCCTCAACCCAGCCCCGGGAGGAGAGATAAGAAGAAGGGTGTGTTTAGGCAGCCAGAGCAGCGCGGCTTCAAAGCTGCCGCCCCTTGCACCTCCCTCCCGCAACCCGTTATCACGGGGCTGATCGGGAGGGGAGATAAGGAGGCGGCGCTTAGGCAGCCAGAGCAGCACCGCTCCAATGCCGCTCCCCCTCCTTATTCCTCCCACACCCGTTCGTAGGCACACAACCCTAGCTCTGACTGGGCCCCAGGGGCTGCACAGTGGGCGCTGGGAAAAAAGCGGGAAAAAATGAATAACGAAACAACAAAACAATGAAACAAAAATGAAACGAAACAAACTGAACTCCTTAACGAAATGAAATGAAATGAAATGCCATTTTTTCGATTCGTGCCCATCTCTACTACTATCTATCTATCTATCTATCTATCTATCTATCTATCTATCTATCTATCTATCTATCTATCTATCTATCTATCTATCTATCTATCTATCTATCTATCTATTATTATCATCATTATCATCATCATCATCATCATCATCATCACCACCACCACCACCACCACCACCACACAGGTAACTACGCTGGATTTTGTATTGCATATCACTAGTCGAACACTTCCCAAGCATTTAGGACTATGTGATGTATCGGTGAATTATGCGAGCAGTTCCCAGTAAGGTGGTCTTCTGCAGCTGACTGATGGTGACTTTGGCCGTTACTTCACGAAGTGCCTCGCTTCGAATCGACCTTGCCTTCGCTGTGAATTCGGTGGCGGTCACGTGGTCTCCCTTCGATCCCACCCCTGTTTATCAGTGCTCACGCGCTGCATTTTTACTACCGAATCGATTACTACCTCACGTGCTCCCTTCGCATTAGGACGCCGCTTTGCAACGTTCGCTTGTTCCCATCCTTTTAAAAAAAACACTCGGCGTATCGATGCATCAATACTTGGCTGTCATTTCCGACAGAGCTGGTTATGTGTCTAATCTGGTGGTGGAGAGAAGCGGGCTTGAACCCCCCCCCCCTTACGTGCTTGAAAGCCAGCAGGGTAAGGGACTCCTGCCCAACCTCTCCCCTTTGGATGCGTCTTTCCTCCCTTCCCATTCCCTTCTCGCTCCCGGAGGGTGTGCGGTATGATTTTCAAGTCCTCCCTCTGATGCAGACCCGACCGGATCGCCCGGCAGCGGAACTCCCTGGGCGTCCCACGAGGGGACAGAGGTGATCGGGCTTTAGGGCGCGTTGCCGAGTCGGAGCGTGCGCGCGCGCGCAGTTACTGCTTCTCGCCGCGCCGAGCATCTTCAGTTTGGAAGCCGAAAGGGTCGTTTGCAGAGTTTGGATATTTAAAAAACAAAAACAAAAAAAACCCGAGTCCACACGTCACGTTGGGAGCGAAGCGAGATGCAAAGTGAAAAGATTCCCGGCCGCTGGCAGGGGAACCACTCACCCCGCTTGGAGCACGGTAAAGGGGGCGTGGTCGGGGTGGCATCGTAGCCAAAAAGGAGGAGCGTGCGGACTGAAACGATCGATTCGCACAGAAAGGAGGGGTTGCCGCGAAGCGAGCGGTTCGTGAAGTAACGGCCTTTGTCAACTCCAATTTCTTCTGAATACTTTCTCAGCTCTTTAGGCACCACACCCAGCGTGCCAATTACCACCATGCCATAAGTTCGCCAACACTGGCCTGGAGTATCTCTGCCCCAAACTCCCCCTTCCCCCCGGTTCAGGTCCCATATTGCATACACTGGCAATCTTTCCAACACCGGATGTGAACTCTGAAATTCAATTTTCAGATCCTGATATCAGGTAACCTTTTCAAGTTGTTTCTCAGTGACTCTACTATCACCTAGTATAGCAATATCAATGATCCATACTTTTTTCTTCTCCACAATTGTAATATCTGGGGTATTATGCTCCAAAACCCTGTCTATCTGTATTCGGAAGTCCCCAATTAATTTTGCATGCTCATTTTCAATCACTTTTTAAGGCGTATGATCCCACCAGTTCTTTGCTACAGGCAGATGATAGTTGTGACACATATTCCAGTGGACCATTGATGATGATGATGATGATGATGATGATGATGATGATGATGATGATGAAAGACTATCTCAAATATTAAATAAGAATTGGAGGCCACAAACGGATGTTAGGAAAAGTCTGTAGTTAGAGCTGAAGAGTGATTCCATATTTGCGAAATGAGGCTCCAACAAAGCTCCAAACAAAGCAAGTGATTGTGCAGAAGCCCAAAAGTGCAGAGTAACCTGCTGTGACATTCAGAGGCGTGACTTAGCTAAGAATTTCCCCCTTTCAGACACAGGCTTCCATTGGTATTGGTTTTTCTCCTGAGATCATCAAAACAAACAAACAAAAACGGTGAAAATGACTCATATTTTCCCCATTTGTGGCATTCTGAAGTCTATGGTGTAGCCAACAAGTCACAAAACTATGGCTCTACTGGCTCAGAACATTATGTCTGAAAGCTTGGCTGATTCCAGTTGGATGAAAGATTTTGCAAAAGAGCTTATGTTCCTAATGTATGTTGTTTTTTGTTCAGTCATTCAGTCGTTTCCAACTCTTTGTGACCCCATGGACCAGAGCTCGCCAGGCCTTCCTGCCTTCTACTGCCTCCCGGAGTTTGGTCAGATCCATATTGGTTGCATCGATGACACCGTCCAACCATCTCATTCTCTGTCGTCCTCTTTTCCTTTTGCCTTCAATCTTTCCCAACATCAGGGACTTTTCCAAGGAGTCCTCTCTCCTCATGAGGTGGCCAAAGTACTGGAGCCTCAGCTTCAAAATCTGTCCTTCCAGTGAACATTCGGGGTTGATTTCTTTCAGGATGGATAGGTTTGATCTCCTTGCAGTCCAGGGGACTCTCAAGACTCTCCTCCAGCACCACAGCTCAAAAGCGTCAATTCTGCGGCGATCAGCCTTCTTTATAGTCCAGCTTTCACTTCCATACATCACTACTGGAAAAACCATAGCTTTGACTATCCTGACCTTAGTTGGCAAAGTGATGTCTCTGCTCTTTAGGATGCTATCTAGGTTTGCCATTGCTTTCCTCCCAAGAAGCAGGCATCTTTTAATTTCGCTGCTACAGTCGCCATCTGCAGTGATCAGGGAGCCCAAGAAAATAAACTCTGTCATTACCTCCATTTCTTCCCCTTCTATTTGCCAGGAGGTGATGGGACCGGTAGCCATGATCTTAGTTTTTTTTTTTTTATGTTGAGATTCAGCCCATTTTTTTCACTCTCCTCTTTCACCCTCATTAAGAGGTTCTTTAATTCCTCCTCACTTTCCCAAGGTATACTGGGAGACAAAAAGTAAGATTTGGCTTTTTGTTGCTCTCCTAGAGTGTGACGAAACACAGACTCCCTAGGGGGCACTATTGGGCCATATCAGAATATAGATTATTGTACCGTATTTTGCTTTCCAACGTTCTCCAAAGGTTTTGCAAAAGCATCTTCCAAAACGGCTGCTTTTCCTAAAAATGTGTCTGGTTTTTAAAAGTGCCAGTACCATAATATTCAGGGCTTTTGTTATGATAATGAAGCCAAATGCTCACATCAGTAAACTAAATTCACAGATGGAGTTCAAAGGCAAATGCAGAGAGCAGGAGGGTGTCCGTCAAATATAAATTCAGGAAGAAAGGTTAGCATAATATCAACAGCCCAAGACTCCATGAATTGTGCAGCCCAGGTGGGTTACAAAAGCAGCTACACGATGATTTGTAATTGACTGTTACTTCAATATAAGCCAAGGAAGATGGGATGCAGAATTGTCGCCTAAGGGAATTGTAAAGTGGGAAGGGAGCCTGAGGGCCATCAAGTCCGACCCTTGATCAAAACAGGAAAGAACCTCTGGACAAGCCTAAAGAAGTCTGCCTTCCATGCTCGTAGGTCTTTTTTCTACTTTGAAAACAGAACAAGAAGAGGGAGGAAACAAATTCAAAGAGGGAAGAGAGGAAATGACACCCTGAGAATAGCCACCTACGTGCAATCAGAAAAAGCAAAAGAGAAAAATATACCTAGAGCAGGGATGGCGAACCTTTTAGAGACCGAGTGCCCAAATTGTGATTCAAAACCTACTAATTTTTTGCAAGGTGCCAATTCAGCCATTTAACCTGAATACAGGTGGCTGTGAAGGACGAAGTCAAGAGCCCAGAGAAAGGGCTCTGAATGCCACCTTTGGCACCCATGCCATAAGTTCGCCAACACTGGCTTAGAGTATCTCTGCCCAAACCACCCCTGGTTCAGGTCCCATATTGCATAGACTGACAATCTTTCCAAAATGGAATGTGAAATCTCACAATCCAGGAAAAAATGATTTCCTCTCTTTTCCCTCTGCAACAAACTTTTTCTGTGAGATTTTTTTCTCCTGTAATCATATGAGAAATATCCCCCCTTTTTTTTTCCTTTTTCCTTTTCCCCATACCCCCTCCCTTTTCCCCCCCCCTTAAAAACCCAATAAAATTATAAATAAAAAAAATAGAAATATCAAGGCATTGTGTGGGAAATCCATGAATTCTTTTTTCCTGAAAAACAAAATTTCAAGGTCTGTGGGATTATCTGGAAGTTAGCTTTTAAGCTTTGTTTAAGTCTAGTTATCTGCTTATTTTAGTATTTAATACTTTGCTCATGGTTATTGTAAACTGCCCAGAGTTCCTTTGGAAGACTGGTGGTATATAAATAAATAAATAAATAAATAAATAAATAAATAAATAATATTATTACAATTCCTGCACAGGAGACAGCCATCTCAGCCTTTTTGGCTAAGAACAAGTGTAGCATTTGTAAAAAAGAAAAGAAAAAGGGACATATTTACATATGTGGTGGCTGTGTGAGATAAGGAAAATGGAATGGACATTGGTTTTTAAAGAAATGCAAGAAATATTAGGGGAAAGGATCCAAATGTCCCCACAAATGGCATTGTTAAATACACAATTGAGAAAATAAGAGGTGGAATTGATAATTATAATGATATAACAATAAAAAGGTTGGTTTTTGCAAAGTATTAGAAATCTAACAACCAAATATCATTGGAGAAATGGTATAAGGACTGATGGAATATGGCCATTAATGATAAATTGATGTGTGAAATTAAAATCAGGAAAGGCCTGAAAGAGTCTAATGATTTTAATGGAATATGGAATAAACTGTTGGTATACGTATTTCAAAAAGGTAAAGGTTATACACCCAGAGAAGATTCAATCTATTTCTGGAGAGAAATGGGCTGGTCAATAAGTTTGGTTAAAACCCGAGTGGCTGGTAGGCTGCACTGGATTGGTTTTTGTTATACTTGTTTGAGATTAGATTAATTTTTTATCCTTTTTTGTATAATGTCTTATGTTTGGTATTGTATTTTTATAATTTAATAATAAAATATATATATTTTAAAAGAAGCAGCCTTTGCTACACAGGATGCTCTTAGAAAGGGCAGAAGAAAAACTGAGCTGCACAGGACAGGAGTCCTGCACAGGATGGGACCTTTCCTGGACAGAATGCACTACATCCGGCAGAGGGGTCTGATCATTTTTTGGCACAGAGCAACATATGAAAATTGTCAGGGGCAAGTCTGGAGTCCTGGGTTCATGGGAAGCTGTGAGGACTTGCTGATGCCAGGATATATCTCATTGAGGTGCCTTGGCATGGCAGGAACTTCAACACACACACACACACACACACACACACACACACACACACACACACACACACACACACACACACACACACACACACACACACACACACACACACCATGAGAGCGAGACACTGCAGGAAGGAGGAATTTTTCAAAGACCCTTTCCATCCCGAATTTCAGCAAAAGAGAGAATCTGGATTGTGAGGCTTGGTTTTGCCTGTAGCCTGGTCAGTAATCTCTTGTTTCCTATGTTGTGGGTTGATTCTTGCCCGTTGTGATGTGACAAAGCAACAGCAGGCAAGTTGGCGACTGAAGCAAAGAGTGGGTTGCAAGTCTGGTTTGTATCCAGATATCTGCTGTATCGATGGGGCCTGGCCTGGCCTGAACTGGTTTGGGGGTGGCTGGAATCAATTTCTTTTCTCTTTAGGCTGAGACAAGCTTTTGTATGTTTCCAGATTGGGGGAGTGTGTGAATGGGGAAAACAAGAGGGGGTGGGATCCATTCGGGGAGAAAGATAGGAAAGAAATATTTAAAATAGATACATAAATAAATAATCCCCGGAGCCATGTAACCTTCTCCTTGGCTAGTTCCCGCCTTCTACAAATCTACCTTGTGTCAGCCAGTACTAGCCACTGGAAAACAAAATAAAAAAACCAGAAAATTGTGTCTGGGAGGGGGGTTGAGGGAATTTCTAGCCTTAATTGGGTTATCCAAAGCCTACACAAGTGAGGCAATCATCCTCCACACACACACACACACACACACACACACACACACACACACACACACAGAGAGAGAGAGAGAGAGAGAGAGAGAGAGAGAGAGAGAGAGAGAGAAGTGTAACCAAGATTCAATGTAATTACAGTGGACCTTCATATAACAAGCGGATTGTTTAACAGAAAATCTGCTTAAAGGAAAAAAATTCCGGAGATGGGGGGGAAATCGCTTAACAGAATCGCCTATGGGACGAATCCATACAAGAGAAAAACGGTCGCGATTCGGGATAAATCCATTTCAATGCATTCCTATGGGAAATTTTACAAAGGAAAATTTGCTCAACAGAATTCCATTTGGAATGAATTAATTCCTTTATACACTGGACCCTCGTACAACAAACCATTTGTATACTATAAAATCTGTACAACGTAAAAAATTCTGGAGATAGAGGAAATTTGGTTAACAGAATCACCTATGGGGTGAATCTGTACAACATAAAAACAGTCGCAATTCAGGATTAATACATTTCAATGCATTCCTATGGGAAATTTTCCAAAGGAAATTTTGCTTAACAGAATTCCATTTGGAACGAATTAATTCCTTTATACACTGGACCCTTGTATAACAAATGCTTTGTATAACATAAAATCTGTACAACATAAAAAATTCCGGAGATAGGGGGAATTTGCTTAAGAGAATCGCCTATGGGGTGAATCCATACAACATAAAAATGGTCGCGATGAGGGATTACTCCATTTTCAATGCCTTTCTATGGGAAATTTGTATAAAGGAAAATTTGCTTAACATAATTTTATTTGGAACGAATTAATTCCTTTATACAAGGTACCACTGTAGTTAGAGAGGAGAAAGAAGAAAGAGAACTATAGAACATGGCCATCTAAGAAAGCAACATACAGTGGTACCTTGTATAAAGGAATGAATTCGTTCCATCCGAAATTCTGTTAAGCAAATTTTCCTTGGTACAAATTTCCCATAGGAATGCATTGAAAACAGTAATTCCTAATTGCAACCATTTTTATGTTGTACGGATTCGCCCCATAGGCGATTCTGTTAAGCAAATTTACACTATCTCCAGAATTTTTTATGTTGTACAGATTTTATGTTATACAAACCGTTTGTTATACAAGGGTCCACTGAAGTTTCCTCCCTTTACCAAATGTGAAAGCACAATGACTGCTTGTTCAGGGAGAAACGGATATAGAAAGAAATGCAGGCGCAAGTGATCACTAAAAAAAAAGCTAAAATAAAACAAAATCAAAACAATCAGTGAGCTTTCAGTGAAAATAATTCTTCTTCAGGCTGTGGAACAAGCAGTTCCAAAATGCCTATGCTTTTATTAAAGTCTTGTGGCTATTGTAGGTTTTGCTTCATAGATGCCAATCAGAAAAGGGGGTGTGAGGGGTGTGTATGGTTTCAGACCCCCCCCTTCAGCCAGTAAGGTAGAATTTATCACCTGACTCTTTAAACAAAAGGCCACCAAGCACTTGGCACCCCCTTTAAGCCTCTTCTTCTGCCTTCTTTTTAAAACTCAAATAATGTTTTATTTGGCTGGGGGAAAACAAGTTAACACAGGAGCACAGCCAGTCTTCATCAGGGTTGGGATTAAAATTTAGTTCCACCGCCAGGAACAGCTGATTTTAGCCAAATTAAAGTCAAATCAATAGTTTTACCTGGGAGAAGGATTGCTTTTCTCAGTATGCCTTCTTGGTTGTCTGGTGTTAAGAGTCTGTGATGTTAAAGAATCCACCTTCTCTAGGAACATAGTCCAGTGAGGTTGGACTGAGCCTTCATTGGGGACTTGGAGACTGGAGTTTCCAATTAAGATTGTGGCTTTCTTTGCGTCTTCACCCTCCAGCTGTCAGTCTCTCATTCTTTCTGCCCCTCCATCTTTTGCTACAGCGGCTGATACCATTTCCCCCATGACCTCCTATAAGGGTCTTTTTAAGCCCCCAGACACTAGAGCAAACTCTAGTGATTTTTTTCCAAGCTGTGTAAACCAGGGGTACCCAAACTTTTTGTAAGGAGGGCCAGATTTGGTGGCTGAGAATGTGTCAGGGGCCGGTTGCTCCCCGACCCTGCCACCCCACTGCAAGGCCCACCCACTGACCCATAAGCCCCACCTACTGACCCCTTGCAATCCCACCTGCAGGAAGGAAGGCGGGGACCAAGGGAGGGAGGGAGGGAGGTGGAAACTAAGAGAGGAAGGAAGGAAGGTGGGGAACAAGGAAGGGAGGGAGGGAGGGAGATGGGGACCAAGGGAGGGAGGGAGGGAGGGAGATGGGGACCAAGGGAGGGAGGGAGGAAGGAAGGAAGGTGGGGACCAAGGGAGGGAGGGAGGGAGGGAGATGGGGACCAAGGGAGGGAGGAAGGAAGGAAGGAAGGTGGGGACCAAGGGAGGGAGGAAAGAAGGAAGGTGGGGATCAAAGGAAGCACAGGGAGCCATGGCCACCGCAGGGGAATGTGTGGGTGAAACAGGGGGAGGGAGGGGCGGGCCAACCAGCTGCGGGCCACTCAGAATAGCCTGACGGGCCGGATTTGGCCCCCAGGCCGGACTTTGGGCAGGCCTGGTGTAAACCATTCAGATGGTAACTAAGTTCTTATGAAACTGCCCTGTCGCTGACTGAGAAAAACTGGAAACCCAGCACCACCACCACCACCCAACTCTTGTTTGCACGTCAGCAAAGCTCTCATCCAGAGAGGTGTGCAGTGAGCCACGCATTTGTGCTCCCAGCTTCTGGGAGTTGTAGCCACTAAAGACCAATGCCAGTGCAGTCAGTCCATGCTGGGTTATAGTCTGAACTTTACAGGCGCTCTCCAAGGTGCTGAGCACTATCCCCATATTAGATTATGTCCAAACTTAAGCCCTCCTGATGTTTTGGACCACAACTCCCAGAATTCTAAGCTTAGATTGTCAATGACAAAGGACTGCGGGAGTTGTGGCCCAAAACATCTGGAGGGCCGAAGTTTGGACATGCTGAGATACAGTACTCCCATAAAGGTCTTATTAAGACCTGGAGTCGGTTCGCTGCTCCCCATACACACACACATGTGGTAGTGCTTCAGTGGCTGGAGGTCCCAAAAGATACATTCCCACCACCTCCTATCCCATACCTTATAATAATACCTTAGAACTAGAGAGGTGGAAGAAACCCTTTGAGTTGTGGAGCCCAGCTCCTGTCAAGGAGGCACAGGGGGGAATTGAACTCCCAACCTCTGGACCTGTAGCTAGAGCAATAAACCACTGAACTATCTGGCAGTTGTGCCTTTGCTTCTGGGTTTCGAATTTGATTCTGGCCCATGACCTGGAGCTCACCGGGGCCTGGGCCAGCCTCTTCTTGGCAGCATCAGATCTCTCAGCTGCAGCCTGCCATGGTCCTCCTCACCAGTCTTGCTAAGCTTAGTCCAGTTCCAGGACTAACAGTCAGAGAAAGAAGAACAGAGGAGGGATTAGTGGAGAGAGAGAGAGAGAGAGAGAGAGAGAGAGAGAGAGAGAGAGAGAGAGAGAGAGAGAGAGACCTTGACCCCAACTTTAGTCAAGGACAGTTTTTCCATCACAAACTGGAAGGGCAGAATTACACACTGGGGAAATATCTTCTTTTTCGGAGAGGGTATTGCGAGAACTTACAACTGTTCCACCTAAGAAGCGACCCCTGGCCCCTAGCCATGCCTGTGAGACTTTGGGACTTGAATACAAATGTACAGTTTTGGCGTTACCTTCCAGAACTTGGTGCCCTGCCTGAAGAAGATCAATTATAATCAAAAGCTTACTATATGTTGTTGTTCTTCTTGTTGCTGTTGTTGTTGTTTTCATGTGGTCTAAAGGTATCACCTGTCCCTGCGTTTGTGTTGTTTGAGAGATGACGTGGCCTTTTCTGTTATATTCTTTTTCCTGAGATCTTCTCTGTGGATTCCAGAATCCCCACAGGACCAGGGGATTCTGGGAGTTGTAGTCCAAGTGCATTAGCTTTCCCACGACTGGGTAGAGCATCCACTCCAGAGAAAAAAGAATCTTTAAATGATGCGGAGCAAATATGTGCACACCTTGGAAATCTTTTAGAACTGGCTTTTGGATGGTGTCCTCTATCCCTAATTTCGCTTTTGAAGTGCAAGCTTGAGAGACAACTGTATTTAAAATAAAAATAGGAGGGGGGTGGGGAGCATGAATGACACACCTGGAGCCTCAGAGAATGCAATTTAAGGCTAGAATGGAAGTTATCCAGCAGCCCACATTAATTCTTGGAAGCTATTATTTCCCAAACCGGGCCATATCTGTCACGGAGACTGTGGACACATATTCAAATCAGCGTAATATAAATGCAAATGCCAGCTAAGTGGACTTTTGCACAGGCATTTGGGGAGGGGGGTGTTCTTTGGTTCATCTCTCCCCCTTTTTTTGCGTTTGAATGGAAACTGGATTGACAGGTGTGGACGCAAGGGAGGGAGGGAGAGAGAGAGAGCGAGAGAGCGCGCGCAGCCCTGCTAGCATCTTTTTCCGCCCAGCTTCGGGGTTCGGGAGCCAATTCCCAGTCTCTCGCCTCCTCTTTTGCAACCGGCAACGGTGCGCAACGGATGAGGATTCGGAGCTGGTCAAGGCAGCTCTCCTTGCGAGCGGCAGGGCGCTCTGGAACTTTTTTTTTCTGCCAGCCTCGGGCGCTGCTGCTGCTGCGGCTGTTTGCGCCTTCTATTGTTCCCGATCCCGAACCAAAAGGCTGGGTCCTACTGCGCGGAACCCACACCAGAGGCGGAAAAAGGTCCGTGGAGCCGGGGAGGGAGAGGAAAGGGGGAGGGAGAAGAAGGAGGGTCTGGCTGGCCGAGGCGGCTCGTCCCTTTGGAAAGCTCGGCGCCGTCTGCGCCTTTAAGAATGCTCCAGCTGTTCCCTGGGAGGCAGAGAAGAAGCCGCCTTTAGGAGAAGAGGCACCGAGAGGCAGAGAGCGAGCGAGAGAGAGCCGCTGCTCGGGGCTGCAAGGAGGCAGAAGCCGGTGGGTGGCTCCTGAACTTATCCCGGCTATTTTGGGCTCCGAAGAACGCAGGTCCACGGAGGACCTCGGGGACCTCTCCAGGGCTGATTCCTCTCTTGACCTGACGGGCGGCACCACCCGCTCTCCTCCTTTCTTTTGCGCCTTCCTCGCCATCTCTCTCCGCGCCGCCGCGCTCCTTGCCTCCAAGAAGTTTGCCAAAAGAGGCGAAGGGGGACCTCCTTGCGGGACTCGACCGGCAAGTTCGCCACGAAGGGACCCGGAGCGCCGCCAGCCCGGCTGGTCCTTCCTGAAGCCCAGCGCCCTCACCCACTTCCCTGGCTCTCAAGCCGCTGAGGCAGCCAGCCAGCCGCCAGCCGCGATGTGTCCTGGTCAGGTGGAACAAGGTTGGAGACCAGAAAGCAATTGGGGATCTTTACGCGTCTGGGACTGAAGGCGCAGGGGGCGCGTAGTCTTCTCCCATTCCCCCATTCCCCCACCCCCGAAACCTTTGAAAGACTGGAAGGAAGACCCTGGAATATAACCCACGATGAAGGGGATCTGGTATATTTTCACCCTGATCCTGACAGGTGAGTGGAAACAGCGACCCAGGCGTCCTGGGGAGGGACTTTTTACGCGCTTGGTGTCTTGTGCGTCCGCGTAGGGACAGACGGTTTGTGGTCCATTGATGCGGGCTTCACTGTGGGTCAGATTCCCATGGGGTGGCCTGGCCTCCTTATTGCCTGGCATAGACTCTCCCCCCGCCCTTCCCCCCGCCGCCAAGGGGTGGACCCAGCAGGGAACCCTGTAAGTTTCAATTCCTCTCGGCAGGGCGGAGGTCTCTGAAAGCGTGACCGGGCATGGAGCTGTTTGTAAGACGGTCCTCTTTCGTTCGGAATTTATAGAATCCTCCTCCCATCCCGTTGCTGCTCACCTCCCCGCTAGCCCTGAGAATTATGCCGCGAAGTTTGGGTTAAAAGCCGCTCTCTTCTCGGGGTTCAGCCACCCCGATTGTGTCAGGAGGATTTTTAAATAAAATAAAATAAAATAAAATGTGCTACGAGGTAGCCAATCCCGGTGACAAGTAGTCTGAAGGATTAGACCCCTCTAAAGGTATCGGCTGTAACCTATTTTTGCAATTGTGTTTTGAGATGGCCACGCGGCTCACCCCCCTGTTTTGCTTTGACCCCTAGAGAGTCATACCTGGATTTGGGGGGGGGTGTTATTTATTTATTTATTTATTTATTTATTTATTTATTTATTTATTTATTTATTTTAGAGTATTTTTACCCCGCCTTTCTCCTTGGAAAAGGACCCAAGGCGGGTCCTTTTTAAATATTTTTAAATAACAACCTGAGAAGCCTGTGATCCACCACGGAGTGAAGTTGGCATAGCTTGACGCATTTCACGGCAACCGAAAATTGCTATTCGAAAGCAAATGTGGTGGTGGTTTGGGCGAGCGGTCCACGACGTGGCACGGGATGCTGACCGGCACTCTCAAATGCTAAAATGCACGCGGGGCGGAGACCTCTTGTCTCTTTAGGAGTAAATCCCTCCGGTTTCTCTACCCAGCGAGCTCCTAAATTAGTCGGTTTCAGATTGGAGCCCCTGCGTTGCTGCTACACAAGTTGGCGGCTTATGGACGTTTGAGCTGGTGGAGGCAAGAATGGGCACACTGTCTCTCGCCCTCTCCCCACCCCCTTCCTCCCTCCCCAAGACGGTCACGCTTGCTCGAAGGTCCAGGGAAAAGAATGTGTGATTGCGCCTAATTCCTGGTGCTTTGGATTGAAGTCGCAGCTCTGGCAGCTTTCAAACCACAGATGCTCGTTCTGTCTCCTCCGCCTGGCAGCTCATTGAGATTGTCTGCGTCGAACTGTGCCAGTTGGTCTTATCCCCCCCCTCCGTCATTGGCACGCATTAACCCGCTGGCTAGGTTGGCTTGCTGCAGCCAATTCCAGATCGCCTAACCAGGTGGCCCTTGAGGCAGGCAAGTGTGGTGAGGTATGTGGGGTTTTTTTTTTTTTCTAAGGACATGTGTACTGGTGTGTATGCCGGTGCGCCGTGCATTGTTGTGCCCACCGTGGTGGTTGTCCAAATGCAGTGAACTGCCTTGGAGTGCCTCTCCGGCACCACCCCTGTCACCTGTTGTAAGTTTTTAACCCACCACGGGGAAAATACGACCCACCCCCTCCAGGGGAGAGGCAGCACAGGGCACGGGTGTGAGCAAGCCCGCCTCACACCTACATCGTCCAGCAGGAGGGCCACTGAGTAGATGGTGGCCTGTAGTGACCGTGGGCAGGACAAGTAACCAAGCTGCCTTCTGTAAGATGTCAGGGCCAGGAAGGTGCCGGAAGAAGGGGAGAAAAAGAGGGGAATACAGCTAGAGTGCAAGAGAGAGAAAAAGGGGGGTGTCATTTATTTCTCTGCGATTTCACAGACCCGCCTGCTCTACAGTCCCACGGTAATATATTCTTTGTCTTAAATAATAATAAAAAGAATCAGTGTTATCCAATATATTTCCATCCCGAGCTTTCCCCAGAGACGTCTCAGGAAGGCATACAGGGTCCCTCCACCACCAGCAGCTTTGTCTTCATGATGACCCTGGAGGGAGATCATTTCCCCAAGGTGACTCTGGGAAGTTTGACAGCAGTTTCTGAACCTGGATCTCATCAAATCTAAGACCACCCTCCGACTGGAGGTTTTTGTCAACAGCCAGGTTGGTGGTTGGTGCGGGCTTACCTGCACTGGTTGCTCATTGCCTCCCGAATAAGGTTCAAGGTGTTGGTTTTGGTTTGCAAAACCCTCCATGGCTTGGGCCCTGTCTATCTGGCAGAGTGCATCCCCCAATGATCAGAGTGTCTACGGCGGGCTCACTCCAGGTGGCCACCCCGGGGAGGTTTGTAAGTTTGCCACCCACAACCGGGCCTTCTCGGTGGCTGGCCTGGCTAGTTGGAACAAACTGCCAAGCGAGATACACCAGGCCCCATCCCTGTGTGTGTTGTGTTGTTACAGTCGTGACCAACTCTTCGTGACCCCATGTCCATGCGGTTTTCTTGGCAGGAATCCTGGAGTGGCTTGCCAGTTCCTACTCCAGGAGCCTACACCACCTGGTATTCCCTGGTGGTCGCCCATCTAAATACCAACCAGGGCCGACCCTGCTTAGCTTCCGAAATCAGGCGAGATCGGATGTCCCTAGCTGTATTCCAAAAGTCTGTGAAAACTTGGCTATTTAGGGAGGCATTCAGCAATTGCTAATGTGTTTCGTGCTCCCTGTGTTTGATGTGGTTCTCTTATTATTTGGTCTTTGCCTCATGCCAGGCTGTTTGTCTTTTTTTTATTGTTTCATTGCATTCATGTTTGATTTTGATCTTTGGTTTTCACATGTTTTGTTTGATGTAAACCACCCAGTGTTCCCTTTGGGAAACTGGTGCAGTAGACAAATATACAAATAAATAAATAAATATTTTGTCTGCGTAGATCCACAGGCACCAAAGGACACTTCAGCATGCAAACCAAGGGCATTCGAAGTACCAAACTTCCCACCTCTGAGCGGGTGCCTTCCAATTTTTTGGGGGGGGAGCTCCACAACTGATGCTAGTTATAGGGCACGGGAGTTGTGGGGCCGTGTTTTGGGTCAGAGTAAAGGAGTGGTGAGGAGTGGTAGGGGAGCCTGGTTCTTGGGGGGGGGTTGCACCTCCTCTCCACCCCTCCCACCCATGCCACTTGCATCTGATGACTCCTTTGGATCACATCCAGACATACAGCACAGACGTCAAAAAAGGGAATGCGTGGAAAACTGGATCTGTGAAGTGTAAATCCAGGATGAAAAAATCTGCAGGAAAATGCATGTTCAGCATGGGATCACCCCCTGCCTTGGTGACTGTGCAGAAAAGCAAAACATGACCCCCCCAATCGCTCCCCCACCCCCCCCAAAATGAAATCAGAAATGGCCTCTCAGCGCCCTCTGGTTTTGAATGTTTCTAAGTGTTTTGCTTAAATATGGGTTTCTGAGGGAGTCGTCTCAGAGACAACCATATACCAGAAGCTCCCTCCCTGCCCATATCTGAGTTCCATAAGCTTGTGAGGCAACTTGGAGGGGCATATGAAGCACACTTTTCTAAACCCCAAGTTTAGAAAAGTTATGGGTTTGTGCTACAGCTCCCAGATACTCAGTCACACAATCGCATCAGCAAGGCCGTGGGCCACGCCGTCTAGAGATGGTGGGAGCACTGGCATAACTAAGGAAGGGCGGAAGAGTGGATTTGCCCCAGGGCGTGCAGCAATCTGGGGGTGCCTGGAGGTGGAACAGGTGGAGGAAGACATGTGCCATCCTGCCAGCAGGCCTCCTTTCACCCCACTAAGGCTTGGCGATCGTTAGCCTGGGGAAAGGAGGAGAGGGAAGCATGTGACAGAGATGCTGCTTGGGGGGGAAATCCCATTGTCTGCTTCCCTCTTCTCCTTTCCCCTGGCTAACAATCATGAAGCCTTAGCCAGGGGAAAGGAGGAGGGGGAAGCATGCTACGGAGGTGTTGCTTGAGAAAAGAATTGCCTGCTTGGTGCTATCCCCACGCTTGCGGTTTGCACAGGACAGCCTTAACTGGAAAGGAGACCCACAAAGAGGGCATGAGAAGGAGAGACCCTTCTTCCCGTCCCCCACTGTTTCCCCATGATCTGCCCCCCTTGCTGGATGGATGAGACACAGTTGGGGGTGAGGGGGTGCAAAAACTGACTTTATCCCCGGGCACTCTAAACTCTAGCTACGCCAGTGGCTGGGAGTTGGACGTTGAAAATGGATAGCTTTCCCAAACTCTTGCAAACAGGATCATGTTGGTGTTGTCCGACTCTGAATGCCTGAAATATGATGAAGAGGACTGATACCCATGGGATAAACCAATGTTTCTGGAATGTGAAAGGGAAACACATGTTAGAGTTGTGGGCTGCATTGTGTGTGTGTATTCTTGACAACATGCAATTTTGGTCTAAAATTACCCTTACACAACGAAAACGAAACAATTTTTTAAAAAACAAAATGAAAACAAAAACGAAACGACCAAATTTGCCATGTTTTTCATTTTCGTTGCAGCAGATGCATTGAACTAAAAAGAATGCTAACGAAACAGCAATTTTTCGTTTTTGTTTTCTTTTTTCATTTCGTTACCTAACGAAACGAAAATGAATTTTTTTGCAAAAAACATCACGAAAACGAAAACGAACCGAAACGGACCCCTGAACGACCAAACGACAAACGAAACACCATTTTTTTTGAGTCGTGCCCATCTCTATTCAGATCTCTGGTTGCGGGGCTTCCTCGAGGCTGGACGATGTTCCCTAAGGTCCCAGTTGAGCACTTCTAAGATGATGATGAATAGTTGCTGGATAGCTCAGGGCTTGAGGGGTCTGTCTGAAGGGCCAAAGTTTGGGAGTTCAGTTCCCCCACTGTACCACCTAGCCTCTGTGGCTGTAATGCCAAACCAGTACTTACCCAATCAATGTTCTGACAAGAGAGAATTCTATGTCTGCGTGTTTATTTTGATCCGATAAAGTAAGCAGTAGAGATGGGCACGAAATGAACAATTTTTTGTTTCCGTTTTCCTTTTTTGTTTCGTTACGCAACGAAACGACAAACGAATTTTGTCTCCAAAATCAAACGAAACGAACAGAAACACCGGAAATTTTGCCGTGCGTTTCATTTTTGTTACTGCAATACAGTGAACTGCTTTAAATGCTAACAAAATCACAAAAAATTGAAATAAATGGTAACGAAACGGTAACAAAACAAACGAAAATGAAAACGAATTTTTTGCAAAAATTCACGAAAAACGGAAATGAACCGAAACGGACCCTCCAAACGACAAACGAAATGTCATTTTTTTGATTCGTGCCCATCTCTAGTAAGCAGTGAGGTTTTGACCACAAGGAGAGGAGGAAAGCCGACTTGGAATTTGGTGTTGGGTATTTTTTTTTATAGATTTAGGATAGCCAGGGGAAGGGGGTGGGCTTAAGACAAGACAATGGGCTTCTGCACAGCAATCCAGGGGAGATAAAACATTTCCTAGGCCAGGATAGGTGGGACATTTAGGGATAACAATAGGTGAATAGGTGCAAGAGGGGATTAGAGGCAGCCCATCATCTGTGGGTGACTGCGTATGTCACACCCAGACATGAGGGTTAACTGCCAAGGTAAGCTTGCTTAACATATTACAGGAGACAATCAAGATAGGAGGCAGTCGGTTTTTGGAATGCAAACATAACTTATACACATAGGGCCTTGGGGGTTCGTTGCTCTTTCTGTGTCCCCACCCCTCTGCCCTTCCTTGCTCCTGTCTGCATGAGGGGAGGGAGGAAAAAAGAGAGGAAAAATGCAGGCTCACCTCCGAAGCTGCCCGGAGCCCCGTCGTTGTCCTGATTCCTTCTCTTCTGTTTGTTTGTTTTTTGCCTCCCGCCCCTTCTCTTAAAGGGGCAGGAGGCAAAACAAAAACAAAAAACAAACAAACAGAAGCCAGGAGAGCCCCACACTCACCAGATTAAATCCGAACCTGGGGATTTTCACCCTCCTAGAGCAGGTACAGAAAAGTGCGCTGGGACGCGCTTAGGTGGGCGTGGTCGCACTTAATTTCCTGCTAACTCCGGAGCTGGTGGGGAAACAATTGTATGCTCCGGAGCTGGGAGCCATTTGCTGCGGAATTTAGGGGTCGTGTACAAAGGCTCATAGAAGCACCAGGTGGTGTCTAGGCATACACAAAGGAAATGCAAACAGCGTCTCAGTAGTTTCCAAGTGGCTCAAACCACTTTCTGGAGGGTTCAGGAAATGAGGATAACTATGGAGTCCATTCCAGGGTGGATGTTTCATCTGGGGTGTTGATGTTGGTGTTATGATGGTGGTGCCTCTGTTCCAGGAGCAAAGCAACAGAAAAATGGTGGAATGGTGTTGAGGGGTGAAAAGAGAGTGGACACAGGACATTTGGGGGGGCATATGTGGGTGAAAACAGAGCAGGAATGCGTAGACAGAATAAGTGGACTCCCCTTTTGTGTGAGGAGTGATCTTGCACAATGATTTAACAGTTCCGGGGCATAGGGGTTAAGTCTCCCACGCACAGTGAAGCAGTGGGATCCAATAAGCAAGCTACTTTTGGAGTCCACAGCTGGCTTTTTTCTTTATTGCCCCCCTGTGGATTTTATGAATTGCAGTTTGCTGTAGGCTGCTACAAAGTAACCAGGTTTCTGTCACTCAAGCTGGGAGACCTGGCTGTGCTATCCTCTATAAGAAAGCTGAGGGATGGCTTAGGCTGATACTTCATGTCCATCTCATCGCTGTTCGCGGTCCCACTGGGGACCGGTACAAAGAAATCTAACCGCACGTCCATTGCGGAACGAGGGGAGTTCGTCCCGACCATGCCCCCTGAACTGCCATCTAAGTGGGATGAGAAATTCCCCTCCCTGGCCTTGGGAATCTCCTCATCTCGCTTCTCGTTCCAATACGAGTGCCCGTGAAGTAAGGCTTGTCACGCAATGTGCCATTCTCCATCTAGTGGCAGGAGTGTGAAGTGCCATTCGCCAGTACATTCCCTTTGGAGTCAGCAACGCAGTGCAGAGAGATTAAAAGAGAAATGCCTCAAACTTAGCTCCGTAACGCATTGAAGGCAAGGCTTCGGAGAATCGAAACATCGAAAAACTGATGGTCGGGCTGGGGGGGGATGGAGAACAAAGGCATGGAATTTCACATCTCATCACGGAACGAGGACGTGCAGAAACAGTCATGCCAGTATCATCCATCAAGCCTGTGAGTACACGGGAACAGGGACAGAACCGCAAGAAGACCACGTGACCGCGACCGACATCAGCACACAATGAACTTCCTCCCGGGATGAGTAGATGTGAAGTAACTCTCTTAGACACTTTTGAATGGGAAGAATGGATATTTTGAGGGCTTGGCAGCAGTAAGTTGTGTGGATTTGAGGCAGTGTGTAAGTGGTGACCCCACACACCTTCGCAGGGGCAGGACTTTAATGCTCCAGAAGCAGTGGTTCTCAACCTGTGGGTCCCCAGATGTTCCTTGAACTGCAACTCCCAGAAATCCCTTCCAGCACAGCGAGTGGTGGAGGCTTCTGGGAGTTGCTGTCCAGGAACATCTGGGGACCCACAGGTTGAGAACCACTGATCCAGACGGTCCCTTTCAGCTCTGTAGTTCTATGCCGCAAAGAATCATAGAATCATGGAAGAGACCTCAAGAGCCATCCAGTCCAACCCCCTGCCATGCAGGAACCCCCATCACAGTCTCCTGATGGCCATCCAGCCTCTACTTAAAAACCTCCAAAGAAGGAGGCTCCACCACCCTCCTTTGTGTCAGCATCTTCCACCGCTGAACAGCTCTAACTGTCATGAAGTTCTTCCTATGTTCAAATGGAATCTCTTTTCCTGTAGTTTGAAACCATTGCCCCGTGTCCTAGTCTCTGAAGCCATGGAAAACAAAGTTGTTCCCTCTTCAACAGGACATCCTTTCAAATATTTAAACATAGCTACCATATCCCCCCTCAGCCTTCTTTTTGTAAGGCTAAACTTTCCCAGCTCCCTAAGCCGTTCCACATAAGACATTTCCTCCAGACCCTCAACCATCCTGGTCACCCTCCTCTGCACCCGCTCGAGGTTGTCAACATCCTTTTTAAATTGAGACGCATAGAACTGGACACAGGACTCCAGGTGGGGTCTGCCCAGAGCAGCTGCTGCTCTGCTGCTGTTGCTTTTATTGTAGTAGTTGTAAGTCTGCTAAAAAGAGGTGGGGCATAGCTGCTGGGCATGCTCGTTAGAAGAGTCTTGCAACTGTCGTTGGCCAAAGTAACTTTTCCAGGCTCTGAATTGATGACCTCAGCCATCAGGTGGCAAACATCAGTGAACTTCCTGTGTTTGCTTTTCTTTGTCTCTGCTATCATCCATGCATCCTTTTATTATTTTAGTTTGTGTGTTAGGATTAATTATGTAAACCACCTTGAGGAGTATTTATGTCATGAAGTCGGGCAGCCTAAAAGCTCAGCAAACAAACTAGCAGGCTATCAAGTAGGTTTTTGTTAAGAGAGGCAACAACATGGCGACCCATGTCTCAAATTAGAATGAATTTGGGTGTGAACGGCCTCTCGGTTCTGGCACTCACCAAGACTTTCGTGAGTCAAAATCCTCTCATTCTAAGTCTATGTCTGTTGTATGGAAGTTGGTAGATTGGTACGAATGAAGAACAAAATGTCTCCTCCCCCCCCCTTCAGCTTAATATTTGCCCACCCCATAAGAACATAAGGAGAGCCCTGCTGGATCAGGCCAAAGGCCCATCTAGTCCAGCTTCCTGTATCTCATAGTGGCCTCACCACATGTGTCCAGGAGTGCACGAGACTAGATCTCTGTCTCCTGATACCACTCCCCTGCATCTGGCCCTTGAAGAACCCTGGTCTGGAGATGACACATCTCCATCATGGTTTGTCACCTGTGATGGACTTTTCCTCCAGGAATCTGTCCAATCCCCTTTTGAAGGCATCCAGGCCAGATGCCATCACCACCTCCTGTGGCACCCCCTTTTGCATTGAAATGTATCCTGAGACAGGTGCAACTCTGAGACTCCCAGTCTGCATTTCACATAGCAGGATGCCTGTTCCCTTAATGCCAAGGCATCTAATTGTGATACAATTTTTTTGGGGGGGGGTTTGAGGTGGGAGTGGAATTATGTCTCTTCCCATACAATAAAGAAGCAGGGAGTCCAAGACGGATTGCATTTGTTTACAGTATTTCTTTGCTTTTCGGGGAAGCATTTTCAAAGCAGAAAGAAACACAGTCTCCTTGGCTTGGCTCTGCCCAGGCTCAGAAAGAGAGCCTCCGTAGAGGCAGCGAAGCTTTTTAATCACGGTAGCACATGGCATGCAGGGGCCAGTGCTGGCATCTTTCCTGACAGCAGGTTTTTCTCCACTCAGGTTTCTGCTGTACCTGCTGGGCGATGCTTTTGCAAACGTTATAATCTTCCTTTGTTAAGTTGCTCCTTCCCCCAAAGTGGGGATGACAAGGTGACAGACAAAAACGGAAGGCAGACAAAAGACCTGGGAACCAAAGACCGCCATACCAGAGACATTTCTGATGGCTGCCTTTCAGTTTGAACTAACCAGATTCAGAACCCCCTGAACTTGACAGCAAAACGGAATGGACTTGCAGACTCAAAATCTCAGGCTTTTCCCCCAGAATTCGTGTGACTCTTTTGTAACGTGAAATGGAGACGCAGAAACACACTTTTGAGAGAGAATTGTGCATGCTTAGGGCAAGGTACACAAAATGTGTTTTTTTCCCCTTTTCTTTGCTGTATGTCCACGTGCATTTGTCCAGAAACTTATGACAATCATGAAAATGCTTGCAAAAACAGCATATTCTAATCAGTGTGCATAAAAATGCATTTATTTTCATCGTGGGCACAATGATGCATCTGCATTTTTATGCATACTGTTTCTGTTGGTTTCCTGGTCTGCTTATTTGTTTGACAAACTGAGGTGAGCACAAGCCAAAACAAACTTGGAGGTGGGGCAGCAAGAGGTTGGGTGGAATCTAGATTTGAAGGGACAACTCTGTGTGCCGTGGACTAAAGGAATGCAGGGTCCAAAGTGCCCCGACAGCAGTGGTGGTGAACATTCAGCACTCCTGATGTTTTGGACCACAACTCCCAGATGTCCAAGCCTGGATTCCCAATGAAAAAAGACTGTGGGATTTGTGGTCCAAAACATCCGGAGTGCCGAAGGTTCACCACCACTGCCCTAGAGGGAAGGGCTGGTTAACCACATCCAAGTACAGTGGACCCTTGTAAACAGTTTGTATAACATAAAATCTGTACAACATAAAAATTTCTGGAGATAGGGGAAATTTGCTTAACATAATCGCCTGTGGGGAGAATCCGTACAACATAAAAATGGGATTATTCCATTTTCAATGCATTCCTATGGGAATTTATATAAAGGAAAATTTGCTTAACATAATTTCATTTGGAACAAATTAATTCCTTCATACAAGGTACCACTGTACTTTGGTAGAGTCCCAGGTGGAAGGGCATAAGTCATGACTGACCCAACGGCACGTTATTATTGTGATTGACCCAAAATGTAGGACCCGTAACAATTGGCTCATAGAATCATGGAGTTGAAAGAGACTTCAAGGGCCATCCAGTCCAACCCCCTGCCATGCAGGAACACCCATCACAGGACTCCTGACAGATGGCCATCCAGCCTCTGCTTAAAAACCTCCACAGAAGGAGACTCCACCACCCTCCTTTGGGGCAGCATATTCCACTGCTGAAAAGCTCTAATGCAGGGCTGTTCAAACTTTTTGCAAGAAGGGCCAGATTTGGTGAGGTGCCCCCCCCCCCGAGCTGGACTTTGGATAAGCCTCTAGGACTTGCAAGGAGGCAGGGGGCATGCTGCTGCAACAGAACTGGGGTGGGTAGGTTGGACAGATGGCACGGAGGCAGGGAGGGCAGGCAAACCATAAAACTGCAAGCTGACGTGACGTCTCCATCCGGTATGGGGAGGGGCCAGCTGGCGAGGATGTGTGACAGGCTGAGCTGGCAAGGAGAAGAGGGTGTGGGCCGCTCAGAATTTGAAAATGGGCTGCATTTGGCCCCCGGGCCTGACTTTGGACATGCCTGCTCTAATGTCAGGAAGTTCTTCCTAATGTTTAAGTTGAATCTCTTTTCCTGTAGTTTGAAACCATTGCGCCGAGTCCTAGTCTCTGAAGCCATGGGAAACAAACCAGTCTCCTATTCAATATGACATCCTTTCAAATATTTAAACATAGCTATCATATCCCCCCTCAGTCTTCTTTTTGTACAGCTAAACATTCCCAGCTCCCTAAGCCGTTCCTCGTAAGACATTTCTTCCAGACCTTTAACCATCCTGGTTGCCCTCCTCTGCACCCGCTCAAGGTTGTCAACATCCTTTTTAAATTGAGGTGCACAGAACTGGACACAGTTACTCCAGGTGGGGTCTGACCAGAGCAGGACAGAGTGGTACTATCACTTCCCTCAAATTACAGCAAGCCAGATTTCAGTTGATACGAAGAAAAACTTCGTAACTGTTAGAGCAGCAAGACAATGGAACCCATGACCTTGAGAGGTGACATCCTTTCCAATATTTAAACATAGCCACCATCATAGCTATGGGTTAGAAGAACGATTGGTGAGAACTTGGTCAAGAATTTCACTGGGTATCCTGGACTAGAACCCATCTTTTACCTTGGTTTACATTAAAAGGCTGTTATGAAGACAACAATAGTGGTGATCAAGACAGCCATGTATTCTTTGCTGATGGCAGAAGCTTCACAATACATCTTCCTTTCTGTGTCACCAGGGTAACACAGATTAAAATTATGGATGTACATGAATCCTGGTAACATTAAAAATGAATTGAAATGTTAAGATTATTTGGCTGGTTTTTTTTTGTTTGTTTGTTTTTTTTGTTTTTGTTTGGTTTTTTTTTTGGGGGGGGGGTCCAGGACTACTTCATTAGCATTATCTCGCCCATTTGGTATATGTTCTTTTGTACATAAGGCAGATACGGCATGCATATGAGTGCTGCATGGATTGAATGCCTCTTCAGTCTCAGAAAATTTGTCCTATTGTACTTGATTATTAAAATATTTTAAAATAAAATAATTAAAATAATTAAAATAATTAAAATAAAATAAAATTATTAAAATTATTAAAATAGCCCCATTTTATTGGATTATTCCTTGATCATCTTACTTTGCTTTGAAGTCTATTAAGTGACTTCCAGATGGTCCATCTAGAATGGATGATGAATACCCTTCAGCGTTTTTGTTCTCCATAGTAGCGTGCCTTTTTCTGGTGTAATATGTACAGCACAACAGGTGTGTGGAAACATCATCTTCAATGTTAGCCATCATCTAGGGGTTGTGGTACATGAAGTGGATAATTCTAGTGCTGTATTACCTTATTTTGTTCCTTATCTGGTAGTACCTCCCAAAGTTCATCTGGAAGGGCAATGCCATAGTGCAGTGGTTCTCAACCTGTGGGTCTCCAGATATTCCTGGACTGCAACTCCCAGAAGCCTCCACCACTCGCTGTGCTGGAAGGGTTTTCTGGGAGCTGCAGTTCATGAACATCTGGGGACCCACAGGTGGAGAACCATTGCCATAGTGCAATTAATAAAGTATGTCAGATAATGTTTGCCCGGTAACAGGCAAAAGCAAAAAGCAAAGTGTTCTGCTTATATACCGCCCCATGCTACTTCAAGTAGTCTCTGGGCGGTTTACAGTTTTAATTACAGTATGCAGGCTACACATTGCCCCCCCCCCACCCCAGCAATCTGGATACTCATTTCACCGACCTTGGAAGGATGGAAGGCTGAGTCAACCATGTGCCGCCTACCTGGGATTGAACCCCAGGTCATGAGCATAGTTTTAGCCATTTCAAAGGGGCATCCACTCAATCCATTCTCATCATGAATTATAGGCCATCATTGGGAGGTCTACCTGTCCAAGAGAAGTGATGTAATTGTCAGGGGCAGATTGGTGTTGGTGACAGATTTTCTTTTTTGATATCACGGCACGCATGGCTTGCAAGCAATAAATGAAATCCTGTGCACCTCAAAAGTGAAAAAGGAAGTATTTAGTCATCAACCAAATCTGCCTCTGACCATGATGGCGTCCCCTTGCCCGAAAGGATTTTGGCCTCGTGATGATTATCCCTCTTTTATTGGTTGACTGTAAAAATTATGCTCTGTCAGCCACACACCTTGCTTTATAGAAGTTTCTAAAACCCTTAGGAAGACAGCCTCTTTTCCCCTTCATGGCTTCACCGTCCCTGGGCTATCGTTTGTTACAGACCGTAGCCCTGTAATTGTATAATTCATCTTTCCAAAGGCCTTCTGGGACGCAGGCTGCATCCGGGAGGCTATGAAAACAGTTGTATTTTTATCTCTGATTTACAGAGACCAGCTGGTGGAAGAGCCTCGTGTAGATCTACCAGCACCATTTGGGGGGTTCCACTGAGGCACTGGCCATACCCTTCTACCCTTCTGTTGGTTCTGTGTTTCTCCTCCATGTTTGGCTTTCCATTTCATCCTTCACATTCCATCACTCCCTGTAGGGTCATATTGGCCAGCGGAGGTTTTAAATTACCCCGGCACACAAAATTGTCAAGAGCTGTGTCCCAAAGACTCCCCAGGGTGTCTTCCTTCTTTGGTCTCTGCTCTTTGCCAAGAAGGAAAGCCAAGAAGAACATCTTTCAGTTCAAGAGTCATCCAGAATCGTGGGAAGAGAACAGTCCACGGGCAGAGCTGTTTCTTCTGGTTAATGCCCAATGTTTTCTTGACTTTGGACTAAAGGAATGCAGGGTCCAAAGTGCCCCGACAGCAGTGGTGGCGAACCTTCAGCACTCAGGATGTTTTCGACTACAACTCCCAGATGTCCAAGCCTGGATTCCCAATGAGAAAGGACTGTGGGATTTGTGGTCCCAAACATCCGGAGTGCCGAAGGTTCACCATCACTGCCCTAGAGGGAAGGGCTCGTTAACCACATCCGAGTACTTTGGTAAGAGTCCCAGGTGGAAGGGCATAAGTCAGGATTGACCCAACGGCACATTATTATTGTGATTGACCCAGAATATAGGACCCGTAACATTGGGCTCATAGAATCATAGAGTTGGAAGAGACCTCAGGGGCCATCCAGTCCAACCCCCTGCCATGCAGGAACCCCCATCACAATATTTCCGACAGATGGCCATCCAGCCTTGGCTTAAAAACCTCCAAAGAAGGAGACTCCACCACCCTCCTTTGGGGCAGCCTATTCCACTGCTGAAAAGCTCTAATGTCAGGAAGTTCTTCCTAATGTTTAAATGGAATCTCTTTTCCTGTAGTTTGAAACCATTGCCCTGAGTCCAAGTCTCTGAAGCCATGGAAAACAAACCTGTTCCCTCTTCGATAGGATCTCCTTCCAAATATTTAAACATGGCTATCATATCCCCCCTCAGTCTTCTTTTTGTACAGCTAAACATTCCCAGTTCCCTAACCTGTTCCTCATAAGACACCTCTTCCAGACCTTCAACCATCCTGGTCGCCCCCTCTGGACCCACTCGAGGTTGTCAACATCCTTTTTAAATTGAGGTGCACAGAACTGGACACAGTTACTCCAGGTGGGGTCTGGCCAGAGCAGAACAGAGTGGTACTATCACTTCCCCCAAATTACTGCAAGCCAGATTTCAGTTGATAAGAAGAAGAAAACGTCCTAACTGTTAGAGCAGCACGACAATGGAACCATTGACCTTGAGAGGTAGTGCTTGCTCCCGTGGTGGAAGTCTGGTGGAAGTGGTGCTCCAAAGCTGGAGGCATTCAAGAGGAATTTAGACCACCACCTGGCAGGCACCCTATGATCAGGTGGTGGAACTCAGTGGCCTTGGAGGCCCATTCCAACATCACTGTTCTATGATTCTATTATTATTTGCTAGCATTCAGGTAACATTTCCAGTTTTCTATCTGAACCATTCCCAATAGAGAATGGTCCCACCAGATGCGCTCCCAAACGCATCTGGTGGGGCCACTGTGAGATACAGGAAGCTGGACTAGATGGGCCTTTGGCCTGATCCAGCATGGCTCTTCTTATGTTCTTATGTTCTTAGAATTTGCCCTTTTCCCCAGGAGCCACACCCTGGGGACGGCTTAGCTCATGGAAATTTTGGCCTTAAGACCCTACTATCTAGTATTACCAGGGGATCGCCGGAGATCTGCATCAGATCACAGATGCGGGTGTCACCAGGGCCAGTGCTTTTATTTTGCACCCTAGTTAGACAAGACTAACTACTTGCGCCCACCCATCCCCAGCCAATTTTCAAAAACAGACAGAATTGTAGGAAAATGTGCCTCTCTCGGGTCAGTTCTGCGCCCCTCTGAGTTCAGTTCTGTGACCCTCTGATGTCAGTTTTGTGTCCCTCTCACGCCTGCGCTCTAGCTGGTCCCCTGGTTTGCCTAGTGGTTGCTCCGGACCTGCTTGTCACCTTTCCTGATGCCAGGACGTTCTCTCCTCGTGCCATTGCCATTGTTAAGGATTCTGCTTTTCCATTCACTCTCGCCTTCTTGAAACAATTCAAATACATAAATAAATAAATTGTCCCCATCCCACCCCTCCAATATGTAGGGTATATATTCTCTATAGAACCCCCAAATGTACAAACTTTGTGTCAGAAAGCCAGTTGTGGTGCAGTGGTTAAATGCCTTGTACTGCAGCTAAAACTGTGCTAACCACCTGGGGTTCAGTCCCAGGTAGCCTGCTCAAGGTTCACTCAGCCTTCCATCCCTCCAAGGTCAGTAAAATGAGTACCACCTTGCTGGGTGGAGGGGGGGGAGCAATGTGTAGCCTGCATGCTGTAATTAAATTGCAAACAGCCCAGAGACTACTTGTAGTGGTATGGGATGGTAGATAAGCAGAACACTTTGCTTTGCTTTGCTTCTGAAAGGGTTCATGCAATGTAATAAACCAGTTGAGCTGGCTATTTGAATGCCAGCATGCCTAGTTTCTAGGGTCCCTTTTGGATCCTATAAACCCCCTGTGCCCCCTTGCTAAGCATGGGACCCAATGATTCAGAGGGTCCTGTTGAGTCCACAGCAGGCTATTCCTGCCGTATGCTGCTGGATTCCCTGATACCCAATAAAAGAAATCCAACATAGAGAGGTCCAGAGAAATTACCAGTTTATTAGGCCTAATAAAGAACGGTAAGGCCAACTAACCCACAGCAAGGCAGGGCAGGATGGTCGGCCCAGAAGAAAGAGTGCACCCAGGTTTTATAGCTCCCTCCCCTCTTCCATGAGGTGCATGTAACCCCTGGGCCGGGCAAGAGGTGGTCCTCAGGGGACATCCAATGGGGACAGTCCAGAGGGTCTCCTGGGGGAGGTCTCAAGGCGTTTCCAAGCCCTGAAACAGGATTCCAGATTAACCTGTTTGCCAGGTGTGGCCAGACCTTCTATGTTCTTTGATGGGCCATTCAAGGTGTGAGAATAGGGGAAGGGGAGAAAGCATTGTTCAAGAGTCCGTGCCATTATCAACTCAAGAGGTGGCTTGGAGAGTCAACAAAGGAATCTTGAGCTGTGAGACGGAACTTCCTGGTGAACGTGGAGGCGAGACAATGGACGCCTTCTGGCTGGAGATAATCTGTGTACGATGGTTGGAGTTCTTTCTGGAAGGCACAACCATCCTCAGGAGTCGCCATGTTCTCCTTCTCCTTATGCCATGATCCTGTGCCCAAGATGGTGGCCCAAGGGGGAGGTAGGAAGCAGTGTAGGAATGTGTCTTTAGGCGGATTCAGAGAGAGTGGGTTGGGAGGAAGAGGGAGTGAGAGAGAGAGAAAAAGAGTCCCCGGTTGCAGGTAGACCAAAGAAGGAGAAGGGGGGGAGGAAAAGGGGGAACTAGGAAGGAAGCTAAGGCCTAGGATGTCCAGACAGGTAAGAGAGTTCAAGTCGTTTTTGGGGTGTGAGGGGTGTTCTGAGGTGTGGAGATGGTCATTTGTGACATCTCCTTCAAGATCCTGAGACCACAGTGGATATGAACTGTCAACCCAGGGAATTAGCCTGAGTTGTGTGCCTGGCTCTTTTAAATGTCCTGGAAATGAATTATTTTATCCTGACCCAAGAAGGAATGTTTTGGGAGGGGTCTCAGGGGACCCCAAAAGCATCTCTGAGAATTTCATTATGTCCAATTGTGACTCATCAGTCCTTTTGCAATTCTCCGATGATTATTTTTGATGGCGAGTAGATAGCTCGGTGGTGTAGGTCTCTCTCTGGCCACAGATCCAGACATTGGGAGTTTGATCCCCCCCACAGTGCCTCCTTGACAGAAAATGGCGATCCAGAGGGTCCCTGACAGCTCTGCAATTCTAAGCTTACTATCGCTATTTTTCTGCAGCCCCCTTAGTAATTGAGGATTTTACAGCAAACCTAGCTACCTGCTTACTGTTTGCCCAGACCAGTACAATTGTGGGGGTCCTGCTACCAATTTGAGGGGGGGGGGTTGAACTGGAAGGAGTAACTATTTCCCCACCCCAGCTGTCCTTTCTGCTTCCTGTTCCCAAACCGGTTTCTCAAAAACGTGCTGTAGCGCTCTCTCTCTCAGCATGTACAATGAAGGACGGGTGGCACCGTCCAGTCTATCAAGTTCATTTCAAGGATTACAACAGTCTTCCTGTGTGTGAGGAGGTGGGTTGTAATCCGCAAGAGCTCACACTAAATCCTCACGAGATCATAGTGGTATAAGTCGGTGAGTCCTGAAGGCGCCACTGGCATCAGGATTTTGTTTTCTTTTTCATTCTCCATCTTGTCACTGCTCCATAAAGATGACCTCTCTCCTCTCCTGGCGTGATTGCAAACTTTACTCTGAAGTATTTGGACAGGGACTCTATCAAAGCCCTTTTCAAAAAGCCAAGAACATAATAGCGGCTAGAGCATTTCTAACCACCTGTTTCTTAATGGGCCAAAGAACTTTGGGGGGGGGGGGGAAGCTATTTATTTGAATTATTCCTAGAACGTATTAGTCACCCTATAGCTAATAGGTCTCCACATGACGTGCAGTGAAAACCCACAAATGAAATCCAAAATCCATATAAATCAAAAATTTCTAAACATCATAATAAAACAATCCACTAAAAGCAGCAGAAGCTAAAACAGGCATCACAGGAAGAACTAAAAATATAATGCAGATAAAATTAGCTCTTGTGAGATTTTCAGGTTGTTTGGCCATGTTCTGGAAGTTTTTCTTCTTGACGTTTCACCAGACTCTGTGGCCAGCATCTTCATAGGGCAAGGAGCTCAGGGAACTAGAAGTTCACTCTGTGCGCTGGAGCATAGAGTGAGTGAGACTGAGATTTTAAATTTGTGGGAAAGGGGGAAACTTGTCCTATGCAGGAGAATAGGTGTTAGTCATTGTATTGTGATAGAGGGATTAAGAAGTTTCACTGCAATTGGGGTGGCAGCGATCCTTCTCTGTGGTCAAACCTATTCCCCGTGAAAACCTTCAAAAATACGGAGATAAAATTACTCAAATACACAGCCGCGCACCAGAAATGTGCAGAAAATTAAACGGCCAGTAAGAACAACAAGGTCCCTGAGACCTTTAATGGCTGTGTATGCATTTGCTAGGTCTCAAGTCACCCATCAAACGACTGTAGTAGGGAATCCCTGAGCTTTCTAAAATGTTTAGGAAAAGTGAATATTTGTCTTCTGCATAATTGATTGGAACTGCATGACTTACTCTGCAATCTGCTCTGCCTCTGGGCAATGGCCAACAAAGTTTCTGTTGGATATTTATCCGTGTAACCTCACAAGTTACCTGTAGTTTGTGTGATTGGGGGGAACTGGGGTGATTGTATGTCTACCCAGCACTAATCAATCATTCCTTCCAGCCTGTAAATTCCCTCTCTGGTTTGTGTCCCCCCCACCTTCTCTTTCCTCAGTTGGTGGCAGTTGTTGCTTGTTGTTGATCTGTTCTGTTGGTTGCTAACTGTGTGTACAGTAAAGAAAGCAAGTCTGTAACTTTAAGTACAGTGGTACCTTGTATAAAGTAATTAATTCATTCCAAATGAAATTGTGTTAAGCAAATTTTCCTTTATACAAATTTCCCATAGGAATGCATTGAAAAGAGTGTAATCCCTAATCGCGACAATTTTTATGTTGTACAGATTCTCTCCATAGATGATTCTGTTAAGCAAATTTCCCCTATCTCCGGAAATTTTTATGCTGTACAGATTTTATCTTATACAAACCATTTGTTATACTAGGATCCACTTTACCTGTAACAACAGACATTCTGTCTCCTACAAATGTCTCAGAGTAAATTGTAGAGACTTTAAGTGCTAGTTAATAAGGAAGAAGTGGATTCTTGTGAATTTGTAGCTCTTCTCCTCCATGGATCCCTGTCCTTCTGCTTTGTAGCAAAAAGAGAATATTTGCTAGAAATTCAAAACTCTAAAACAGGTACACCAGCATAACTTTACAACAAAGTGATGAACCGAATTCTGGGCATTATTTCACACCTGGTGCACAAGGGTCCTCTCTCATGACATACCCAGGTCTCAGGGTTTCACCCTGGAGTTTCAGGCAACGAGAGTCTGATGACCTAGTAGCAACCCTAGTGATGTACGAGAAGACCTTCCACCAGATGTAACTTGTTGTGCAAGTGATACTATGTGGGAGGATCTTGAAGAAATAAGACTCGAGTCCAGTTGTCCAACCAGCGGAGCTCTCCTGCCCCTTGCCATTGGCACATTTTATTACATATGGTTTACATCCAAGAGTATGCATAACATCAGTGATTGGTTACAAAAGTTACAGAAGTAAAGGTGGCACACACTGGTTGGGTGGACTATAGGTAATGTCTCGTGAACAGAGCATGCTTTGCACAGTTATTGATTACAATAACACATGTCCTTGCTGTTTACAGACGGAAGGTGAGTAAATGAGGAGTAGACAAGAATAGGTAAAGGTAAATGAAATGTAAACGGAATTGGCCCAGTAACCAAGAATAAATAAATGAAAGATGAACAGAGTAGAGTCAGTGAGTAAACAAGCTGAGTAAATGAAAGGTAAATGAAGCTTGAGCTAAATAGTAAATAATAGGTAAACAAGATTTACCCAAGCTAGTTCAGAGGAATTACCAGGTCTGCAACATGTGGATTTAGCCAGAGTTCATCAGAAAGGTTTTCCCTCTCGTTAAATGTCCCCTAAGCCTCATCCCAACTGTCTGAATCAGACTCCATGAATACTAGATGGCATTTCCTCTTCCACCTAACACAGCCAAGTACAGGAGCCGTGCCCCCTCTATCACTGGCTGCCTGAGACTCAGGTGGGAATCTGAGGAAATGGTCACTTCAGAAACACAGAGCTTCTTAAGTTAATTCTAGTGCCTTGAATTTGACAGAGCGGCAAACTTGGACCTAGTTTAAGAAGACAAAGATGTTGGAAGCTGCTTTTTAATATGGGCACCCTATGCAGTCCAACTTTACTGCCTTTCTGAATGTATCTCCAGGGTTTTTGACAAAACCATTTCCTCGTGGCCTCCCGTCCAAGTACTAACCAGGGCCAATCCTGCTTAGCTTTTGAAAGCAGAAGACAACAGTATGTTCAGAATGATTCTATGCTGGAGCGAGTGAGCCCCGTGGTGCAGTGGTTAAATGCCTGTACTGCAGGTAAAACTGTGCTCATGACCTGGGGTTCAATCCCAGGTAGCAGGCTCAGGGTTGACTCAGCCTTCCTTCCTTCCAAGGTCAGTAAATTGAGTACCCAGCTTGCGCGGGGGGGGGGGGGATGTGTAGCCTGCATACTGTAATTAAACTGTAAACCACCCAGAGACTACTTGAAGTGGTATGGGGCGGTATATAAGCAGAACACTTTGCTTTGCTTTGCTTTGCTTTGATATAATCTTAGAACTGCAGTGCCGGAAGGGATTATCAGTTCCAGACCCTGTCAAGGAGTCACAGTGAGGAATTGGAACTCCCAGCCCTCTGTCTCCATGCCCAGAGACCTAAACCAATGAGCTATCCAGTGGCCGAACTGAATTATCCAGCTTCTTTCAGAACACTTTATAGAAACCACCCTGTTTCTTCTTGAGCTAAACTTCCAAAAAAGTGTGAAATAAAAATAAACTTGTCCGTTCTTCACACTCACTGATTTTACTTCAAAAAATAATAATAATTTCTGATACCACCATTTGACTCGGGCAAAATGCGAAGGTAAACAGGCTACAATTTTCCAGATTCCTACCCATCATCTCCCAGGATGCTTTTTTAAACATTGGGTTCGCATCAGGCTCTTTCCAAACCTCTATGCTAGGCTGTGAAGATGTCCTTTGTTTTTGTAACAGATCAGTAGTTTCACACGAATCCTCTTGATACCCAGACAGGTACATACTGTATTTTGTAAAGGTCTAGAAGATCTTCACTCCCCAGCACTCTATTTTTCAGATGGTCTTCATGGGAATGAAAATTATCATTTCAGGTGAAGAGAGTTGCCGTACGTCTTCCATAGAAAAAGAAGGATGAAAAGGGATTATTTCAGCATCTCTTGAGTTTCCTTTAAGATTATTATTTTACTTTTCTTGGCAGCCAGCAGTCCAGCTCCTTCCCAGCTGTTTTTGTGCTTCTGCTGTGTTTAAATAATGTTTATCGTTGGTCTTAATGTTTATGGGCAATATGCTCCTCAAGGCGTGGGGGAATCTATTTTTGTATCTCTTATTACCCTTCCGTATTTCATCTGTACAACCTTGTCTTTCTGTTGATTCTTGTTTGGGCAGGATTTCCATTCCTGAAGGAAGTTTTTTTCTTGATTCTGTTTGCTTCCTGGACACGGCACGTTGAGCTTTTAGATCTGAGCCACCTTGGGTCCCCAGATGTTCTTGGTTTACATCTCCCAGAACTCTTCACCAGTAGCTCTGCTGGCTGGGTTTTCTGGGAGTTTGGGTCCAAGAACATCTGAGGACCCAATGTTGAGAGCCACTGGTTGAGGATTCTCCTTCTGACTTGAATGATACTTTCTAGCTAAGCTAGAAAGCCATCTTCTCTCTAACAGATTCCTCAACCTGAGAAATGGGCACAAACTGGAAAATCATTTTTTCCCCCAAGTCACCTTTCTCCCTGCCCAGCTTTCACACCCGTACATGGTGACAGGGAATACAAGAGAGTGGGTGATCTTGGTCATCCTCAAGGCATGGGGAATCTTTTCAGGATCTTTTCTACTTCCGTCACTGAAGTCACAGTCTTCTGATTTCTTGGCTATACTCCCCATTAAGAGTCACGGTCCACCCAACGTATACAAAATCAATGGGCGGTGGGTGCAGATATGGAACTAGCAGCCCAGTTTCCCAGCATGAACCTGAAAACAAACCACAAATGGGGTTCACTTTTTTTCTGGGGGTTTATGGTGGTTTGAAGTTTGTGGTTGATGGTTGATGGGTAGCATGGACCTTCATGACCCTACATAATGGTTCATTCAGAGTTGGAGGAGAGCTTTGTGAATACCCTGGATTGCAAGAAAGATGAATAAGTCTGTCCCATATCAAACTAATCCTGAAAGTTCTCTGGAGGCAAGCATGTTGAAATTAAGGCTGTCCTAATTTAGGGCACCTCATGAGAAGGCACAATCTATTTCTCCATCCGTCCGTCCGTCCGTCCGTCCTTCCTTCCTTCCTTCCTTCCTTCCTTCCTTCCTTCCTTCCTTCCTTCCTTCCTTCCTTCTCTATCTATCTATCTATCTATCTATCTATCTATCTATCTATCTATCTATCTATCTATCTAAACACCCATCTAACTGAAAGCCACTCGTGGCGATTTACAACATAAAACCAAGTGATAAGCAAAACATTCAGCCCTGGCCACTAATCAAAACATCAATACTAATATAAAAATAAGTAAAAAATTAAAATACAGTTATGGCCAGGAACCCATTGACCTAAATGGAGTGCAAGGTTTCCCATCACTACAAGCGTCACATCAACTGGCATTTGTCTGATGATTGGCCACCAGGAAGTAACCGTGGGCTTCCATGGCAAGTGGAAAGTATCAAATGCCAGTTTGGAAGGGCTATGTCTCTAAAGGGAAAATGCTCCATCATGTCTCTAAAGGGAAAATGCTCCATCATGTCTCTAAAGGGAAAACGCTCCATCGTGTGAAACTAACATTCAGAGAGTGGAAATGATGTGTTTAATTTCACGTGTTCCTTCCCAGCTCTGCTAACATCTTGCCTAGTGTGGCCCTGGGAACCATTTGATAAATCTTCTCAAAGGGAGGAGAGACCAATGGGCAGACCTGCAGATACGCCTGCACTCTGTGGAGCATGTTGGGTAAACAGATAAAACAATTTGTTTTATCTCCTCTAGTGTACTCCAGTAACTTTAATACCACTGTCTGTCAATGCACTTATGTCAAAATATGGCATGTCAGCAACCTTGCTGCTTCTACCTACCGGTACTACCATTCATTTTGAAGAGTGAGACCCTGGACATGCATCTCAAAATTCCTACCTTCAATACACTACTAAAAAGATCATTTGTCTTTTGCATCTACAGCCTATTAATCCACTCCCAAATCTGGTCCTTGGTGGCATATTTGAATTCTAGATAAATCTGCTTTTTTTAAAAAAAAATATGTAGCCAAGCTTCTAAGATGCCTTTCTGTTCATAAAGTGAGGAGTATTCATTAAACCCCATTGTCTCATCGATCCTCCAGGAATCTTCATGCCCATACATCCTGCAGAGGTTTCATAAGAGGATAACATAAGAACATAAGAGCAGCCTTGCCGGAAGAGGCCACAGCCCATCCAGTCCAGCATTCTGTCTCACACAGCGGCTCACCATTGGCTTCAGGGTATTCCCAAGCAGATGTCTTCATCTGCTTATGATTCCCTGCAAATGGCTTTGAGAGATATCCTGCCTCTCTCTCCAACCCAGAGGTTGTCCTTAGGCATCCATCATGATAGCCATGGATACCCTTGTTCTCCATGAACTTGTCTAGTCCTTTCTTAAAGCTGTCAAGGCTGACAGCTGTCACCACTTCTTCTAGCAGGGAGTTCCATAGACCAGTATTCTATGGGTGAAAAAACATTTCCTCTTATTTGTTTGAGATCTAGCACCTAAAGGTTTCAGGGAGTGCCCCCTAGTTCTAGTGTTGTGCAATAGGGGAAACAGCTTTTCCTTATCTACTTTGTCCACACAGTGGATGATTTTGTAAACTTGAATCAGTTTACCTCTTAGGCGCCATTGTTCAAGAGCGAAGAGGCCCAGCCATTGCAGCCTCAGATGGTAAGGAAGGTGTTCCAGTCCCCTAATCATTCTGGTTGCCCTCCTCTGCACTTTTTCCATTTCTATAATATCCTTCTGGAAGAATGGTGACCAGAACTGTACACAATACTCCAGATGGGGCCTCACCATTGATTTATAAAGAGGCAAAATGACCCTTGCTGACTTATTTTCTATACCTTTCCTGATGATCCCTAGCACTGAGTTTGCTTTTTTCACTGCTGCGGCACACTGGGTTGATACCTTCATTGAGCTGTCCACCAGGACACCAAGGTCCCTTTCCTGGTTTGTTGCAGAGAGTTCTGACTCCATCTGTTTATAAATGCAATTGAGTTTTTTTTTTTGCCCCAATGTACATCACTCTATACTTACTAATAGAGATGGGCACGAATAAAAAAAATGGCGTTTTGGTTTTTTGTTTGTCGTTGAGAGGTCCGTTTCGTTTCGTTTCCGTTTTTTTGTGAATTTTTGGGAAAATTTCATTTTTGTTTTTTGTTTTTTCATTTTTCATTTCTACCCGCTTTTTGGGCAATTTTTAAAGCATTTCCGTGTGTGGGCATCCCCCAACGCCCCAGACCAGAGGGAAAACACTAACAAAAATTGATGCTGGCAGAGACACGGTATAGACTAAGTATGCAGGGAGGCTGCAAAGGCAGCGGCGGGCATTGCCCAGGGTGCAAGGCAGCCGCAGAGTGACTACACTGCGGGGCAGGGGAGGGTACTCACTGAAAGGTACGCACACACGCACACAGGGAGGCTGCAGGACTGAAGCTAGAGTCGCAGAGACAGCAATCCCACCCTAACTCCCACCGGGGACTGCAAGGAGGACGGGGGCTGCCAGAGTTTTTTATGCCCTCTGTGGCTACCAGACCTGCCCGCCCAGTCTGCAACCTGGGCATGCTATTGGTTGAAGTTGTCCAAGAATTTACATGATCCCCATCACATGGCTTGCCTCCATGTTGTGGATGGAGTGGCGACATACATTTTGTCATCCTTAAAGGGAAAAGAAAAATTCATCGTGATGGGAGAAGACAAAAACAAGCGTTTTAAGGACCCCAACCCCCTAGTAGGTAATAATTTCAAATAATTATCGCATTATTGCTGCATTTTTATGGATGTCCAGGGCGTTTTAATACCCAAGAAATCAATATTAGGCATCTGGGGGCCATTTTGGGTCGATGTCCCCTAACTCCCCTTAAAGGAAAAAAATACAGCGATCTGAGAAAAGACATAAATATACGTCTTAAGGAACCCCCCCCAGTAGGTATTATCAGACAGTATAAATAATTATCACTGCATTTTTATGGATGTCCAGGGCGTTTTTTAACATTTAAAACAGCTCAATTCATTGCGCGTCGCCATTAACGAAAACGAAACATAACGAACACAATTTTCGTGGTTCTGTTCGTTCCGTTCCATTTTAATCACAATTTTCGTTTGTCATGTTGTTACGTAACGAAACAAATAACGAATAACGGAAATGAAAAAATGTTCGTTTCGTGCCCATCTCTACTTACTAATGTTGAAACTGATGTAGCAGTGGTTTGCCCACTCCCCCATTGTCAAGAGATCCCTCTGGAGCTCCTTACAACCTCTCTCAGTTTTTACTACCCTATATAATTTAGTGTTTTCAGCAAATTTGGCTACCTTGCTATTTAATTGAATTGCTTACAATTCAAAATGAAGCATCCATAATTTGAGAGTCATGAATACAGATTAAAACCACAAGGTAGTTAAAAACAATGTATTTTTAAAAAAATTAAAACAGTGTTTTAAAATGGACAGTGAAATGTCTTGTGTCCTAGTTTCTAAACATTCTGGGACCCAAAAAATGATTGCTCTTGTGTATTTTGTATATGTATGTAAACCGCCCAGAGTAGCTTCTTTGCTAGATGGTAGCGGTATAGAAATCAAATAACTAACTAACTAACTAACTAACTATTTACTCCTACTTCCTTGGTTTCTTGGTGGGATTATTAGTTCACTGGTCGATAGGTCCCCTGGAGCCCAACTTAGTATGCTACTTGTCGGTACAGACAGTTTTGTTACACAGCAAGTTGCAAAGTTTGCGCTGGCAGCTATGAAAATTCGGGTCAACCTCTAACTTTGGGAGGACTATCTTGCTCTGCAAATGTCACACGGTTTTTTAAAAGTATTAATTATATTTGTAGCGGATGTAACTTTATAAGTTTTTTTTATTAAGATTGTGATGACCAATGGTTTTTAGCAATAAACTATTACTGTCATACTGTCATACTTCTAGAACATTTATGAAGAGGTTGAAAAGCAGGGGTCCCCACTCTTTACCTCCTGCAACATAGGGAAGTGTCCATTTAGTGCTACCCTCTGTTTCCTGTCCCTTAGCCAGTTGCTGATCCAGGACAAGATCTGTCCCTTGATTCCATGACTGGCAAGTTTATTCAAGAGCCTGACACCCATGGGGTTTCCCAGCTTCCACATTGGAAACCAACCCCAGGTTAATTTCTCTTCTTTCTCAGGGTGGAAGGATGATGTTTTCTGCAGAAAAATGCCAAATTCTGATGTCCTCTTTGGGGAACCCTATACAGGAAACATAAGAACAGCCTTGCTGGAACAGGCCATACCCGTCCAGTCCAGCATTCTGTCTCACACAGCGACTCACCATTTGCTTCAAGGTATTCCCAAGCAGATATCTTCACCTGCTTACAATTCCCTGCCAATGGTATTGAGAGATATCCTGCCTCTCTCACCAACCACTCCACACAGGGTGTTGCTGATCACAATGCACCATTTGCATTTGCGAAAGAAGGCATCTCATTACAACTATAGGACTCCGTTTTCACCTTGTGGTGACCCTCCCCTGTAAAACTCAGTTGGATAAACACACCTTTTGGGCTACGTTGCCTGGGTGTCCTGCTGATGTATGAACAGTTTGTAACTGTATATGGCTGCCTAGCTGCCTAGATATCCTAAGTACATCCGATCTCACCTGATTTTGGAAGCTAAGCAGGGTCGGCCCTGGTTAGTACTTCGATGGGCGACCACCAGGGAATACCAGGTGCTGTAGGCGCCTGTAGTAGGAACTAACAAACCACTCCAGTATTCCTGCCAAGAAAACTCCATGGACATGAGGTCACGAAGAGTCGGTCACGACTGTAATGACACAACACACACACACACACTGTATAAATATAAAAACAATAAATGAGAAACAATCTTCAGTGCATCTGTTGGCCACTTTCAAGTTGTTTTATGCAGAACGCCGCATAAGCTTCTCGCAAAGAGATATATCTGTCTCTACATTCACCCAGGCTTCCTATTTTAATCTATAATTTAATAACAAAAGAAAGGGAGAGAGAAATATTTCCATTTATTAAATTCTTAGGATGTTGTCCATGCCACATTTTTTGCTTCTTTTGTAATTCTTTTATTCAGAGAAACAAGCAGCTTAAAATATGCACATAATCAATCTCGTCCTTTCTGTGTTTCCCCTGCTTCCTTTAGTTCTTCTTTCCAAGACAAGTTTTTTTTTAATTTACATACTTAATGCAAAAGCAGCTTACCTTTCTTTCAGAAAAGGGGTAGGGGGAAAGAAAGATTTATTATTGGCTGAAACATCAAGTGGAGACGCACGGGCAGCCTATTTCCCCGGGCTGTGTCCGAACCATTATTTTTACACGGGTGGTTTTAGTACAGATTGCCTCGGGGCGCTCCATGCAACCCATTTGGAATTATAGGCTGCATGCGAGTGGGGCGGAGGACCAGCCCTAAGCATTTTCTGACTGAGACTAGAGATGGGAACAAATGAAACAGTGAAAAACAATACAGTATGCAATGAATATTGCCGAGTCGTTAATTCTTCGTCCCTTGATATTTCTCCAGTCCTTGTTTTTATTTGTCCCTTGCTCTCTCTATCTTTCTCTTCTTCTTTTTTCCAAAATCAAAACTAGACTATGGGTGACACCTTCATAGGCTGCTAGTAGAAAAATAAAAAAAATTGCTGAGCTTTCGAGAGCACACACCCTCTTTTTCAAAGCACATATAATAGTCCAAACATGGCAAGGGATGTAATTTGCCAGGAGAGACTTCTTAAAAGTTCACATGGCAAGATGGACGCCAGGCCTCTTCTTGGAAGAAGGCACAGAGCAGCAATGGTCCGAAGGGGCTGGACTTTACAGGCCAATTCAAACAAAGAGCGACATGGTATGGGCACTGGGGTTTTTTCCAAGATTCCCTCTGCTGTGCAATCTCCCTTGTCCTGTGCAGTTCTGTGGCTGTGTGCTGATATACGCTGTGTGATCCCACCCATTTAAAAAAATATTAAACAGGATATGCAATGGAAGCTGATGACAACAATTTCAAGAAGAGAGGTTAAATGACACCATTTATTTTTTGATTCATGCCTGTTTCTAGTGACCATGGGCGTTTATACATGACCCCTTGGCTCCCAGCTGCTTAGAAATGTTTTCCCACCAGCTCTGGATGGAGACAATTAAGTGCAACCCCGCCCACTTTAGCGCGACCCAGCGCACTTTTCTTGTACCTTTCTCTTTGGAGGTGAAAATTTTTTTGATGCGGATAAGACTTGTCTGTTGTTTTTTTGCCTCCCGCCCCTTTAAGAGCCCCTTGAGACGGAACCAGGAAGTAACGGGGCTCATGGCAAGTTCGACTGGCAGGGGCAGGTTAGTAAAGGCTTCTTTTGTCCTTTTTTCCCCTCCCCCCCCTCATGCCGACAGGAGCAGGAAGTGCTGAGGGGTGGGGACACAGGAACAGAAACGAACCCCCAAGATCTCTGGTCCGAATTTAAGCGACCAGCGGATCTTAGGGGTCGTGTGAAAAGGCCCCATGCTGATTGGCTGCTTCAACCTGCTTGAGGATGAGGTTAATAAAATTGTGTCCCCACAACCAGCGGACTTTAAAAGGGGGGGGGGAATGTGACCACGCCCACATAAGCGTGACCCAGCAATTTTTGCAAGTGCCTGATCTCAAGGTGGTACAAAGCTTGTCTCAGTTCCGATGCAGATTTTTAACTGGTACTTGAGTCCGTGGGGACTCGGAAAATCTGCATCAAAACCTTTTCGTTCTGCTGTGCTGCGGTTTCCGCTCGTGGGAACAGAAAAGATGCGGTTCTTTAAACTGCGCCCGTGGGGACACAGGAACAGCATCTTCAACCACATGACAGTTCCAGGGGAAACTCCACATTTTACTTTGATCTGGATTATCTGGCTGTGGGATAGCAGCTAATGTTCACCTGGGGTCCACATTCCATGGCACTGTCTCGCACACAAACGGAGGAAGCTGCCTTATACCAAGTCATATAACTGGTCCAGCCTGCTGAATGTTATCCGCTCCCACTAGCATACGCTGCCCAGAACCCCAGAGAAAGAGAGCGACTGGGAATTGGATTTAGGACATCATTCGTGCACAAAGTGTACTTTTTCACCAGACCGTAGCTGCCCCTATGCAGAGAGAGAAGAGGGTTTGCCTCTTCTGCAGACTGCAAATCAGGGGGGGGGAGGTTGTTGATGTTGTAGATTTGATTTCGACATCTGGACAAGCAGCCAAAGGTCCCCAGACCTGACTCTCTGCTCACCCTGGTGCACGGTTACCTCTCCTCATGCAAGCATCAGTATTTCCAGCTGACTATGATGCCACTTCTTTTGCGGGGGGAGGGGGGCTGGAAGCCACACCCAACCTTGACTTTGGAAGCCTAGACACTTTCTCTCTCTCTCTCTCTACACACACACACACACACACACACACACACACACACACACACACACACACACAGAGAGAGAGAGAGAGAGAGAGAGAGCTTGTCACAATGACAGATATTTTACAAGCAGCAAGAAAGGACTCCACAGCAAAATCAAAACACTTCCTACGATCGCTTTCTTGCTGAATGTCTTGAAAATCTCCAAGAGGCTTTCAAGCATTGTTGTAATTCCCCCCCTGCTGCCTCATTTCCTCCCCCACTATTCCCCCACCATACGCACACACTTTTGATCTCAACACAGGCTAAGTATCTTCGTTACTTAAACATAAAGTCTACGGGGACTGGTGCTCACAAGCTGATGCCGACATTCTATCCCATACCTGTAGTTTCAGGGAACAGAATCTGCCTTTTAGGCACAGGCAGAACAAAAACCCGAGACCTTAACTGCCTCTCCAGCTGGGTCATGTTGTTTAGGGCATCTGGGACACATTTTTGAGGCTTCAGGGGTGCTTTGCTCTGCCTTTCGTCTGATGAGGGATCCAAGGAACCTCTTTCCTGTTCATAGAATCTTGGAAGAGACCTCAAGGACCATCTAGTCCAGTGGTTCTCAACCTGTGGGTCCCCAGATGTTCCTGAACAGCAACTCCCAGAAATCCCTTCCAGCACAGCGAGTGGTGGAGGCTTCTGGGAGTTGCAGTCCAGGAACATCTGGGGACCCACAGGTTGAGAACCACTGATCTAGTCCAACCCCCTGCCATGCAGGAACTCCCATCACGGCATTTCCAACAGATGGCCATCCAGCCTCCATCACAGTGCTCCTGACATATGGTCATTCAGCCTCTGCTTAAAAACCTCCAAGAAGGAGACTACACCACACTCCATGGCAGCTTCTTCCACTGCTGAACAGCTCTAACTGTCATGAAGTTCTTCCTGATGTTCAAACTGAATCTCTTTTCCTGTAGTTTGAAACCATTGCCCCATGTCCTAGTCTCTGAAGCCATGGGAAACAAACCAGTGCCTTCTTCAATGTGACATCCTTTCAGATATTTAAACATAGCTATCATTTCCCCTCTCAGACCTCTTTTTGTAAGCTCCACCTCATAAGACATTTCTTCCACACCCTCAATCCTCTTGGTTGCCCTCCTCTGCACCCGCTCGAGGTTGTCAACATCCTTTTTAAACTGAGGCACACAGAACTGGACACAGTTACTCCAGGTGGGGTCTGACCAGAGCTGAAGAGAGTGGTGCTATCACTTCCCTTGATCTAAACACTATGCTTCTGTTGATGCAACCAAGAATCATGTTGGCTTTCTTGGCCGCCGCATCACACTGCTGGCTCATGTTCAATTTGTGGTCCATCCAGACTCTGAGATCCCTTTCACAGGTACTATTTTGCAGCCAGGTGTCTCCCATCCTATATCTGTGCAATTCATTCTTTTTACCTAGATGCATTTCCTACATTTTACCTAGATGCATTACCTACATTTCCCGCTGTTGAATCCCAATCCATTAGCTTTGGCCCAGATTACCAAATAAATAAATAAATAAATAAATAAATAGTTTCTTTGCGTAAGAGAGAATGTTGCAAAAGTATGGGATCTGGATTATTTGGCAAGGTCCAGCTGGCCCATCCTGATTGCCTTGTGTTTGCAGCATGACTTGGGAAGAACAGAAACTGGCAGGAGATAACATTGGCGGTGTTTTCTGGAGGGCATCAGGTTAGGAAGGTCTGACTTAATGCCTCATGACGGAGTGGTAAAACTGCAGTCAAGATTCCGCTCATGACCTGAGTTCGATCTTGGGCTCAGGTAGACCACTCAAGGTTGACTCGGCCTTCCATCCTACCTAGGTCAGTCTCCTGAGGACCCTCCTTGGTTTGTGCGTGAAAGGGCAATGTGTAACCTGCATAATTTTATTGCTATCCACCTAGAGAGTGCTAGGGGTCGCTAGATAAAAACCAGGACATTTTGCTTTGCTTTTAGGCCCACAAGACTCAACAGTTGAATCTTGACAGATATTACATTGGAGTCACTTCAGTTCTAATACTGCAGAGGTGGGGAAAATTCAGGAGCCCTCCCCGCATTTGTCATCAGAGTCAAACACCCCAGCTCTCCTTGCCACAAGCTATGTGGAACAGCAATCCAGATACAAGTGTGTGTGTGTGTGTGGGGGGGGCATAAATTGCTCCTTTTCTCCTTCCTTGTTCCAAGAGTGATTAAAGAAAAGAACAGCAATCTGTTGTTGTTGCTTTCACAGCTAGGTTCTCACTAGGAGGATGTCTGTGAACATCACTTTAGCAATCGCAAATTCTGTTCACAAACAATCAGTCCTCATTTTATTTTATTTTATTTGTTTGTTCTGTTTGTAGACTGCCTTTCGTCTGATGAGGGATCCAAGGCAGGTCATCATATTAAAGAGGAGAGAAATGAAAACATAGTGGGTCAAACATTAAAAAAACAGCTACAGTGGTACCTTGTATCAAGGAATCAATTTGTTCCAAATGAAATTGTGTTAAGCAAATTTTCCTTTATACAAATTCCCATAGGAATGCATTGAAAACGGAGTGATCCCATTTTTTATGTTGTACGGATTCTCCCCATAGGCAATTATGTTAAGCAATTCCCCATCTCCGGATTTTTTATGTTGTACAAAGTTTATGTTATACAAGCTGTTTGTTATACAAGGGTACACTGTATGTGCTAATAAAAATCCAGTGGAATAATTAAAAGCAAGTAAACATTTAAAAGATCTTAACTTTAAAAAAAGGCATTTGGGGACTCAACCACGATTCTTAAAAGCCTGCCTGAAAAGTTAGGTTTTCAGATTTTTCACCAAAATAACAACAAAGGTTATATCAGTGTCTGGTAGAAGCCATGGAGGATAACAGGGTCCTTAAAACAGCTCAGTAGGGGTTGAGCCTCCTCCCAGGAAATACACTCATAGAAGGATGCTAGTAAAAGGTAGAGTCCCCCCCCCCTGCACATTCAAGCTAGTTGTGTCCGACTCTAGGGGTAGCACTCATCCTCTGCTTCTAAGCCAAAGAGACAGTGTTGTGCAAGTCCGTGGCCATGTGGCTGACATAGCTGAATGCATTTATGCGCATGGAACACTGTTTACCTTCCCGCTTTTTACGGCGGTACCTATTTATCTACTTGCATTTTTACATGCTTTCGTACTGCTAGGTTGGCAGGAGCTGGGGTTATCAGCAGGAGCTCACTCCACTGCGTGGCACCCGGGATTCGAACCGTCGAACTGCCGACTTTGCAGACGACAGTTTCAGTGCTCTAGTCCGCTGAGCCAACACACACACCCCTGATAAAAGGATACTAGGAGGGCATCATCTACAGCCCCCTCCGTTGTGGCTACCAAAGGGGTGTGCAAGGTTATCTTGAGACACCAACATGGGCCAGTGAGCCTGGGTCAATAAATACACACATCCCTGTATGTCAGGGGGCCCCTCCTTAGCAAATTTTCAAATATTTTCATCAGTGAAGTGGAAAAAAAACATGAAAATGGGAATGGCAAGGGGTGGGTATTACAGAAATCTAAGTAGCAGATTTGCCTGCCCAAACCCAGTTAGTCATAAAACTAACTCATGAAAATCGAAGTTTGAATGAATACATGTTAATTGAGCCTTATTAGTATCTTTGATTCTATGATTCTATGTTTGTTTGCTTATTTATTTTTATTTTAAAGAATTTTTACCCTGCCTTTCTCCTTGGAAAAGGACCCAAGGCAGCTTACAGTAATGAGGGATAATATACAGTCCAATACAATTAAGACATATTCAAGTATATAATATAGACTGTGCGTCCGCTGATGTCAATTTTAGGATAATGATTTTAGTGTAAGGTTTTTATTGATGATTTATTGATATTTTACTTTTAACTATTTTAAATTGTTTTATTCTTTGGATTGTAAGCCGCCCATAGACCTTTGGGTAGTGGGTGGCATATAAGTTAAATAAATAAATAAATAAATAAATAAATAAATAAATAAATAAATAAATTATTGAGAACAGGGAATTGAGGGACATCTTACAGCATTAATAGACAACATTACATTAAAGCTACAAGGTTATAAGTAGTTATAAACGCGAAGTCTATGTGAATTATGAAATACACATGCTAGTCCATCATTCAGGGAAAGCTTGCCTGAAGAGAAAGGTCTTTGCTTGTTTCCGGAAGGACAACAGAGATATGCAGTCCTGGCCTCTAGTGGGAGGGAGTTTCAGAGTCTGGGTGCAGCAGCCGAGAAGGCCCTTTCATGGGTTCCCACGAGATGTACCTGTAAGGGTGACGGAATGGAGAGAAGGGCCTCTCCTGATGCCCTTAGCACCAGAGCTGGTTCATACTGTGAGATTCGATCTTTGAGGTAGCTAGGACCCAGGTCGTACAGTGCTTTGTCTGTCAAGCTCAGCACCTTGAATTGTGCTTGACAGTTGATTGGCAGCCAGTGGAGCTGCTTTAATAGGGGTGTAATGTGATCTCTGTACCCCGCCCCAGTCAGCAGTCTGGCTGCTGTGTTCCTCACTTCCTTACCTTCCTCACTTACAGACCCTGAGGGCATTCTTATCTTTAACACATACATGGCATGTAAGTACAACTGTATTTATTGAATTTGGCCAGTGAAGATGGATGGAACTTTCATTTCAGTTAATTTCTGAACAAGTCACCCCCACCATCATATATTCGGGACAAAAAAAAGTCAGCTTGGAAAAAAACCCAAGCGCAGGGGAAAGCAAGACGGTCTCATTTTCCCATCCTTAGCAGGAGCCAAGTGGAGTAACTGTGTCCAGTTCTGTGCACCTCAATTTAAAAAGGATGTTGACAAGCTCGAGCGGGTGCAGAGGAGGGCGACCAGGATGGTTGAAGGTCTGGAAGAAATGTCTTATGAGGAACAGCTTAGGGAGCTGGGAATGTTTAGCTGTACAAAAAGAAGACTGAGGAGGGTATATGATAGCCATATTTAAATATTTGAAAGGATGTCATATAGAAGAGGGAACCCGTTTGTTTTCCATGGCTTCAGAGACTAGGACTCGGGGCAATGGTTCTTTCAAACTACAGGAAAAGAGATTCCCTTGGAACATTAGGAAGAACTTCATGACAAATACCTTGCTCCCAACCATCATTGTCGTCATTGTCGTGGTCGTGGTCGTGGTCGTCGTCGTGGTCCTCCTCTTTCTCCTCCTCCTCCTCCTCCTCCTCCTCCTCCTCCTCCTCCTCATCATCATCATCATCATCAAAGGGACCCTTCTGGATCATTGCATCCTGCCCCTGTCAACAGCACGCATTGGGGAATTGAACTCACAAGTTCTGGCTCCGCAGCCATAGACCTCATCACCTGCTTTACATCTGTTCCCAGCCTGGCCTTTGCTCCGGGTCAAGTCCAGCCAACTCTCCTGCTCTTGCAGCTGCCACGGACCATTTTGCAAGTCGCTGCATCCCTCTTGTTACAGCAAACTGTCCAGCCAGGGTGTTAGATCTGAGCTTGTCCGCCCCCCCCCCCCCCCAGTTTGCTTCCCTCGCCAAGGCACAGGGAAGCAAACTGGGAACTGGTACAATCAGCAGGTTTGCAGAGAAAATTAGATTTACTTCCCCCCTCTCTCCCCCTCCCTGGCTCCCTTCCAATAACAGCACCACTTCAAGGCACATCTCAATTAACGGAGTCAGTTTTTATTTGAGATGGTTGCTGGCCAGAAATCCCCTTGCCGAGTCTTTGCTTGCTTCCCCTCCTCCAACCTCGGTCTCCAACAAATGCAGGATATTTGCTAAATGGGGGGAAAGTTGTCTTTGGCACCGTGAGATGCAAGTCCCGTGATTTGATGTTCAAAATGAAGCCAGAGCTTGGGAGAATCAAGATGGGGGCCCGCCGGATTGCTTCCCAAGGCCTTCTCCAATATGTGTGCACACAATGACCTCTCATCAAGGTTGAGCTGGGAAGTTCTGTGCTGCAAGCCAGGTAGACTAATTATGTGGGACTAATTACATTGTTGGTTAAAACATCACATTCCAAAAGTCACACGGTGCACATGAATGAAGATACTTTTTGATGCAACGATGCCTTCCAGTTACTTTCCACAGTCACTGTGAAAGGATATTTCAAGATATTTGGACACATTTTTGAGGTGTTAGGCCATTCTCCTGCGCTAGGATTGTCTTCTTAATCATCATCGGTTTTGTACTGTATAGCTGCAAGGGACCCTACGAATCATCTAGACCTGTCAAGGAGGCACCTCTGGTTTGGCAATGTAATGCCACTTTCATTGTTGTTTTCAATTGAGAGGATCACTGGTCTGTGGAACTCCCTGCCAGAAGAAATGGGGACAGCGGTCAGCCTTGACAGCTTTAAGAAAGTATTGGACAAGTTCATGGAGAACAAGGATATCCATGGCTATCATGATGGATGCCTAAGGACAATCTCAGGGTTGGAGAGAGAGGCAGGATATCTCTCAATGCCATTTGCAGGGAAACATAAGCAGGTGAAGACATCTGCTTGGGAATACCCTGAAGCCAATAGTGAGCCGCTGTGTGAGACAGATTGCTGGACTGGGTGGGCTGTTGCCTGTTCCAGCAAGGCTGTTCGTATTCATTCATTCATTCATTCATTCATTCATTCATTCATTACAACAACAAAAACATTAGCCACCTGACTACCAAGAAGTCTCTTATGTTCTTATGAGATGGTCTAGCAGGATTTTTTCCTGATTTCTTTTAAAACTTCTACCGTTTTCTGGTTCTTTCTTGTTACATTTTAATTGTTGATGTTCTTTTTTAGCTGTATTATGGGAATTCAAGTTGAAAATCTGTGGGAGTCTCCTCAGACAGAGAGACAGGTCACATCCCCCCCTCATCTTTGACAAAAACGATATCTCAGACCATAAGGCAACCTTAAAACATGTCTCCATCACTGTGAAATGGTCTGATTCTACATGAATGTAAAGACCAGCGTCTTTTTTTGCCAATAGCAGCACCGTAAGTCAAACCAGTTGCATTTTCCACCGATATAAGCAAGCACATTCCCTTTTTAAATTATTTTTACAAGCACGTGGATATGTGTGTCCAATTTGCCCTGAGTATGCCATTTAGAAATCAACAACTGGAAAGCATCGATGCAATGATCTGAAATGATCATTAAGCTTCCTTTTGCATATTGTTTCAAAGATGTGAAAATGAATTGGTTTGGCTTAAAGTGTAAACCAAAACACGTTTTGCCTTGATTTTGGAGCAGCAGGTGCTAGAAGTTTCTGAGAAAAGGAAAAACTAAGTGCTGTGACAGGAGTTTCCATTCCTTGGATTTCATGATCAAAAGCCGAGAAGGAGTGGTCTTGTCATGCACTGATTAAATAGTCTCACCACCAGTCATAAAGCTCGTGCTCCACTACCTACTTACTTTCCTACAAAGGGGAAGATGATCCCAAATCTGTCTACCCACTAGCTCTCTCTCATCCTCACACTCCTCTTAGTTCTTTTATCTGTCTAGACAAGCACAACCCTCATAAAAGGTGTTGCAAAATTTTGAATTTCTGGTGAAATGTCTCAAACATTCAAGGAGCTTCAAATTCCCCAGATTAGCCTGCCCCCTTTTCCTCTCTCTCATCAACTGGCACTTACAATCTTAGTAACTCACTCAGAGACGTGCTTTGATAAAGATGGCTTGCCATCGAAAGCTCAGCTTGCATTATTTTCATTTTATTAGTGACCTTTAAAGGTGTCATCTAGCCTAGTTCTGCATTTGTTTTGTTTGTTTGTTTGTTTTGGTCACATGGCTCAACCCCCCCTTTTTTTTTAATTCTGAGACATTAGTGGAAGAAGAAGAAGAAAAGGTTTCATTACTTACAGTGGATCAGATTAAACAGCAAAACTGTCAAACATGACTACTTGACTTGAACAGGCTCACTGCTTCCAACAGCTAAAAAGAATGAGGGCAAAGACAGAACAGAGAAGTGGGGGACTCTCTGAATTCAGAGGCAGGATGGAACGATTGGCCAGTACCAGACAGATTGGACAGCCACCTCCACACAGGAAGGTCCCTCCCAGACAAACCTGCTAAAGGCAACATGCGAGGTTGTGAAGGACGCCCAGGATTTAATGCCAAACCTTCCTCCCACATCAGTTCTCCTGAGATGTCTCTTCCTTGGGTGAAGATCTGGGGAAGACTTAGGCTTAGGTACCCTGAGATCGAGCCGTGCCAGGTGAATGCCCACTTCTCTGAGTCCAGAGTAGCAGAAAAATCTGAGCGGGTGGCTCTCTGTCTAGCGGTTCTCATGACACTCGTCAACACCAGCCAACGAGGGTCTCCCCTCAGGGTTTTTTCCAGAGCAGAGGGAAACCTTTGCTTCTACTGCTCCTTTGGGCCCATGAGGGTGCTGGCAGCCACCCGAGGGTCATATTCTAAAGGACGTCTCACCTATAACTGCCTGGGTTATTTACAGCTCTCTCTCCGTGGTTGCCTGGCAACAGCAAAGGGTTTTATTCCAGGTGACCAGGCAGAAAGTTCTTCTGGCCCTTGAGCAGAGATGGAGAAAAGGTGATTTTGGCATGCGCCGAACCTACAGAAATGTTGTCTTCTGCATTATTATGGCCATTATTCAGGCGCCTGGGGCCTTGACCTCATCTGGATGCCATTACCTTACTAGAGTCTAATCCTGGCTCAGGTGGCCAAAGTCCTAAGCTCTTTTTTACATAGGCAGTAACACGAGAGCACTCCTTTTATTGCTTCCAGTTAAGAGGTCAGTGGAGACATTATCTCTTGCATCCCAAGTTGTGTAACTCGATACATTATAGATAATGCCGGTGGTGGCTTAACTTGCAGGGACTCGGCTGTCAAAAGTTGCACTGAGTTGTGTTCCTGGGTGCAACTTAGGGCGTTTATACATGACCCCTAAACTCCGGGGCAAATGGCTTTAAGCTCCAGAGCTTAAAAATGTTTCCCCACCAGCTCCGGAGTTTACAGGAAATTAAGTGCGACCACGCCCACTTTAGCGCGTCCCAGCGCACCTTTCAAGTACCTGCTCTCTGGAGGTGAACATTCTTTGATGCGGTGTAACGATAGTGAGTGCGGGGCTCTCCTCGCTTCTGTTTGTTGTTTTTTGGCTCCCGCCCCTTTAAGAGCTACTTAAGAGACTGGAATGTTGCTGCGGCTAGAGCAAGAGGCAGAACGGAGGTGAGCCACGTCTCTTTTCTTCCTGTTTTTTCTCCCTCCCCTCACGCAGCCAGCAGCCAGGAGTGCGGAGAGGGTGGGAACACAGGAACAGCGACAAACCCCTAAGATCTCTGGTCCGAATTTAAGTGGCCAGCGGATCTTAGGGGTCGTGTGAAAAGGCCCTAAGAGGAACTTGCCAGCATTAATGCAACCACAGAACAATAATAATAACAGCACAAACATTAAAGAGGGTTTGTGGTTGTTTTGATTTCTATACTGCCTCGTCGTGCTAAAACACTCTCTGGGTGGCTTACAACATAACAACATCTTGGCCCCTGGTGAGCTGGGTGCTCATTTTACTGACCTGGGAAGGAGGGAAGGCTGAGTCGGTGGCAAAGCAGGCAGGTGTGCAAGCGTGCGGGGAGTGCGGTGGCCGGGGCGCCGTCCTTCTCCTCTTCCTCGCCTTGCTCCCCGGCCCAGCGTGCACTCACTCACACACAAACGAGTGCAATGTGGTTGGGGCGGGCAGGAGGGGCTCAAAAAACTGACTTTGTCCCTGGCGCTCCAAACCCTTGCTACGCCTCTGGTCTTGGGCCAGCATCTTCATAAATTACCTTGACAAAAGGATTGAAGGAGATGTCATCAAACTGGCCAATGAAACAAAGCTGTGTGTGTGTGGAATCAATACTTCCACGGACTCAACTTTCAGACGATCCATGACAGTCTTGTACATTGGGCCTTGTCCAACAAGATGCAGTTCAACTGTGAGAAAAAGTAAGAAATAGCACGTAGGCAGAAGAAACCAGATGCACAGGTACAGGATAGGTGACACCTTGGTCAAGTGTAGTACCAGTGAGAGGGATTTTTGTGTCCTGATGGACCACTGCCTAAAGGATGAGGCAGCAGTGTAGTGAACATGGTCCTAGGCTAGTGGTGGCGTACCTTCCGCACTCCAGATGTTTTGGACCACAACTGCCACAGTCTTTTGTCATTGGCAATACAGGCTTGGAATTCTGGGAGTTGTGTTCCAAAACACCTGGAATGCCGAAGATTCGCCACCACTGTCCTAGGCTATATCAAGAGAAGGACAGCATCAAGATCACGGGAAGTGATAGTGCCTCTCTATACTGCTCTAGTGAGGCCACATTTGGAATATAGTGTCCAGATCTGGTCATCACAATACAAACAAGACAGAGAGGACCTAGAAAAAGTGCAAATAAGTGCAAACAAGGATGATAAGGAGACTGGAGGCTAAATTGTATGAAGAACGCTGAAAAGAACTAGGCACGTTTAGCCTGATGAAGAGAAGACGGAGAACACACATGATAGCCGTCCTTCAATACTTGAAGGGTTGCCATGGAGGGAAAGGGCATTGATTTATACTCAGTTGCAGATAAGGGTATGATGAACCCATCATTTTTGGTGTTCAACCTGTGGGCAGGGATGGGGCCGACAGTGGGAGAGTGGTTTGGGTGCGATCCTGGATAAAACTCAGTTCGACCCGTGAGGATCCATGCCTTGGATCCATGTTTTTGCACCACTGCAGAGCCTTGCACTGACAGACCCATGACTCCTAGTGTGCAATCTGAGTGCAAAGATGGGGCCTATGATGTGACAATGGTTTTAGTATGATCCAATGTAGAAATTATATGAAAACAGGTGCCTTGGATCCATGTTTTTGCGCCACTGCATAGTAATGCACAGGAGGACATATTAATGGGGAGAGGATGGCAAGTCCCTCATTCCCGGCACCCCTCAAGCTGACCGCTCCACCTTGCCTGCACCTCTACTGGCTGCTGCCTTCTCCTCCCCCCCCCCATGTTACAACACAACGAATAGTGTGCCTCTGCTGCCCAGGCATCACCGGTGTCCACTCACTCACTCGGCACCCCCAGCAAGGTTTCCCTGTTTGTCGAGCAGCCCAGCCATGGGACGTGGGACTCTTACAGGTGGCCAGGGAGCCCTCTATGTGGTTGTGGGAGGTATCACGAGACACACCTTCCCTCAGCTCCTGGGCGGGGAGCGGTTTGGTTCCCCTAGATCAGGGGTCCTCAACCTAAGGCCCCGGGGCTGGATGCGCCCTCCCCAAGGTCCTGAATCTGGCCCCTGGGACCAATTGAAGCCCCCCCCACCTACCCCCTGTTTTGTGAGCAAGCCAGCCTCCGCAGCTGCTTTTGGACTGGGATCCGGCCCCCAGTGGTGTCTGGGTGGTGGTGGACCGGCCCGCTGGTTGAAAACGTTGAGGACCCCTCCCTAGATGCTACTGGGGGCAGATGTCCCCTTTTTCCTCCTCCCTAATTACGCAATTGTCCCCTCCCCACTGTTCCCCCAGGATCTGCCCCCCCTCTTGCTGGGTGGGTGAGACATGGTTGGGGGGAGGGTGCAAAAACTGACTTTGGCTGCTTTCACACGACCACTAAAATCCGCTGCAAAGTGTTCGCAGATGCGGAGCATAAAATCGTTTTCCCACGAGCAGCGGACTGTTAAAAAAAATAAAGTGTGACCATGCCCACTTAAGCGCAACCCAGCCCATTTTACAAGTACCTGGTTGTGAGGTGGTAAAATCCTTGTCGCTGTTCCAATTCGGATTTTAAACTGTTACTCGAGTCAATGGGAACATGGAAAATCTGCCCCCAACCCTTTTCACCCCCATTATGGTGTCTTTGCTGAGATTCTCAGTCATGGGATCAGAACGGTTGCAGATTTTAAAAAACCCGACCATGGGAGCATCCGATCCGCGACATCAACCAAGTGATCCAGATCAAAGTTTGCTGCGGGTTTTAGTGGTCGTGTGAAATCAGCTTTAGGCCTCGGGCGCTCCGAACTCTAGCTACGCCACTGTCCCACATACCTCTAGTAATTGATAATGATGTACCAATACGATGAGTATTTATTTTATTTAAATGTATGGCAAGATGTAGAAGTGGCCATGTGGCCTTTTTTAGGGAAGGTCGTCCGCCATTTGAAGGGAGACCAAATGCAATAATTCTTTGGAAAGATTCCTGCCCTTGAGTTGAATGGTTCTCTCTCAAATCTGATCTAAAGCTAAGAACCACAAGGAGCAAAAGGCTCAATGTTTCTTATTAAAATCACCATCCCCTGGTCGGCAGCCTCAGAAGGGATGCTAGACACTTAGTCCCAGCTTTCCTCATTCAAAGAGAGATGCACTGCAATTCTGTTTCAATTATATCATCAGGCATAATGCCGCTTCTCTAAGTATAAAATAGCATATGCAATTATATGCAAAATTATCTCCTCCTGCTACTTTATCTTCTATCTCAGGGACATGTAAGTGCCACACTAGCTAAAAAGCTGGTACAAATGCAAAAACAGACAATACTTTTTTGCATTTGTATTTTATTTACTGAGGACTAGGGATGGGCACGAAATGAAAAACGAAATGCTGTTTGGTCGTGTCGTTATGTAATGAAATGAAACGAAGTGAAATGACATGAGGAAGCAGCATTTCATTATGGATGAAACGAAATGGTGTTTTGTGTTGAAACGAACTATTTCGTTCTGTCTGTAAGCTGTTTGGGGGAGGAAAAATAGTTTTTTTTAAAAAGTTCCAGGCTTTTTAAATAAACATTTTCCCTCCCCAAGCTGCACCAGCTGATCTGCGCTAGGGGAGGGGAGGGAAAGGTTCCCCCACCCCACCCCAGCTCTGAGTAACTAGCAGGTGGGGCTTGGGGGGGGGGAATTATTTTAAAAAGTGTTCTGCAAAAGCAAAGTGTTCTGCCTATATACCGCCCCATACCACTACAAGTAGTCTCTGGGCGGTTTACAATTTTAATTACAGTGTGCAGGCTACACATTGCCCCCCCCAGCAAGCTGGGTACTCATTTTACCAACCTCGGAAGGATGGAAGGCTGAGTGAACCTTGAGCCTGCTACCTGGGATTGAACCCCAGGTCGTGAGCACAGTTTTACCTGCAGGACAGGCATTTAACCACTGCGCCACGAGGCCCAATGTTTTTTTTAAAAACTGTTGTCCCTCTGCCACTTTCCACCCCCCCCCCCATACATGAACCATTTCATTAGTGGTTCATTTCGTACGAATATTTGTGAGAAATAATTGTATGAAACGAAATGAAAAAAAATGGGGGGGGGAGGAAGGAAAGGAAACAAAACTTTTTTTTTCATTTTGTGCCCATCCCTAGTGCAGACCACAAGGCTACCCTTCAATGGAGCGAAAAGGCTGCTGCACCAATGCCTTTATTTTATTTTATTTCCAGTGTTAGGTCACTGCTTCAAAGCTTCCTCTCAGTCCTGCCAAGCCTTCTGTGAGGAGCACCATCATCTGGATCCGTTAATTAGCAGTTGCTGAAACGCGTGCCAAAGTGCTGGTAGAGGCAGCCAGCAAAGGAACCCTCCTCATTGATCCTTGGAAGAAAAAGGCTGAAGCCAGTGACCTCGGGATTATAAATCCCATCACTGCTGCCCTCCTCCTCAGGGACATACCTCTATCCAAGCGGCACCGCTTAAAATAATTACATCCCCCCTCCTCCTTGTGGAGCTGCATTCATCTTGTCCCAAATGGGGGGGAACCCCCCTCCCACCCACCCACCCACCCACAAAGCTATACTTATTCCGTAAATGAAGAGAATTGTTCGCTTTCCTGAGTTACGAGCTTGCATTTTTCACCACCATGAAATTTAATTTAAGATGGGGATATGGGGAGTGGGTGGGGTGGGGATGCGGGGAGAGAAGAAAGACAGAAAAGAGAAAGCATTAATTTTTTACAAACGCAGCTGGCTTTGCTGGACCTTTTCATTAACTCTCTCATTCATGCATAACATCCAAGGGCCCCGCATTCCAGTGGCAGGTTTAGGAATGCTGGTCGTGAGACGAATCAGTGACACACATTTGTTTTCTCCTTGTCTGAGAAAAAAAGGTTTATTGAGGGAAAAGAGATTGCCTAAACAGAGAGGAAAAAATATTCTAACTGTACTCAAGATGTCTGAAGAGAAAGGAGACGCTGCCTGTTGTGGTGGTCATGCGTTCTGCTTTAGAGAGGACATTCCTTCTTTCGAAGGCGTAGAAAGGCCTTGATTTTCAAATGTGTAGGTGTGCTTTATTTGAAGGCATTCCTTTTTTGGAGAACTATGGACAGGTCCTTGTCTGCTTGAAGGGCTGCTCCATCTATACCTAGGCTGAAGAAGAATAAGAAAAGAGGGCAGGCAGGGGCCTCGAAGTTTTCATCTACAATGATTCTCCTGGGCTAAAAAGATGAAGGCATTCTCACAGATCACTTTGGACACCATATTGTGTGAGGGGAACTTCTCTGAGGGCTCCAGAGGGACACCTGCATGCCCTGCCGAGGTGTTGGAGGAACCAAAGAAACCGGAAAACCTGATGAACCTTTCGAAAGTGGAGAGGTTCATGGCCCCGAAGGGGTATTATGATGCTCTTAGAGCAAAGGAGAAGGAGGAGGCCCGGAGGGCGGAGGAAAGTAAAAAGAAGGACTTGGCGGGGAAAGGGAACCAATCCACTCCTGTGGAGGTGGGGTTTGCAGTGTGTAAAATGGGAGGGAAGAGGGTGCTCCCAAAAGGATGGGAATGGGTGTGGATGGAGAACCCATGGACGGGAGATTGGGAACAGATGATGATGCCACACAAAGAAGCTGAGAGCTACAGACGTCGTGCCCACCGCCAGAAGTGTTCCTACTGGGGCGAGAAAGAGTACAGAGAGTACAACCGTAAGCTGAAAGAGATACGAAAAGACCTAGAGCTAGATAGATGGCTGATAAAGATTCGGCAGGAGATCGAGGCCGGGACCTTGGACCCTCGAGAGGAACTGAGCAAGAGACCCGATTATCCCTTTCGTATGCCCCAGCCGAGACCACGTGGGCCCAAATACACTTTGGAAGTTGGGACACAAGCGGGAACCCCCCAAACCTCCTTGAGGGAGATTGGGATAGAGGTAGAGGGGCCGAGGCTTTCGGAGAGGGAGGAAGAGAGCCATGGTGGAACCGAATACCCACAGGTGGTGGTGGGGAATTTGATCACTTTCTAGAAACCCCAACTTATGGAGGGAAGAACCCGTTCCTATCTGAGGTTAAAGAAGTTGATTCTGTTGTTAGAAGAAAAGCCCCGTTGGCTACCGATGTATCCAATAAAAGTTCTGTTTCATTGTTACGTGAGATGCTTTCTTTGCAACGGGAAGGGCAGGAAGCCTGGGCAAAGACGGAACCCCCACATCTTGCCCTGTAGGCAAGGCCGGCGCTTCCATTAAGGCGAACTAGACAGTTGCCTAGGGTACCAAAATGGAGAGAGGGCGCTGGACAGCCTGCCGCCCCCCCCCCACCGCCCAGCAGCCGCCTGTCGCCATCCGCCTGCCGCCCCCGCGCCCATCACCATCCACCCCCACACCCGTTGCTGTCCCCCACCATCCACCACCCCACCGCCGCCCCACCCCGCCCCCTGCCCTGCCACCGCCACCCCCGCCCCACCGTCACCCTGCCCCCCGCCCCCTCGCCTCACCCCCTGCCCCTTGCCTAGGGCACAAAAAAACCTAGCACCGGCCCTGGCTGTAGGGGTAGAGAGATGGGCACGAATCTCTACCCACAGAACTGCGAACCAGGAAAAACAACAACAATAAAGTGGGTTGGTTCACAGTTCAGTTCACAAACTGGTTGGGGGTTTATGCCTATGCCAGGCATGTCCAAAGTCAGGCCCGGGGGCCAAATGCGGCCCGTTTTCAAAGTTTGAGTGGCCCGTGGCCTCTTCTCTCTACCGGCTCAGCCTGTCATACATACCCACCAGCTGGCCTCTCCCCATACTGGATGGAGGCATCAGCTTGCAGTTTTATGGTTTGCCTGTCCTCCCTGCCTCTGTCCACCGCATCACCTGCCCAGCCTACCCCGGCTCCATTGCAGCATCCTCCCCGGCTCCTTGCATATTATAGAGACTTGTCGAAAGTCCTGCTTGCAGTCCAAATGTAGCTGAATGGTTGGCCCCCCACACATTTTCACCTCACCAAATCTGGCCCTTCTTGCAAAAAGTTTGGACACCCCTGGCCTATGCAAAATGAATCTCTCTTCCCCCCACCAGCAGTTTGTTTTGTTCAGCAGAAGGGAAGGCCTATCCTCCCCCTTTCCACTATCCTATCACCCACCCACCCCTGACTTCCTCCTACCTTAGAGGCAGAAGGCCTGGCTGCCCTACCAAGAGCCAAGCCTACCCATTATGCACATATGCCCACTGCACAGTTGATAGGTAGGTGCATGTGCAGAGGCATTGCCAGTGGTGGCAGGGGAGAAGGAGGAGGAGGAGGGAGGGAGGAACAGGTTTGGAAATGATAGAGCAGTGGGAAGGAGCGGGCAGACATGGTAGACCAGCTGCGAGTGGAGGTAGCAGGATCAGGTAGGTTCCCTCCGGTCATGAACCAGAAAAATGAATGATGAGATGTTCAATTTTTTTTCTAGAGGTTCATGATAGCTCATGTTCTGTGGTTTGCTGCCAACCACGAACAGTCACGGACCGCTAGTTTCCCATTTCGTGCCCATCTCTGGTAGAGATATGTTGTATTTATGGTTGAAATATATTAATTAGGGGTGTGCACTGTCTTCACACAGATGTGTAGAAGTGACCCAAGTTGGGGGTATTTGTATGTTCCTGAGGTGGGTGTGGAAAAGAATTTAAAAAAAAAAGATGCCTTAACGGGCCAGAACAGGTTCCTCAGGTTGCCGTACTTGTGGCCTTTCCTGTGGGCTGCTGATGCTGGTTTCCCTGATTAAAAGAGGCTGAGTCCAGTGCCAGCAGAAATGCACAAGTTAAGGTTGAGTTGAAGAATTGTTCCTGACACGGGTGTGTGTGTGTGTGGAAAAACCATGACCCAGAGACCCAAAGACCAATAAACCATGATGCTTACAATCATACTAAAAGTTGTTCCATGAGGATGTACACAATGAGCCCAAACCCATGAGAGGCTAAATCTATTACTAAAAACCGGATGGAATTCAACAGTGTAGCCATGCCCTCAGTTACTTTTTTTAAAATAAATATTTTCTTGTCTTCTCTTCTGCCTTATTGTACACAATATGCTCTGTCTGTATTGGATAGATATATAAATGAACTGTCATTATGCACACATACCCATGTCAACCAACTCTACAAGTTTGGAGAGGTCCATTAGGGACATCTACGGAATGGATGATTGCCACAAGATTTGGACTCACAGGGAAATTTAGCAGTGTAGTAACATTTCCTTCTTCTTTTCATTTTAACCACAAAGACCAGCAAAGCTCCTATCGGCAGCCACCTCCTGTTTTTTTCTTTTTTCCATAAATGCCATTGATTAAAGCAACATTGGGGCCGTCATGGAAAAACAAAATGGCGGCCTTGTCCCCTGCCACCTCTGGAATGGCGGCTTTATATGGTTGACAAGACCCCAGGATCTGTTTCCAGGATGCAACACTCTGACTTAGTTTAGACAGTCAAATGTATACCCAGGGCATACTTTGTGACTGTAGACTCTGTCCTCAGCAAAGAGTTGAACCAAAATGTTAAAATAACAATTAGTGTACTGTAATTGTTTACTTTATCTGTAACAAGTTACCTCTTTTCCTTTTGCAATGAGGGTACGAAAGAGCGACTTTTGCAAAACAACTTAACAACTGGAAACATTTTGTTTTGGTGCAAAAGGGTATTCAATTCTAACTAGTTTTTCAAAAGTTACGTGTTAAATGGCATTTTAAAGAGGCATTTGGGTACATTTTGCCAAGAATTTTTTTTTTAAAAAAAAGGTTTTATGGCATACTCATAGTGCCTTGTGGCACAGTGGATAAATGCCTGTACTGCAGCTAAAACTGTGTTCACGACCTGGGATTCAATCTCAGGTAGCCGGCTCATGGTTGACTCAGCCTTCCATCCTCCCGAGGTTGGTAAAATGAGTACCCAGCTTTCGGGGGGGGGGTGTCAATGTGTAGCCTGCATAAATAAACTGAAAACTGCCCAGAGAGTGCTTTAAGCACTGTGGGGCGGTATATAAGCAGAACACTTTGCTTTGTTTTTTTACTATCTGAAACAATCCATGCTATTTAAAGGGAGTTTGAACAGCACACACTTGTTTTGGGCCTGGAAACAAGGCAAGAGATGATTTGCAGGAGATCAATGAAAAAACTTTAATTCAACCAGGCATTACCAACCATGTTGGACTACATATCCCACCACCCCCAACCAGCAATCTAATCATGGCATTTATTCGTTCAGTCAGTCAGTCAGTCAGTCATGCATACATTCATTCATGCATGCATGCATTCATTCATTCATCCAGAAGTTACCAAACTGAAGAATATGACAAATCTCCCAAATTCTAAGTCTGAAAAATATTTTATTTAATTCCAAATATTTCTATCCCACTTTTCTTCCCGAAGGGACCCATGTGTTCTAATGACATTGATGCTACTGTATGTGTCATTTTCTCTGTCACTCCCGTGGAGTTTAGCATTAATGCGAACACGTGACATAATAGCAGCTCAACTCATTAAGCACTAACAAAGACGGATTAGATTGTCTGGATCACTTACAGTTCATGGAATGTGTTAAGCCTTTCTTACTAACCTTCCGATCTCTGGTTTTCAGTGCCTGAACCCATCTGTGGGACTTGTGTGGTAATATCTGTGGACCTAAGAGTACAAAGAGTATGTTTCTGCCCCTACTGGGAAACTTAAACACATTTGGAATTAGAAAGAGTGTTTTCAAGGCAACTGCATCTCTCATTTCAGAAAATAATCTCTGCTTAGGCCATCCATGCATTCCTTATCAATAAACACTTAGATGGTAGAAAACTTCTTTAGCTGGGAGGTGCCATGTGACAGAAAGTTCTGAATTAGAGATGGGCACGACTCAAAAAAATGGTGTTTCGTTTGTCGTTTGGTCGTTTAGGGGTCCGTTTTGGTTCGTTTTTGTTTTCGTGATGTTTTTTGCAAAAAATTTCATTTTCGTTTCATTAGGTAATGAAACGAAAAAATGAAAATGAAAACGAAAAATTGCTGTTTCGTTAGTATTCTTTTTAGTTCAATGCATCTGCTGCAACGAAAACAAAAAACACGGCAAATTTGGTCGTTTCGTTTTTGTTTTCGTTTTGTTTTTTTTTAAAAATTTCGTTTTGTTTTCATTGCAAAATGAAATGAAAAACGAAAACGAAAACGAAAAATCGCTCGTTTCGTGCCCATCTCTATTCTGAATAATATTGAGGAATGGTTGCATTATTCAGTCTCTCGGTGTGCAAGAGTTTTGTATCATCTGATGGAATGTATTGAAAGTACGTTCAATGTGAAAAAAAGGCAGCATTTCTATATTGAGCAAAACATAATTTGCTGATGGAGTATATAAGGCAAGGATGTTGTGGAGGTTGCTGTCAAGTAGCTCAGAAAACAGTTAGGCAGTTTTTGACTGACTGAATGAGTGACTGACTGGTTGGTTGGTTGGTTGGTTGGTTGGTTGGTTGGTTGGTTGGTTGGTTGATAAAATGTCTATCTCACCTGCACTGCATATGACCCTGAGATGAGTCCCAATAATCCAAGAAGAAACTTTAAAGACCTTCTGAAAAGAGAGATGTCTTCAGTGTGTACCAAAAATAAATGCACAGCGGAAGAGCCAAGCAAAGGGGAGATAATTCCACAACTAGGGTGCCATGACTGAGAAGGATCTGCAATAGTTTGGGGATATTTAAACCTCCTGTTGGCCTCCAAAGGTGACTTTACATGACCCCTAAAATCCGATGCAAAGGGCTCCCAGATGTGGAGCTTAAAATTGTTTTCCCACCAGCTGCGGACTTTTAAAAAAATTAAGTACGACCACGCCCACCTAAGCGCGCCCCAGCGCATTTTACAAGTACCTGGTCTCCAGAGGTAAAGATTTTCCAATGCAGATTGTAAAGCTCTGGATGCAGGGCTCTCCTCGCCTTCTGTTTGTTTTGTTGTCCCTGCCGCCCCTTTAACAGACAGGAATCCCTACGGGGCTGCTCCATGGCAGACGGAGGTGAGCCTGCATTTTTCTCTCTCCCTTTTTTTCTCCCTCCCCTCACGCAGACAGGAACAATGGAGTGCGGAAGGGTGGGAACACAGCAAGAGGAGCAAATCCCCACAATCTCTGGTCTGAATTTAATTTACTAGTGCATTTTAGAGGTCGTGTAAAAGCGACCCAAGTGTAGACTAGGAGAGGCATTTCAGACCAGCTTTCTTAAAGGCTTCAGACTTTGATGCACCTCAACATGGGTCCCATATATTGGGCAATCAGTGCAGATCTTTAAGGAGCAGCACGATTTGGACCCTTAAAGCGACACCACTTAACATGCCGGCGGCTGTATTCAGCTCAGACTGCTGGTTCTGGAGTTCAAGGTCAGCCTCACCTTGGCATGGACTGCAGTCCTCTAACCACCAGGAGGCAATCCATTTTCTTTGGAGGAAGGGTAAGATTGTGGGTGGCTGTCAACTCTACTGAGAACCTCAACGCTCAGCCTCCCAATACCAGATTACAGAGTGCTAGAGAGATGAGAAAGCAGGGGTGGGCAGCTTCCTCCCATCCTGCTTCTGAAGATCCCTTGGGCATTTGGCCAACCACTCTAGGGAGCAAGCCAGAGGCTGCTATTCAGTGGCAATTAGATAACGGTCGTTGAATCAATGGAACATATAAGGAAGAGAAGAGGCCCCAGACTGATTCAAATTTCCTGTTGCATTGTGTGGTCAATGGGTGGGTGTGGGGAGTGAATAAACCCACTCAACTCCCATTGTATCCCTGCATTTTATATCAAACCCTTTCATCCACTCAAATACAGTAGAGAGCAAAACTGACTGGGTGCAGGCAGACAGCAATAGCACATCCTGCCTGACTGCACCAGAAACAGCATTGGGAACAATCTCCATGCAGCAACCCCTTCTGTGCATGCAGGGATTGCTCCGGCCCAGCTCCAGAAAAAAAGAGTAGCCCTATTGTTGCCCCCACCACCACCAAAGGCGGGATCCGGCTGGTTCACAATCTCTTGTTTCATATCATCATCATATAAATTTTATTGCGTGGCTCACAGAGCCATTGCAAAGTGCATCAAGTAAAAACAGTACAATAAAAATATCAATAAAATAACAATACAGATAGGTAAAAAGGGGGCTGAGGGTACAGAGACCTAGATATCAATTTGACTATTAGAAGTAGTTAAAACCACTTTCATTTTAATAAGTAAAGAACAGAACCTTGCCATTCGGAACGTAACAAATTTATCTCTATCACAGAGTAAGATTTTGAGCTTTTCTTCGTCAGATCTACCAGGATATTTTTCTAAGATGAATTTCAAAATTCTTTCACGATGGATTCCAAATAGTGGGCAATAAAGCACAGCATGTACCAAGTTCTCGACGGATTTATTATCACAAGAGCAGACTCTCGTATGGTATGGGGATTGTGTATAACGGCCCTTTAGATTGGCAACTGGTAGCATATCAAGACGAGCCTGAGTAAATGCTTTTCTATGTTCAAAGTTCGTCAAATCAGCAAAATAAGATGGGCGATTTAGAGGCTTAGGTGTAATGTTCTTATAAAAAAGGGCTGTTTTTAGAGTGCTGAGCGAACCTATGTCTGTTTGAACACAGAGATCAGATAATCTTTGCTTTAGTAAGCGTTTAGCTGCTGTCAATCCAAGGTGTCTCACATGCTCTTGGGAAGAACCAAGTTTGGCTACTAGATTCAGTACAAAAAATTTCCATGATCCAGAGTTCATCTCCCCATAGGATGATGTTAAAAATTCAGAGCGGGTAATAAACAAGATTTTCAGCCAATAATTAATTATTTATTTGTTAATTAGTGTTGTTATTGACATTAATGCCAATTCTAATCTGACTAGTGCAGAAGGAGTTGATGGGGGTACTGCCAACAATAAACGGGCAAATTTATTTTGGGTTACTTCAAGGGGGTATAAGTTTCCCATTCCCCATACTTCAGCACCGTACAAAATCTGGGGAAGTAGCTTGGTTTTATAAATTTCGCAGATGGGAGGAATCAGGAGGCCTCCTTTGGTCCTACATAATCTTAGTAATCCAAACATGGCCTTCTCAAATTTCTGTTTTGCAAAGTCAATCTGTGAAGCCCAGGAGCCTGACTGATGGAACATCACACCTAAGTATTTGAAATGGGTTACCTGTTCCATTATTCTCCCATCCATCATCCATTTATGAACTTGAGGTCTTCTACTGAAAACCATAATTTTGGTTTTCTCATAGTTGATGTTGAGAGAATTTTCTATACAATAGTTACTAAATTGTTTCAGGAGCCTTCTGAGGCCTATTTGTGTGTGGGATATTAGCAGAGTGTCATCTGCATAAAGTAATATTGATATAGCCTTTCCACCTACTCTGACAGGGAAGAATTGTAAACCTGTTAACCTAACCACCATATCATTAACATATAGATTGAAAAGCAAAGGAGCAAGAACACAGCCTTGGCGAACACCTTTAGATGTTTTAACAGTGTTGGATAATTGGCCAGAGATGCTGTCTCTAATCTTAAGGGAAGAGTCAGTGTGCAGATCTTTAATTCTTTCCAACAATCTGGGGTCTATTTTAAGGTTTGTAAGTTTTTCCCACATGCGACCTCTGGAAAATAGTTTGCATTGGACTGTGTTCCACACGGCCCAGTTCTGGATACGAGACTTCAAGAAGGATGGTGACAAGCTGTAGCAAGTTTAGAGGAGGAGAACTAATCTCCTTCTGGTTAGGTCTCTTCTAGAGTCCTGTGTCCAGTTCTGGACAAAGCACTTGAAGAAAGATGTCAGAGGAGGGCAACAAGGATGATCAGGGGACTAGAAACCATGACCCAGGAGGAAAGACTGAAAGAACTAGGCATGTTTAACCTTGAGAATTGGAGGGAGATTGAACGTAAGAACATAATTAAGAACATAAGAAGAGCCGTGCTGGATCAGGCCAAAGGCCCATCTAGTCCAACTTCCTGTATCTCACAGTGGCCCCACCAAAAGCATCTGGGAGTGCACAAGACTAGATCTCTGTCTCCTGATACCACTCCCCTGCATCTGGTCCTTGAAGGAACCCGGTTTTAAGCCTGGATGTTACACATCTTCATCATGGTTTGTAACCTGTGACGGACTTCTCCTCCAGCAATTTGTCCAATCCCCTTTTGAAGGCATCCAGGCCAGATGCCATCACCACCTCCTGTGGCAGGGAGTTCCACAGACTAACAACACGCTGGATGAAAAAAATTCTTTTGTCTGTTCTCACTCTCCCAACCTTCCATTTGAGTGGATGCCCCCTAGTTCTGGTATTTTGTGAGAGGGAGAAGAGCTTCTCTCTATCCACTTTACTCATGCCCTGTATTATTTTGTAGGTCTCAATCATATCCCCCCTCGGGTGCCTTTTTTCCAGACTAAAGAGCCCCAAATGTTTTAGACTTTCCTCATAAGGGAGGCTCCCTCAGCCCAGTAATCATTTTAGTCGTTCTCTTCTGCACCTTTTCAAACACTTGCAAAGTTGTTGTACAGAGGAGGGGCAGAGTCTGTTCTCAGTCATCCAGAGCACAGGACTCATAGACCTGGGCTCAAGGGACAGGAAGCCTAGTTTAGGATGGATATCAGGAAAAACCATTAGAGCAGTACGACCGTGGAACCAATGGCCTCAGGAGGTGGTGAGTGCTCTAGTACTGGAGGCATTCAAGAGAAACTTAGGCAACCACCTGGCAGATTGGCTTCAATATGTAATCCTGCCTTGAGTAGGGGGATGGACTCAATGGCCTTAGAGCAGGCATGTCCAAACTTCATCCCTCCAGATGTTTTGAACCACAACTCCCACAGTCCTTTGCCATTGGATATACAGGCTTGGAATCCTGGTCCAAAACATCAGGAGGGTCGAAGTTTGGACATGCCTGCCTTAGAGGCTCCCTTCCAACTTGATGATTCTATGATCACATTGCATCCGGATTCTCCTACCCCTAGCCAGAATTTGAAGCCATTCTTTGTGGCCAACGTCTGTTCAATGTATATTTCTCCTTCCGTCCCTGCTGGCATCAATAGGCAGCTTTTCTGCTGGTGGAAAAAATGAAGTTTGACATCCACCCCCTGCCCCCAGTGTTAACAGCTCCACATTTTTCTCACGAAAGTTAACAGACAGCTTGACCTCAATGTTGCAGAAAGTTTATTCCCTGCACTGGGCAGGGAAATTCCCTAAGAAAGGGCCTTTGTAGGCAATCAGGTCAAAGGACGTGGAGATCTAACGTTTTCCCATTCTTCTGCTGCAAAGCAAAGATGCATACATCGAGTGAGCTCAGTAGCACTTCCTGTCTCTTGCCACTGGATAAACCCTTGCTCTGGCCAAGATTTGGGACTATAACTGGCATTCCCAGGCATTTTCCTAAAGTGCTACAAAAATATCAACAAATATTCCGCATGATCAAACCACAGTCGCTTCTCGACAAATCGTAACAGGACCTTGCAATGCAGATGATTAGCACATTTTACACTCACCGTGGGAAAGGCATGTCAAGACCTCAGTAGGAATCAAGAACATTTCCCATGATTTCTCTGACTCGAGATACTACTTGGCATGATTACTGCAACACATGTCTTGTGGCATCTCAAGACCTATGAACTTTTATATTGGACAAATTTTCATGGAACGAGCCCAGATCCCTGTGAAAAAGTGAGCTTCCATGATTGAAACTGCATGCATTAGTTTTAAAGAATTGAGAAAAATGATCGCCATCTGGTGGCCTCTAGTTGTCATTACGGGACCCACCCAGATGGAAAGGTGTCGTTAATTTGAGCAAGGATGAAGGGAAAAGAAAGGGAGCCAGACTATGGTCCACTTGGGTTTGTATGAATAGACAAATCTTTCACAGGCAAGCTGTGGATGTTCTTAGACTGGGACAGCTGCTGATAGCTGATGTCATGGGCCCCGGTAATGACAAATGACAAACTGGATGCTATCCTAATTAAAAAGTTGCCAATAAACCAGGGCTGTTCAACTTTGAACAGGCCAAGGTCTACTTTTTCCAGACCAAAGTGCCTGAGGGCTACTATACTAAAACCTCTACTTATGAATTTTATCCGTTCTGAGCACATGCTCAAGTAGAAAGATTTCTAAGTAGACCAGCGGTTTCCCATAGGAATGCATTGAAAAGCAATTAATCCGTTCTGGGGGAAACAGATTTCAATGTGCCATGGCCCTTGAACTGCCCCGCTCAGCTGAGACAGTGGGCTGGCAGACCCAGAACTTTGCTGGGGCAGTGGTGGTCCTTCGGATGGGGAAGGGAGGGGTGGAGAACTTATCCCCACACTTTTTAAATTGATGGCTAGTGGGGTACTTTTGAACCATTCGCGGGCTACTTGTAGCCCGCAGTCTACCTGTTGTGCATGTCTGCAGTAAACCATTGGATCTGTCAAAGCAGAGCTTGGCAGTCATTAGCTATCTGTACTACAAATCCCATAATCCTTAGCCAGTTCTGAGAGTTGTGGTCTAAAAAGGGTACTGTTTCTGTGCTCTGCGAAGATGCCAAACCCTCTCCCCCCCCATCTCACGTATGGCCCTGTTAGGAGCCATCATGGAATTCAAAGACTGATGACATTTCGGCCCCTGTTTCTAGTTCCCCGAATGTTTGAGTGTCCGCTTAAAAAATATCACCAACTCCGAAGAAAGTTTCTCAGTCCTCTCTCTCTACCGGGGCACTCCCGCCGGCACCCCACAGGCATCCCACACCCCTTTCCTTCTCCCGCTGGGATAAAAGATTCTTCTTCATAATAATTTACAGAACATGGAAATGGTGTGCCTCTCCCCCTCCGGGTGCGCACGGACGAGCATCTGTGAGCTCAGCTGGTGATTTTGATTTTATTAGCCATTCAGTGTTGACGCTGAATGGAAAATGCAGGAGGGACAAGAAATCAAAATCCCCCCCTCAGGCAGAGGAGGAGCTGGGAGGAGGGGGAGGAGGGGGGAAAGAACCTAATATCCCTGGCAGCAAAAAAAAAAATCGTTTTTAATCAGGGCTCCATCCACCTGCTTTGGAAACGAAACAGGATCCATCGTAAAGGCAGACGAGGGAGATGGCGTGCCTAAGCGGAGGCAGCCTAGAATGGTCTGGAGAGATAAGTCTGGAGCGCTCAGAACTGGGAGCGGAGGGCTTTTGTCATTAGAAGAAAGGCAGAAGAGGCAAGGAAGTGAGGAAATTAAACTTTGTGGGGCCTTGACAACAAGCGAAGGAGAGAAAAGCTGCTGGCAGGAAGAGCGCTTGAATACCAAACGAAGTCTAATTGGCTCTCTTAGGTCCCCTTTCCCTTGGAACCTTTTTTTTTTCTTGTATGGATTCTCAGATAAAAGAGGCCTGCCACCCCACTCAGTTGTCTATTTCTGTGGCCAAGTTCGGGGATTTAATTTAAGTTTCCCTTTCTGTGCAGCAGAAGTGCAGGGGGACCCAGAGCAGAATAGCTTCAAGTCCCCTGGAGTAGACCACCCCTTTTCCCATTCCTCCCGGGGTCAACATACAGGAGAGCGAGCCCCCTCGTCCCGCCCAAGCCACCTGGAGGGCATCCCCTCCTCCTCCTGCTTCCCCTGGAGCGCCAGCCCGCTCTCCTGCCCACCCCCCACCACCCGGATGGAGCAGGGCACGGCAGTGGCTGCGCCCTCAGGGTCATTTGCATGCTGCCGGGGGGGGGACAGGGCACCACGCCGGGCCACCTCCACGGCCAATGCAGCTGCAAGGTTCAGGGAGGCGAGGCTGAACGCGGCAGCGGCACCGAGGGGTGGCCCCGACAGCAGCAGGGGGCGGTAGGTGATTTGGCGCCCCCTAATTGCTGTGCCCAGGGTGCCCTGCCCTCCTTGCCCTCCCCACACCACTCCCCTGGAGAAGGAATGAAAGGTTTCATTGCCTACGACTGAACAAATCAAACAGCAAACTGACAAACGTGACTGCTTTTCAGCAACAGCCTTGAACAGACTCCGGGGCGGGGGGGGGGAGAAACAGAGGAGAGAGGTGGGCCCTTCTTTGAATTCAGAGACAGAAGGGAGTGGTTGGTTACTGCTGAGTAGATTGACAGTCACCCAGAAAGGTCCCCCCCCCCCAGCAAAACCTTCCGTTCCATTTGGGCCCTACGGGCAAGGCCGGCACGTCCATTAAGGCGAACTAGGCAGTTGCCTAGGCCTAGGGCACCAAAATGGAGAGAGGGCGCTAGCCAGCCTGCCGCCCCCCCCCCACCGTTGCTGGCCACCACCGTCCGTCCCCCCACCGCCCGCCACCCACCCATCGCCGTCCGCCCACCCCTGTGCCCGTCGTCATCCGCCCCCCGCGCCCGTCGCCGTCCCCCGCCATCCGCCACCCCACCACCGTTTTGTTCCATTTCATTTTGTTAGCTAACAAAATGACAAAACGGCATGCCATTTTTCGTATGGCGCCCATCCCTAGACAGAACCGTTCACAGACATGAAACGTAGAGAGGAGGGGCAGGATTAGTTTTTAGTAACTGAAAAGTGTAGGTCAGGTAATAATGGACCCAAGACCTGAGAAGCTAGATCTCAGTTGAAAATCAAGAAAAGCTTCCTTACTGTTAGACTAGTACAACAATGGCAATGTTAGAACGGTACAACAGTTCTAAGGAAACCAATTACCTCAAGAAATGTTGAGTACTCCAATACACTGCAGCCTTCAAGAGGAAATGGATAACTACGTGGCAGTTATTCTTTGATTTGGATTAGGGATGGGCATTTCGTTTCAGAACCAGTAGGTTACCGAGCCCATGTGGTGCTCGAAAATGGCTGATACACAGAGATCCAATTGCTTTACCTTTCTCTCTGCCGGCATGGAGCTGAGCTGCAATGAGGAAGCACACTGTGATGTCATCTTTACTGCTCCGTGCTGCTGGCCAATCAGAGAGGGAGGCGGGATGGTGCCTGTCCCTGCACTGACCCTGATTGGCCAGCATCACAGATCAAGCACGGATGACATTGCAGCATGCTTCTTCGTTGGATTTTAACCCTACGCGAGACAGAGAAACGTAAAGCAATTGGATCTCTGTGTATCAGCCGGTTCCAAGGACCACCTGGGCTCGCATGGTTCGTTTCGTAACCTACCGGTTCTGAAATGAAATGCCCATCCCTAATTTGGATTTCTGCTTTTAACAGGGGAGTTGGACCCGATGTCCTTAGAAGAACTTTCCAACTCTATGAATATGAAATCTGGAGAATGAAGAAAACAGACAGGAATAAAATTGATGTATTAAAAATGAAGTGTTGGAGAATTCATAGATTTGTGGAGTCATGGACTCATGAAGTTGGAATGGACTTACAAGGCAAGTCCTGCCCAAGGCAGGAAGGCATGTCATACAAAATCTTTGCTTTACAGATGCAAAGGTACACCAGAAAAAATGAGATGGAGTGATACCATAAAGGAAGCAATGCTCCTAAGTTTGCAATGCCAGTGGTCCTCCTTAATAGCAGGAGCTTTTTGGAAGTCACTGGCTCATAGGGTTTCCAAAATTGAAAGCCACCTTATGGCACAGGACAACCACCATTATGCAAGGCCATCAACCTGCCAGTGGACCATTCTGTGAGTTTCTGTACTTAGCTAGGCTGGTTCTTGGACAGTAGGCATCAAGTCTGCCACCAGGGCTGAATCTGAAGCCATGAGAACATAAGAAGAGCCATGCTGGATCAGGCCAAAGGACCATCTAGTCCAGCTTCCTGTATCTCACAGTGGCCCCACCAGATGCGTCTGTGAGCGCACGAGACTTGATCTCTTTCTCCTGATATCACTCCCCTGCATTCTGGCCCTTGAAGAACCCCTGTTTTAAGCCTGGAGATTACACATCTCCCTCATGGTCCTGTGATCGACTTCTCCTCCAGGAATCAGTCCAATCTCCTTTTGAAGGCATTCAGGCCAGATGCCATCACCACCTGCTGTGGCAGGGAGTTCCACAGACTAACAACACGCTGGGTAAAAAAAAATTCTTTTGTCTGTTCTCATTTTCCCAACCTTCAATTTGAGTGGATGTCCCCTAGTTCTGGTATTTTGTGAGAGGGAGAAGAGCGTCCCTCTATCCACTTTACTTTTTTTCGGGAGGGGGGGGGAAGCCCTACCTGTTGGCTAAACTGGGCGAGTTTGTTCTCCGCTGGCATAATTTTTGAGAGCCCAGAATCTTCTCCACATAGTGGTGAGACAGCACAGGAGGGATTATTGGAGATTGACAAACCCGGAGGTCCAAAATGTTACTACGATTCAGAATCCCCACCTTCTCAAACTTCCCCAACCTAATCCTCCCTAGGGACCTGAATTCTAATTCCCATAATCTCTGGGCCAAGTAACAGAGATTATAGGGGAGCTAATGATTTACACAAGGGAACCTTCAAGGGAAACAGTATTAATTGCTGTGCATATTAAACCAATAGGTGTTTTCTTCACAAGATTCACCTCTGCTCTCGCTAAACATCCATCTTTATTTACATTTGCTGCACGCGAATAATGAGTTTGCCTGCCCATTTCAACAAAGAAGAGGTGTGTGTGGAGAATTTGTGATAAGAACCCGGGAAAGCAGGACAAGAGTCTTCACAGATTCCTGTGAATGAATTCAGGACTACCGAACCCAGAATTTCCCAATCAGCAGAGAAGTGAACTCGGTTTGAAAAAGTAACTTCTCACCTTTAATGCAGGTGAACCCACCTATGAATGTCTTTGGCTTTAAAACCGGGGTACTTCAAGGACCAGAGTGGTATCAGGAGAGAGATATCTAGTCTCGTGCACTCCCAGACGCATCTGGTGGGGCCACTGTGAGACGTACAAAATAATGCAAGGCATGAGTAAAGTGGATAGAGGGAAGCTCTTCTCCCTCTCAGAAAATACCAGAACTAGGGGACATCCACTCAAATTGAGGGCTGGGAGAGTAAGAACAGACAAAAGAATTTTTTTTTACCCAGTGCATTGTTAGTCTGTGGAACTCCCTGCCACAGGATGTGGTGATGGCATCTGGCCTGGATGCCTTCAAAAGGGGATTGGACAGATTCCTGGAGGAAAAGTCCATCACAGGTTACAAACCATGATGGAGATGTGTAATCTCCAGGCTTAAAACCGGGGTACTTCAAGGGCCAGATGCAGGGAAGTGGTATCAGGAGACAGATATCTAGTCTCATGCACTCCCAAACGCATCTGGTATGGCCACTCTGAGATACAGGAAGCTGGACTAGATGGGCCTTTGGCCTGATCCAGCATGGCTCTTCTTATGTTCTTATGTTCTTATACAGGAAGCTGGACTAAATGGGCCTTTGGCCTGATCCAGCATGGCTCTTCTTAGGTTCTTAGGTTCTTAAAAGATGGACAAATAAAGATGTACAGTATTAGAAACTAACCCTCACCATTGATTTTAGGTCCTGTGAAGAATTCTGCCTTGTCTTTAATTCCCTTTAGTTTATGAAAAAGGAGGAGGATTATGCGTTGACCTCCCTGTTGAAACAGGACAATATGCACTCATTATTAAGCCACTGAATGTGTAAACAAAACAGGCACTTCATAAAGTGCAGGGTGGAGATGAACCTGAGAAGTGCAAGTGCAAATATGCAGCAATTAATACTGTTCCAGCTCAATCTCTGTTTCCACCAATTAATCTCCACATAATCATTTCTAATCACTGCTTCTTTGCACAGCCTGCTTTTAACACTCAGTGTGAACTTAGCTGCCAAAAAAACCCTTCCTCCCCACAGAGACTCCAGCTTAATATTCTGCACTGCTTTAAGTCTGATGTAGAGAAAGAACCCAATGGAGAGAGTAGAGATGGGCACGAATCGAAAAAATGATGTTTCGGTTTTTAATTTTTCCTTGCGGGTCTGTTTCGGTTCGTTTTCATTTTTCATGAATTTTTTGAAAAATTTTTGTTTTGGTTTTTGGTTTTTCGTTTTTCGTTTTTACCCACTTTTTGCGCGACTTAAAGCATTTCCACGCACAGACGTCCCCCAATGCCCCAGAGCAGAGGGGAAAACACTAAAAAATGATGCTGGCAGAGACACAGTATAGACCAGGTACGCAGGGAGGCTGCAAAGGCAGCAGTTGGCATTGCCCAGGGCGTAAGGCAGCCGCAGAGTGACTGCACTGTGGGGCAGGGGAGAGTACTCACCGAGAGGTACGCACGCACACAGGGAGGCTGCAAGAGAAATCTCTTCTTTCTCTCCCCTAAGAGCCAGGCTGCAGCCAGCAGGAACACAGAGACACACACCTGCCTGGCTGGCCTAAAGTAACGAATCGCAGAGACAGCAATCCCAGCCTAACTCCCACCACAGACTGCAAGGAGGACGAGGGCTGCCAAAGCTTTTTATGCCCTCTGTGGCTGCCACATCTACCCAGTCTGCAACCTGGGCATGCTATTGGTTGAAATTGTCCAAGAATTTACATGATCCCATCACATGGGTTGCATCCATCTTGTGGCTGGAATCCATTTTGTGTCATCCTTAAAGGGAAAAGAAAAAATACATTGTGATGGGAGAAAGACAAAAACAAACATTTTAAGGACCGCAACCCCCTGATAGGTAATAATTTCAAATAATTATCACTGCGTTTTTATGGATGTCCAGGGTGTTTTAATACCCAAGAAATCAATATTAGGCATCTGGGAGCCATTTTGGGTCGATGTCCCCTAACTCCCCTAAAGGAAACAATACAGCAATCAGAGAAAAGACATAAATGCATGTTTTAAGGACCCCAACACTCCTGGTAGGTATTATCAGGCAGAATAAATAATTATCGCTGGGTTTTTACGGATATTCAGGACATTTTTTAACATTTAAAAACAGCTCATTTCATTGTGCGTCACCATTAACGAAAATGAAACGTAACAAACCCGGGAAACTACAGGCCAGTTAGCCTTACATCTGTCCCAGGGAAGATGGTGGAAAGCCTCATCCAAGAGAAAATCTTAAAACACGTAGAAGAACAAACCTTGCTGAGTGAAAATCAGCATGGCTTCTGCAAGGGTAAGTCTTGTCTGACAAATCTTTTAGAATTTTTTGAAAAGGTCAACAGGCATGTAGATTTGGGGTGAACCGGTGGATATTGTCTATCTGGATTTTCAAAAGGCTTTTGACACAGTCCCTCACCAGAGGCTGCTGAGAAAATTGCACAGTCAGGTGATAAGAGGGCAGGTCCTCTTATGGATTGAGAACTGGTTGAGATCCAGGAAACAAAGAGTAGGTGTCAATGGGAAATTTTCACAATGGAGAGAGGTGAAAAGCGGTGTGCCCCAGGGATCTGTCCTGGGACCGGTGCTTTTCAATCTTTTCATAAATGACCTGGAGACAGGGATAAGCAGTGAGGTGGCAAAGTTTGCAGATGACACAAAACTTTTCCGTGTGGTAAAAACCAGAGAAGATTGTGAAGAGCTCCAGAAGGATCTCTCCAAACTGGGGGAATGGGCTACGAAATGGCAAATGCGTTTTAATGTGGCCAAATGTAAAGTAATGCATATTGGTGCAAAAAATCAAAACTTTATCTATCAACTCATGGGCTCTGAGTTATCCGTGACAGATCAGGAAAGAGATCTTGGTGTGTTGGTGGACAGCTCCATGAAGGTGTCTCCCCAATGTGTGGCAGCAGTGAAGAAGGCCAATTCCATGCTAGGGATTATCAAAAAGGGGATTGAAAATAAAACAGCCAACATTATAATGCCATTATACAAAACAATAGTAAGGCCGCACCTGGAGTATTGTGTACAATTCTGGTCACCGCATCTCAAGAAAGACATAGTGGAACTGGAAAAGGTGCAGAAGAGAGTGACTAAAATGATTACTGGGCTGGGGCACCTCCCTTATGAGGAAAGGCTAAAACATTTGGGGCTCTTTAGTCTGGAAAAAAGGTGCCTGAGGGGAGATATGATTGAGACGTACAAAATAATGCAGGGCATGAGTAAAGTGGATAGAGGGAAGCTCTTCTCCCTCTCACGAAATACCAGAACTAGGGGACATACACTCAAATTGAGGGCTTGGAGAGTGAGAACAGACAAAAGAAAATATTTTTTCACCCAGCATGTTGTTAGTCTATGGAACTCCCTGCCCCAGGATGTGGTGGTGGCATCTGGCCTGGATGCCTTCAAAAGGGGATTGGACAGATTCCTGGAGGAAAAGTCCATCACAGGTTACAAACCATGATGGAGATGTGTAATCTCCAGGCTTAAAACCAGGGTACTTCAAGGGCCAGATGCAGGGGAGTGGTATCAGGAGACAGATATCTAGTCTCATGCGCTCCCAAACACATCTGGTGGGGCCACTGTGAGATACAGGAAGTTGGACTAGATGGGCCTTTGGCCTGATCCAGCATGGCTCTTCTTATGTTCTTATGTTCTTATGTAAACCTAATTTTCGTGGTTCTGTTTGGTTTGTTCCAGTTTCATCACAATTTTTGTTATTCATTTCGTTGCGTAACGAAACGAATAACGAATAACAGAATGAATTTTTTTGTTTCGTGCCCATCTCTAGGAGAGAGGTTAAGGATGATGACGTTCTCCATTGTTCTCAGAGAGCAACACCTGGACTGCATCCTCAGCAGCAGAGATAGGTCACCTGCTCATGGTCTTCACATCCAAAATCAAATGTATTGTCAATAGAAGTGGACACGAACCGGAAAAATTGTAATTTGTGATGGTTCCTGGCTACCTACAAACTATCACACATACACCCCAAAATAAGCTGGTTTGCAGTTGGGGGGGAGGTCGTGCTGAGAGGGTCAAAGTTCTGTACTTTGTTTTATTTCAGGAAAACGGGAGCTATGAAGTGAACCACAAACCAGCAAAATTGGTGTCTTTTCTTGTTCACAATTTAGTTTGCGCCCATCTCTAAAATGGCAAATGTAATATATTAAAATTACAAAAAACACCCTCTCAATTTTTCATGTGTACACCAGTAGCATGCACTGCAGAAACACAAATAAGAAAGTGCTCAAGCCTGAAATATCTTTAGATTTGAAACTTATTAAACTGGGGCTGTCGATTTGCAATCCATATAAAGACCAGACTAACTGGAAAAGAAAAATGATGATGGGAAAAGCAGAAAGTAGTAGGGAAAGAGGAAGATGTGACATGAGACAGATTGACTGAGGAAGGATGACAAAGCCTTGAGTCTGCAAGACTTGAGCAAGGCTATTGTTGAAAGGACCTGGAGGGGACGGGGGAGGAATTAATTCATATGCTCACCAAAACTTGGAAGCAACTTGACATCATATGATGATGGCACCGTATAAATTAGGACAGACGGTTGTACGTGCACCAGTGTATTTTGCACACTTCTGTGTCACAAAGGAAGTTCCCTTTTCATGCCCATGGTCCTCCTTGGGCCTTTTCACACGACCCCTAAGATCCGCTGGCCACTTAAATTCGGACCAGAGATCTTAGGGGTTCATAGCTCTTCCTCTGTCCCCACCCCCCTCCGCACTTCCTGGCTGCTGGCTGCGTGAGGGGAGGGAGAAAAAGAGAAAGAAAAGCATGCCGCTCACCTCGTTCTGCCTCTCGTCTCTGTAAGGCCATCAAGTCCAACCCCCTCGTCTCTGTAAAAGTAGCTCTTAAAGGGGCGGGAGCCAAAAAGCAGCAAACAGAAGCGAGGAGAGCCCCGCACTCACTATCGTTGCACCGCACCAAAGATTTTTCACCTCCAAAGAGAAGGTACAAGAAAAGTGTGCTGGGTCGCGCTAAAGTGGGCGGGGTCGCACTTAATTGTCTGCAAACTCCGGAGCTGGTGGGGAAACATTTTAAAGCTCCGGAGCTTGCAGCCATTTGCAGCGGAGCTTAGGGGTCGTGTATAAACGCCCCTTGTCTTGAATCGCCAGCTCCAACTGGCATGCAACATCTTCGCAACAAGGTTTAAGGCAGAATTCGTCCCCAAGAATGACCTGAAGTTCATGGCCATCTTCTGGTGCTCTCCCATCTTTATACGGATCAGGTCCAGCCCTGCTTATTGTCCAATACCAGAGAGAACTGAGTGTGTTCAAGTGCTCTGGCATTCTTATTTTATTTCCTTCTTTTATTTTTTTGAACCACCTTGAGAGGACCCTGTCTCTAAAAATGTCTTTAACAATAGGGTCTTTTTGGATTGATGGATGGATGAATGGATGGACAGGTGGACGGACAGACGGACGAATGGATGGATGGATGGATGGATGGATGGATGGATGGAAACCAGATACAGTGGACCGTTGTATAACAAACAGCTTGTATAACATAAAATTTGTACAACATAAAAAATTCTGGAGATAGGGGAAATTTGCTTAACATAATTGCCTATGGGGAGAATCCGTACCACATAAAAATGGGATTACTCTGTTTTCAATGCATTCCTATGGGAATTTGTATAAAGGAAAATTTGCTTAACATAATTTCATTTGGAACAAATTAATTCATTTATACAAGGTACCACTGTATACAGGATGAATTGCTATGAGACATAGTACTTTAGCTGGTTTAAAAATGACATTGGACAAAAGGGTGGTTAGTAGAACCTCCATGTTCTACTAATTGAACACTGGACAACACAGTGGGTTGCTGTCACCTACTTTGACATTCCGGAAACACCTACATAAGAGCAGCCTTGCTGGAACACGCCACAGCCCATCCAGTCCAGCTTTCTGTCTCACACCGTGGCCCAGTGATTGTTCACAGAGCTTAGAACAGTTGCGTGTTGGATTACATACAGCTTCCAGATTCTCCCAGCCAGCATGGTCACGGTTTACCACAGGCCAGGCTGGCAGGAGGAATCTTGGATCGTGTATTCCATAAAATGTAATTGTCATAAGCTGTGCCTTGAGAATCGGGATGCAGGAACAGGGGAGCCATTGTATTCATATAGCTTTAGTGTTCTTTTAACATTCACCGGCACTTAACTAGATCATTGGAAGAGCTTTCCTAATGTATACATAAATGAAAGTCCTGGCATTCATGGCTTCTGAGTTTAAACAGCTGTTTCCTATCTTGAGAGAGAGAGGGAGAGAGAATTATATATATTAATAACTCTAGTGCTATGTTCCCAAAGGGCACTTCGTTTGCAGTGTCTATATGTATATATACTGGCAAATATATACATATAGACACTGCAAACGAAGTGGCCTTTGGGAACATAGCACTAGAGTTATTAATAGAAATCGATGGGATTAATGGGTTAATTCCCGGATAATAAAATGCTCAACCATTGAAGCAGAAGTTACTCTAATGAAAGTGTCCCTCTCTTCCCTTTGCTTCTGATGATTCATCTACCGTTCTCTGCAAACAGCCATTAAGGAGATCAGAAGTACTATTTCCCTGTATTTACACAGCAGAGGGAAAGGGCCAGAATTAGACTCTGACAGCCCTCGGGTCGCCCGGTTCTGCCACCAGTGCAGGATCGAGCTCGCTCTTGCCTCCCCCTGCATCGCTTCGGCAGGATCTCTCTGGAAGTCCTGGACCGGGAAAAGGGACCTGATAATGTGTTGGGGGGGGGGAGAAGGGTGGCCCACCTAAAGAGCAGCAGTGGCAAAACCGAAATCATGGAGGAGAATGTTAGGAGCAGTTCGAAAGAAAGAGAGGAAGGGGAGGGAAGTTGGGTAAGGATTTAAAAAAAATCCTTCTTCTGTTAGGTCAGGAAAAGCCTGTAGGGACTGTGTCAATCACAGATTCTTGTTATCTGAGAGAGGCTTTATTCTTAGCATGAGGCCAGCATGCTGCAACTGGAGAGCTCGGGCGCCCCGTTCAAAGGGCATCCTTTTTCAGAGCACGCCAGGCCCACGGTGGAACAAAGGCACGGGGTGGGGAGGGTTGACGAGACAAATACAGCATTGATCACGCAAAGACTCAACCGGGGATCAACCCTGGTCGGCCTGATATGGCGGCAAGGTCACCCAAACCGGAGAATAAAATGTAAGGGGGGAATCAGCCGTGGAGTTGCAAGATGAGGGAGAAGCACAGGGTCCCTCCACGAGAATTCCATGCGTACATGGATGCACATGCGTGCACTTGCCTTCCTGAGCATGGATGCACACATGATGAAATCCTCCAAATGATTTATTTATTTAAAATGTTCCTATCCTACCTTTCGCCCCGCAAGGAATCAGTCCAATCCCCTTTTGAAGGCATCCAGGCCAGATGCCATCACCACATCCTGTGGCAGGGAGTTCCACAGACTATCAACACGCTGGTAAAAAAAAATATTTTCTTTTGTCTGTTCTTACTCTCCCAGCCCACAATTTGAGTGAATGTCCCCTAGTTCTGGAATTTTGTAAGAGGGAGAAGAGCTTCCCTCTATCCACTTTACTCATGCCTTGCATTATTTTGTACGTCTCACAGTGGCCCCACCAGATGCGTTTGGGAGTGCACGAGACTAGATATCATTCTCCTGATACCACTCCAGTCCTTGAAGTACCCCGGTTTTAAAGCCAGAGACATTCATAGGTGGGTCCACCTGTATTAAATTTTGTGAGAGGGAGAAGAGCTTCCCTCTATCGCTCATTCACACACACACACACACACACACACACACACACACACACACACACACACACACACACACACACACACACACACACACACACACACACGGGTAAAGTGGATAGAGGTCCCTTCCAGTTCTCCAGTTCTGTGGTGGTGGTGGTGGTTTAAGAAGAAGAAGAAAAAACTGAATTAATTTAAGCTGAACATAGGTTGCAAAGAGTATTGGGAAGTAGGAATGGCAAAGGGGGGAAACCAGATTAAGACAAATGAAAGTTGGACTCAAAAAAGCAAAGCAAAGTATCCTGCTTATATACCACCCCATACCACTTCAAGTAGTCTCTGGGCGGTTTAGTTTTAATTCCAGTATGCAGGCTACACATTGCCCCCCCCCAGCAAGCTGGGTACTCATTTTACTGACCTTGGAAGGATGGAAGGCTGAGTCACCCAGGAGCCTGCTACCTGGGACTGAACCCCAGGTCCTGAGCACAGTTTTACCTGCAGTATCGGCATTTAACCACTGTGCCACGGGGCTTGGTAGCAGACGTGGCATGTGGTTGTAGGGAGGATCAAACAGTTTCACTCTCTTGGTTACCCCTGGGGGAAGGGTGCTTTTTAAAGGAGAGAAAATGCAGATGCCGGTGCACAAACCATTTGGGCTCACCACCACTCCTTGGCACCCTTTTCTGGAATCCCTCCAAAAAAACTTAATTCTTCCTGTGCACCTGCTTCTCTATATTTGCACTCTTCTCTACAAGATGAGGAGAGCAGGTGTAAGCTAGTTTTCAATCTGTTATCCTCCCCATACAGATAAAAAATATATTTTCAGAAAGACATTTGAGTTTGCTGATTTTACAATTTTTTTTACATAACAAATTGCCATAAATCAGGGTTATGTCATAACTCAGGGCAGCGTTGAGATGAAAATCACATTAACAGAACAAACCAAATTGACAAGTTGTGTTTTCCTGCAAGATGATAAAGAGAAGAAAGAAATTCATTTATCACTTTCTCAGGAGAAAACCATTAGGTGGCATGGGCTGAAGTAATGAGTTACAAATAACAGTAGGAGTTACCATAATACAGTATGTTCTTCATCTCAGAAATGGTTTTCCCTTCCTGCCTTGTTGCATTGTTGACACTATGGTTTAGAGACTCCTAGACGGTTACTTCACATCCACTCTCATCCCGGGAGGAAGTTTGTTGCGTGTTGATGTCGGTTGCAGTCACGTGATCTTCTTCTGGTTCTGTCCCTGTTCCTGTGTACGCACGGGCGTGATGGATGATACCAGCATGACTATTACTGCACGTCCTCGTTCTGTGATGAGATGGGAAATTCCGTGCCTTTGTTCTCCAGGGTTTTTTTTGAACCTGACCCTCCATTTTTCAATGTTTCGATTCTCTGAAGCCTTGCCTTCAATGCGTTACGGAGCTAAGTTTGAGGCATTTGTCTTTTAATCTCTCTGCATTGCGTTGCTGACTCCAAAGGGAATGTACTGGTGAATGGCACTTCGCACTCCTGCCACTAGATGGAGAATGGCATGTGCGTGACAAGCCTTACCTCACGGGCACTCGTCTCGGAACAAGAAGCGAGACGAGGAGATTCCCGAGGCCAGGGAGGGGAGTCTCTCATCCCACTTGGATCACAGTTCAGGGGGTGTGGTCGGGATGAACGCCCTTCATCCCGCAGTGGACGTGCGGTTAGATTTCTTCGTACCGGTCCACAGCAGGACCGCGAACAGCAATGAGATGGATGTGAAGTATCAGCCCTACAGTCTCTGTACATTCATTTATATTATTTACAGAAATTTCATTTTTATCCTTCCTTTCTCCTTAAAAACAGCCCAAGGCAGCTTACAGCGCCAAAAGAAAATATTAAACCTAAGAGTGAAAGCAAAGCAAAGCGTTCTGCTTACCGTATATACTCGAGTATAAGCCGACCCGAATATAAAACAAGACACAAAATTTTTCCCAAAAACCTGGGGAAACTTGTTGACTCGAGTATAAGCTTAGGGTGCCTTCTCCAACGAGCAAGACTTGCACTCCGCCGCCTTCCCCAAGCTGGCGGCAGAGGTGCCGTAACTATATTCACTCGAATACATGCCAAGGGCATTTCTTTTCCAGCCAAAAATAAGGGTTGAAAAACTTGGCTTATATTTGAGTATATGTGGTATATGCCACCCCATAGTGCAGGCCTGCCCAACAGGTAGACCGTGGGCTACTGGTAGCCCGTGAAGGGTTCAAAAGTAGCCCACCGTCCATCAATAAAAAAAGTGAGGGGGTAAGTTCTCCACCCCTCCCTCCCCCACCCCAAGGACCACCACTGCCCCAGCAAAGTTCTGGGTCTGCCAGCCCACTGTCTCAGATGAGCGGGGCAGTTCAAGGGCCATGGCACATTGAAATCTGTTCCCTCCAGAACAGATTAATTGGTTTTCAATGCATTCCTATGGGAAACCGCTGCCTTACTTACAAAAGTTTTTAGTTATGAGCATGTGCTCTGAACAGATAAAATTCCTAAGTAGAGGTTTTAGTGTAGTAGCCCTCAGGCACTTTGGGCTGGAAAAAGTAGATCTTGGCCTGTTCAAAGTTGAACAGCCCTGCCATAGTGCATAAAGCACTCTCTGGGCAGTTTACAAGTAATTATGCAGGCAACATATTGCCCCCATCCCACACACAAGCTGAGTACTCATTTTACAGACCTCAGAAGGATGGAAGGCTGAGTTAACCTTGAGCCAGCTGCCTGCGATTGAACCCCAGGTCATGAGCACAGTTTTGGCTGCAGACTCAGTACAACAGTTTAGCCAGTGTGCCACGAGGCTCCTTGTACAAACATAACTATTTTGAAAGATAAATGTGGGTTCATTCATTCAGATGTTGGTTTAAAAATCCTACTTGGTGGATGGTTTTTAAAAAAGCTAAGGACGGTGAGAAGATGGAGGCAAATTCCAAATGGTGTAAAGGAAGAGGGCCACCTTGCATTATCTTTTAAAGAAAGAATCAAATACGGGAATATACATTGCCCTTTTAAATTCCCTCACTTACTCTCATCTATTTGGCTACTTTAGGAAGCCCCAGTGCTCACTCCCTGCACTTTCTGCCTGCCAGCTTGGGGGGGGGGGAGGAAAATACAGTAGGACCCCCATATCCACTGATTCAGTTATCCATGGTTGCTGGGGGGGGGTTAAATAATTCAGCAGCCACAAAGCAACTATTGTCACAAATAGCTTCTGTAAAGCAAGCTACTGTCAGGAAACAGCAGTCATAAAGCAAGCTACTGTCAGGAAACAGCAGTCTGGGGGGTGGGGTGGGCAGCTGTTTTCTCTTATCCACAGTTTTCATTATCCACGGGAAGGCCTGGAACCAATCACTAGCGGATACCAGGGTCCTACTGTAAAACCGAATGCCCAGCTGTTCAGACTGCTGTTACTGGCAGAGCAGCAGAGAGGAAGCAGGCGGTGAGAGGAGCACACGGCCAAAGGGCAGAGAGCTAACTTCCTGTTCTTGCAGGAGCAAGGGGCGGAGTTTTAGCTTTAAATACCTGCTCCCAGCAGCACGCGCCTGACGGCGCGTGCAAACTACAAAAAAAAAACCCTTATAATTTCTTCTGGGTATAATTGAGTTCCTAAAGCCAAGCTACTCCTGAGGAAGTCCTACACACATTAGCAAGTTAGCACTGGAAACTTCCTGACGTGATTGCAGTTGGAGTAGAGGTGCTTTAGCAGCCCCTACACAGTTAGATTTTCAATAAACAACAAAAGAAGTAAAGAGTCTTACTAGATTAAAAAAAAATTAGTGCAAGTTTACATTTTTGAGACCTTCAATACAATTTATTGCACTCGTTAAAATGGAGTTGCAGGGAGCAGCTGTAGTTACCTGCAGTACTTGTGCCATGTTTGTTATCTTGACAGAGCGTGTGCAGAACTACATCTGCTGCAAGTGCAAGCTGGTGGCGCTATTGGAAGAGAAGGTCCAGCAGCTGGAGGCTCGCATATCTGACCAGCAACATATTAAGGAGCTTGAGCGGTTCCTGGACAGAGCGGAACAGACTACTCAGGTCCAAGAGGAGACAGGGCAAACTTCAGAGGAGGAAGTCACTCCCGCAACTCAGGAGGTGGATGGGTGGAGGAATGTGACTCAAAGGAGTAGAAGGCCAAGGCATCGCTCAGAGAGTCTCATCTTGCACAATCAGTTTGAAGCTCTTTCCCTCAGCACACCTCATGAGGCACACATAGAGGAAGAATTGGTTCCACCGGAGGATCTCTCCCTCATCACTATTGATGAGATACAAGATCAGGTACATGTTGATGACCAGGCTGCAGGAGAGAAGCTCATTGTACTAGGGGATTCTATAATTAGAAATACGGAGGGATGGATTTGTGAGGAGCATGATAACCGTATGGTCACTTGCCTGCCGGGTGCAAAGGTTGCAGACATCACCAGAAATATAGATAGCTTGTTAGAGGGAACTGGGAAGGAGCCAGTGGTCATGGTACACGTCGGTACCAATGATGTCGGGAAGGCCAAGCGGTCAGTCTTGGAAGCCAAATTCAGGTTGCTAGGTAGAAGATTGAAGACCCGGGCTTCCAAGGTAGCATTTTCAGAAGTGCTACCTGTTCCTCGTGCAGGACCCGCCAGACAGGCAGAACTCAGAAGCCTCAATGCGTGGATGAGGCGATGGTGTCGAGAGGAGGGCTTTAGATTTGTCAGGAACTGGAGAACATTTTGGGACAAGCCAAACCTGTTCAGGAGGGATGGGTTGCACTTGAATCATGATGGGACCAGATTGCTGGCACTCAACCTCAAAAAGGCAGCAGAGCAGCTTTTAAACTGATAACTGGGGGAAAGCCGACAGGAGCTGAGTGGCATCCGGTTCGGAACACCTCATCCTCGGGGAATGAGGTTGGAGAGGGTAGAGAATCACATAGAGAAGACATAGCAGGTATAGGTATTAGCACCGGGAGAATAACGGAATGTGACAGTTCATCTACTGAAAATAAAAGCTGTGAGGCGAATAGAACAAGGCAGCAGCTGTTGTTGCGGGACCCACTGTACAGGTGCTTCTACGCCAATGCTCGAAGCCTCCGAGCAAAGATGGGAGAACTTGAACATTTGGCAGCTAGGGATAACATTGATATAATAGCCATAACAGAAACCTGGTGGAATGCGGAGAACCAGTGGGATACAGCTATAAACTCTATAAACTCTATAAACTCTATAGAAGAGATAGAGGGGGCGGGTTTGGAGGAGGAGTGGCCATCTATGTCAAAGAAGGGGTAAAATCCAGCAGAATGGAGATTGACAGAGGGTCTGACTCCACCATAGAATCACTGTGGGTTAAACTACCAGGTCCAAGGAGTGATGTGATCTTTGGAGTATTCTATCGTCCACCAGATCAGAAACTTGAGGGGGACCTTGAAATGAGGAGAGAAATCATGGAAGTGGCTAAAAGGGATAGGATAGTAATCATGGGGGACTTCAATTATCCCCACACTGACTGGGCCAATGCGAGCTCCGGGCAAGAAAGAGAAACTGAGTTTCTCGACTTGCTGAATGACTGTGCCTTAGAGCAACTTGTCACGGAGCCCACCCGAGAACAGGCAACTCTGGATCTAATATTGTGTGATACTCAGGACCTGGTCAGAGGTGTGAATGTCACTGAGCCTCTGGGGAACAGTGACCATGCTGCTATTACCTTTGCCATGCATGTCGGAGGAAGAGTGTCAACCAAATCAGACATAAAAACCCTTGATTTTCGAAGGGCAAACTTCCCTCAGATGAGGAAACTAGTTAGAGAGAAACTGAAGGGGAAGGTTAGAAGAATCCAATCTCTTCAGAGTGCATGGAGCCTGTTTAAAACAACAATAATAGAGGCCCAGCACAAGTGCATACCACAAAGAAAGAAGAGCTCATTTAAGTCCAAGAGGACACCAGCATGGTTAACGAGTGGAGTTAGAGAGGCTCTAAAGCGCAAGGAGAGGTCCTTCTGTAAATGGAAATCCTCCCCAAATGAGGAAAATAAAAAGGATCACAAACTCTGGCAAAAGAAATGTAAGAAGATGATAAGAGAGGCAAAGAAAGACTTTGAGGAACGAATGGCTAGCAATATAAAGGGTAATAATAAAAGCTTCTTTAAATATGTTAGAAGTAGAAAACCTGCCAGAGAACCAGTTGGCCCTCTGGATGGTGAGGGAGGAAAAGGGGAGGTTAAGGAAGACTTGGACATTGCAGAGAAATTGAATGAGTTCCTTGCGTCTGTCTTCACGACAGAGGACCTTGAGCGGATTCCGCTGCCTGAGCCGCCCCTCTTGACTAAAGAATTAAATCAAATACAGGTTAAAAGAGAGGAGGTTTTAGGACTAATTGATAAATTGAGGATTAACAAGTCACCTGGCCCAGATGGCATCCACCCAAGGGTTATTAGGGAACTGAGAAATGAAATTGCAGATCTCTTAACGGTTATATGCAACTTGTCTCTTAAAACGGCCACAGTGCCGGAGGACTGGAGGATAGCAGATGTCACACACCAATTTTTTTAAAAAGGAAGGAGGGGGGACCCAGGAAACTACAGGCCGGTTAGCCTTACATCTGTCCCAGGGAAGATGGTGGAAAGCCTCATCCAAGAGAAAATCTTAAAACACATAAAAGAACAAACCTTGCTGAGAGAAAATCAGCATGGCTTCTGTAAGGGTAAATCTTGTCTGACAAACCTCTTAGAATTTTTTGAAAAGGTCAACAGGCACGTGGATTTTGGGTGAACCGGTTGATATAGTCTATCTGGATTTTCAAAAGGCTTTTGACACAGTCCCTCACCAAAGGCTGCTGAGAAAATTACACAGTCAGGGGATAAGAGGGCAGGTCCTCTTATGGATTGAGAACTGGTTGAGATCCCGGAAACAAAGAGTAGGTGTCAATGGGAAATTTTCACAATGGAGAGAAGTGAAAAGCGGTGTGCCCCAGGGCTCTGTCCTGGGACCGGTGCTTTTCAATCTGTTCATAAATGACCTGGAGACAGGGATAAACAGTGAGGTGGCCAAGTTTGCCGATGACACAAAACTTTTCCGTGTGGTAAAAACCAGAGAAGATTGTGAAGAGCTCCAGAAGGATCTCTCCAAACTGGGGGAATGGGCTGAGAAATGGCAAATGCGTTTTAATGTAACCAAATGTAAAGTAATGCATATTGGGGCAAAAAATCCAAACTTCATCTATCAACTCATGGGCTCTGAGTTATCCGTGACGGATCAGGAAAGAGATCTTGGTGTGTTGGTGGACAGCTCCATGAAGGTGTCTCCCCAATGTGTGGCAGCGGTGAAGAAGGCCAGTTCCATGCTAGGGATTATCAAAAAGGGGATTGAAAATAAAACAGCCAACATTATAATGCCATTATACAAAACAATAGTAAGGCCCCACCTGGAGTATTGTGTACAATTCTGGTCACCGCATCTCAAGAAAGACATAGTGGAACTGGAAAAGGTGCAGAAGAGAGCGACTAAAATGATTACTGGCCTGGGGCACCTCCCTTATGAAGAAAGGCTAAAACATTTGGGCCTCTTTAGTCTGGAAAAAAGGCGATTGAGGGGGGATATGATTGAGACATACAAAATAATGCAGGGCATGAGTAAAGTGGATAGAGGGAAGCTCTTCTCCCTCTCCCAAAATACCAGAACTAGGGGACATACACTCAAATTGAGGGCTTGGAGAGTAAGAACTGACAAAAGAAAATATTTTTTCACCCAGCGCGTTGTAAGTCTATGGAACTCCCTGCCACACAATGTGGTGATGGCATCTGACCTGGATGCCTTCAAAAGGAGATTGGACAGATTCCTGGAGGAAAAGTCCATCACAGGTTACAAACCATGATGGAGATGTGTAACCTCCAGGGTTTAAACCAGGGTACTTCAAGGGCCAGATGCAGGAGAGTGGTATCAGGAGACAGATATCTAGTCTCATGCACTCCCAAACACATCTGGTGGGGCCGCTGTGAGATACAGGAAGCTGGACTAGATGGGCCTTTGGCCTGATCCAGCATGGCTCTTCTTATGTTCTTATGTTCTTATGTTCTTATGTACTCCCCAAACTTGGGGGCCTACTGCAGTTGCATCATGTGCTACAACATGCCTGTGCTCTTTGCATTTTCTTATTCCCAACAAATGGGTTTTTTTTCCTGGACGTCTGGACCAGAAACTTAATCCACTGCCAACCCTTTGTGTAACTACCGAGTCTCAGATATTCAATTTGCTTTTATATTCTTTCACCAACATTCTGAGACCCGGGAGTAAGTTTTTGCTTCCGGCTGAGCAATTGGGTTTGAAAAACATGGCATGTGCTTCTTTTCATTTTATCAGTTCATTTCATTTATTGCTTGCATCTCTACCCTGCTTCCTGCCCTCCACACCCACCCTCGCCCCAAAAGGGGGCTCCGAAGAGGCTTATAATAAAACAGGATGAAACATGGAAAATTGTAAAAGAGAATAATGAAACGGGAACAAATAAAATAAAGCGACAGCGGCAAGCGTAAAAACAGCTAGCTCTGGTAAAACACCGGGCTTGTAAAACTCGTACGGAGAATCAGTACCTTAAATGCACAGGAAAGGACAACACAGTAGAGAATGCCTTTGAGTTACAACTTCGAGGAAGGCCGGGGAACGGGTCACCATTGTCGTGGTTTCTTCTGTGTCTCATAAAGGTTGCGGAATGACATCCTGTCGTGAGAAGCAATAAACCGGTCTTCCCCATGCACATGCCCATCAGAGTCAGACTACATGTCCCATCATCAGAGCTGACATGGCCACTGGGGTTGATGGGGCATGTAGTCAAGCACATCTGGGCAGGCTCTGGATTCGGTAAGGGAGAAAAGGACCTATCCCATGCTGACTCCTTCTGCTCGGGTCAGACCCCACCTGGAGTAACTGTGTCCAGTTCTGTGCACTTCAGTTTTAAAAGGATGTTGACAACCTCGAGCGGGTGCAGAGGAGGGCGACCAGGATGGTTGAAGGTCTGGAAGAAATGTCTTACGAGGAGCGCTTAGGGAGCTGGGAATGTTCAGCCTTTCCAAAAGAAGTCTGAGAGGGGGATATGAGAACTATGTTTAAACATTTGAAAGGATGTCAAATTGAAGAGGGGACAGGTTTGTTTTCCATGGCTTTGGATACTAGGACTTGGACCTGTGGTTTCAAGCTACTGTATAGGAAAAGAGATTCAAATTAAACATTAGGAAGAACTCCCTGGTGGTTAGAGCCTGTTGGGCAGTGGAATAATATGCTGCCCCAAAGGAGGGTGGTGGAGTCTCCTCCTTCTTTGGAGGTTTTTAAGCAGAGGCTGGATGGCCATCTGTCGGGAGTCCTGTGATGGGGGTTCCTGCATGGAAGGGGGTTGGATTAGATGGCCCTGGAGGTCTCTTCCAACTCTAGGAGTCTATGATCCTGTAGATAGCTCACCCATGACCACCCAGGCCAACTCTTCACCCATTAAGCCCAGCGGGGAATTTGACCTCTGGATTTGAAGCCAGATTCCAAAACCACGGAACTATGCAGCCACACTTTCAAAGTTTTGATAATTCGTTAATAACTATTTGAAGAGTAACGCCTTAGTGTTACTTCAAATAGAGTGAAGAAATGGAGGGAAAGGCTCACACTGAAATATAGCAATCGGTCTCTAGGGTACCACGATATTTGCGTTGTTGGTTTTTTCGGACGTGGGATTATACTTTTGACTCGATACCTTTGTAGTAATATTACTTTTATATTTTTGCAAACTTTGTTTTAAGCGGCACAAAATCAGAAAAGTGGCACATGATCACACCCCTTCCCGAAAAAAACAAGATTTTTGGGAAATCGCATTACATTTCATAACAGCAACAATGGATATTACGGGCAATTATATGATTTTCAAATAACATACAATAGGTGATATCATTTATTTATTTATTTTATTTATTTTTCACACTTATATACCGCTCCTACTTCCCAAGCGGGAACTCAGGGCGGTTCACATAAAAATCAAAAGGAGCAAAGACGGTGGCAATGGCAGGGAAAAACTTTCAGCATATGGGCCAATAATAAAACTAAGTCAGGAAGTCCTAAAAAAAATTTCTTTCCAGAGTGGCTGATAATCGTTTTGTTTGCCCTGGCCTCTGTGAGATTCAGTCTGAATGAGGTTATGTATGGAATCAGATCTCTTTCCACCATCACCCTTTCATTGTCACATCCACTCTGCTTTTAATTGTTTCATTGATTCTTTTTTTAATGGTTTGTATTGATTCGGTGAAAGCCTCCCTGTTGCTGAAGAATAGAATCAAAATATTTTAAACAAGCCAGAGAAACTCCAGTGACTAGCAGGATGTTTGACTGGAAACATCCAAGGCAACCTGGGGGTGGGGGGGTGGGGAGAGAACAAATTAAGGTTTGGATCATTGGCATTGCAATTCCAAGGGATGCCAGAGTCGAAGCTAAAGGACTGGAAACATCTAACAAAATATCTGGACTGGGCAATCAAAACATTGCACTTCCGGATGAAACACACTTCAGTGGCCCCTGTAGCCATTGGGGCTTTGGGAACCATGTCAAGAAATTTCATACAATATTACGAGCAGCTGCAGATCTCAGGAATAACACCATAGGAGCTACATAAAATGACAATATTAGGATCAGCATATATACTGGGCCAATATTCAACAGATACTGTATCTGGAAGTTGAGTCATGGCTACTGGACCTCTTTTTTGAGAGATAGAAACGTTTTGCTGTTCATCCAAACAGCTTCATCGGTCTGAATACAGCTAGCACAAATCCTCCATCTTATAGGCAGCTTTGACCTCTTGTCACCCTGGCCTGAATTAGGCTCATAAAATGAACAGTGGCCTAAATAGGCTCATTAGGGAGACAATAGTATCCTTAGCCTTGAGGTGAACAATGAGGTGAATGAATGACCCAATGAATCATCAAATCCTGCCCCTGTGAAGGAAACACAGTAGGGAATTGAATTCCCAAACTTTGGCCCTGCAGACAGACACCTCTGGCCCTGCAGACACTATCAAGCAGTTAATACTGTATTTTTCTGTATATAAGACTACAGTATAGTTTTGTCTAAAACTGTTAGACTAAAAATGAAGGGTTGTCTTATACGTGGAAATAATAATAGGAGAGAACTGTGTGGTTGCAAAACTGTGATTTTGCATTGGAATAGTGGGGGTTTCTTATACACAGGGGCATCTTATAGACAGAAAAATACGGTAATCATCATCTTAGAAGTGATGAACTGAGTCTTTAGGGAACATCAAGTCCAGCCCCTCGCAAGGGGCCCCAATGGGGAATCGAACTCTCAGTTGGTTTCATCATTTTAATTTATACATCTGAAAACGAGCTTTTCCACAAAGGGGAGGAACGGCCTGGGCTCTGCTGAACAGAGCAGAAGAGGGAAACAGGGTTCCTGGTTGTTCTTGTGTTGTTTGTTTGTTTCTTTACTGCAGAATCCTACCAACCAGCAGGGTTAGGATTCCGTGCTGCCTGTAGTTGTCTGGAAGCTGCAGTCTAGAAAAGCAACGTCACGTGTGTACCAAGGTGTGGGGAGAAACTCAAGGGAGCTGATCAGAAAGGCCCAGCTGCAAAACGCTGGACCTCTTCTATGTTTCGATTACACGCCTGACTTGGATCCCTCAGGTACAATTGGGATCCCTTCAGAATTTGATCTTCAGTCTCAGGTCGACGCACCTGGACACCCCATTTCTGGAAAACAGTTGCGGCTTGGACCTTCTCCTGCAGCTTTCCAGGAATGAAGCTGTCCCTGCTGCCTTAGGCCGAGGGTGAGGATGGCCAAGAGGTGAGGCTGTGGGAGGCGAAGATCAAGGTTCAAGTCCCCACTGGGCCACAAAAATGACTGAGAAATGCTGGCCTAGTCACTCTTCTTGACCTACCCTATGGGCTTCCTTTGATGGCAAAGTGGTGATGGAGAAATGCAATGGCGGGCGTTTTTCCCTTGAGGAACAAGCAACAGTAGGCCCAGCTCTACCGTTAGATGGAGTGCAGCAGCTGCCTTGAAAGTGGGGTGGTCCTCAGCAAGGTGATGGAGGATGGAGTGATACCTGTTGTGTCCTCTAACCGGCCAGTGAGTTAACCATCTACCCTGGGTGGTAGCAGCTGAAGATGCTGTTCGCAGAAGAACCAAAGGGCTTCCCAATGAGAGGCGAATGCCATCTTTGGCTCAGGCAGCAAAATGTCTCGGGCCAGGCCAATCTTGTTCAGGATGAGGAGGGTGCAGTGATTGTCAATAATGTTATTGTTGCCATTCTACATGGGGTTGCCCTTGACTCTTATTTGGAGACTTCAACAGGTACAAAATGCTGCGGTGGTTGGTGTGGGTCAATATGACCGCATCACCCCAGTTCTGGCCTGCTTGCATTGGCTACCTGTTGCATCCCAAATAAGATTCAAGGTCTTGGTTTTGATTTACAAAACCCTCCACGGCTTGGGACCTGAATACCTGGCAGAGCAGATCTTCCAGAGATCAACTGAGGCCCGACCTACCAGAATGGCGCAGGTGCTCTCACTTTGGGTGGCCATGCCCAGGGAGGCTAGGAAAGCGGCAACCCGCAACCGAACCTTCTCTGTGGCTGGTCCTTTGCTTTGGAACCATCTCCCGAGTGAGTCGTGCCTAGCACAGTCCCTGCCAGCCTTCAAAAGAAGACCTGGCTCTTTTGCGAGGCCTTTGGCAATTTTTTTTTACTTTATCGCACTATCTTGCCAGATATTTCTTTCCATTGTTGTTATTTTTTATTGTTTATTTGTTGAAGCTGTTAACCGCCCGGAGTTCCTGCAGAAGATGGGTGGTACAGAAATAAATAAATAAATAAATAAATAAATAAATAAATAAATAAATAAATTCTATAGTGTTGATGTTCAACACAACAGGATTGTTGTGGTGCAATGGTTAAACTACAGTACTGCAGTCAAAGACTGCTCATGAACTGAGTTGGATCCCAATGGATTTAGGTTGCCGACTCTCCGAGCTGACCTAACTTTCCATCCTTCTGAGATCAGTAAAATGTACGGTATTCAGCTTGCTGAGGGCAAAGTGCTCCTTGCATGATTATACTGTAAACTGCCCAATGAATGTTTTAGCATCACAAGATGGTGTAAAAGCCAAAGCAACAACATAATTCACCTTGAACTCAGGGGATATAAGATGGTATATGTGTTTATAACATGGATGGATGGATGGATGGATGGATGGATGGATGGATGGATGGATGGATGGATGGATGGATGGATGGATGGAGAAAAAGAGAGATTGATCTCGTCTGCAAAAGAGTAGGTGTGGAAAGTGTAACTCCCAGAATCCTCCAACCAGCATTGCTATGGGAATGCTGGAAACTGTAGTCCAAAGAAATAAATCTGTGAAGGTTCTCAGTCATCCAGGTGAGGGTATCTGAAAGTTGAGTTGTGGCAACTGGACTTCTTTTCTTGTGAGATCAAAAGGTTTCACTGTTCATCCAACGAGCTTTGCCACTCTGACGAAGACTGATGAAGCTACTTGGATGAGTAGTGAAACATTTCAGTCTCCAGATAAATACCTTCTCAGAGATTTGAAGAGGGTGACTCAGGTCCCTTTGGGGAAGGCTTTAACCTGTGTTGAGGTGAGTCGTCTTAATTCTCTCAGCAGTATTCACAGCCAACCTTGTGCAGGGAGACACGGGTTAAAATCAGGAGGGAGAAGGATGCCAAATTGTTTATCAGGGGATGCCTGGATGTGATTGAACTGGATGGACATGTTGGTCTTCCTTCATGCTGCAGCTTCACCCAGGTCCTTGCCGCTCTGATTAAGCTGTCTGATTAAACACAAAACTTTCGGGGAAATGGCCAATTGGAGTAACAAGAAATGGAGAACATGCCCCTGAGAAGCTCCATTAACCCCGATTGATTATGCGATAGAAAATGTAATTTCCCTTTAAGGCTCAGTCGATCGGAAAGCTGAAAACATGCTGATGCGCGATGGGTTCTTTAATAGTACACATGTTCCCGTAAAACTCCATAATCCATTTGCCTCCTCTTTTATGGTCTCTTTCAAATCATGGGCTCACCCCTGTATCTTCTTTTTTCTCTCTCTAAATGCACTCTTGTCCCCAACCCTGTGACCATTTGGGATTTCGCCCCTATGAATCCCCATCAAACACAAGTCTAATTAATAACCAGGCATGCTTCCCAATCAAAGCGGAAGATGGTAATTAAATATCAGTCTTTTCTCCAGTGCCTCAGTGTTCTGTTTACATTACAGGCTGCCTCTGATTGAATGGCAGGACTGTGAATGGATCAAATTAACCTACATTCTGGGTTGTTGTTGTGTTGTTGTTGTTGTTGTTGTTGTTGTTGTTTTGCTTTGCTTTGCTTTGTTTTGTTTTTTATGAGGTTGTTTCCCCAGGGCACCTCTTCCTCCACATTTAATAGCCACTCCTTGGAAATTTGTATTCCTGTGGCCCTGGGGACTCAGCTTCACATTGCGAGAGAATCCTCGGAAACTTCTTCAACAAATTATGGTTCTCTGTGTATAGCTGTGTGTGTGGTGAGTTAACAGATCTCAAGCTGATGCCCCAAGGAACTGCTGTGCTCTTACAGGCCTCCAGGGAAAGCGACAAACTTCTGAGCAAAGGATGGATAGAGGAAGAGGCACTTGATTCCTCTCCACCCATATCTATTCATCCCAAGCTCACACCAGAGATGCTGGGCTCGGTACATAGGCGATGAGCACAAATCAAGGAAAATGGGGCTTCAGTTCAATTCATGATTTGTCAAGGTCAATGGATCGCAAATAATGAATTTGCAGGGGAGGGTCTCTGACAAATTGACAAATCAGGTGCGTTTTGATTCATTTTTTCCTTTAGAACCATCTCTCACTCACTCACTCACTCACTCACACACTCACACACCACACACACACACACACACACACACACACACACACACACACACACACACACACACACACACACACCTCACAGACACCTACAGACACACAGCGCATATAAAGGAATAGCTTTACCACTGTTATCCCACCTGCATCCGCCGCCCATGTGTTTGCACGGTTGAGCAAGGATTTTTTTTAACCCCAAGTCAGGATTATAATGAGGGAGGAGTGAGTAGGATTTTGCCCTAAGCTGCCAATATTTAGAAAGTAGCAAAATCTGATAAGAAAAATAATTGGCAACACCTCCTGCTCACTTCCTCCCTGCCCACCACCACACCATAAGGATCTTTTAAGGAGAATACCATATATGCTGCCTCCTTTTTCATGGGGAGCTGATGCCCCACACCTCATGGAGGACCAGGTGGGGAAGAGTAACGTTTGTCCAAGGCACCAAAATGTTTATTTATAGCTCTAAACCCATGTTTCCCGATCGTTTGCCACTAGTCCCACTACACCACGCTGGCTACCCTACTGGTACAGTAGGATCCCCTTATCCTCAGCTATTCTGATTCACTCGTCCATGATCTGAAAATACTGAAAATATAAAAAGAAAAATCCCAGAAATATATCTTTCTAAAGATGAAATTACCAGAACTAGCCACTAGAGGGAACCAGAGACCATGCTTTGTGTAGTATCTGCTGGAGAAATATATGTCCATGATGTCATTGCCAGAACTGGCCATTAGAGGAAGCTAGAGACCACACTATGTATAGTATTAAAATAGTGTGCTCAATAATCTGCATTTTTCTGCATCCACAATGGAACTGATCCCCCACGCCTAGATATGGGGGTCCTATTGTATAGCACTGATATAAGTGCATTGGGGAGGCATGTCCTGAACAAAGAGTGGGAAGCTGTGTTTTAGAGGTTGCAAAGGCCATACTCACTATCTTAAAAAACGTACAACCCTCCCACACACAGGAAGCGATCAAAAGCCCCTTCCCCTGATGGAGCGAAACAGTCTGTTTTGTCCTCCCCAAGGGGCAGGGGCTGCCAAAATAGCTATGGAGACTCAGGCCCCCTCTAGATCTCCAATTCCTCATTTAGAGGGTGGGTGTTTTTTGTTTTTTTCTCAGAGTGTGTACCTGAGTGTTCAAGATCTTAGGAGGCGGGAGAGATCAGTGCCACCTGGCCTTTCGTAGACATACCACACGCTTAGCACCTTCACCCCGTGTGGTGTAGCGGGTCACACGATGGACGCAGGAACGCTGGATTCGAATCGCCCCATGGAGAGTTGCAGAAAGGGGGAATGGAAAAGGTAAAGTCTGCTCCTTAAATAGCTCAGGGCCTTTTCACACGACCCCTAAATTCCACGGCAAATGGCTCCCAGATCTGGAGCTTAAAATTGTTTTCCCACCAGCTCCGGAGTTTACAAAAAATTAAGTGCAACCACGCCCACCTAAGCGCGCCCCAGCGCATTTTTCAAGTACCTGCTCTCCGGGGGTGGTAAATTCCTGATGCGGATGTAACGTAGTGAGTGCCGGGCTCTCCTCCCTTCTGTTTGTTTGTGGGTTTTTTTGCCCCCCCCGGCCCTTTAAGAGATACTAAGAGACTGGAATGCTGCCGGGAGCAGAGCGCACGGAGGTGAGATGGCATTCTTTTCTTCCTTTTTTTCTCCCTCCCCTCATGCAGCCAGCAGCTAGGAGTGCGGAGGGGGTGGGAACACAGGAACAGCGGCAAACCCCCAAGATCTCTGGTCCGAAATTAAGTAGCCAGCAGATCTTAGGGGTTGTCTGAAAAGGCCCTCACTTACCTTGAAAACCCTGTCAGGGTTGCTATAAGTCAGTTCTGCATTGATGGCACGTAACATGCACATAAAAAGCACCATGATAGAAACACCAGGATGGCTTCAAAGTTCTTGGGGTGATTTTTGGGTTTCCCACCAAATTTGGGGGGGGGTTAAAAGCAAGAAGTCAGTGGTGGACCCCAGCAGAGGCGTAGCCAGGATTTGGAGCACCTGGGGACAACGTTCATTTTTGCACTCTTCCTGCTGCCTCCCCCCCACATCGCACCCACCCAGCAACGGGGGCGAACCCTGCAGGCATATGGTGGGTACAAGCAGGCGGGCAGACAGGCGGGCATGTGTGTCTGTGGGTGTGGGTGTGGGTGTGGGTGTGCATGTACCTTATACCTCTCCCACAAAGGCAAGGAAGATTAGGAGGAGGGCACCATGGCCACTGCACTCCTGCCTGCCTGCCTGCCTGCCTGCTTCGCCCTTGCCTGGCACACGGCAGCGGAGGCGATGGAGGGGGTGCCGTCACCAAGCTTTAGGGGAAAGGAGGACTGCTGGGTGGCGGGAGGGTGCACAGCTTCCTCCTCCTGATCTCCCTCCAGGCGCCCCCAGATTGCTGCACCATGGGCAGATGTACCCTTCTGCCCATCCCCACCCATTCCCAGATATGCCCCTCGACTCCAGGCTCTGCATGAAAAGGATTTTAATTTAAGCTCCCAGATTCCCCAGAGAGAGTGGTGAAATGCCCCCATGACAGTAATCCTTCATCCAGGTCAACAATACAGCGGAGTTTTTATCCAGTTGCATCAAATGTCCGACTGATTGCAAAGGAGTGTCCAGTGTCCCTGTTTTCTTTTGGAAGTGCATGCCCTAAAAGAACATTCCGGGATGGCTCACTTGAAAGCCATTCCTTCCTTATGTGCTGGACATGGCTCAGGAACCGCCGGAGGGACCAGCCCGTGAACTCAGCAAGCCAGCGCTGAAATGTTTAGGACCCAGCTGGAATGAGTCCCTGGGGAGCGGTAGCTGCTGGGGAGATCTTAATGAGGGACATTCACACTGGAGTGGGCACAGAAAGACAGCAGTGGATGCCAAAAGCAAATGTACTCAGCGTGTCATCGCCTTAATGTTCTTGGCTCTTCTTCCGGAGAATCGTGCTTCCTCCGAGACGGGGGGCACGGGCGACTCGCCGCAACTCACAAAGTGCAACTCAAACTTCCATAAGCTTAGAAATCAGAGAGTTGGGCCCTTATCTGTTTGGCTATTGTCTCCTTGCAGGAAGAGCCAAAAGAGAAACATTTAGCACTGGTTAGGTAAAGGTTCCCCCCGTATCATGCATGCTAGTCGTGTCCGACTCTAGGGGCAGTGCTCATCTCTGTATTCAAGCCGAAGAGCCAGTGTTGTGCAAGTCCGTGGCCACGTGGCCGGCATGGCTGCCAAGAAACACTGTTTCACCTTCCTGCTTTTTTACGGCGGTACCTATTTATCTACTTGCATTGACATGCTTTCGAACTGCGAGGTTGGCAAGAGCTGGGGTTATCAGCGGGAGCTCGCTCCGCTGTGTGGCACCCGGGATTTGAACTGCTGAGCTGCTGACTTTGCAGACGACAGTTTTCGGAGCCTTAGTCTGCTGAGCCACCACACCCCAAAAGCATTGGTTAGGCTGCATCTAAACTGCTGTGTCCCAATCTGGACACTGCACTTGAAGAAGGATGCCAGGAAACTGGAGCAAGTTCAGAAGAGGGCAACAAGGATGATCAGAAAACCATGACTTGCAAGGAAAGTCTGAAAGAAAAGAAGCCTTGAGAAAAGAAGACTGAACGGAGATGTGATAGTACTTTGTTTACAAAGACTTGAATGGTAGTAAAACCTAAGCACTATCTATTCTCATTCATCCCCAAGTGCTGGACACATACTGTATGTGTGTATTGTGTCATTATAGTTGTGAATGACTCTTCGTAACTCCATGTCCATGGAGTTTTCTTGGCAGGAATACTGGAGTGGCTTGTCAGTTCCTACTCGAAGCGCTTACAGCACCTGGTATTCCCTGGTGGTCTCCCATCCAAGTACTAACCAGGGCCAACCCTGCTTAGTTTCTGAAATCAGGTGAGATCAGATGTGCTTAGGGCATCTAGGCAGTTAGACACATATTAATGGGTTCTAATTACTGGAAGAATGATTTCAGTTGGACATAAGGGAGGTGGGAAATTCTTAACTGATAGAGCAGTAAAACAATGGGACCAATGACTTTGGGAGATGGTGAGTGCCCCAACACTGGAGGTTTCCAAGAGAAAATTGGGACAGCCACCTGTCAGATTTCCTTTGATTTGGCCTTGAGCTGAGAGTTGCACTCAGCGGCCTTCTATTTCCCTCCTGGAGAACAGAGTTCGGAGAGAAGTTTCTTGTTCAGACATGTATCCCCAAATTTTCCAGTCAGTGATCAAGTTGGCTGAAGGAGTCTGAGATCTGTAATCTACTAAATAAAGAAATTTACCAGAATGTTGAGGACAAACCGTGTGGAGGCGGTATGCTTAAAAGCTATGGATGGTTTCAGGTTTCTTCTTCCTTAGACAGAACTATCTGTGATTTCACTTCTAAAGCACACTTTTATGTTTACATTCTGGACCTGGTGCTGAGCATGCGACTTTTATGAAAGCTTCCTATCAAATCATGCCTTCGGTGTCTTTTCTCCTCTCGGCATTAATGACATTTTGGTATCAATGGACAGGTGGTGGCATCGCTTATGTGCCATTGAGGCTGAACTGACATAAAGCAACCCTCGTTGGGCTTTTCAAGGTAGATGAGATATTTAAGGAGTGGTTTTACGAGTTCCACTCTCCCAGTGAGTTCCCATGGCTGAGCCGGGATTCGAACCCAGCTGTCCTGAATCCCAGTCTGTCACTCTGTCCAATGTACCACACTGAGTATTACAATGCACACATGTAAAGTGATAAAAGATGGGCCAAAAAAAAAAAAATCAAAGCTGAAGCAAGTCCGGCATGTCTGAATCCAAATTGTTTTCTGTGCTGGATTTTACTAATGGTTGACTCTTCTTGGTAGAGATGGGTACGACTAGGGAAAATGACGTTTTCGAGTTGTCGTGTGTCGAAGACAGTCCGTTTTGGCTCGTTTCCGTTTTTCGCGAAATTTTGCAAAAATTAGTCAGTTCGTTTTTTCGTTTTTTCGTTGTCGTTAGTACTGGTTTTGGGGGGGTAGCGGGCTCCTGGAGGGAGCTGCAGGAGTCAGCCAGAGCCACAAGTGACGGACTGGCAGACTCTTTGCACCCGCTGTGTCTCACGTACTTGCATGTAGTGCAATGCAAGTAGATCTGGCTTAGGGTTAAGACGGGTTAGTGCAAGGGCTAGGGTTAGGCTAGTTACGGGTGAGGTTAGGGTGAGTATTGGGGTGCACCTTTGGGTGCCTCTCTGACCCACTTAGAAGGACAGTGTACTGGCGTATGGGTTAGGCTTAGGCTTAGGGTTCGGGTTTGGGCTACGATTAGTGGGCTGTTTATGCCCGATTGGCACATCCCAGAAGTCTCTGTGGTCAACCTGGCCAAGTGGCCATGTGATTGGTGGAAAATTTGCATGGTCCACTCCCATGGGCGAGCCCATCATTGCGAATGTGCAGGTGTAAAAAAATAAAATAAAATAAAATAAAATAAAATCAACGGAGACTTTTTTTTTGCAAGAAAAACCCACTGCTGCTACTGTAAAAATTCAAGCATTTAAAATAGCTAATTTTCGCATGTTTCTGTGGTGCTTTGGTGGGGTTTTGGGCAACGATTTCAAAAAAAATATTGCGGTCGCCATTTTGGATCCCCTGCACTGCATGGCAAATGGATGCGCCCTCCCAGCCTGGTACCAGCAGCGCAGCAGTAGCAATAGCCAAGGAGAGGGGGGCGGGGAACCCCCCCCCCAAATAAAACACCCTTCTGGCCTGGTAGGTGCCCTCAGACAGTTTTCGCCTACTTTTAGGGCCGGGAATCAGGTTTTTTTTTTACTTTTAAAAACTTTTTTTCTGTGCCGCTTGGCATTGCGCGATGCAAGTAACGAGCACGACAAATCAGACCAAATTGTTTGTTCGTTGGTTTGAGCTCGAATTCTGGCGGAGTAATTCCCGTTACCCGTTTCCGTAGAGTAACGGATACGAGTAACGGAAACGGAAACGGGAATACCGCTAAGTCGTGCCCATCTCTACTTCTTGGCTCTTCTTGGCTCTACAGGATGCTCCAGATGCAGGTGTATCTGGAGCATCCTGTAGTCTCACCCAAAGTAGCAGGGCAGGTCAACACTACTCTGCACAGATCATAGACTTGCAGGTAATGCACCTAAAGTAATACCATGGTAACAATGTATATGTTTGTGTGTGTGCATGGGTGTGTTGTTGCAGTGTTTTTCCAGGGTGCAGTTGTGCACTCACATGTTCCCTTCCATGTATGTATAGCTGGGGTCATCAGGACCGGTTCTGCTATTACATGGACTAGGCAGCTACCCAAGGCAGGAGACTCTGGGTTTTGGGAAAGGTCAGCCAATTTTCTTAGTTTAGAACCCAATGGAAAAGTTATGAGGTTTATTTGGATGACTCTCCGACACACACACACTATTGCCTAGTGCATTGTTTTGCTTGGCTGTGCAGGATCAGGGCTGGACCACTGGGTCCACCCCCAACAATTTGAGCAATTATTTCAATCATTTTCAAGTGGGGCATTTTCCCACTTTGCTTTGCAAGCAAAGTTACTTGACTATGAGGGAGCTCGCTGATTGGGCTCAGGCAGCAAAATGCCTTGGAGCAGCCCCGAGGGCTCCTTAATGGACACCATCATTACAATTTTACCTCCTTTCCTAATCTACTTCTGGTTAACTAGCACTTGGCGATGGCTTCTAAATCCCTAAATGGTTTTTGACCTTGACAAAGTCATTGAAAAGCAAACATTCTCTCTAATGCACCTCCAACTCTAAATAATTCCTGTTTTGCAAAGAAAGCTTTGGAGGAAAAGTCTTTGAACACTTCTAAGGAGATGTTCAACAGCAGCATTTTTACCAGGCTGGCAAAAAGAGAAGAAGTCTGTGAAATCCATGACGTAACATTTCTGTCCACAGGAAGCTATGGAAAGAGCCACTGCAGTTTCAAAGAGTCAGTGAAGCAGCTCCGGCTTTTGGTGTGAACTTCACAGGAGCTAGTCAAGGTACTGAACCCTATCACCAGGACTTTAGAGACCACCACTAACACTCAAACTAAACTAAAACTTGAAATGAATTCTAAGAAGCTGCCTTGCTACCTGAGGAATACTTGGCACCATGATGACCTCTGAAGTCCTATATAATCTTAGAAGGGCAGGGCTGGACAGGACCCCATGATCGATCCTCTGGCTCTGCAGGCAGATATCTAAGCCAGTGAGGAGAGAGATGATGACATTTTTCAAATACCTGAAAGGTAGGCATACAGAGGAGAGGCAGGATCTGTTCTTGACCATCCCAGAGCACAGGGCAAAACCAAAAAGATTCTCAGTGCCTGATAGACTACATCCTCTACCAAGATTGCATTTTTGGTACAATGCTTTGATAAAGATAGCAAGTTGCTATCGGAAGCTTAGCTTACATTTTTTTGTTTTAGTAGTGACCAATAAAGGTATCACCTAGCCTACTTTTGACATGTAGTAACAGGCTCAAGTTAGAGGAAGCCAGGTTTAGGCGGAATATCAGAAAAAAACTTCCAAACTGTTAGAGCAGTACAGCAATGGAACCAGTGACCTCAAGTGGAGGTCACGAGTGCTCTAGTGCTGGAGACACTGAAGAGAAATTTAAACAACTACAGTAGGATCCCGGTATCCACCGGGGATTGGTTCTAGGCCTTCCCGTGGATAATGAAAACCGTGGATAAGAGAAAACACCTGCCCACCCACCTCCAAACTGCTGTTTCCTGACAGTAGCTTGCTCTATGACTGCTGTTTTGAGACAGTAGCTTGCTTTATGGCTGCTGTTTGTGACAGTAGCTTAATTTACAGATGCTATTTGTGACAACAGCTTGCTTTACAGCTGCTGTTTGTGACCACAGTTTGCTTTGTGGCTAAAGATGGGCACGAAATGAATTTTTTGTTTTGTTATTCGTTATTCATTTCGCTACGTAATGCAACAAATAGCGACCCCAGGAGCAAATTTGACACGAAACAAACCGAACCGAGAAGAATTAGTTCGGTTAGGTTCATTTCGTTAATGGGGGGCAGAGATGTCTCCTATGTGGTGCTGGTCCGGAGGTCCTTTCACACCAATCTGCACGGAGGGAGCATGCACCTCATTGGTGCCATTGAGGGATGCGGCAGGCTTGAGCCTCAGCCCAGCCCCGGGAGGGGAGATAAGAAGGAGGCTGCGCTTAGGCGGCCAGAGCAGCGCGGCTCCGACGCCGCTCCCCCTCTTTATTTCTCCCACGCCCATTCGTAGCCCCCCCCAGCTCCAACCGGGCCACAGGGGCCACGCAGTGGGTGCTGGGGGAAAGCGGGCAAAAACGAATAACAAATTAACAAAATAATGAAATTAATTTTTTCGCAAAAAAAAAAGAAGTATTCCATCCTATTTCATCTCATTTCAATTTCTTTTGGAGTGGGAGGGGAGCTCTTTCATTGTTCCTGTTTCCCACTGGACCTTTCATTGAACCCCAAAGGGGACACCTCCTTCAGGTCATTTCATGGTGGAACTCTCCCCCACACACACATACAATTTCTTTACCAGGCACTAGTGGTCCCAAAAAATGTCCTGCAGACCCAGCATTGGTGGTGGTGAGGCAAGGAAAAGGAGAGGAATGAGTGGTGTGGGTGCAGGGAGGGCAAGGAGAATCTCCTGGGAGATTCTGATGAAGGAGAAGTTTGATGAAAAGGGGAAATACAAAGAAAAAAGAAAAACTACGTTTTCATGTTCCCTTCATTTGTTTAAATAAATCCTTTGTGTATAAGAAGCTCTCTTTCAGGGACTCATCAAAGAGCCCAAAGCAGAAGTAAAGGCTTGGGGGAGGTGTTCATTTGTTTCCATTTTTTTTTTGTCTTTCTGTGTTTTTCTTCAATCCAACATCTCATCCCTGGCAGCCAATCTTTAAGACGGCAGGCAGGATTCACTCCCAGCCAGGTTGTGTGTGTGTGTTGTGTTGTGTTGTTACAGTCGTGACTAGAGATGGGCACGACTTAGCGGTATTTCCGTTTCCGTTTCCGTTACTCGGTTCCGTTACTCTACGGAAACGGTAACAGGAATTACTCCCCCAGACTTCGAGCTCGAACCGACGAACGAACAATTTTGGTCTGATTTGTCGTGCTCGTTCCTTGCATCGCGAGATCGCGCGATGCCACACGCGGCACAGAAAAAAAGTTTTAAAAAGTTAAAAAAACCCGGTTCCCGGCCAAAAAGCAGGCGGAAAAATGCCTGCCGTGCCTCAGGGCACCTACCAGAGGGGTTGTATCTGGAGGTCCCCGGCCTCCCCCCTCATCCCCCGTCCTGGGCTGCTCTGGTGGGACTCGCCACAGGCTCGCAGCCAGCAAAAAGCCCAGTCTCGCCGCCGGCCGCCGCAATTAAAGCGCAAGCAAGCGGCACGGACGGCACAGGAAAAAACTTTTAAACTCTCCCCCCACCCATTCCCGGGCCAAAAAAGCAGGCGGAAAAATGCCTGCTTGACTAAGGGCGCAGGGCACCTACCGGAGGGGTGGTTTCTGGAGGGGGGGGTCCCACCTCCCCCCCGTCCTGGGCAGCCGGACTCGCGAGTCGCCATCGCCATGCCATGCGGTGCGGGCGGGGGATCCAAAATGGGGCGGCAAACGCAATATTGTTTTTGAAATCGTGGTCCAAAAACACACAAGCACAACAGAAACAACAGAAAATATGGCTATTGCATAGCATTTTGCAGCAGCAGCAGGTGAGGAAGGGAGACCCCCATGTAGAGGGGTCTCTCTTGGAGCCTGCTTCCCCTTCCTAGTGGCAGGAGGCACCCACGGGTGCCTCCAGGAGCCCACTTTCCCTTTATAGCGGGCCAGAGGAGGCACCCACCCCACAGAGGTGCCTCCAGGAGCCCGCTCCCCCCCAAAAAAACCAGTACTAACGACAACGAAAAAACAAAAAAACGAACCGACTAATTTTTGCGAATTTTCGCGAAAACCGGAAACGACCCGAAATGGGACTGGCCCGACTAACGACAACTCGAAAATTTTTTTTCAAGTCGTGCCCATCTCTAGTCGTGACCGACTCTTTGTGACTCCATGTCCATGGAGTTTTCATGGCAGGAATACTGGAGGGTTTGCCAGTTCCTACTCCAGGCTCCTACAGCACCTGCTATTCCCTGGTGGTCTCCCATCCAACTACTAACCAGGGCCAACCCTGCTTAGCTTCCGAAATCAGGCGAGATCGGATGTGGGGAAGTGCAAAATAAGACCCAAGGTTTCCTGCACTTCCAGCAGCTAGGCAGGAAAGTGATTCTTGACCACTAGTGGGATGCAGAAATGGTTGGAGGTACGAGAGCACATTTTTCATAACAGTTTGAAAGAATTCCCCCTGTTTCTCTCCAAAATGTCTGCCGGTAGTTGAGACTTAGTGTCATCCTAACTAAAGCTTTGGACAACTAGTGTTTCTCCTAAACTTCCATTGTAGGTGCCGGGCTGGGGGGGCCACAGGTTGGGAGTTCGATTCCCCACTGGGCCTCCTCTGGATGATCCAGAGATTCCTCCTCCAGCTCTGCAGTTCTGAGGTTATTAGAGATGGGCATGAAGCAGGACAAAGAATTTCATAAGGAACTGTCAGCGTCATGCCGCAAGGGTCTCCCTGCCTTCCAGATCAGCTGACCCACTCATCAGTCTTTGAATGGCACCAAGGTTCTACTTTTGAGGCAGCAGTCCACGACACATGCATGTGTTCTGCACTGACGTGCATGTTTAGCACAGGCATCCTTCAGTCTCAAGGGACTATGGTATCGTGCTCTGTATAGAAGCTGTGTTGTTTCCACACTGCATGCAAAGCTGAAGTGGCCTCTTCAGATCACAAGGCTTGGGTGGGTTAATATGGAGGTTCAAACTGTTACCCAAGCAGCAAAAAAAAAAAAACCCTCTGCACATCACTGGAATAGTCTGATGGAATGGCAGAGCTGGTACGATGCCTGTGACTTATGGTGACCCTATGAATGAGCAGTCTTCAAGGCCTCCTCTACTCAACAGCCCTCCTGAACTCTTGCAAACTCAAACCTGTGGCTTATTTTAGCTAGTCAGTCCATCTCATATTTAGTCCTCCTCTTTCCCTACTGTCCTGTCCTGCACTGAGCAGGAGGTTGGACCTGATGACCTTATAGTCGCCTTACAACTCTATTAGTCTATGATTCTAGCCTGGTGGAGTACCGGTAGAGAAATTTATTTATTTATTTATTTATTTTAGGGTATTTTTAACCCGCCTTTCTCCTTGAAAAGGACCCAAGGCGGCTTATAGTAAAGAGGGATAATATACAGTCCAGTGCAATTAAGATATATTCAAGTATTTGAGAACTACAGCATCTTACCATACACTGGCTCCCTTCTGTATGAGCAAGCCTGCTTCAGCGAATGCAGGAGACACAGCAGCACCAGCGATGATGGCTTTAGTAAACCCAGGTCCCCTAACTTTCTACCTGCCAGTAGCTCCTCGTTCTTGGCTCCTGTCCTGCCTCCCTTTTCTCTTTTCCTTTTCTTGACACAAATAATAAGAAGGCAGGTCATTTGAAACACCACGATCGAGTTGCCCAAAGCGATTAATTCCAACATAAAGATAAAACATGAGTGTTTGGGGTGGTATATATCAGCCTGCTGCTCTCTCTACTGAAGCCAAGATCATGGCTGGAGGGCAGGGTTTCTTCCTTGCCTTTGTCAATAAATTCCCAACCTCTGTGCGACTCCCTTTTTTTTTCCTTGATAGGCTGCTTGATTCCGACGGGCATCTCCACTGAGCTCTCTTTCCAAAACCCAAGTGTCATAATTGAGCCATGCTTGCTACCTGAACAGGTGGCAGAGAGACTCATGCTGGTCCCCAATCTTTCCTTAAGGCGATTGACTTACTTACTTGCTCGCTTCTTTTATTTCTACCCTTTGGGGGGTTGGGGGTTGGGGAAGGACTGAAGATGACTTAGGGACCCAAGGAAATCAGCCAAGATTATGGCACAGATATCAAGGTCATCAGACAGCCATTTCCTACTGTTCTCCCTCTGGGGAACTGGTGGTCACCGTGGAGGAGATGGTAGGGGGAATATGAGAAATTTGCTCCAACCAAGGTTGTTTTGGTGGACTTTGATGCTGTTCTTAGAATCATAGAGTTGGAAGACACCTCAAGGGCCATCCGGTCCAACCCCCTGCCATGCAGGAACCCCCATCACAGTATTTCCGACAGATGGCCATCCAGCCTCTGCTTAAAAACCTCCAAAAAAGGAGACTCCACCACCCTCCTTTGGGGCAGCATCTTCCACTGCCAAACAGCTCTAACTGTCAGGGAGTTCTTCCTAATGTTTAAATGGAATCTCTTTTCCTGTAGTTTGAAACCATTGCCCCATGTCATAGTCCCTGAAGCCATGGAAAACAAACCTGTTCCCTCTTCAATATGACATCCTTTCAAATATTTAAACATGGCTATCATATCCCCTCTCAGCCTTCTTTTTGTAAGGCTAAACATTCCCAGCTCCCTAAGCGGCTCCTCATAAGACATTTCTTCCTGACCCTCAATTATCCTGGTCGCCCTCCTCTGGACCCACTCAAGATTGTCAACATCCTTTTTAAATTGAGGTTCCTGGATAAAACAAGGGTATCAGTAGATTTCCACCAAAGCTGGGTGCCATCATCCATTTTCCCCCAGTTCTATCTCTGTCTGAATAAGGGTATCCAGATGAGGACCTCTTTTATCTTATACCTTTTTGAGAGAGAGACTCATGAAGCTGCTTGGGTGACTAGCAAAATGCTTTGATTTCACAACAAAAGAAGTCCAGTCGCCACAACTCAACTTCCAGATAACCTCTCCTGGATGACTGAGAATCTTCACAGACATATTGGGAGATATCCTTATCTACTCTGTGCCCATGACTGTGTTTGCATGTGTGTGTTTCTAAACTTCCAGGAGGTAAAAATAATCATTCCTTTAAACAGGCACAATGTAATGCCTATTACAGGGTAGCGGTGGAGAAGGGTTATGCGACATCATTGGTTTTAAGAACATAAGAACATATGAACATAAGAGGAGCCATGCTGGATCAGGCCAAAGGCCCATCCAGTCTAGCTTCCTTTGTCTCACAGTGGCCCCGCCAAATGGGTCTGGGAGTGCACGAGACTAGATATCTGTCTCCTGATACCACTCTCCTGCACCTGGCCCTTGAAATACCCTGGTTTTAACCCTGGAGATGACACATCTCCATCATGGTTTGTAACCTGGGATAGACTTTCCCTCCAGGAATCTGTCCAATCCACTTTTGAAGGCATCCAGGCCAGATGCCATCACCACACCCTGTGGCAGGGAGTTCCACAGACTAACAACGCGCTGGGTGAAAAAATATTTTCTTTTGTCTGTTCCTACTCTCCCAGCCCTCAGTTTGAATGTATATCCCCTAGTTCTGGTATTTTGTGAGAGGGAGAAGAGCGTCCCTCTATCGACTTTACTCATGCCCTGCATTATTTTGTATTTTATTTATTTATTTATTTATTTTCAAACTTATATACCGCACCTATTTCCCCAAAGGGGACTCAGGGCGGTTTGCACAATACCATAGCAAATAAAACAGATAAAAACAATAAAACAATCAACAGCGGTGTCCAGGGGGGCAAGCCAATGTAGGAAGGGCAGCGAAGGGGGGGGGAAAGTTACCCCTGGAAGTTACCAAAGGCGTCCTTAAATAGCCATGTTTTTAAGGCTCTTTTGAAGGATGCCAGCGATGGAGCTTGCCGCAACTCAACCGGCAAGGCATTCCAAACAGACGGGCCAACCACCGAGAAAGCCCGGTTACGAGTATGTCTCAATCATACCTCCCTCGCCACCTTTTTTCCAGACTAAAGAGCCCCAAATGTTTCAGCCTTTTAATAATAATCATGTGCTTCAAGGTGATTCTGACTTACGGCTACCTTTTTTCAGGGTCTTCCATTGCCCCACTGCCAGACCAGAGATCACACCCACAAAAAGAGTCATGAAGCAGCTGTGATGGACCTTGACAGGGACACAACACAACAAACCAAAACTGGATGGGAAGGGGGGAGGCAGATTCCCGTGTTCTCCAGCAAAAGTTTGGCCGAGCCACTCAACACCCGCATAAAAGTACAGCCACTCGTCCATGGATACGCACACTCCCTCTACCCTAATAGTGTAACATGTTGTAGTTTAGCACTTAGCATGCAAACTAAGTTACAAATACAAAGGAAAAGGGAAAACTCAGGAACACAAGAACAAGGCTCTAACACAAATTATATTAGTCTTAGAACTGCAATGCTGGAAGAGACCTTGTGGATCATCAAGTCCAGCTGCTGACACGGAGCCCTGCGGGGAATTGAACTCACAGCCTCCGGCTCTGCAGCCAGAGACCTACACTACCAAGCTTGCATGCAGATAAGTCAAACGCTGCAGGCAGTGGGGGTGCAGGGAAATACACAGCCTGATGGCAGCAGTCCGAGACCCTCCCTAGCACCTGATTGGCTAGAATGTCCAGGAGAGGTCTTGGGTTTATTCAGAAGTGAACCGCTCCGTCTTCATCTCCAGAGGTGCCAGATCAATGCCTTAGTTATAAAGTAGTGATACTATCAATGTTCCTTTTCTCCACTTTTAATCAAGCCGTATGCTTTTTTTTAATTTTAACCATGTTTGCCTGCACAAAATCCTGGCTTTCACACAAGGGATCGATGGGGTGTGTGTGCCCCACTGTGTTTCTAAGAACATTCTTTTCAGCCCAGCGATGCACAAAGAGCTTTCGTGCTTGCCGTGTGTCCCGTTAAGGAAGCAAACGGATCTGCCATGTGGAGGTTTGGGAAAGGCAACCGAAGAAAAATCCTCCATACATTTCTAAAATTTAGGCAAAAGCATGTTACTCAAATGCAAGTCGAGCATCCATTAATTTATCCATTTGGCCAAGGTGTCCAAGGGCAAAGCAGACTTTACTTTTGGGACTTTTTAAGGAGAAGGGCAGGGTAAATAAATAAATAAATAAGTAAATTCAATTCCTTGTTCTTAAACATGAAATATATCTTTATTGTACTGGACTGTATATTGCCCCTCATTACTGTAAGCTGCCCTGGGTCCTTTTCCAAGGAGAAGGTTGGGGTAAAAAACAAATACTCAAAATAAATAAATAAAATGTATTTTCCTATTGCAAAAATCTTCAAGGAACCAGCATGGAGCTGAAAAGAAGCTGGGGAAATGAAGATGTTTGTACTCACATCTCCTTGAGAGATATCTTCCCGAAGGCTAACACTGGGGTTTGTTCAAGATACAAGCTTAGCTCACAAGGTTTGTTAGTTTGCAAAGTACTGCCCTTGGTGACCTTGCTGCTGTTGTTTCCTTGGATCCTGGCAGGTCATTGGGTCCAAGTTGTATGCCCGAGTCCAGGTTTTCGGAACCAAATTTGAATCTGAGTCTTCGGTACCTGAGTCCTGAGTCCCGAGCCCCTTCTGCCCAGGAAAAAAAAGGGAAGGGTGGGTGGATTCCAAGTTGCAAGTTGTGTCCAAGTTATTTGAGGTGTGTGTTATGTGTGTGCGTGCACAAAAACCAAGTCAGGTCCAAGTTGAGTCACTGGTGCAACTTATATCCAACTTGGCAATGAGTCCTGCAGCTCAAGTCCTTATCACTGATTGTTCCCCAATCATAGCAAATCAGCAGCGCTCAGGTTTTTCAGGCCAAGGACCTGCTTTTAGTCCAAACAAAGGCATGAAGAGCATCGATCCACAAAGTAACAGAGTGTTGAGCACAACTGAATGGGCAGACAAGATGAGATGAATTTAGGAACTGGCTTCCTAAGTTTTTAAGGTCCTAACTTTTTAAGGTCTTAAGAAGCACAGTATCCTATACGATTGCACTGAAAACCAATTAATCCGTTCCAGAGGATTACATTGGTTTTCAGCACATTCCTATGAGAAGGCTGTCCCAAGCCCCACTCAATCAACCAGCAGCATCCAGGCAGCCTGACAGACAGCTGATTTTGACAGCTGTCAAAATCAGCTGTCTGGAGGACTGCATGGGGCAGCCTTCCACTGCCAATAGATGGGCAGACAAGATGAGATTAATTTAGGAAATGGCTTCCTAAATTTTTAAGGTCCAAATGGCTTTCTCCTCCATTCTAAGGCAGACAAGGACCCAGCCAGCCCTTCCTAAGCCTTCCAAGCTTTTCACAAGTGCAGTCCCAACAATGCTTTAGCACTTCTGTGCCTTCAAGTCAAGTGGCAACCCTTCTCAGGCTTTTTCCAGCTGCAAGGTCCTCAAGAGTAGCTACCTATAGTATTTCCATGGAGTGCTCTGGGCTTGCCCAAGGCTATGCAGGCTGAATCTTCTGGGAACCATTTCCTCAACAGTGCTTTGGCACCTATATGCCTTCAGATCAAGTCTGATTTATGGCAAACCTTCTCAGGGTTTTCTAGGTATACTGTACTCAGAAGTAGTTAGCTATTCTCTTCTCATGGAACGCACCGGGGTGTTCCCAAGGCTACACAGGCTGGATCTTTTGGAAGGCACAGTGGAGAAACAAACTCCTGACCCCTGTCTTCGCAGCGAGATGCCCAACTCACTGAGTTTTTGAACCAGAGTGTGATCTCAACAAGCATCACAAAAAATCGTACAAGCTAGGTGGGTATTATTTCTCTTTCATGGTGGGGGGATAAGACTTCCTTAATCTTATGTAAGACCACCAAAGCATTCAAGGCTCAAGTGAGCTAGGAATAGAAGACCCAGACGCTGAGAGATCTGCTACGTTATAGTCACAATTAGAGATGGGCACGACTCGGGAAAATGACGTTTTCGAGTTGTCGTGTGTCGGAGGCAGTCTGTTTCGGCTCGTTTCCGTTTTTCGCAAAATTTCGCAAAAATTAGTCGGTTCGTTTTTTCATTTTTTCGTTGTCGTTAGTACTGGTTTGGGGGGGGTAGCGGGCTCCTGGAGGGAGCTGCAGGAGTCAGCCAGAGCCACAAGTGACGGACTGGCAGACTCTTTGCACCCGCTGTGTCTCACGTACTTGCATGTAGTGCAATGCAAGTAGATCTGGCTTAGGGTTAAGACAGGTTAGCGCAAGGGCTAGGGTTAGGCTAGTTACGGGTGAGGTTAGGGTGAGTATTGGGGTGCATCTGGGTGCCTCTCTGACCCACTTAGAAGGACAGTGTACTGGCGTATGGGTTAGGCTTAGGGTTCGGGTTTGGGCTACGATTAGTGGGCTGTTTATGCCCGATTGGCACATCCCAGAAGTCTCTGTGGTCAACCTGGCCAAGTGGCCATGCGATTGGTGGAAAATTTGCATGGTCCACTCCCATGGGCGAACCCATCATTGCGAATGTGCAGGTGTAAAAAAATAAAATAAAATAAAATAAAATAAAATAAAATCAACGGAGACTTTTTTTTTTGCAAGAAAAACCCACTGCTGCTACTGTAAAAATTCAAGCATTTAAAATAGCTATTTTTTCGCATGTTTCTGTGGTGCTTTGGTGGGGTTTTGGGCAACGATTTCAAAAAAAATATTGCGGTCGCCATTTTGGATCCTCCGCACTGCATGGCAAATGGATGCGCCCTCCCAGCCTGGTACAGTCAGCAAAACCTGGCCATGCGATTGGTGGAATGGCTCCAAAACTTTGCATGGTCCACTCCCATGGGCGAGCCCATCATTGCGAATGCGCAGGTGTAAAAAAATAAAATAAAATAAAATAAAATAAAATCAACGGAGACTTTTTTTTTGCAAGAAAAACCCACTGCTGCTACTGTAAAAATTCAAGCATTTAAAATAGCTAATTTTCGCATGTTTCTGTGGTGCTTTTGTGGGGTTTTGGGCAACAATTTCAAAAAAAAAATATTGCGGTCACCATTTTGGATCCCCCGCACTGCATGGCAAATGGATGCGCCCTCCCAGCCTGGTACCAGCAGCGCAGCAGTAGCAATAGCCAAGGAGAGGGGGGCGGGGAACCCCCCCCCCCAAATAAAACACCCTTCTGGCCTGGTAGGTGCCCTCAGACAGTTTTCGCCTACTTTTAGGGCCGGGAATCGGGTTTTTTTTTAACTTTTAAAAACTTTTTTTCTGTGCCGCTTGGCATTGCGTGATCGCTGCGATGCAAGTAACGAGCACGACAAATCAGACCAAAATTGTTCGTTCGTCAGTTCGAGCTCGAAGTCTGGCGGAGTAATTCCCGTTACCGTTTCCGTAGAGTAACGGAAACGAGTAACGGAAACGGAAACGGGAATACCGCTAAGTCGTGCCCATCTCTAGTCACAATTTTCAAAAAGCTAGCAATGTCTGCCTTCTGCTTGGGTACACCCCCTTACAAAACACTCAGGTTCTGTTTCGATCCCACAACTTCCTATTCTGTATTTCTCACAGAGCTCAAAAAATAACAAACTGCAAATAACTGAAAGAAACGGGTTAAGATTTCCACCAGCCCTGGAAACTCATTGGCAGGTGGGGGGGGCACATTTACTGGTAAAACCAGTCTACACACCTTGAAAACCTGATTGGGTTTGCCAAAACTTGATGGCACAGAAGCACAGCAATGTTACTTATCTGTAACTTTTTGTTTGTTTGTATTCTCGAAGGCTTTCATGGCCGGGATCTGATAGCTGTTGTGAGTTTTTCAGGCTATTTGGCCATGTTCTGGAAGTTTTCTTCCTGATGTTTCACATAGAATCTGTGAGACTGTGGGGTTTTAAAGCTGTGGGAAAGGGAAAACTTGTCCTACGCAGGAGAAGAGGTGTTAGCCATTGTATTGTGATGGAGGGATTAAGAGGTTTCGCTGCTGTCAGGCGACCCTTCTCTGTGGTTGATGGGTGTCATTAGCTGTTCTGTTGTGCGAACTGATCACTGGTGCTTGTGGCTGGGTGGGAATCATTGAACTTTGATCTTTTGTAGACTGTAGTTTTCAGCACTGGAAGTCAGGGTTTGTTTATTTTTGTTTGTTTCTTTGTTTTGTTTGTTGTTGTAATAACTGGCTGATAAACATTATTCCTCATAATGAACCTGATGAGTTATTTGTGTTGTCTGTATTGTCTGTATTTCTTTGCTTTCCATACAACGTAAAGCTGTTCAAACAGTGACAAAACCAGTGATAGTTAGCAAGGTGGGGCCGCGGGGGGGTTCATCCCTGCCTGAGGTGTCTTTTATTTTTATTTCAGCTCATTACGGGGTGTGGCGTTTAATGCTGTGATGCCTGGGGGGGACACTCATTTCCACAAACAGAGCCATTGGGTCGGAAGTGTTCAATTAGGCTCCCAGCTCTAAAGTACAAGTGCCACCAGGGAATCAGAGACCTTTGCATTACAGGGTTTCTTTAGATTTCCTGCAGAGAAACAGTTTTGGGTAGAGATGGGCACGACTTGAAAAAAAAAATTTTCGAGTTGTCGTTAGTCGGGCCGGTTCCGTTTCGGCTCGTTTCCGTTTTTCGCGAAAATTTGCAAAAATTAGTCGGTTCGTTTTTTCATTTTTTCGTTGTCGTTAGTACTGGTTTGGGGAGGGGGTAGCAGGCTCCTGGAGGGAGCTGCAGGAGTCAGCCAGAGCCACAAGTGACGGACTGGCAGACTCTTTGCACCCGCTGTGTCTCACGTACTTGCATGTAGTGCAATGCAAGTAGATCTGGCTTAGGGTTAAGACGGCTTAGCGCAAGGGCTAGGGTTAGGCTAGTTACGGGTGAGGTTACGGTGGGTATTGGGGTGCATCTGGGTGCCTCTCTGACCCACTTAGAAGGACAGTGTACTGGCGTATGGTTTAGGCTTAGGGTTCGGGTTTGGGCTACGATTAGTGGGCTGTTTATGCCCGATTGGCACATCCCAGAAGTCTCTGTGGTCAACCTGGCCAAGTGGCCATGCGATTGGTGGAAAATTTGCATGGTCTACTCCCATGGGAGAGCCCATCATTGCAAATGTGCAGGTGTAAAAAAATAAAATAAAATAAAATAAAATAAAATCAACGGAGACTTTTTTGCAAGAAAAACCCACTGCTGCTACTGTAAAAATTCAAGCATTTAAAATAGCTAATTTTCGCATGTTTCTGTGGTGCTTTGGTGGGGTTTTGGGCAACAATTTCAAAAAAAATATTGCGGTCGCCATTTTGGATCCCCCCCCACCGCATGGCAAATGGATGCGCCCTCCCAGCCTGGTACAGTCAGCAAAACTACACCTAGCCATGCGATTGGTGGAATGGCTCCAAAACTTTGCATGGTCCACTCCCATGGGCGAGCCCATCATTGCGAATGCGCAGGTGTAAAAAAATAAAATAAAATAAAATAAAATAAAATCAACGGAGACTTTTTTGCAAGAAAAACCCACTGCTGCTACTGTAAAAATTCAAGCATTTAAAATAGCTAATTTTCGCATGTTTCTGTGGTGCTTTGGTGGGGTTTTGGGCAACGATTTCAAAAAAAATATTGCGGTCGCCATTTTGGATCCCCCGCACTGCATGGCAAATGGATGCGCCCTCCCAGCCTGGTACCAGCAGCGCAGCAGTAGCAATAGCCAAGGAGAGGGGGGCGGGGAACCCCCCCCCAAATAAAACACCCTTCTGGCCTGGTAGGTGCCCTCAGACAGTTTTCGCCTACTTTTAGGGCCGGGAATCGGGTTTTTTTTTAACTTTTAAAAACTTTTTTTCTGTGCCGCTTGGCATTGCGCGATGCAAGTAACGAGCACGACAAATCAGACCAAATTGTTCGTTCGTCGGTTCGAGCTCGAAGTCTGGGGCAGTGATTCCCGTTACCGTTTCCGTAGAGTAACGGAAACGAGTAACGGAAACGGAAACGGGAATACCGCTAAGTCGTGCCCATCTCTAGTTTTGGGTGAAGTGTGGTGTTTTTTTTTTAATGAAGATTAGATGTGAGTCCCGGTTAGGCCTGCAGTCCTTTGGGGCAAACAGATGAACTTGAAAAGACCTTTAAAAGGTAGAACTTCTTTCCCAGAGCCTTATATAAGAACATAAAAACATAAGAACAGCCTTGCCAGAACAGGACACAGCCCATCTAGCCCAGCATTCTGTCTCACGCTTTGCTTCAGGGTAGGGATGAGCACAAAACGCCAAAATGGTGTTTCGTTTCATTTTTAAAAGTCGTCCCCCCTCCCCTCCCCTCCCTGTTTTGTTTCCTTTATTACGAAATGGATTTTTTTTTAAAAAAATAATTTTGTATTTTATTTTGTTTCATTTTGTGTGGGGGTTTTTTTAACTTTATTTTTTCTTGTGCCAACCAGCTGGACCGTGAGCTGGGTCGGCGTGGTTTTTAAAATTTATTTTTAATTTATTTTTTCTCACGCCGACCAGCTGGCCTGCAGGCCGGGTCGGTGTTTTTTTCCCTTGTGCTGACCAACTGGCCCACGGGCCGGATCGGTGCATTTGTTTTTGTTATTTTTTTCTTGTTTTTAATCTCATGTATTTCTGGAGGGAAATGGGCTGGTCAATATCATGAGAGTTGCAATTTTGTTAAAGTCCCGAGGGGGTGGGTTGCACAGGGTTTATGTCTGTTATATTTGTTATATTGTTGTTATATTGGTATGTGTTTTGATTAATATTTCCTTTCTATGAAAAATTAATAAAAATTATTTTAAAAAATTATGTTAAAATTGTTTTTAAAAAAATTAAAGTAATTTTTAAAAATATTTAAAAATATTTTTTAAAAAAATTATTTTAAAAAATGCGGTGCTTTTTTCCCTTTTCTTGTAGTGGCGAGCCACTTTACAGAGGAAATGAAATGATTCATTTTAATGGGGAAAAATGACCATTTTGTTTCATCTGTAATGAAATGGTGCTTCATCATTTCGTTTTGTTTTGTTACATAACGAAACGACAAAACAGCATTAAGCTACATTACTAATGTAACTCAAGAGCAATGATGTTACTCCTGTGGAGTAACTGTAATTTTTAAAGCTAAGTCTTGCCTGTTTAATGGCAGGAACAAACAGTGACATTGGCGCTGCCCTGAACTCAGACATTAGCATTCAAGTTGTAATGAAGCAGTTAAGGCCTTTGTATGACAAGTCCAGCAAATTGCAGCCTGGTTGTTAAAAGGAATAATTAAAAGCAGCAAAGGGTTACTTTTAATTACTTCTGAGAAACAGAGAAGCATCGCTTTTTTAAAAATGGCAGCTATGGTACTTTAACTAATTGCTTTTAAAAGTAACTTTTCAGGCTTTGCTTTCTCAGTTGGCAGTTGAAATAGGAGGATCTGGCATCTGTACTTCCCTCTCCCCAAAAGCTCTCTCTCCTCATGACAACAGTCTCACACGGCCATTTGGGGGAAACCTTGAAGTTGGTGGTAAATCCAACAACTCTGGCCAGGGAATCCAATAACTAAAGCACACCCTGTGGGGCCCCAGATGTTCCTGAACTGCAACTCCCAGAAATCCCTTCCAGCACAGTGAATGGTAGAGGCTTCTGGGAGTTGCAGTCCAGGAACATCTGGGGACCCACAACTTGAGAACCACTGATCTAAATCCTGGGAGAGCCGCCTTCCTTCCCTACGATAAAGTCTCCATTGAGGACAGCAGCAGAGTATGATTTCCAGAGGGCAACCAGGCAAATGCTTCGGGGTCCCGCTGTCCCTCTTCTTGGGAGAACATTTTCCCACCCTTCCCGATCTTTCTTCCTGTGGGTGGACGGGAGTGGGTTGGATTGCTCTTTCTTTCAGAATGCCTTTTCAGAGATTCAGAAGCGTGGGGCGGCTGTCACCGCCACCTCCTCAGAAAATAGACGGCTTGAATAATATGGCTTGATTTCCGAAGGCTTGATGTACGGGAGCTGAAGATCTGAACAGTAGCCACGAAAATGCTCGGAAAGGCAGAAAGAGAAAAGCCAGGGAGGGGGTGTCCTCATAGGGTAGGCAGAGAGTCTAATGCTAGAGGAGGGAACTGGTGGCCTTTGGGTTACAATAATGGACTCTAAATCCCATTAGCCTCAACCAGTTTGTGGTGGTGAGAGCAGCTTGCTATCCGCTCCATGTTTAGCGTGGTTTCCACTGTGTTTGGTGTGGTTTAGCATGGTGGCTCAGCGGGCTAGAGTGCTGAAACTGTCGGCTGCCTCCATTTTGTGGCTGGTGGCGACATCCATTTTAAAGGGAAAAGAAAAATACATCGCGATGGGAGAGACAAAAACAAACGTTTTAAGGACCCCAACCCCCCTGGTAGCTATTATCAGACAATATAAATAATTATTGCTGTGTTTTTATGGATGTCCAGGGCGTTTTTTAACATTTAAAACAGCTCATTTCATTGCACGTCGCCATTAACGGAAACGAAATGTAATGACCACAATTTTCGTGGTTCTGTTCATTTAGTTGCATTTTCATCACAATTTTCGTTTGTCGTTTCGTTACGTAACGGAAACGACAAACGGTAACGGAAACGAAAAAATGTTCGTTCCGTGCCCATCTCTACTTACTAGCTTTCTTCATACAGTATTCTTGTTGGCTATACGTTTTAACTTGCCCAAAGACATCCATTGAGTTTCTCATCTGAGTCAGGACCAAAACCCAAATGGGCCATGGCTCTCACCACTTTAAATGAAGCTGTCGCCCTCCCATTGACAGAGTCTTTGCATATGGCTAAAGCCTCAGATCCTTTTTGGGTCTTCAAGAGAAACCAAGTTTGGAAATGTTACCAACAGCCTCTTCCTTTTGTTCTTCTCCAGATGTGGTCAGCTCCGCTCGGGACTGCTTGCAAGCTGGGGAGTCCTGCACCAACGACCCAAGCTGCAGCTCCAAGTTCCGGACCCTCCGGCAATGCATCGCCGGGAACGGGGCCAACAAGCTGGGTCCGGATGCCAAGAGCCAGTGTCGGAACACCGTGACGGCCCTTCTGTCCAGTCAACTCTATGGTTGCAAGTGTAAGCGGGGCATGAAGAAGGAGAAGCACTGCCTCAGCGTCTACTGGAGCATCCACCATACTTTGATGGAAGGTCAGTCTATGGGGCTTCACAACATGGAGGCCAGGGACAGATCAGCATTTCATTTCCATTTGATTCTTCTTAAGAATTTAACCAACAGTTGCTAGCAGTGGGAATACAAAGAACTTGAGATTAAAATACCCTGGATGTGGGGAAAACCAAAACTGTCAGATTTATCCTTCTGATCCCCAAGGATATTGAACTTTCGGGTTGGCCTGTAAATTACAGGTAACGTATCATTAAGACAGGAAATTCTGAAAATGTGTTCTCTTAACCTCCCAGAAATGTGTTTATTACCTTTTGTTTTGTGCCTGGATTTATTTGGACATTTGAATTCTCAAAAGCCCACCTAAGCTTGCAGCTGGAAAGCTGACCAAGCATGTGTCTTCTCATACTGGAAGGGATCCCTTTGTAGTGAGGCATCTCCAGTAAAACATTCGTTCCATCGGCCAGGGATTTGCTCCAGCCAAAAAAGTAGAGACCCTACAATTTGACCAAAAAGGTCTAGCTTGCTCATGGATCTGAGTCAAACTAGGAAGCAAATCCTTGTGAGTAGAGATGGGCACAAAACGAGCGATTTTTCATTTTCGTTTTCATTTTTTGGTTCGTTACGCAACGAAAATGAAACAAAAAATTTTTAAAAAACAAAACGAAAATGAAACAACCAAATTTGCCGTGTTTTCGTTTTCATTGCAGAAGATGCATTGAACTAAAAAGAATGCTAACGAAACAGCAATTTTTTGTTTTCGTTTTCATTTTTTCATTTCGTTACCTAACGAAACGAAAACGAAATTTTTTGCAAAAAAGTCACAAAAACAAAAACGAACCGAAACGGACCCAACGACAAACGAAACACCATTTTTGAGTCGTTCCCATCTCTACTTGTGAGTTGTGTGTGTGTTGTGTCATTATAGTCATGACCAACCCTTCGTGACTCCATGTCCATGGAGTTTTCTTGGCAGGAATACTGGAGTGGTTTGCCAGTTCCTACTCCAGGCGACTACAGCACCTGGTACTCCCTGGTGGTCGCCCATCCAAGTACTAGCCAGGCCTGACCCTGCTTAGCTTCCAAAATCAGGCAAGATTGGATGCGCTTAGGGCATCTAGGCAGCTCTTGTACGATGACCAAAAACATGATCTATTTCCATGTGCGACCCACCCTAGATCTCATTTCTGAAACACTTCCATGTGGATTATCTCAAAGTGGGTTATCTGTAAAGGACGTCTGGGTCCAAGGTTCTGTGTCTTCATTCCTGCTGAATGAATTAACTCGGCCACCTTACAGCTCTTATTCTGAAAATCCCCTCATCTTGAACAGTGGTGTGCCTTGTTAACCCTGACTTTAGGTTTACTTAACGTTCATCCGAGATGAAACCACAGTTCGAAAATAATACATTAGATTTAGCATGATGGTGCTGGAATCGTTAATCTTGCATTAGGAAGAGGAGAAGGAGAATCAGCAAACTGAGGCATTTAATCTTTTAATCTAATCTCATCTTCAGATTCATCAGTTTGTGCCTCTTCCTATTTAACATAATATCTATTTTAGCATTAACACTTTAAATGCAACACCTCGTTTCAAAGCTCTCTATAAGGCCCTAGAGGAGTAGCAGGCAGGGATCGGCTCTGGGTTGTTCCTGGAGCCTTGCAGATTCTTAAGGAAATGCTGGAATTATTTTAATTGAAGGAAAGTAAGTAAGTATCAGAAGTAAAATATGTTTCCACATTTTTAAGAAGAATTTTCAAGAATTTGCAATTTGGCTAATAGGGAGGGGAGGTAATTGTTTAAAAAATCAAATGGGGAGGCACAAAATGGACAGATTTTAATGTCTGTGAAAGTCTGTGAAGATTGTCAGTTATCCAGGTGAGTTTATCTGAAAGCTGAGTCATGGCAACTGGACTTTGTGTGAGATTGAAATGTTTCGCTGGTCATCCAAGCAGCTTCATCAGTCTGAGGCAAGTCAGTGGCGAGGCCTCCAATTTATCGTTCATCTTGATTTCACATCACCCTGGTCTGAATGGGCTCGTTAGGTGAACAATGTCCTGAATGGGCTCGTAGGTGGACAATGGCCTGAATAGCCTTGTTAGGTGGGCAATGGCCTGGAGTGTGTGAAAGCCACACCTCTGCAACCCTTCCCAACACACATTAAGTATGGGTCGTTAGCTGTGGCTTTCCTGGTGGAGGTGTGTGAAATGCTTCGGATTTGCCAATGAAAGCAAGATACGTGGCAGACAGACTTGTGCCTGAATTCCCGGACTCTATGATCCATAGGCTTATACAGAAATTTGGTGATCCATTCCATAGGTATTATACACAAAGTCAAACAAAAGATAAACGTTTTAAAGACAAATCTGTGAAATGTTGTGTGGTAGACATGCTGTTCCAATATTGCCATTTTTGTTGCTCTGATGATGTTATTTCTGAGATCTGCATCTGCATATAATTATGTGTGAAATTTCGGGTTTTGTCCTCTAAGCCCCGATGATAAGTGACATATCTCTGTGATGGTGGTGGTGGTTCTTTCTTTCTTTCTTTCTTTCTTTCTTTCTTTCTTTCTTTCTTTCTTTCTTTCTTTCTTTCTTTCTTTCTTTCTTTCTTTCTTTCTTTCTTTCTTTCATCTATTCATCTATTCATCTATTATTCACTTTCACTGGCAACTTGTTACTGTTACATCTCCTTCCTTCCTTCCTTCCTTCCTTCCTTCCTTCCTTCCTTCCTTCCTTCCTTCCTTCCTTCCTTCCTTCCGTCTTCCAATTACAACTGTTCATCCACATTCAATATTCAGTGCTTATGAGGTTAATGCAGAGGCTTCAGGACATCAATATCCATCAGAGTGGCTTCTTTGACAAAAGCTGTCCATTCTTTTGTTCATCCCAGATAGTGATAAAGAAGAACCAGGCCTTCTCAGTGGTTGCCCCTCTACTTTGGAACCAGCTGCCCTCTGAAATCTGCCTGGGACCCTCACATCAGGCATTCAAGCACCAATTTAAAACATGGCTGTATCAACAGGCTTTCCCGAGTAATAATAACCACAATTCAGATGGCAAAAACTAGCTCATTTGAAAAGCCCTACTCTTGAGTTTTTATCTTGTGATTCCCCCGCCCCCCAATTTATCCACATTTTACCTTTCTTATTTATATTGTGGCTGAATTATGTTTGCTTATTTGATTGTTGAATTTACTGTTATTTTGTACATAGGCGTTATGTTTTGTATTTTATTTTATTTATTTATTTCTACAACGTATATGCTGCCCACTACCCAAAGGTCTCTGGGCAGCGTACAATCAAAGAATTAAAACAGTTAAAACATCAAATATCAATAAATAATTAATAATAAATAATATCAACAAATAATTAAAACAATATTAAAAACCTTATACTTTGTACTTCTCAATTATAGTTCCCGACCTGGAGTGGCCTTCGGGCCACATGGTAATGGTGAATAAATAAATAAATAAATAAATAAATAAATAAATAAATGTAAAGGGCTGGCAGAGGGCAGACAGTCCATTTGATGACATCATCTGTTTGGCAGCTCTCTCTGTTTGAAGAAAATAAGAAAAGCCCTGCTGGATCAGGCCAAAGGCCCATCTAGTCCAGCTTCCTGTATCACACAGTGGCCCCACCAAATGCCTCTGGGAGCGCATGAGACTAGATATTTGTCTCCTGATACCACTCCCCTGCATCTGGCCCTTGAAGGACCCCGGTTTTAAGACTGGATGTTACACATCTCCATCATGGTTTGTCACCTGTGATGGACTTTTCCTCCAGGAATCTGTCCCAATCCCCTTGTGAAGGCATCCAGGCCAGATGCGACCACCACATCCTGTGGCAGGGAGTTCCACAGACTAAAACACACTGGGTAAAAAAAAATATTTTCTTTGGTCTGTTCTCACTCTCCCAACCCTCAGTCTAAGTGTATGTTCCCTAGTTCTGGTATTTTGTGAGAGGGAGAAGAGCATCCCTCTGTGCACTTTAGCCCTGCATTATTTTGTACATCTCAAACCGATCCCCCCTCAGGCGCCTTTTTTTCAGACTAAAGAGCCCTAAATCTTTTAGCCTTTGCTCATAAGGGAGATTCCCCTAGTCCAGTAATCATTTTAGTCACTCTCCTCTTCACCTTTTCCAGTTCTACTATGTTTTTTTGAGATGTGGTGACCAGAATTGTACACAATACTCCAAGTGTGGCCTTACTAACGTTTTGTACAAAGGCATTATAATGTTGGCTGTTTTATTTTCAATCCCCTTTTTGATAATACCTAGCATGGAATTGGCCTTCTTCACCACTGCCACACACTGGGGAGACACCTTCATTGAGCTGTCCACCAGCACACCAAGATCTCTTTCCTGAACCGTCACGGATAACTCAGAGTCCATGAGTTGATAGATAAAGTTTTGATTTTTTTTGTCCCAATGTTTACATTTTCCTACATTGAAACGCATTTGCCATTTTGCAGCCCATTCCCCCAGTTTGGAGAGATCCTTCTGGAGCTCTTCACAATCTTCTCTGGTTTTTACCATACGGAAAAGTTTTGTGTCATCCGTAAACTTAGCCACCTCACTGTTTATTGCTGTCTCCAGTTCATTTATGAACAGATTGAAAAGCACCAGTCCCAGGACAGATCCCTGGGGCACACCGCTTTTCACCTCTCTCCATTGTGAAAATTTCCCATTGACACCTACTGTTTGTTTCCTGGATCTCAACCCGTTCTCAATCCATAAGAGGCCCTGCCCTCTTATCCCCTGTCTGTGCATTTTTTTCAGTAGCCTTTGTTGAGGGTCTGTGTCAAAAGCCTTCTGAAAATCATTGTCTATCATTATGATAGACAATATCCACCGGTTCACCCAAATCCACATGCCTGTGGACCTTTTCAAAGAATTCTAAAAGGTTTGTCAGGCAAGACTTACCCTTACAGAAACCATCCTGGTTTTCCCTCAGCAAGGTTTGTTCTTCTTTGTGTTTAAGATTTTCTCTTGGATGAGGCTTTCCACCACTTTCCCTGGGACAGATGTAGTTTCCCGGGTCCCCCCTCCTTCCTTTTTTAAAAATTGGTGTGACATCCACTATCCTCCAGTCCTCCGGCACTGTGGCCGTTTTAAGAGACAAGTTGCATATTACCATTAAGAGATCCACAATTTCATTTATCAGTTCCTTATTAACCCTTGGTTGGATGCCATCTGGACACGGTGACTTCTGGATCTTCAATTATCAATTAAACCTAAAACATCCTCTCTTTTAACCTGTCTTTGATTTAATTATTGAGTCATGACGGGCCGTACAGGCAGCAGAATCTGCCTGAGGTCTTCCGTCATGAGGACAGATGCAAAGAAGTCATTTAATTTCTCTGCAATTTCCAAATCCTCTTTTACCTCCCCTTTTCCTCCCTCACCGTCCAGAGGGCCAACTGGTTCTCTGGCAGGCTTTCTACTTCTAACATATTTAAAGAAGCTTTTCTTAATTTCTCATTATATTGCTAATCATATGTTCCTCAAAGTCTTTCTTTGCCTCTCTTATAATCTTCTTACACTTCTTTTGCCAGAGTTTGTGTTCGTTTTTTTTTCCTCATTTGGGGAGGATTTCCACTTACAGAAATACCTCTCTTTGCGCTTTACAGCCTCTCTAACTCCACTTGTTAACCATGCTGGCACCCTCTTGGACTTAGAGGAGCTCTTCTTTCTTTGTGGTATGCACTTCTGTTGGGCCTCTACTACCATTGTTTTAAACAGGCTCCATGCACTCTGGAGAGAATGGTTTCCTTTAACCTTCCCCTTCAATTTCTTTCTAACTAGTTTCCTCATCTGAGGGAAGTCCGCTTCTGAAATCAAGGGTTTTAGTGTCAGATTTGCTTGACACTCTTCCCTGACATGCAAGGCTCGTCCAGACAGTGCCAGTCAAAAATGAAGAATGATAAAAAGAGAGGGAAGTTGTGTATTGACAGGACTGAGGAAAGAAGACTTATTCTAATTGAACACACATGTCCCCTGGTGACAGTTTTCCCTACCTCCTATGGGGAAATGCATTTCTCTTTGAATTGTAGTCATTCTTTCAAAAATTTGCATCAGTACGTAAATCGAGACATGCCTGATTTCAACACATCTTCCTTCCGTCCTCTTTTTTTTTTTTTTTTTTTTTTTTTTTGGTCAGTGCACCCATGGCTATCGCAATTGACTTTGCTGCTGACTGAAATTTTAAATTACTGTTTGGGGATTCTTCTTGAAGAATGTCTATCTTCTTATACTTTTAAAAGTTAGATGAAAAGCCAGGACTGAAGAACCAAAATCCAAAGCCTCAGACAAAGATACGTTTATAGTTAGGCATCTGGAAAACAAGATTGGAGAATGATAGTGTGCAGGCAGGTTGGAAAGTTAAGAAAGTGGCCATGTTATTCATCCAGAGCAGGAGGGCCTAAATGCTACCAATCTCAGCGACTCAGTTATTGAACCACTCTAAGCCAGGGGAGGACTAAACTGAGGCTATCATCCTTGTGGCACACAATAAGAACACAAAAAAGAGAAAAATGCTAGGAAATATTGAAGGTGGCAGGTAAACAGGAAGACCTGACATAGGGTGGATTAACTCATAAAGTGAGTTTACACAACCTGAGCAGGATTGTTGAGGATGGGACCTTATTGACACCATCATAAATCTGGACTCTGGAGTAGAGATGGGCACGAAACACTGGTTCAGCCATTTGTGCCAATTCATTTAGCAGCCTAACAGGTGTTGGTTTAGGGTTAGGTGCCCATCTCCAGTCTGGAGCAATGTAACTACACAAAACAACAGCAACAGCAGCAACAAGTACAAAAAACAACAACCAGGGGTTGGCAAATGTGTAACACAGGCCTCCAGGGTTTCCCAAAACATTTCAAACACTGGGTAAAGGTAAAGGTGCCTCCCCACATATGTGTGCTAGTTGTGTCCGACTCTAGGGGCAATCCTCATCTCCGTATTCAAGCTGAAGAGCCAGTGTTGTGCAAGTCCATAGCCACGTGGCCAGCATGGCTGCAAAAAAAACACTGTTTTACCTTCCCGCTTTTTACAGCGGTACCTGTTTATCTACTTGCATTTACATGCTTTCGAACTGCTAGGTTGGCAGGAGCTGGGGTTATCAGCACGAGCTGCATGGCACCCGAGATTAGAAACACCGAGTTGCCGACTTTGCAAACAGTTTTTGGAAGCCTTAGTCCACTGAGCCACCACGCCCATTCAGCCACTAGGCATCCCCCAAAAAGGTCATTCTGCTTCAATATTCCCTAGCATTCTCATCTTTTCCAGGGTGTCTGTCTGCTTGTTTGTTTATGTATTATTTATTACACTTTTATTTTGCCCATCTACCAGTACGCAGGGCAGTTCACAGCTGCACAGATTTCCAAACCCCCCCGCCTGCTAGGAGGAAGAATGATCAAAACACATATACAAATAAAAATTGAAAAAGAAAATCCCTATGGCGACGGCTGAAAATAATTCCAGATTTCAACACGGTGGGCCAAAAAATATATCCTGCAAGGGAAGGATGTTTTTAAAGGGTTATTTATAGAGCTCTGTTATGACCAGCTTTCTGAAGCGTAAAACGGAGGGGGCCTGGAGCACCGCTACAGGCAGAGTGTTCCGGACTGTCGCAGCAACCACCCAGGAGACCTGGCTCCAAGTCTGCAGCCCTCTCTTGGGATGGCCGCTCGTAACACAGCACAAAACATCATGGGCTGCCCCCTGAGCCAACTGGATGACATCACCAGGGACCGCTGTCTTAGGAGAGCGAGGGAAATCATCAAGGGCGATTCACACCCTGGCCAGCACTTCTTTACTCTCCTACCCTCAGGCAGGAGATACAGAAGCATAGCCAGCTGTACCAGCAGGCTAAAAAGGTAGTTTTTAATGTGTGGGGTGTTAGCCTGTTGAATAAGACGTGACAACATGTGATAGACTCGTCGGGCTGGCGAGTTGTGCAGCAAGCACACAGAGTGAAATGAGATTGAGTGGCTTTTTAGTGGGATGGTGTTGGGGGGAGGCTCAGTCAGTTTCACTGCACACAGGTTGTGCACTGACAATAAAGGGTAGTAGTAGTAGTAGTAGTAGTAGTAGTAGTAGTAGTAGTAGTAGTAGTAGTAGTAACAACAACAGCCTGGGATGAACAAGAAGCATGGGTGGTAGATACGTGGGAGAGAAGCTTCAAAAATATTGAGCTCCCAACCCATGAACGGTCTTATGGGTCAACCCTAATACCTTGAATTTGGCACGGAAGCTCACAGGGAGCCACTGCAGGCAAACTAGGACCAGGGAGTAGAGATGGGCATGAAACAGAAAAATGGCGTTTCGGTTTTTCGTTTGTTGTTGAAAGGTCTGTTTCGGTTCGTTTCCGTTTGTTGGGAATTTTTTGAAAAATTTCGTTACCATTTTTCATTTTTTCCGTTTGTCGTTTCTACCCGCTTTCTGCGCGATTTTTAAAGCATTTCCGGAAACGACAAACGGTAACGGAAACGAAAAATGATCGTTCCGTGCCCATCTCTACCAGGGAGATATCAAATTTCAAAGCCCCCTAAATCCAACCTGGCCAACACAATTTGGACCAGATGCAACTTACATGCCACCTCCAAGGGCAGCCTGTATAAAAAGCAGGGCAGTAAACAATCTGCCCTATTATCAACATATGCGCTACCATAATCAGAGGTTTCCTCTTCATTTGGTGACATAATTTGTGAAACCTGTCAAAGTTGGAAAAAGGCAGCCCTGGCCACATCCAATTAATGTTACTGCATTAAGGCAACCCGGTCCAGAAGCACACCCAAGTTGGACCCCTGGTCCTTTAGACTAGGGAGGGTAATCCCACCCAGACCAGGCAGAATACCACCCAGATGGTCACCTCCTGCTCCTAGCAGCATGATCTCCATCTTGTCAGGACTCAGCTTCAGCCTTTTACTGCTTGTTTAGACCATTGTCAAAGCCAAAGAGCACTTGAGGGCCTTCACAGCTCGCCCTGCTGAAGAGGAAAAGGAGATGGAGCTGTGTGTCATCAACATATCCATATCAACAGACTCCAGATCTCCAGAAGTCCTCTACCATCAGCTTCATGTACATGTTAAACAGCATTGGGAAGGTAACTGACCCTTGTGGGACCCTATAACATAGAGCCCACGGGGTCCAGACAGCACCCCAAAGCTGAACCAACTGGAGACGACCAATTCAATGCTAGGCCTCCAATCCCTAGGCTCAATGGCCTATCCAGAAGGACATCATGGTCAACGTCATCAAAAGCATCTGAGACTTCCAGGAGAACCATCTCTCCTGGTTGTCCTCCCTTAACAAGTCATCATGCAGAGCGAGCAAAGCCCTCTCAGGATCACGGTATGGCCAAATTCCTGACTGGAATGTCTTCTTATTATGGGCCCAAAGTATGACAGCTTCTGTCTTCAATTAATTAAGCTCTAACATTGCCTGATGCCACAAGCCAACACCTCATTCTGCCTAACAATAGGGCCAGCCCCTGTGGAGAACCATCCTCTGCCATTAGTGGTCCTGCTAAGGGTGTAGTCTTAAGGAATGAGTATGAGACTCACAATCACAGAGGATGGTCCTCTGTTTCAAGCCATACCTCAACCGGGAAGGCTATCCAGTCCACATACAGATGAAGGAACCTTACAAAATGACCGCAGGAGCCTTGAATCATCCTGTCAATGCTCAGTACCATGCAAGTAGACCCAGCAATGGGTTTATAATCCCCTTGGTTGCCGCCTTCCCCACTATGATTGAAATACTTTTTTCCCCATTCAAATTACAGTAATTATTTCTAAATTTGCATCCATGCCTTTCAATTAGCATATGTGCATTTAATGCCAATCTTAACCCCTTTTCATGTGTGTGTGTGAGAGAGAGAGGGGGGGGCATGAGCCGCTGCCCGAGAAAACAGTGATGTGGGGAGAATAGAACACCCAACCCATGAGGGAGCAGCAAGAACCATGTTCAGCATTTCATACTTTGCCCAGGCCCTATGGATCGAAATCAAGGGGTGACTTCCACCACCAGGGTAAACCTACAACAAATACATAAAAAAATACAATTACTTAGAAACCAGCCCTCATGGCGGTGCTTTTAACGGAGAGTTTTTCACCACTGATCTCCTCTGTGTTTGAAGTGTCAGATAACAAATTAAGCAAGTGCATGCTCTAATTAAGCACATGCTATTAAAGAAGGGGGCCGATGTTGACAGTCATCAGACACATTATTTCCCTTGGCTCCTTCCCACATCTCCACGATGTTTCATTTCCCTGTCACATCAAGAGAGAGGAGGGGGAGAAGCCCCTCCCCCTTGAGTTCTCTGCTTCTCAAGGGGAGGGAATCACCATTGTCATGACAGCTGATGCCACCCTGTCCCTGTGACTCAGATGGAAAGAAAGAGGAGACATGAACCACGTGGAAACAAGCAAAGGATGTGATTTGTACGGCGCCGGAAACGCAGCGTTCGGATGGCTTGATTTATTCTTAGGGCACATGGGGTGCTATCCTGATCTTACAGCCCAGGGGGGGGGGGACTCTTGGAAAAGGCTCTGGTTTGGACTGCATTTCTCAGTGTTCCCTAGCCATCATAGCCAGGCAGGTTGCATTCAGTGGGAACCGAACCAGTAGAGGATTTCAAGATGGCACACCTGGCTCCAGCCCTTACAAAGCAGACTCTTCCTGTCCCGTTCCACCATGGTCAGAGCCCAGCAAAATGAAATCAACCGTTGAAAATAACAAGAAGAAGAACCCTCCCACACAGAAAACTAGCAGAAAGGTCTAGCGAGACCCTGAGGGGGGGGGTTCCACATGCAAATGATGTGTCCACAGAAGGACCAGACAAGAAAGACATCACTGGCTGACTTCCCTTTAAGCCTCAAAGGTTCTGCCTGCCTGAACCAGACTTCCACTAGTTACACACCTCGCCTTGATATCTCAGGTGGGGGGGGGGGGGGGGGGGGTGGCTTCCATTTTCATTTCAACCGTTAATCTCCAGTTCCTTCAGATTACCTTCCGCATGTATCTCTCGTTGGCGCCATCTAGGACTGGACGCGCCACTGTTCGGCAGACTGCCAGGTTCCTCGGTTAAAAAGTCTTTCTTCTTCATTTGAAGGGCCATCCAGTCCAAAATTCCACTTAAGCAAAAAGAATCGCAAGGAGGAGAGGAATCAGGGATCTCGGAATGGCCCTTCATCCTCATCTAGCAGCTGGCAACTTCTCACTCTCTTAAATTCTAAAAATCCGTTGTAATCCTGCACCTGTACATATAAATTAGCATATGCAATTTATGCCGATCAAAGTCCTTTTAATCTCTCTCTCTCTCTCTCTCTCTCTCTCTCTCTCTCTCTCTCTCTCTCTCTCTCTCTCTCTCTCTCTCTCTCTGTATGTGTGTGTGTGTGTGTGTGTGAGAGAGAGAGAGAGAGACAGAGAGAGAGAGAGAGAGAGAGAGAGAGAGAGAGCACACACACACACACACACACACACACACACACACACACACACACGTGTGACTGTTTCCAAGGTCCCTATTTCAGAAAGATGCTGGAACATGTTTTTTTATTACCTTTTGCAAGGTGTGGGGGGTGAGTTTGGGGCTGTACTGCCACATCAAGCAGCCTTTGGAGAAAAATGAATTTTCTTTCTCCATTTCATTCTTTGTTGAATAAATAAGCCTGCAAACAAAGCCATTAGTATGTGTGGCATTTTCCCTTCTTTTGTTTATATATCTTTTTGGATTTAAAAAACTGCATCTCTTAGCATCTGCCAGCCAGGCTGGCAGGTGGTGGATTTGTGGATCCGTGTTTTTAATATGGCCATAATAGGACCATTGCAAAGGTTGTGAAGATAGATGGAGGTGCAAATGTAAGCGAATGCATGTTGACGTCCCAAGTGTTCCACCTTCCCTTCTCATCCCAAACTGCAGAGCGGGTGGGACCCCTTTCTCTGTAGGCTTCCACAGAAAGCTTTTCAAAACAACGACCCCATCGCGTCAGAACTGCATGTGGCGTTCGGAGCATCGCGGTGCCTGTCACACCACAGAGAAGCCCCTCTTGGCTTTCCAACATGGTCCGATGTTGTGTTCGGTGACCTTCATTGCTCCGTTCTGGCCCGTGCTTCTGGTGCTTGCTGGTTGGCATGGCAACCCCTCAAAACCCTTCGGAGCTCAGTGTGGGCCTTTCAAACATCCTCGCAGGGAGCAGCAACACAACAACAACAAAAAATAGCACGGGGGGGGGGAGGCAGGAGAGAGGAAGAAAAGCAGGTGAAAAGCTCCCTTGGCCATTTCTTGGGTGATCCTGAGGCCACCCGTGGTGCTGATCGCCCACAGGAGGAACCATCGAGGGTTTGCGAGTCACCTACCCACCCACTGACAGTGGCCGTGGGGTGGGGGGCTCTCTTTTCCCCCACTCCTTCTGGTCCATGGCCAGGGCTGGTTTTGTTTCAGGAATTCTGGACGCTATCATCCACAACACAGATTTGCACACTGCACATCTCCACTGCGCACAAAGTTCAGCACCATAAATACTTCATCGTCTCAGAGTAACCAGGGGGTGCAGGGAGGGAGGAGGGAGGACAGTTTTTTTTAAACCCCCATCTCTCTCCCGTGGGGCGTGGTGGCTCAGCGGACTAAGGCACCGAAACTGCAAAGTGGGCAGCTCGGCGGTTCGAATCCCGGGTGCCACGCAGAGGAGCGAGATGTCCGCTGATCACCCCAGCTCCTGCCAACCTAGCAGTTCGAAAGCATGTAAATGCAAGTAGATAAATAGGTACCGCCGTAGAAAGCGGGAAGGTAAAACAGTGTTTCCTTGCAGCCATGCTGGCCCCATGGCCATGGACTTGCACAACACTGGCTCTTTGGCTTGAATACGGAGATGAGCACTGCCCCTAGAGTTGGACATGACTGGCACGCATGTGCAGGGGGAACCTTTACCTTTACCTCTCTCGCATACAACTGATCAGGAAAACAGGCTGTTGTCTGAAGGGAAGACTAGACGCTCTAGCAGATCTCGGTGCAGGTGTGGTTGCCTCTGCAGGTGAGCTGCTTACCCAAATTCACTACACAACCTTCCAGCGTTGTGGTTTCCGTCACCAGGACGACCGGAGAGGGCGCACCTTTGTACAAAAATTATAATAAAGGGCACTTAAGCGTGCTAATTAGAGCATTACAGCCCTAGACACTCTTTTACTCCTTCACGCCACTAATTTTTGGCAAGTACAAAGTTTTTAAAGGGACCTCATAAAAGGAGAGTCATAACTCTTGCCTTGTCAGAGCCGTGAGTGTTTTATGCACAGTGGAAATTAAACCGGGAGTAAAACAAGAGCACCCAAGCATGGGCTGGAAAATAGATGGATTAATAAAACGCCGTTGGGGGCTGACAGCAAAGGTAAGGAGGCTGGGAAGGAAGAGAGGAAGGAGGGAGGGATGAAATACGATGACTAGGGGAAGGCAGCGAAGGAGAGGAAGGAAGGAAAAGTATGTTGGTTCAGACGGCGAAAGGCACAAAGCAATGGTAGACGTTGCAAAGACAGAATAATCGTTGGCACCCATGTGAATTTCAGCACAGAAATGGTTGTACTGTACTAATAAAATTCTGCGCGTCAAACTAAATGTTAATGGGGATGTGTGTTTCCCAAAAAACAGGAGGTTTCTCACTAGCAATCGCATTTCTGTGGCAGAGTTTTGAATTTCAGGTCAAATTCCTTTTCAATACACAGCAGAGGTAGATAGATTTCCCAGAAGAGAATAGTGTCAGGTTCCTCCAAATTAATCCGCCCCTTTCTCAGGAGCGGACACTCTCAATAACTCACCCTGAGGCATCAGTGAGGGAGAAAATACAAGTGTTTCAATACTTATGGCTGTGAACAGATCAACAGCAAGCAACGAAACTGACTGACTTTAGCAGACTAAAGAGAGGGGGGAAACACTCCGAGAGGCGGGGCTCTTTTTGAATTCTGAGCTTGGAAGGAATGATTGGTGAGTGCTAGGTAGATTGACAGCCGCTCCTGCCCTGAAAGACCCCTCCCAGTCAAACAGACTACAGGCAGCCAGCAAGGTTGTAAAAATTCCAACAGTTTCCTCTGTTTATTATGCCAGGAATGTGAACCTAATTTATAACTACAGTGGTACCTTGTATAAAGGAATTGATCCGTTCCAAATGAAATTATGGCCCTTTGTACACGACCCCTAAACTCCGCGGCAAATGGCTCCCAGCTCCGGAGTTTACAGATAATTAAGTGCGACCACGCCCACCTAAGCGCGTCCCAGCGCACTTTTCAGGTACCTGCTCTCTGGAGGTGAAAATTCCTGATGCGGATATAACATAGTGACTGCCCGGCTCTCCTTGCTTCTGTTTGTTCTTTTTTTGCCCCCCGCCCCTTTAAGAGATCTGAATGCAGTGCCGGGACGGCAGAACGGAGGTGAGCGGCATTCTTTTCTTCCTTTTTTTCTCCCTCCCCTCACGCAGCCAGCAGCCAGGAGTGCGGAGGGGGTGGGAACGCAGGAACAGCGACAAACCCCTAAGATCTCTGGTCCGAATTTAAGTGGCCAGCGGAGCTTAGGGGTCGTGTGAAAAGGCTCTTAGTTAAGCAAATATTCCTTTATACAAATTCCCACAGGAATGCATTGAAAACAGAGTAATCCCATTTTTATGTTGTACAGATTCTCCCCATAGGTGATTATGTTAAGCAAATTTCCCCTATATCTGGAATTTTTTTATGCTGTACAAATTTTATGTTATACAAGCTGTTTGTTATACGAGGGTCCACTGTACTTCTTACTGGCAATTGCCTTCCAGGAAGCATTTAATATGAAAACTATAAATTCTGCTTAGCACTGCTGTTTCCTACAGATAAACCAACGTGACACCAGTGAAACGTTAGGAGAAAGCCATTATGATAGAATGCAGTGGTTTTCAACCTGTGCCCCCAGATGGTCTTAGACTGCAACTCCCAGAAATAGTAGTCAGGACAGCTAGTGGTGAAGCCTTCTGGGAAATGTAGTCCAAGAACTGCTGGGCTCCCCAAAGTTGGTCACCACTGGTCTAATAGACTGTGGGTCAGCTTAGGACTTGGGAGAGATAGGAACTAACTGGGATGTAGCAACGGTCAACCACTCCTGGAACCTTCTTGAGCTGTCTACCTCCACAACCTTATTAGGGCCACCACAAATTGGAAGTGACTCAGAGATGCACAAAGCAATAGCTTAAAAAGGCAGATATTAGAAACATGACCTTTTTATCCCATCCCATATTCTATTGCACACCTCATTCTGCTGCTATATGTCTGAAGAAGTGGACGTCTAGCCCACAAAATGTTACATTAAAATATGAAAGTTTTTCAGGTGCCACATGTTTTGTGGCTTTTGTTTTGTTTTGTTTTTGTTTTTCATTGAATTTTGCCTGAAATTCTTTTTTTGGATTTTAATTCTGGTGAGGGTAAGGGGTGGGGATAGGTTCTGTAGCCCATATTATGGGGGCACCTTAAACCCTCACTTTTATATTGGAAGAAACAAAAGACAAAAACAGGTGGTGTCATCTTAAGGACCAACCTTAAGTCTTAAAGGTGCTGCCACATTTTTTGCCTTTCTCTAAAAAAAAAAAAACCTTTTATTTCTCTTCTGCTTTTATCTATACAATTGCACAGATGAACCCGGTTAGCTCTCCTACAGCCCAAAAAAGCGTGCCTTTCCAAGTTGTAACAGGGAGCAATAGACAACCAGAGCTTCCTGCTACAAATCCCTTGAGCACGGACTGTATGAGCCACTGGTGGACCCACCATAAAATAGGACCAGGCATTGGTTGACAGCTGTGCTGAGAGCCTGACACTTGATGATTCCCATCCGTCAGACTCCGACATGCAAACTTTTGGCCTAGTATTCCACACACCAAGACCACGGTGATACCTGCATTTTCTGCGTAGTTTCCCGTCGGCGAGCTACGCACTAAAAGATCGCGTGCTTACCAGGAAGAGAAGCAAATTCTGCTCCCGGCCGACCACGCCCCTCGAACAGCAGTTTCAGCGAAGTTTCCTAAACCACCCCCAGGGGCTGGATTTAGAATCTTCGCTCGAAAATGCTTACTTGTTTGCTTCTGTTGCAACGACAGGGCACTGAAAATACGCAGTGAATTCAGTTTCTCCCCTTTCTCCCCAGCTTAAAAGACTTGGAGCCTTGGAAACTGGAGCCGGAAAGTAGGACAAAATGCGTAGTACACAGGTTAGGACAGAACCAGAATAGGAAGGTACGACGCAGAGGAGAGGACACCAACTACTCATTAAAAACCATGTGACCGCTCCCGAAAAAAATATGCAGGAAATTTAAATACGAAGGAAACCCAGGTATGACCGTGGCCCAAAAGATGCCCTTCCTCTGCCTGCCAGTACATTCCTCTTTCAATTGCTTTCCTTGTCAGAAAAACCCACAAAAAAACAAAAAAAAACCACAACCCTCCACAGGCAGCCATGGTTGGCCTCTCGCGGTTCTTTCCAATCATTCTTTCACATTTGAACGGGGCCTCCAAGAGTTGTTTCTCTTCGCAATTGCCGGCTCTCCTATACTCCCCGGTCCCCACATGTACAATTGATGGATGGGTCTTGGAGAAAGCGAGCTGGAAAAAGACCGTCTCCTTTGCAAAGTCTCGTCTTTCACACACTCCCGACTCGCACCCCCGAGAGACCATAAGCGCTTCCAAGAAGCCATTTATACAATCAATTATCAAAGCCCGAGCCCTGGGAATTTGTGGAGCGTATTATTTACTCAATGCCGAACAAAGCCAAGATTGCTTTCCAGGCCCCTGCATATAATTGCAAGCGTCAGTGAAATCGACTGAGCACAAGAAGACGCTGAACAGTTATATTGTCAGTTGTCCTGATCTGAGGAGGACACGGAGAAGGAGGAGGAACCAGGTTTCTCCAGGCAGACCTCCGTTGAGGGGCATAAAACGGAGTAAACCCCAGCAGAGATTGAGTCAAGAGACTGTCAAGTCGGATTTAAATCTCCCCAGTGACTTGACTTGGATCCCTCTTCCTGGATCCAAGAGAGCCGCCACCATGCCATGGAAATGTGTATGCTGCATTGGATATCTACTATCTCCCTATCTGACCATGTCACAAATGATACTACCTGACAGCAACTAGGTGTGATATCAGTTACAAAGAAGATGAGAGTAAGACAGCTCTCCTAGTCAGGGCCGGCGATTCCATTAAGGAGAACTAGGCAGTTGCCTAGGGCGCCAAAATGGAGAGAGGACGCTTGACAGCCTGCTGCCCCCCCCCCCCACCGCCCACTGCCGCCCACTGCCGCCATCCGTCCCCCCACCACCCACCATCCGCCTGTCGCCATCCGCCCATCACTGCCCGTCACTGTCCACCTGCAGCCCCCCACACCAATCGCCGCCCAGCCCCCATGCCTGTCGCCATCCGCCCCCCATACCCGTCGCCGTCCCCCGCCATCTGCCGCCCCGCCCCCCACCCACCGCCCACCGCCCCCCCACCCCTCCCCACCGACCCTCGTCTAGGGCGTAAAAAAACCAAGCACCGGCCCTTCTCCTAGTATGGGTGTGTCCTCAGAGCAGCACCTTCCACCATCGCCCAAACTGCTCGCCACCTGAAAACTGATGGCTGGCAGCCATGTGGGCAACCAAAACAGAGATGGCAGAACACTCTCAATAAAGGACAAATGAGTTGTTGTCTTTCACCTTGAAGATGAGGTGGATGGGACAAAGTGGCATTCCGGAATCCCGAGAGCAGACCTTGTACCTGCAGGAAAACAGGGAAAAAGAAGAAAAAGAGAAAGTGACTTGTCTCAGATTTGAACCAGAGGGGAGGGGTTGTTCTTGTTTGTTTGTTTGTTTGTTTGTTTGTTTGTTTGTTTGTTTGTTTGTTTGTTTGTTTGTTTGTTTGTTTGTTTCAATGACTCGGACTTCATTTGGAGCTTGGAACCGACCGACCATGTCAGGAAATGTGCCTGGAAGCAAACCCACCCTTCAGAAATCATGAGGCAAAGATCCTCTGCCACATTCCCACAATACCACCCTTGAGCCCCAGTCTCCTTTAACTCCTGGAGAATGGGTGTCTGAGTGCCTGAGGGACTCTTCTGACCCTATCTTCAACGGCAGAATCTTGTAAAGTCAAACTCCATCTGAGAAGACTGCCAGTTCATTCATTTAAAACATGACAACCGTCTCAACACTTGATGATACATAAGAACACACAAATATAAGAACAGCCTTGCTGGGACAGGCCACAGTCCAGCATTCTGCCTCATGCAGTGGCTCACCATTTGCTTCAGGGTATTCCCAAGCAGATGTCTTCACCTGCTTATGATTCCCCGCAAATCGTATCGAGAGATATCCTGCCTATCTCTCCAACCCGGAGGTTGTCCTAGCCATCCATTATGATAGCCATGGATACCCTTGTTCTCCATGAACTTGTCCAATCCTTTCTTAAAGCTGTCAAGGCTGACCACTGTCACCGCTTCTTCTGGCAGGGAGTTCCACAGAGCAGTGATCCTCTGGGTGGAAAAAGTACTTTCTCTTCTTTGTTTGAGATCCAGCACCCCACAGCTTCATGGAGTGCCCCCTAGTTCAAGAGGTGTAGCTAGAGTTTGGCACGTCCAGGGCCAAAAGCAGTTTTTGCGCCCTCTCCCCCTCTCCACAACCAAGTCTCACTCAGCCAGCATGGCCCCTGCACTCTAGCTTGGTCACCACAGGGGATTCTGGGAATCCTGTAGTCAAATAAGAACATAAGAACATAAGAAGAGCCATGCTGGATCAGGCAAACGGCTCCACACCCTAGCTGAAGGGCCCAGCTGCCTGTGCCCCCCCATACTGTCAGGTGGGGAACACTTGACAGGTATGAGCCAGTGCAACTGGCTGATGGAACTCTTTAATCAGATTGGCAATATAGCACAACAGTGCCAATCTGGAAAAAAGGGGAACCCTGCTGAATACACCAACTATAGACTGATTAAATTACTTTCACATACTCTTAAAATCTTTGAGTGAGTCATTGACAAGCGAATCCGCACCATAGTTGTACTAAGTGTCAGTCAAGCTGACTTCATAAGAACTGCAGTATGAGAGATGCCATCCATGGAGACAAAGATGCTGCAGTGGACCTCCGGCCTCACACAAAAGAATTGTGTGCTCATTGATGACATCTAATCAAAATACGGCATTGCACCAGTCACTGACAAGATGCACAAAGCCCGACTGCATTGGACACATGGACGCATCTTGTGTGCTGATGAGACTCTGCCCAAAAAGCGTCTTACCCTGAAGGTCAGCAGATTCCCGACCGAGGACAGTGCTGGATGAACACCCTTGACAGCAACAGGAAGTTTGTCAGAACCCTTGGAAGTTTCAGATTGGCCTGGGACATCTGACGAGAAGCTTCCAGTGATCCAGCTTGTATGCAGCCATACTGCTACGCTGTTTTACTCTGTCCTCCTAAAGGTCCTGCCTGTAGACTTGGTTTGATTCTGTCTGCCATCATTGTGCGTCGATCTAGGCCACTTTTGGTTTCAGTTTTATCTTGGAAGGAAGATGCATGGCTCCAGGACACATTTTGGCCAAGTGACATCAACTTCAACAGGAAGATTGCTCCTCACCCTCACCCAGCATAAGTCAATTGCTGGCACGAAGCAGGTTTTATCTTTTGCCTAGCCCAGGCCTACACAATGCGACAACTTGTCTCACACAGGGTGCTAAGAAGTCGCCCACCAGGTCCCCGCCTGCCTTCTGACCTAGGGGCACTCCTCCTCCTCCTCCTCCACCAGTGCCTCAGCGCTTGGTGAGGGAGGAGAGAGTGGGTGCTCCTCCGCCGCCGTGACCACTGCGCAGCTGGGCGGGGAGCGGGCGCTCCTTCTCCACTGCTACCACCAGCACTGCGGAACTTGGGGGCGGGCGGAGCAGTTGTGCAGACTATGTGTGCATGCTCACTTGCACTTGTAATAGGAGCCCGCAGGGACATGCCTTGGGCAAAAGGAGCCCGCCAGCTGTCCAAAGTTGGACAGTCTGGTCTAGCCTAAGCCAGCACTGGCTGGATAGCTTAGTGGTTAAAATTCTGGCCTCAGAGCCAGAGGTTCGGAGTTCTACTCCCCTCCTGGGCTTCCTGGGAGTAACAGGAGAACATAAGTGGCACAGTCCCACGATTCCCCCCTCCACCCAGAAGAAGAGATGGGTGAACCCCCTTCTGGGTAGTCACCCTGGAAAACCCGGGGGGGGGGGAAGTTACCATCAATTGGAATTGACTTTACAGCACATGATTTCTAACTGATTAGCCTGCCAATAATAATATATTGTTTTATGCCACTTTAATATCATTTGTATTTTTTGTTTTTATCTTGTTGTGTTGCTATTGTATGGTTTTATTGTATGAATTGTTTGAATGTGTTAATTGTTGTAAACCGCCCAGAGTGACCTCGCTGCCAGATGGGCGGTATAAAAATGCAATAAATAAATAAATAAATAAATAAATAAATAAATAAATAAATAAATAAATAAATAAATGATTATTACTGAGCTGGCCAGATAGCTCCGTGGTGTAGGTTCCAGCTGAGGAGCCAAAAGTTGGGAGTTCAAATCTCCATTGTGCCTCCAAAAAGTACAACCAGCCTGGCTGTGTGGCCTTGTGCCAGCTGCCCAGTCCCCGAAGAAGGGAAGGGGATGTTGGGCAGAACTCAAAAACCAGTTTTGGTTTTGTACAGCAGAGCATGAGAACAGGATGTAAGGCCTTGTATCAACTTGTGTGTGTGTGTGTGTGTGTTGTGTTGTTACAGTTGTGACCGACTCTTTGTGACCCCATGTCCATGGAGTTTTCTGGGCAGGAATACTGGAGTGGTTTGCCAGTTCCTACTCCAGGCGCCTACAGCACCTGGTATTCCCTGGTGGTCTCCCATCCAAGTACTAACCAGGGCCAACCCTGCTTAGCTTCTGAAATCAGGCGAGATCGGATGTGCTTAGGGCACCTAGGCAGCATCAACTTAGAAGTTCTCAAATCCCATCCCCAGCAAAGCTAGCCCTTTGGCATAAAAAACATATACTCTTTCTTCAGAAGAGTATAAAGAAATCAGTTTACTCACAATCTCAACGTCTATCAGCAGGCTTTTTTTTAGTTCCATAACAAAGTAGATAAAGTATAGAAGAAGAAAATGGTCGAGAAAAAGATGGTTCATTGTTCTCTACCCACGTGGCGAGGGGAGAACTACGTCCCTCTCTCAGGTGGGAAAGAGCGGGACTGAGGCCAAAATGGCTCTACCCACTACAAAGACCCTGCGGTCAGAACAGGAAGAGGAAAAGTGTGGCATTGGTAAGTGCCGGGAAATTCAACTCCCTGGATCGGTAAACCAAAACAGGCCAGGTAGTGCCATGCATAGCCCTTCCCAAATGCAACATGCCATTGAAATCAGCATGAGAGATTGGTTTACCCAACAGGGGAAACCACTAGCCGCCCAGAGTGGCCTTGCTGCCAGATGGGTGGTAAAAAAAAAAATCCAATCAATCAATCAATCAATCAATATTTACATGGAAAGTTGGAATCAACTTGGCAGCACCTAATTGTTGTTAGCCTTAGAACTGCAGAGGTGGAAGGGACCCTGTGGGTCATTTAGTCCTACCCCTGCCAAGGAGTTCCAGTGGGGAATTGAACTCCCAGCCTCCGATTGTGCAGCCAGATGCTTAAACTGTGGAGCTTTGTTGTTGTTCAGTCGTTCAGTCATGTCCGACTCTTCCTGACCCCATGGACCAAAGTATGCCTGGCCCTCCTGTCTTCCACTGCCTCCCGGAGTTTGGTCAAATCCATATTGGTTGCATCGATGACACCGTCCAACCATCTCATTCTCTGCCGTGGCCTTTTCCTTTTGTCTTCCATCTTTCCCAACATCAGGGACTTTTCCAAGGAGTCCTCTCTCCTCATGAGGTGGCCAAAGTACTGGAGCCTCAGCTTCAAAATCTGTCCTTCCAGTGAACATTCGGGGTTGATTTCTTTCAGGATGGATAGGTTGGATCTCCTTGCAGTCCAGGGGACTCTCAAGACTCTCCTCCAGCACCACAGCTCAAAAGCATCGATTCTGCGGCAATTAGCCTTCTTTATAGTCCAGCTCTCACTCCTAAACCGTGGAGCTACCTGTTATTATTAAGCCTACTACCAATCAGTTTCGACGGGGGACCTTTCCTTTGGGCTGGCAAGACCTGGGAATTCTTTAAGGCAGGCATCTCCACGCCACTGGACTACCATGTGAGCCCCCTGCACGGGACCGGGCCACCGGAATCCCTGCTGACGCACACCTACCTCCGCACCACCGTGCTTATCCGCACCGATGTCTAACTCTCCCGGGAAGACGGTGCTGTTTTGTTTTTGATATTTTAAAACTTACTAAACGGTTTGCCTCCATAATGCTCAGTGAGATCAGTCAGTACGGGGGCGCATTTTACGGTTCTTGGAGCAGATGAAAGGGGGAACAAGTGATGGAATATAATTAGCTTGATGTCTTCTGCGGGGAGTTTTTCCGCCAGCCTGTATGTCATTATCACGACGCTCTGCTACAAAAGGCCGGCCGACAACAACAAGAAAAGATGGGGGGGAGGAAACACAAAGGTGCACCAACGCACATGGATGCAAGTGCGTACAGGGCACAATAAAGCAACCTGGGGGAGGGGGGCTATGGGAGGAAGGAGGCGGAGCAGACAAGCAACACAACAAGCGAGTCCACAATCAGGTTCGGGGGGGGGGAAACCTGCTAACAGCAAGCGTCTGTATCCGAGCAACTGTAATAGCCACAGCACTCTGAACACGCCCAGGGAAACATTTGTCTTCATTCCCACTCCACATATACCAGGCTTAGACAAGATTAGCGGACAGCTATGGCTCAGTGCCAGGACGATGCATGGAAGGACAGAGAGATGGAGAAATGAGGGAAAGGGTGTGTTTCTTTTCTGCTCTGTCGTTGCTCCATCAAGTCACTTCTAAATTCTAACCAAAAAGGGTTTTTGAGGAAGGGTTGATGGAATCCTAGAATCATAGAGTTGGAAGAGACCTCAAGGGCCATCTAGTCCAACCCCCTGACTTGCAGGAACCCCCATCACAGGACGCCTGACAGTGATGACTGCCAGCCACCATGGCAAAGCAGAAACTTGAACACGGACTCTTGTCTAACACCCTGATCGCTGCACCACACTGGCTGTCTACTCCCTGTTGTCGTTTTGTGCGGTCCATTCGCCCTAATCTTCTTGCGACCCTATGAATGAATGCTCTTCAAAAAGGTCCTATCTTCACCAACCATGCTCAGCAACTATACACTCCGGTTTGTGGCTTCCTTTACGGAAGGCATGTCCAAAGTCAGGCCCGGGGACCAAATGCGGCCCGTTTTCAAGTTTTGAGCAGCCCGCGGCTTCTTCTCCCCACCGGCTCAGCCTGGCACGCATCCCCGCCAGCTGGCCCCTCCCCATACTGGATGGAGGCATTAGCTTGCAGTTTTACGATTTGCCAGCCCTCCCTGCCTCTGTCCACCACCACCCCCTCCCCAGCCACCTGCCCAGCCTACCTGCCCCCCGCTCCGTTGCTGCAGCGCCCTTCCCGCCTCCTTGCATGTTACAGAGATTTGTCCAATGTCCAGCCTGGGGGCCAAATGTGGCTGAATGGTCGACCCACACACATTTTCACCTCACCAAATCTGGCCCTCCTTGCAAAAAGTTTGGACACCCCTGCTTTAAGGAGTCAATCCATCTCGTATTTCGCCTTCCTCCTTTCCTGCTGCTTCCCACCTTTCCCAGCGTTATTGGGGGGTTTTCCCCCCTAGGGAATCCTGCCTTCTTCTGAGGTGCTCCAAGTAGGACAGCCTCAGTTTCTTCCTTTTTCCCTCCTGAGTTAATTCAGTCTTAAGATTCCCCTTCAAAGGAGTCCGTTGTCCTTTTGCATCTTCATTAGACTGCTTCCACCTGCTTATGTTCTTATGTTAAACCAAATCGTGTCTGACAGCCCTGCCCTAGCAGCTTCTCAAAAGCACATTTGAACCCCAAGACTTGGATGCCTGAGCAACTCAGGGCCTGCACACAGTGGCATGTAGATGTGGTGTATGGATCATTTTGGATCAGGAGAGCGGGGGAAAGACGTATTGCTTTCTATGCAGAAGAAGCCACCCTTCCCCTTTAAGAGCTGTCCCACACCTTTCTGGCCCGGCGGGAGGTCATGCATTCTCTTTGGAGATGGAAGCCTCCAGCAGCCACTGCTTCCAATGGTCATGCCTGCAGATTCAGAGGGAGAGATAAAGGGTGTTTATACACGACCCCTAAACTCCGGGGCAAATGGCTCCCAGCTCCGGAGATTAAAAATGTTTACCCACCAGCTCCGGAGTTAACAGGAAATTAAGTGCGACCCCGCCCACTTTAGCGCGTCCCAGCGCAGCTTTCAGGTACCTGCTTTTTGGATGTGACAAATATTTGATCCAGTGTAAGGATAGTGAGTGCGGGGCTCTCATGGCTTCTGTTTGTTCTTTTTTTGCGCCCCGCCCCTTTAAGAGATCTGAATGCTGCCCGGAACAAAACGGAGGTAAACCGGCATTCTTTTCTTTCTTTTTTCTCCCTCCCTCACGCAGCCAGAAACCAGGAAGTGCGGAGGGGGTGGGGACAGAGGAAGAGCGAGGAACCCCTAAGATCTCTGGTCCGAATTTAAGTGGCCAGCGGATCTTAGGGATCGTGTAAAAAGGCCCAAAGTGGGGTCAAAAGGAGGGAAAGGAGAAAACACAATGTCACCAATAGGGGGAGAGAGGAGCAATATAAAGAATGAATAATTTCACTTCCCCTGATCCTCTGTAGAAGATCAGGGGAAGCACTTAACTGACAACTGATTGGGCTGCAAGGGATCATTTACTATTTTTGTGGGAAAGCTCACCGAATGACTCATCGCTTGTTTCCCTTCAACTTCAGCAGACTTTTTATTAGCCTAAGACAACTTGCACCAAAATGGCCAGTCTGGACAGGCCTTTAAAGCCAAGGCTGGAAGGGCAGGGAGGACCCCCACCCCACCCCCAGAGGAGTTTTCTACAGTCAGTCCCTGGACAGGCAGAACTGATGGATTTCATCCCCAGAAATCATTATTTAAATCTCAAAGTAGAAAGCCTTCACTTACAAGCATTGATTTTAATCCTTTTTCCTCCCTTGGGTACATCACTTACTCCCTAAAGAAAGGCGCATAGTGATTTGTTGATGTAACCGTTAAAAACATGGTGATTTACAGCCCATGCAGAGTTTCTCTGTGGTGTTACTATATATTTTTTCTATCTATAGCAAGATATGGTAGCAATATGCATTTATTTGAGCAATTTATATTTTTTTCCCCTTCTTTGTCAGGTTTTTTTCTTCTATAAACTGCACATTTTTACTGCTTTAGAAAACAGGGGATGGTAAATCGCTTATTGTTCGAAATAGCTATGCCTCTGGTTTTGTGAGGGGGAAGAGATGAAATAGAAGTCAGGGAAAACACTCGCACACAAAAAATGTGCATATATATAAATAGGTACCAGCTGTAAGAAAGCAGGAAGGTAAACAGTGTTCTGTACTCAGAAATGCATTCAACCAGGCCAGCCACATGGCCACGGACTTGCACAATGCTGGTTCTTTCGCTCAGAAATGGAGATGATCACTGCCCCTAAAGTTGGACACGACTAGCACACATGTGTGGGGGAACCTTTACCTTCTGTCTTAATACAGCAGACCCTTGTATAACAAAAGGTTTGTATAACATAAAATTTGTACAGCATAAAAAAATCAGGAGATAGGGGAAATTTCCTTAACATAATCGCCTATGGGGCGAATTTGTACAACATAAAAATGGGATCACTCTGTTTTCAATGCATTCCTATGGGAAATATGTATAAAGAAAAATTTGTTTAACATAATTTCATTTGGAACGAATTAATTCCTTTATACAAGGTACCACTGTAAGTAAGTAAGTAAGTAAGTAAGTAAGTAAGTACAGTGGTACCCCGATTTAAGAGCAATTTGACTTAAGAGCGGAAAACTGTTGGCGTTTTAACACCCACCTTAGAAATTTTAGATATGGTCTGCTCGAGTTACAATGTTTTTAATTTTTTGATTTTTTTAAACTTATTTTTTCAATTTTTTAGATAGGTACCCTGACTTAAGAGTAGTTCGACTTAAGAGCATGCATTCGGAACGGATTAAATTTGCAAGCTGCGGTACCACTGTATTTCATTTTTATACCACCCATCTAGACAAGGGCCACTTTGGGAGCAGTGTGTGTGTGTGCAGTTTGCAACAAAAGGCACAACAATGTAATTAATATACCAATTCAGCAAACCAAAAAAGAAAAGAAAAGAAACAATCAAATACAAAAACAGTTCAATCAAGGTGCATTAGAAAATAATTACTTGTATACTGTCCATAGTTAGCTTTAAAAGCTGTCTTGGGTCTATGGTGAAGGCAAAAAAGCAGGGTGAAAGTATTTTAATTAAACAAAATAAGCAAGAAATACCTTAATTCGTCCCTCTATGTGTGGATTCAGTTGTTCGCTGTTCAGGTCCTGCCGGCCTCTGACGTGACTGACCTAAACAATCCACCTTCTGCCTCCTGGGACTGGTGTTGGAAGGTTTTGGTCCTTCTGTGTCGTTTATCCAGAATGCTGATTGTAAAAGAACCTTTTGGGGCTATGAAAAAAATAAGGAGATGGGTTTGCAAGCCTCACAGCATCACAGTTGAGAGCCACCACACCCCCAAGTCAGAGGAGCCATGACAATGTCTGCCCTGCAGTAGGAGAGGAATGAGAATAAAATAAAATAAAATAAAATAAAATAAAATAAAATAAAATAAATAAGTCTACAATCCTGCACATTCCTGGTCCTTGATGAAATCCTATCAATCAATACTACACTCTTTTAATTGTCTCTCAGTTGTTTTTAAAATCTGCATGATCATATTATTTTTAAATGCTTTTCTAAATGTTGTAAGTTGCCCCCAAGGCTTTTGTTTTGCTTTGCTTTATTATGCTTTGAACCATATGTATCGCATTGCAATAACAACAGCAAGTAATAGCCATAGTTTTCTATTTTTCTTCTGTTTTTCTTAGGCATGAGTGCCATGGACACATCACCTTATGAGCCATTTGTGAGGGGCTTTGACTACGTCCGGTTAGCCTCCATCACTGCAGGTATGTGTCCATATTATTCTTGTACTGCTTCCTCCCCACGTTGTGGACAAACTGTACATTATAGCTGGTTCATCATTAGAGGAGAGAATACCTTATCTGCTGAAAACATTTGGTTATCCCAGATAGCTAAAAACAAAGTTCCCTTTGCTCTATGATTGGTCTCCAGGTTGTTTTTAAAAAATGGACTTGTTTTTCAGGTCTGATTTCTTAGACACAAAACTATGTCAGAATTACAGTTCAGAGTACTGTGAGATTTCAGCTTCTAGCTATATGCCGCTTGTAACAATTTGTCTCTTTGAGAGATTGCACAAATGGACTTCAGGCTCCTTGAAAGAATTTTGCCGTCAATGAAGAGTAATGCAAATCCCTTTCCACTTTCCCGCAGGGTTTTATTTCTGGGCATGTTGACAAAGCATAACAACAATATATTTTCTGTTATCCCTGTTTAAATGCTTTTCCTAAGAGATCACCTTGGTTTTTCTCTTGTTGGGCGTTTCTGCTTTTCACCACCAAATCTCTTTTGGAAACAAGGGATTGGTTTTCATTTCCTCTGAGATGAGACAATAATCTATTATTTTTCTACAGTTACCTAAAGTAGGAATAATATCATCCTTTACAGCTTGCATGTTCCTGCTCACCTGTCTTTCAGATCCTGATGCTCACCTGATGTTCAGAGAACCAGATTTAAGGCTGCAGAGCAATGTCAAACTCTCACAATTTGAGAGTTTGAGATCTCCGATTGGTGGAGTGGAACAACAAGGATGTGGGGACAGCTCTACTGCCAGGCAGAATGAGGCAGTGGCCTAGGCTGATGACATTTCAATGGGGACAGAAACAACCTATGAACATTTCTCTTCCCGAGAGAACCCGAGTTGTGCATTGTACACAACATTTTTTGCTGACTCCAAATTCAGGGTGGTGTGAATCCACACCAGGCTTTAGTTTTCATCCTACAGGCACTCTCCAAGAGGGTGGATCTATTGGGGGAAACAAGGTTCAACTTCTTGGATAGCTCCTACAAAGCACACACTTAAAGCTGGGCTGGATTCAGAGCACCTCTGAACTTGGATTCACCATCCGCCACTCAGTTAGAAACGCCCTCGCTCTGGACTTCTTTACGAGAGAACCAAGAGTTGAGCTAAATGGCCGACAATGTTCCTTCTGTTCCTGTTCCTGTTCCTGTTCCTTTGGATCATCTGACATCCCATCATTTGCAATGCTTTGCTTGGATCTCGGGGAAATTTTCACACACTGCCTAGTCTTGCCAGTCATTAGGGCACTGAAGGGAAACCTCAGCAGATGCCTGCATCGTTCCTAGTCTCCAGGATAAGAGGCAAATCTCAATGCCGCTAAATCTGTGCTCACGATCTGAGGTTCAATTCCAGGTAGCCGGCTCATGGTTCACTTAGCCTTCCATCCTTCCGAGGTTGGTAAAATGAGTACCCAGCTTGTCGGGGTGGGGGCGCAATGTGTAGCCTGCATAATTAAACTGTAAACCGCCCCGAGAGTACTTGAAGTGCTATGAGGTAGTATAGAAGCAGAACACTTTATAGGACTTCTGGGGGCTTTTGTCAAAGCAAAATAGAAACAAACCAGTCCTTTTAGGTGTCTGTGATCGCAGAGACTGAATGGCAGACGCAGCAGGCAGAAGTCAGCTAGGTTCCATGGGAATCGCAAGGCATTACAAGTCTGGTAGTCTCTCTGTCTATTATGTTTTATACAGGGTGCCTCTCAGGTAACTACCAGACCTGTAATGCCTTGCAGTTCCCAGAAAGGTGAGCCTTGGCTTACTCAATTCCTATGTCTTTGCCATGTCTGAGAAAAGTGATTATTTCTCATCCAAAGGTGGATCCCGACACTTCAAAGGACTAGAGGGAAGGGTTAGCTAAATCCAATTTGAGGAATTCCTGCAGACTTTGGGGGGCTGCAATCTATGATGTCCAAAAATCCTATGCCTAGTGGTTTTAATATCTGGGCCCACTTGGCCACCACTCCTGACTGGTACTTATTGCCCTCATGTAAAGGGGGTTGTGCAACTATTTATTTAGGGACTAATGTAGGAAATACACACCATCTGCCTCTATTCCATTTAAATCCTTATGTATGCTTAATTACTTTTTCTATGTGATATTTCTATAGTGCTTTTAAATTTTCTTATTTTGTCTGTTGTGAGACACCTTGGGTGGAGAAAGGCTACGTCTAAAACAAACAAACAAACAAACAAACAAATAGATGTTGTATTTTGTTATTGTTTGCACAATTATCCGCCTCTGTAACGTCCCAAAATCTTGGGTTATGGCCCTGAAATCACAGGGAATGGAAAGCTGCTGATGTGGCACCTCTAGAAAATATGCTCTCAAGATGTGAAGCAGCAAAGTCTGTTATTAAAATGCCTGGCACATTTTGGCCTGTAAATATTTTAAGGCCTTCTTCAGGGGGCCAAAGAAAGCAGGCAAGTTGTCAGGAATTTGTATCAGAACCTTTCCCTCACCCCTCAGAACTTTCTGTAGGCTTGTTTTCCTTGACATCTCACACTCCAGAAGGCCTTGAAGTGTTGAAATATTAACAGAGCAAGACACGTTGGGCATTTTAATGACAAAATACCCTTTCTTAACTTGAAACGTGAACTTGGGTTTTAGATGATTACTCTCCAGTTTTGACATTAATTCTCCCTCTCTGTAACCTCCCTTCACCTCCAGCAAATGGAACAGATCTGGATCTGCCTTGTGTTGACAATACTCTTTTTGTGGAAATTGCCCCCCCCCCGGGCAGCACCCATCCACTTCCACTCATTCAGTTCAGTGGGACCCCAACATTGCCCGAGTTGGCCCTGATACTTACAGCATTTTCCCGTGTTTAAGACTATATTTTCATCTAAAATTGTTAAACTAAAATTTGAGGGTCGTCTTGTACAACCCTCAGAGTTCCTTCGGAAAGTTGGGCGGTATATAAATAAAAATAAATAAATAAATAAAACATTATGACACTGTTTGTAATTGTTGTTTTGTTGTTGTTGTTATTACAGATTTTATTTATTTATTTATTTATTTTTCATATATCTATTTATTATACTGGTTAAAATCACTTTACTAGAAAACGCCATTATGTAGTCAGCTGGCCTAGAGTGCCAAGTAGAGATGGGCACGAATCAAAAAAATGGTGTTTCGTTTGTCGTTTGTCGTTTAGGGGGGTCCGTTTTGGTTTGTTTCCGTTTTTCATGAATTTTTGCAAAAAATTCGTTTTCGTTTTCATTTGTTTCGTTACCGTTTCATTACCATTTATTTCAATTTTTTGTGATTTTTTTTAGCATTTAAAGCAGTTCACTGTATTGCCGTAACGAAAACGAAATGCACGACAAAATTTCCGGCATTTCTGTTCGTTTCGTTTTATTTTAGAGACAAAATTTGTTTGTCGTTTCATTGCGTAACAAAACGAAAAAACGAAAACAAAAATGAAAAATTGTTCGTTTCGTGTCCATCTCTAGTGCCAAGCACACAGCAGGCATTCCCTCTTTGGACAGCGATTGAACAAACAAACAAACAAATAAATAAATAAATAAATAAATAAATAAATAAATAAATAAATAAATAAATAAATAAATAAATGGAAGTAAGTTGAGGAGAGAACTGTGTGGTTTCAAAACTAATTTTGCGTTGGAAAACTAGGGGTGTCTTATACTAGGGGGAGTCTTATAGGTGGAAAAATGCAGGTCTCAGTCTTTGGCCCTGAACATTCTGGATCCGGCCACTCAGCTCCTGAACTTTACTCTCAGTGGGCACGCCTCCATGACAAATGTTGTTACCTTCATGCGCTAAACAAGACTGGTGTTTTTCCGCCACTATGCAGGCTCCGAAAACGAGGTGACTCAAGTGAACCGTTGTCTGGATGCTGCCAAGGCCTGCAACGTGGACGAGGTGTGCCAGCGCCTCCGGACGGAGTACGTCTCCTCCTGCATCCGGCGGGTGGCCCGGGCCGACACCTGCAACCGTTCCAAGTGCCACAAGGCTCTGCGGAAGTTCTTTGACCGCGTCCCCCCAGAGTACACCCACGAGCTGCTCTTCTGCCCTTGTGAGGACACGGCCTGTGCCGAACGGCGAAGGCAGACCATTGTGCCCGCCTGTTCCTACGAATCCAAGGAGAAACCCAACTGCCTAGCTCCTCTGGATTCCTGCCGGGGGAACTACGTTTGCAGGTATGGGAAACAAAACCCATTTCCCCTTGTAAACAATGCAAAGAGAGACAGAGTTATGCTGATGAAGATGATGGTGGGAGAGAGAGAGAAACATAGCCACGGCATCCATGAGCAAATCTCAAATCAAGGGTTGGTGATGTGTATATATTTAATTATTTGATATCATATGTTTTGCCAAGGTTTGTATTCCCGATCAAATTCCTCTAGCTGTGTAGCTAAAGTTTAGGTATTCACAGGGCAGAATAGCTTCAAGTTCCCAAGATAAGTTCACCCCTTTTCTCACTTACTGGCCTTGCAATCTCAACAGCTCACTCATAAGACATTTGTAGGAGGAAAAATAAAAAAAAAACCATTTCATTTGCTTACACTTGTGAACAAATCAAACAGCAAATTGACAAACGACTGCTTCAGTGGACCTCAGCAGACTCCAGAAAAAGAAAAGAGAACACAGAACACATTTTCTTTGAATTTAGAAGCAGGGGAGGAACATTTGTTCAGTGCTAGATAGATTGACGGTCACCTCACCTCAGAAAAGTTCCTCCCAGCCGAACCTACAAAAAGCAGCATGGGAAGTTACAACACCTCCAACAATAAATAGATCTCCAGAGCTTCTTCATCTCTAAGCTAAGGCTGTGGCTGTGCTAGATGGGGGATTATGGGACCTCTAGTCCAAAATAATACTATTTCTGAGTTCTGCTGAAATTATCTTTGAAAGATATTTATTTTCCTAGAATTTGGAAAAGTTACCATCCCAAGGATCCTACTGAAATGAGACTTTCATAACAAGAAAGTGCATTCTGGAGCACCTGGAAGTGGAGTCATGGCAAATGGACTTCTTTTCTTGAGAGGCTGAAATGTTTTACTGCTCATTCTGAGGAAAGCTAATTGTGAGTCCTCCATTTTATAGTTCACTTTGACCTCATGTCATCCTGGTCTGAAATAGGCTCATAAGGTGAACAGTGGCCTGAATAGGCTCATTAGGTAAACAATAGTCTCAACAGGCTCGTTAGGTGGACAATGGCCCACCTTTACCACCTTCCCAACACCCAAAAAGTATGAGTCGTTATCCATGGCCTTGTTGGTGGAGGTGTGAAGCATTCTTGATTTAGCTGGGGATTGTTGAAATGGCCGCTTGATACATGGCAGATAGACTGTGCCTGAGGCCCCCACCTGTATTGAGAGAGGGGTTTTCAATGCTCACATGAATGGCTTCCCTGACCCCTCTCTCAAACCACCTATCCTCTCTGTCTAATATGTGTATATTCTCATATTTGAATGAGTACCCTTTGTCCTTCGAGTGGAGGTACACTGCTGATTCTGGTTAAAAAGAATTCCAGTTGCCATGACAACTTCCAGATAAACTCACCTGGATGACTGAGAATCTTCACAGACATTCTGGAGCATGTTCAATTTACCTAAAATAACTGGAACACTAGTGAGAAAAAGAAAATCAGAAGGTTACGAGACCCACTGGGAAGGCATGCCCCAAACTTTTGGGGTAAGGGGATCCCCTGACAGCACACGTAGGATGAGCTGCTCCTGCACATAATCTACAAACCCCTTGTACATAGAAGCACCCAGATGTCTCTGTGCGCTTGTCGAAGCAAAACATTGCACAGGGCAGCCCACCTCTAAGGTTCTGGAAGCCTCAGAATTCACCAAAATTTGTAACTGGCTTTAAATTTACATTTGGAATTTGTGACAGGATGCATTGTTTGGAATTCAAAAGTAGGCTAGGTGATCCCTTTATTGGTCCCTGCTAAAACAAAAAAATGTCAGCTAAGCTTTCGATAGCAACTTGCTATCTTTATCAAAGCATTGCACCTAAAATGCAATCTTGATAGAGGATGTTGTCTATCAGGCGCTGAGAATCTTTTTGGCGAGATGGAATACACCAGATGATGGTAGCAGGAGGCAGGGTGGTGTTAAGACCGCTTCAAAGTCCCGGATACGGTTAAACACCAGTTTAACACTTTTTTTTTACTTCTATGGATTGTTTTGAATGATTCAGAAAACAACCAACCCACCCGTGCATCCCTGGCCCTTTCGCTCCGGACTGTCCCCCCCGAGGCAGGCCCGCAAGACGAGCACGCGTGGGCGCGCCTTCTCGGTGGTGGGGCTGTCCGTTTGGAACAGCCTACCGAGCGACCTGCGGCAGGCCCCCTCCTTGGCGTCATTTAAGAAAGGGCTGAAGACGCTACTCTTTAGGGACGCTTTTAACAACGACTAGCTTCCTTTTTCTGCCCCAGCTCACTTACATATGTTTGGACTGCTGCTGTGACTGCCCCTGTCGTTGTCCGCCTTTATCTTTTTATCTTTTTATCTTTTTATCTTTTTATCTTTTTAATCATTTATGTTAACCGCCCTGAGTTCCCGTCCTGGGAAGAAGGCGCGGTATATAAATATAAAAATAAATAAATAAATAAATAAATGCTGACCAGACTAAGTTGACTAGGGAAAGTAAGAAATGTTATCCTTCCGGAGACGTGTTCCTTCAAAGCTGCCACATCTGTGGCCCCCCACTTTCAAACAGAGTCCATGGCTTGCCAGTAGTCACTGACCACTCCCGGGACTCAAGCCCGCTAAGTGTCAGCAGCAGGCAGGTGGCAGGAAAAATAAGTGCCCTGCAACCTCGATTCTAAATGAAATGGGCCTCCCTCACACTGCTTGACTCTGAATGGGAAGGCCTGTTGGGTGTCTTTCATCACTGCAGAAGGGAAGGAGGGAAGGGTTTCGGGATTAATGAACGCAATCTTCATCAGCCTCATTTGCACTTTCAGAAATGATTGGCCGTCCTTCGTGAGGAATGCCTTGTTGGTTCTGCCCTCAGCACAGAACTGCTCCGTTCCCTTTAAAAGTCATCAAAAGCATGAGATGCCAAAGTGTGGTACTAGAGGGAAGGGGGGACGGGAAATTGACCTGCATTCCCTAGCAGTGTTGTGGAGGGGCTACGATCAAGAAAAGACCACCTCAGTCTCCCAAAACCAGGTCCTCCCCTCCTCCTCCTCCTCCCTGTCCTTCTGCAGCTGCTTTGAAACAAAATTTAAAGAAATGGGGAGCCAGACCATAGATCTCTCCAGTCACATCCATCTCGGTTTTAAATGAACTCCGGGCTCTTTGCCCTTGGTGGGCTGTCACACGGGATGATTTGCACACCAAAGTCAGAGGAGAAGGCAGGATGAAAGCAGGTAAAAAGGTACAAAACGCTGCCCTGGCCAGGTTGCCCTGTGCTATGCAAGCAGCACCAGCTGGGAAGCACTGGTTGTTACTGGGATCACAGCAAGGGGGGGGGGAGAAAAAGAGATTTAACTCTTTCATGCATGGATGTTCCCCTCGAGATGATTTAAAATATTTTTCCCAAAAGGAAACTAGACATGGGCACGACCAGAAAAAATGATGTTTTGAGTTTTCGATTGTCGGAACGGGTCCGTTTCAGCTCGTTTCCGTTTGTCGCGAAATTTTTCAAAAATTTGTCGTTTCCGTTTGTCGTTTGTCGTTTCCACCGCAATTTAGCGCGATTTGACTTCCCACCCAGAGCATAGGGGCGTCCCACAATCAGGGCCGGCACTAGGTGTTTTTGCACCCTAGGCGGCGGGCGGGGTGGGGGCGGGGGGAGGTGCGGGCGGGTGGCAGTGGTGGGGGGCCATGGGTGGGCGGCGGCCGCGGGCGGGCGAGTGGGCAGGCGGCGGCGCGGGCGGATGGGCGAGTGGGCAGTTAGGATATCACTTAGGAAGGATAGAGGTTCTGTTCTTGGCTTGCACCCCAAATGTGTGTGTGTGCAAGCAAATTGAAGTTGGGAAAATAGAAAATAAATGGTAGTATATAATATATTTTTAAAATAAATCCACACCTCCCACTCCCAGTCGAACCTCCCCCTTTATCCAATATCAGAAAAAAATCCTCACAAACTGCCAGAGAAGAAATAAAGAATAAACTGCTATTCCCTTCAGCAGACAAAGCTGCAGGGAATCAAATAAATTATTTTCTAAATTCAATTCCCTCCCTGCCAGCCTAACTTAAATCCTAAATCCTCAATCTCGATCGGATCACACCAGCACCAGCAGCCAGCCCTCCCCTCAACCACATCCATACACCCGACTGCGATTTCTGGAAGGTGCCTCAGCTTTTTATGCCCTCTGAGACATCCAGAAGTGTCAGACAAAAACCTGGGAATGCCATTGGTGGAATGGTTCAAACAATTTGCATGGTCCCATCCCATGCCCAGCCCAAATGGGCAGGTCTAAAAAAATAAAAAATAAAATAAAATAAAATAAAATCAATACGACGTTTTATTGCTATAAAAAAAACCCACTGCTGCTACTATAAAAATTCAGGCATTTAAAATAAATAAATTTCACATGTTTCTGTGGTGCTTTGGTGTGTTTTTTGACCACGATTTCAAAAGAAAAATTGCGGTCGCCATTTTGGATCCCCCCCCCCACCGCATGGCATGCAGCGAGACAGACGACGAGGATGACCCCCCCCCAAGCCTGGTGCAAGCAGCCCAGGACAGGAGAAGAGGGGGGAAAGGCCGGGGACCCCCCAGAAATCACCCCTCTGGTAGGTGGCAAAGCCTCAGGCAGGCATATTTTCGCCTGCTTTTTTGGACGGGAGTTGCGGTTTTTTCAAAAAACTTTTAAAACTTTTTCTGTGCTTCGCATTGCGCGATCGCCGCGATGCCACAAACGGAAACGAAAAACACGACCAAATTTTTCTTTTTTCGGTTCAAGTTCAAGTTCTGACGGCTTAATTATCGTTACCGTTTCTATTACGTAACGGAAACGATAACCGAAAATGGAAACGACAATTCGCCAAGTCGTGCCCATGTGTAAAGGAAACCCCTCTTGGCCTTTCATGGTGGCAAAAGTTGAGTGCCAGATTTGCATTTTTGAGCATTTTAAGTGAGTGACAAGCAGCCGTTCCTGACTACATCAGAAAGAGTTTACTGTTCTTTTGCATGTTATATTAGTTTATTTTCATTCATTTTCTTTACAGGTCGCCTTTCTTCCAATAAGGGGACCCTAGGTGCCTCACAATAAGCTGCCTACATGCTCTGAGCACATCCGATCTCGCTTGATTTCGGAAGCTAAGCAGGGTCAGCCCTGGTTAGTACTTGGATGGGCGACCACCAGGGAATACCAGGTGCTGTAGGCGCCTGGAGTAGGAACTGGCAAACCACTCCAGTATTCCTGCCAAGAAAACTCCGTGGACATGGGGTCACGAAGAGTCGGTCACGACTGTAACGACACAGGCAGCACACAATATTAAAAAGAATAGAATTCAAAGTACAAGTTAAACATAAAGAATTAAATAATATGCTAATGAAAATACAATCAAATAGTGAAAAGCAACTAAACAATAAAAACTATTTTAATTTGGGGTGCCTGGGGACAAAGTTGTTTTTGCGCCCCTCCAGCCTTCCCCAACCGATCACATAAACCCAGCAAGGGGGTGCAATCCTGCGTGTGTGGGGCATGCATACGTGTGTTTGCATGTGTGTGTGCACGCCTTACGTCTCCCGCGGTGGCCCAGAGAAAGGCGAGGAAGAGTTGGAGGAGGAGGAGGAGGAGGAGGAGGGCACCACAGCCACTGCGCTCACATGCCCACTTGCCTGCCTGCTTGCTTCACTGCTCACCTGGCGCGTGATGGAGGAGGAGGAGGAGGCTGCGACGGAGTGGGTCCCGTCACCAAGCCTGAGGACTGCTGGCAGGAGGGCACAGGGCTTCCTCCTCCTCCTCCCCCTCCAGGCGCCCCCAGATTGCTGCACCCAGGGCAGATGTACCCTTCTGCCCCCCCCCCCCAGATATGCACCTGTCCATACTCTAGGGCAGTAGTGGTGAATCTTCAGCACTCCAGGTGTTTTGGACCACAACTCCCAGAATTCCGAGCCTGGATTGCCAGTGACAAAGGACTGTGGGAGTGCTGAAGGTTCACCCCCACTGCTCTAGGGGCTGCCACCAAGAAGACCCTGTCTTGTGTATCCATCAGCCATGCTTGCTCTGCCAAATAGAACCAAGATGATCCTCTGGAGATCTTAAATTCCAAGAAGGCTCAGATGGAGAGATACAGTCCTTCAGGTAGACTGGAGGCAAGCCGTATAGTGCTTTGAAGTGGGCATCCAGTGCAACTGTTGTAAGGGTGTGTGTGTTATATACTCGGTATAACTGGCCCCAGTCAGTTGCTGCATTTTGCACCAGATGAAGTTTGTGAACCATCTTTAAAGGCAGCTCCCCCCCCCCAATAGAATGTGTAATAATACTCCAACCAGGGTGTAACTAAATCATGTGTCACTCACTGTAGCTGAATGAGAGATCTGATTTTGTAACAAGCACTCTTAGGCTCACGGTGTAAAAGAATGTAGGTGTGTCCAAGCCTTCCACTGTTGTTTGGGGGGACAACTGGAAATTGGCCCCGACTGTCTCATTCAAAAATACCCAATGGGGGGGGGGAATAATCTGAATTCAACCAGGACTGCCTTCTGTGCCACCACCTCTGTCCCTGATTGCTTAATCCTTATAGAGCAGGCATGTCCAAACTTTGGCCCTCCAGATGTTTTGGACCACAACTCCCACAGTCCTTTGCCATTGGAAATCTATGCTTAGAATTCTGGGAGTTGAGGTCCAAAACATCAGCAGGGCCGAAGTTTGGACATGCCTGTTATAGAGGTCCTGTTCACCTGCAGGTGCTGCAAACCCAACACGTTCTACTTTTTTAAAGCATTTCATCTTGGACGCCTTTCCATTGGTTTCAGATCCCGGTATGCTGAGTTCCAGTTTAACTGCCAGCCAGCCAGCCAGTCTGCGACAGGATGCCAAAGGGAAAACTACGCAGCATGTTTACTGGCCTACACCGGGATAATAGGTATGCTGCTCCAATTTGTTTAAATATCATTATTGCCTGTTTTCTCTTTTTATTTGGATGTGTAGTAGCTGTGTGTCAGGAAAAACAGCAGCAGGGTGCAGCATAAATTTAAAAAGCGGTATACAAACTGAAAGAAAGAGAGGAAGGAAAAAAGGAAGGGAGGGAGGGAGGGAGGGAGGGAGAAAGAAAGAAAGAAAAAGAAAGAAAGAAAGAAAGAAGAAAAAAGAAAGAAAGAAAGAAAGAAAGAAAGAAAGAAAGAAAGAAAGAAAGAAAAGAAAGAAAGAAAAGAAAGAAAGATCGTCCCTGGTGGAGGGAAACACGGATTCCCGGGGAGAGTGAAAACCTGTTCTGATAGCTGAATTTACATGTTCGCCCCCCCCTGTAAATGCCTCTTTCTCAGATGCACATCATACTGCCCTGCTGGTTATTCATACCATCCTGGGAGTGGATCTATAAGATGAAATTGTGCTCGGTGGGGGATAGGGCCCACGTTGCTAAGTTGTACGCCACCTGCTACCTCTCCCGATGAGGTTTCTGCCTGGGATACAGCTGAGCGACAGCACTCCAGCATCGTTAGCACTAGTATTGCCAGAGTACGATGGGGCACGGCTACGAAATGGTATGCCCTTGGATCTGGAAGTTGAGTCATGGCAACTGGACTTCTTTTCTTGGCGAAGCTGCTTGGATGAGCAGTGAAACGTTTGAATATCTCAAGAAAAGAAGTCCAGTTGCCATGACTCTGCTTCCAGATAAACTCACCTGGATGACTGAGAATCTTCACAGACATATATGCCCTTGGATGCATGCTTATGTAAGGGAAAAATTGATTACTGTTATTCTTTGGTGTGTGTGTGTGTGTGTTTATTTTAACTCCACCACTCACCCTCTCTAGACTTAAACGTGCGGCCTGAAATTCAACTCCACCTCCCGAATGGTGTTCAGTCTTGAGCACAGAAGCAATTACACAGAATCAGATCAAAGATCTAATTCAAGGCTCCACGTTCAGGAAAAAGCATGGATCTTGCAAACGGTCGACAGGAGCTGCCTTTTCCCCAAGCGAACTCAGCTGAAGCTCATGGCTTTTCCCTGACCTCTCCACCTTTGCAGGAAGACAGTTGCATAGTAGTCCTGCAGGGGGGTGGGGATGGTTGCCCCTTTGCCCATCCCATGGTGCATGGAGAAGGGAACTTACTTCTTTTGGAGCACAACTCCCAGAATTCCCTAGCCAGCACGGCCAGTGCCTGTCCTAAGTTGCTATGGACCTAAATCCTGCTGTGTGTCTGTTAACATAAGAACATAAGAAGAGCCATCATGCTGGATCAGGCCAAAGGCCCATCTAGTCCAGCTTCCTGTATCCCACAGTGGCCCCACCAGATGCCTCTGGGAGCGCACGAGACTAGATCTCTGTCTCCTGATAGCACTCCCCTGCATCTGGCCCTTGAAGGACCCTGGTTTTAAGCCTAGAGATGACACATCTCCATCATGGTTTGTAACCTGGGATGGACTTTTCCTCCAGGAATCTGTCCAATCCCTTTTTGAAGGCATCCAGGCCAGATGCCATCACCACCTCCTGTGGCAGGGAGTTCCACAGACTAACAACGCGCTGGGTGAAAAAAAAATTCTTTTGTCTGTTCTTACTCTCCCAGCCCTCAGTTTGAGTGTCTGTTCCTGAGTAAAAATGGACACAAACTGAAAAATGAATTGAAAATTTGTTCAAAAATTGCAAATTCATCAATTCATATTTGTGCAAATTGATAACCCAAATGAATACGAATTGACTAATTTTCGTGATTTTTGATGTGTCAATTCACCAGGCTATGAAATGCCCCCCAAGGCACTTAGAGACAGCTTCATTGGAAGAAAACATTCCCTTACTCTCCTCCACAATCCCTCCAAGTTTGGTGAGGATTGGATTTTTGATGTCTGTTTTATGCAGCCACAAGGAGGGCCACCCCAGGAAAGTTTCTCCAAGACATCTAGAGATTTCAAACATGCAGAGAAGCTTCCTCTGACTTTCCTCTACAATCCCTCCGAGTTTGATGACGATTGGGTTTTCCCAACACAATTGCTAAAGGGCACTTTAGCAACTGCGACAGTAAGGCCACACCTGGAGTATTGTGTACAATTCTGGTCACCGCATCTCAAGAAAGACATAATGGAACTGGAAAAGGTGCAAAAGAGAGCGACTAAAATGATTATTGTGCTGGGGGACCTCCCTTATGAGGAAAGGCTAAAACATTTGGGGCTCTTTAGTCTGGAAAAAAAGGTGCCTAAGGGGGGATATGATTGAGACATACAAAATAATGCAGGGCATGGGTAAAGTGGATGGAGGGAAGCTCTTCTCCCTCTCACAAAATACCAGAACTAGGGGACATACACTCAAATTGAGGGCTGGGAGAGTAAGAACAGACAAAAGAAAATATTTTTTCACCCAGTGCGTTGTTAAGTCTGTGGAACTCCCTGCCACAGGAGGTGGTGATGGCATCTGGCCTGGATGCCTTCAAAAGGGGATTGGACAGATTCCTGAAGGAAAAGTCCATCACAGGTGACAAACCATGATGCAGATGTGTAATCTCCAGGCTTAAAACCAGGGTACTTCAAAGGCCAGATGCAGGGAAGTGGTATCAGGAGACAGATATCTAGTCTCATGCGCTCCCAGACGCATCTGGTGGGGCCACTGTGAGATACAGGAAGCTGGACTAGATGGGCCTTTGGCCTCATCCAGCATGGCTCTTCTTATGTTCTTACGTTCTTATACTTTCCGGGGTGGGGGCACTTTGCGGGTGTGTCACTCAGATTCCTGAAACCTAATCTTCATCAGTCTTGCAGGACTTGTAGAGGAGAGGCAGGGGAAGCGTTCCTGCCATTCTGGTGCCCCTACATGCCTTTAGGGTCCATTTTATAGAGTTTTAAAGTAAAAACAATGAATCAACACATGGGTTTGTCAATTCATCAGAAAGAAATTCAGAAAATTGTGATTCGTGATTTGTCGACCTGGATGAATCATGAATCAAAACAGATCAGCTTTTTCTTATTCGTTCCCATCTCTATTCCTGATTTTCTGGTACCATCGAAAAAACCCAGCTACTTCTTTTAGAGCAGATGGGAGGAGGTACTGCTTAGCAGGAAGAAAGGAACCTGTTGTGGGAAAAACACTTTGTATGTCACTGCTGCTGAGAAGAATGCAGAAACTCCATGGTACTTTGATATATAACATATGCATTATTTTATGCCAGGCTTCTTAATGCCAGTCAATCTCACCGCACATTCTATTTCTCCATTCTCTTTTCATATCACATGTAAAGCACTTTATTGTTGCAGAGTTTTGATTTCTGGTTAAAAACCTCTGCCTGTGCAGCAGAAAAAAAGGGACTGACAGAGCAGAATTAGCTCAAAGTCTAGCCATAGTAGACCACCCCTTTTTGTCTCATCAACTGGCACCTTACAGTCTCAATATCTCACTCTAAGCCATTGATAAGAGAAAGAATAAAATGGTTCTACTTACTATTGAATAGATCAAACCAAGGCATACTGTATAAAAATGACAGCTAACAGCAGACGCCTGCTGTTGCTAGTTCATTGATTCATATTCATATGAACTGATACCCTCAATGAATACAAATTGACAAATGTTTAGCAATTTTTGATTTGTTGATTTGTTGGGCTATAAAATGGACCCAAAGGCACCTAGAGACACCAAACTTGCAGAGTAGCTTCCTCTGATTCTCCTCTACACACCTCCAAGCGTGCCGAATGTTGCATTTCCCCAACCCAGTTGCTAAAGGCTACTTTTCCTGATTTTGGGGGGGGGGCACAATCAAACATCTGAAACCCAATATTCACCAGATCTGGAGAGATTGTAGAGGAGAATCATGGGAAAGTTCCATATAAGCAAGGCGTCTCTAAGTCCTTGGGGGGGGGCACCTCCCTGGGAGTTCTCTTTGGGGGTGCGTAATCCAGATATCTGAAAACCAAACTTCACCATTTTTGCAGGGCAAGTAGAGAAGAATCGTGAAAAGCTTTCCTGAAAGTCCAGTGTCTCTAGGTGACTTGAAGGCCATTTTATAGGGTTTTACATTTTAAAAAAAAAATGATGAATCAATTCATCCGGAAATAAAATCATAAATCCATTTTTTTTTTTGCTATTTGTTGTCATGAATCCAAATGAATCACCATTTTTCTGATTCTTCCCCATCTCTAGTACTCTTTTTCAAGGTCTTTGGCTACCCCCATGATTGACCGTGCCTGTGTGTCTTGTACACCCAGCAGTCAAGAATCTGTGCTTCAGCTCGAGTTTACAGCTGAGAACTAACACATTATGAGCCACGACGTTGCTTATGGCAAATCATGCTTATGGGGGCAGCAAGGGGCAGGATGTCATTTCCTTGAGAAATATGTCAACCTCTACAAATGCATCGCTTGTCTAACAAGTAGTGGAGGCTAATATGCTAATACGCTACTCAAGTGAGCAGCATAGCCTTCAAAACAGGGCTTCTTCGGGAATTTTAGGCTACAAGGAGCCACTGTTTGTATTTTAGAGCGATTTTATTTTGAAACGCCTGTTTGAAAACAATGCGTTGGGGATGTGTTGCTGGCTGGAATTCTAACTGGTCTTCCTGTAACGTGAATACAGCTAATAACAGTTCACTCAACACATTTCGAACAGGTCTCAGTTGCACCATCTAGAGCAGTGTTGGTGAACCTATGGCGCACGGAACAACAAGGGAACCAATGACCTGAAGAGTTGGCGAGCGCTCCGTAACTGGAGGCATTCAAAGGAAATGTTATACAACCATCTCTCGGATCTACCTTGATTTGGATTCCTGCCTTGACCTGGGGTTTGGATTGACGATGTACCCTTTCAACTCCATTATTCTGTAATTCTCTGGCTGAGAGCCATCCCCCACAAACACACTTCATCAATTAGCCACAATTAGCCCAAATTATGCGAACCTCACACAAAAATCGATAGGACTTGCGCCACTATGAAGTAAAGCTACTCATTACTGATGAGTAAAGAATAATATGCTGCCATTTTTTTAATGTAACACAGAGGCAACAACTTTTCCAGTAATGTTGGAAGGCTCTTCTTTGGGATATTTGTTGTTTGATCTTCTTTCTCCGCCTCTCTGTGCTCCAGTTGTCAAAAGATGTTTGTTTTTTCTCTTCCCTCCCTGCTCCCCGACTCGCTTTGGCAGGTAGCCCCATCACTCCAAACTACATTGACAACTCCACCTCAAGCATAGCCCCCTGGTGCACGTGCAATGCCAGTGGCAACCGGCAGGAGGAGTGCGAGGGCTTCCTTCATCTCTTCACAGCCAACATCTGCCTCCGTGAGTACCAGATGGGGTCCAGCCGAGATCTTGAGGACTCAGATCTCCAGGCAGGAGGACAAATCCCAGGTTGCATGGCATGCGTCTCTCGTTAAGCGCAGGGCCACTTTCCTGCCTCTCCATTTGGTCTCTTGATCCAATGGTTCTCAACCTTCCTAATGCCCCAACCCTTTAATACAGTTCCACATGTTGTAGTGACTCCCTTGCCCTGTTTGGAAGAGGCCACAAGCCCCCTTTGGCAGGCCACTGCCGCAGGGGCCATAGAGAACTTCCCTCTACAATAGCGGCATCCAAACTTTGACCCTCCAGATGTTTTGGACCACAACTCCCACAGTCCTTTGTCATTGGCAATATAGGCTTGGAATTCTGGGAGTTGTGGTCCAAAACTTCTGGAGGGCTGAAGTTTGGACACCCCCGCTCTACAGGCACCCTCAGCCAATTGCACCCTCTGGTGCCATTGACTGACATCCCCTCCAACCTATCAATTTGTAAGCCACTCTTTCCCCCCCCCTTCCTCCCCTCCTCCTCCAGACCCAAGCCATTTGTGCCTTTTTCTCCACTGGCTCATGGCCACCCCTGTAAAACGGTCATTCGATCCCCAAAGGGGTCTCGACCCCCAGGATGGGAACCACTGTCTTGGTCTCAAAGAAAATATATTAGTTAATTCATTTGTCAGCTATAATGACGTCCTGCCTGGATAGACTGAGCCTCACAGCATAGTGGTTGAACTACAGTACTGCAGCTATAACTGTTCTCACTACCTGGGATTGAATTCTTGGTAGCTGGGCTCAAGGTTCACTCAGACTTCCATCCCCCCTGCCCCGCCCCCTGCCCCCAAGGTTGGTACCCAGCTTTTCCGAGTGCCCGGGGTGGGTCAATGTGTAGCTTTCATCATTACTTGTCAACTGCCCAGAGAGTGGTTTAAGCACTATGGGGCGGTATATAAGCAGCACGCTTTGCATCCCCCCCCTTTCTTCCACTTTGCTCATGGTAACATCTGTGGTGCTCCTTCTTCCCCTAAGAGGAAAGAAGAACAAGTAAATACTATGAGTCACATCACAGACTAAAACAACAGCTGCTGTCTCCAAATGTTCCCCCTTTGTTCTCTCCCTCGGCACAACAGCCTTGCAGAGTGCACCTTTTGGTCCCAATTTTAAAAAAAAAATAACTGGCTGAAAATGTCTCTAGACAGCCTCCCCCGAATGGAAGGAGGGCAAAACAAAGAGGGCACCCTATAGGGAAGTGCTAAGGAATAATCCTGCCCTGGAAGCAATTTTGGGGGAGGAACCAGACACCAGTTTAGCCTAAAATTGCTAAACAGCGGTCCTACGGGACTCTTCGTCTTCCTCCTTTGGCTGGCCCAGCCAGCACACCAAGCCTGAACCCTTTATTTGCATTCCTCAGATTCCGGCTTCAGGACTGCCTGTCAGCTGGAATTCTGGCATGGTAACAAGAAGCCACTGATAAAGGATGATTTCATCAAAATGTAATATGGCTGAAATAGGGGAGACAAAGCAATGCCCCACAGAGTCGAAAGAATCAATATACGATATTCAATCCCAAAGAAAAGGGGTGCCATAAGATCCTTGCAAGCAAGTTGATCTTATGTCAAGGTCTTACAACAAAAACAGAGCAAAGGGTGACCGATGTTCAAGGTGGAAAAGGAGGTGGTACTAGAGACCCTACCGCAAATACACATTGGCTAATAGGATGAAGCACAGAATTTCAGAAGCCAATTAATTTGTCCTTTCTAAGATACATTGAGCCAGGGATATTAGAAAGACGCAAAGCACTCTACGAGACCAAAACCCTTTACTTGCCTGGATGTATGGGGTTGCTTTCTCCCTATGACTCCTGTCCACAAGATCCCTAAGTTCATGGGGTCATTTGCATCCCATAATTCTAAGGCAATTCAGTAGATAGATAGATATTGCAGACAGACAGACAGACAGACAGGAAGGAAGGAACAAAGGAAGGAACGAAGGACGGAGCGAAGGAAGGAGGGAGGGAGGGAGGGAAGGGATAGATAGATAGGGCCTTTTCACACGACCCCTAAGATCCGCTGGCCACTTAAATTCGGACCAAAGATCTTAGGGGTTCGTCGCTCTTCCTCTGTCCCCACCCCCCTCCGCACTTCCTGGTTGCTGGCTGCGTGAGGGAGGGAGAAAAAGAGAAAGAAAAGAATGCCGCTCACCTCGTTCTGCCTCTCGTCTCTGTAAAAGTAGCTCTTAAAGGGGCGGGAGCCAAAAAGCAGCAAACAGAAGCGAGGAGAGCCCCGCACTCACTATCGTTGCACCGCATCAAAGATTTTTCACCTCCAAAGAGAAGGTACAAGAAAAGTGTGCTGGGTCGTGCTAAAGTGGGCGGGGTCGCACTTAATTGTCTGCCAACTCCGGAGCTGGTGGGGAAACATTTTTAAGCTCCGGAGCTTGCAGCCATTTGTAGCGGAGCTTAGGGGTCGTCTATAAACGCCCATAGATAGATAGATAGATAGATAGATAGATAGATAGATAGATAGATAGATAGATAGATAGATAGGAAGGAAGGAAGGAAGGAAGGAAGGAAGGAAGGAAGGAAGGAAGGAAGGACAGATGGACAGAAGGACGGATTGATGGATTGATTGGATAGAAACTTGCCATAGTTTTCTAATAAGACCTGTTTCTCTATATTCTGTCCTCTAACAGTTTAACAGAGAAATTTGTATCTCAGCAAACTGTTGAGTTTAATTTTTCTATAAAATTCATATCTCAGTATTAAACTGCTAGGACAGAAAACAGACAAACAGAATGGTTTCCTATTAGCAAAGGCACCTAAAAAGTCAGATAAGTATCTATTCAATCAGTGCACAGACCACAGACTAAATTCAGATGGAGTGAAAACTGCTGGGAGAAACAACATCTGACGCAAAGGAGCAGCTATGAAGAAGCTGGAAAAAAATACATCCTTCTGTGCAACGATGTGCTGCCCGAGAACATGACCAAGAGCATTCAGCAGACTATGGTATTCCCAATTACTATGTACAGATGTTAAGGCTAGACAATGAAGCGCGCTGAAGAGAAAAGAAAAATCAATTCACTTGAAGTGTGGCGTAAGAGAAAAGCTTTATAGATAAAGCTGTCCTCCAAATCATCTTTCACAGACTGCCTGGAAGACAAGTAAGTGGATTATAGATCAAATCAAGCCTCACTGGCAACTAAACGGAGGCTATCATACTTTGGACATACTGTGGAAAGACAAGACTTTCTGGAAAAAATAATAATGCTAGGAGAAGGTGAGATGGCATTTGAAAAAGAGGGAGACCTCACAGAAGAGGAATCAACTCAATAAAAGAAGCCACAGTCTTGACCTGAGTTGTAAGACCCAAGACCTGAGTTGCAAGACCTGAGTTGTAAGACCCAAGTTGCACAGTTCAGGTGGTAAACTCTCCTTCCTTGGAGGTGCTTCAGCCATTTGTCAGGAAGGTGTGGATTTCGGTCTTGGCAAGGAGTTGGTCTAGACCAGTGGTTCTCCACCTGTGGGTCCCCAGATGTTCCTGGACTGCACCTCCCAGAAGTCTTCCTCACTAGCTGAGCTGGGCAGGATTTCTGAGAGTTGCAGTCCAGGAACATCTGGGGACCCCACAGGTTGAGAAGCACTGGTCTAGACTCTAATGACCCTTGGTATCCTCTCCAGCTCTAACCTTCTACAATTCTGCGCAGGCCTACAAACGCGCGGGGGGGGGGGCACTTCCGGCCCATGGAGGTGATGGTTGCCTGAATGCAGTAGCTCCGACATATCAGAAAAAAAAAATTCAGAGATTACTGTCTGAAGGAGGTCTTCTCTCTGGATCTTCTCCCGGGAGGCCCAGGGAGGAATTGAACTCCCAACCTCTGACTCCACAGCCCGCTACCTAAACCACTGAGCTAACCAGCTAGCTCAAGTACTGAACCCTAGCCTTGATGTTTCACATCATCATCATCATCATCATCATCATCATCATCATCATCATCATCATCTTAGAGACGCAAAGCCAGAAGGGGACCCTATTAGGGATGGGCGTAAAACGGAAAAATAATGTTTTGTTTTGTTTTGTTTTGTTTCGTTTCGTGCTTTTGTTTAGTTTGATTTCTTATGAAAAAAATTATTAAATTTCATACAAAGCAAAATGAAATGGCTCCCCTGGATCCTACAGGCACCAGATTTGGTGTCTGGGACTCTGGGAGCCATTTTAAAAGGTCTCCTGGTGAGCTGTTATCAGCTGGACCCCTTTAAAACTGGCCCAGTCGGCACCAGGGGGAGACCTCAGAAAATGGTCCAGCCATTGACAGCTCAGCAGGAGCCCTCAGAAAATGGTCGGGAGGGCAGTTCTGGCGACTACGCTGCCCTCCCAAGCATTTTCAGAGGGCACCTGCTGAGCTGCCAATGGCTGGACTCCTTTAAAACTGGCCCAGTCGGCACCAGCGGGACCCTGATGGAATGAAACGGTTCATTTCAATGGGAAAAAAAATGACCATCTTGTTTCATCTCTAACGAAATGCTGCTTCCTCATTTCGTTTCGTTTCGTTTCATTTTGTTATGTAACGAAATGAGGAAATAGCATTTCGTTTTTCGTCTCCTCCCCATCCCGAGACCCTATGAATCATCTAGTCCAGCCCCTGGCAAGGAGGCCCAGTGGGGAATCAAACTGCCAACCTCTGGCTCTGCAGCCAGAGGCCTAAGCCCCTGAACCACGCAAAAAGCAAAATGCTATCCATGGCTTCCATATTATGAATTGCAAGTCATGCTGGGGCTTAGGAAAGTTTCTTTTAAGGACATAAGAACAGCTTTGCTGGAACAGGCCACGGCCCATCCAGTCCAGCATTCTGTCTCACACAGCGGCTCACAATTTGTTTCAGGTTATTCCCAAGCAGATGTCTTCACCTGCTTACGATTCCCTGCAAATGGCATTGAGAGCTATCCTGCCTCTCTCTCCAACCTGGTGGTTGTCCTTAGGCATCCATCATGATAGCCATGGATACCCTTGTTCTCCACGAACTTGTCCAATCCTTTCTTTAAGCTGCCAAGGATGACAGCTGTCACCACTTCTTCTGGCAGGGAGTTCCCCAGACCACTACTTTTTCCTGAATGTTGGGCAGTCCACAAAATATCACATTTCCAGGGTGGAGGTGTCTTATTCCCGGATGAGGAGAAGCCTCATTTTGTTCTTCTTGGGTCTCTATTTTCCTCAAAGCGGAAATCCTTTTCTGGTGGTTTGAAGTGGAAGAATACGGGCTGTGGCAGAGTAATTTAGAGCATAACGGCAGACAGGGACATGCTTTTAGCACATTGAAATGTCGAAAGGCGGGAGGTGCTAGCCTAGGACGTGCCCTGCAGAGGGACTATAGATGTGTGTCACGCTGTGAAGTTGGCGGAACCGCAGGGAAATTTTTGGAACTTGGAGCTGTGGCGATCCATCAGATTTGTATCTCTGGCCCTGGAGCAGAGAGGTGGATTATTTTTCCCCACACTAAGCCTCAAGGTTCCATAAATCCTCACCCTCCATTCTCCACAAGGCTGGTAAATTATTCACATCCCTGAATTGCTGGCCAACCAGACAGCTTGCTGAGGAGGTAAGGCTCAGCTCTTCCATCAAGGAGGACAGCCCTCGCCACTCTTGCCCTACAGATGACTAGTCTAATTTCAAAGAACCTCACACCCCAGGAACGGGAGAACAGAGATGTCCTCCTAACCGTTGAGCCTCACTTAGTGGAATCGACAGCCTACATAGGTGTGGTAGGCTGACTTTTGTAGGGGTGGGGTGGCGGGGTTAATCTGAAGTTGGGTGGCCCCAGCCATGAGAGGTGCTTTAGCTGTGAACTCATGTAGAGGCAGAGGTGGACTCAATGAGCCTTCGGTACCCTTCCAGTCCATTTGTTTCTTCTCATTGGAGGGCAGACAGAGCAAGTATACAGGTCACCTGGTCTCCATTTTACCCCACTCTGGTATACTTTGATAGCACTTATTGGCAAATTTGTGCATACGGTGAACATTGGCATAGGTCAGGGCTGTTAACTATGAACAGGCTGAGATCTACTTTTTCCAGCCCAAGTGCCTGAGGGCTACTACACTAAAACCTCTACTTACAAATTTTATCTGTTCCAAGCACATGCTCATAACATAAGTATAAACATTTGTAAGTAAAGCAGCAGATTCCCATAGGAATGCATTGAAAATCAATTAATCCGCTCTGGAAGAAACAGATTTCAATGCACCATGGCCCTTGAACTGCCCCGCTCAGCTGAGACAGTGGGCTGGCAGACACAGAACTTTGCTGTGGCAGTGGTGGTCCTTGGTGGGCCGGCAGGCTGCTTTTGAACCCTTTGCGGGCTACCAGTAGCCCACGGTCTACCTATTGTGCAGGCCTGGCATAGGTGAACGTTAGGAAAATTGGAGTCCTTTCTTTGCCACTTTGTCAATGGCCATCTTAGAGGAAGAAGAAGTTTTACTGAAGAGAAAGTAAATGATGGGGGAAGTCTGGTTGAGGGCCAGTCTGAAATGATGTGCTTTTTGAAGTCGAGCGGGCCAGTGCCTCTGGTCCTCCCGCCACCATAGTTGAGAGGCACAGCACCGAAACCCAGCCAGGTTCCTTTAAAATATGTTGCACAGAATTTCCACAAGGACATCTCCTGAACCCTTATTAAGCCCTAAAAATGACCACAATAAGAAAGCTGAGATGAGACCCACTTGGTCCTCTGTCACGCCATCGTCATCTCTGCTGCCTAGGGCAGCTGCATCACCTCTCTGTCTAATAATCAGATATTTAAAACAAGGTGGGGGGAAATTGTCGCTCCCAAGAAAACGTATTTCAGACCTGATTTTGAATGCCTGTGGGTGTGAAAATATTAATTTTTTTTTACTCTTGGAAACTTCCATAACTAGCCATTTTGCTGTAAAATGCGGACAAGCTGCCCCCCCCAACCCGTTTTCTCCAACACCCAATATATTATTTTATGAAGGAGAAAGCAGAATTCTAGAAAATGGAATCATAGAATCATAGGCAGAGTTGGAAGAGGTCTACAAAGCCCCTGAGTCCAACACCTGCTTGGTGCAGGAATCCAAATCAAAGTCGATCTGACAGATGATTGTCTGATTTTTCTCTTAAATGTCTCCAGCATTGGAGCACTCACAACCTTCTAACATACTTGGTTCCACTGCTATACTGCTCTAACAGTTGAGAAGTTTCCCCCCCTGATCTTCAGCTTAAATCGGGGTTCCCTTAACTTAACCCCATTATGACGTGTCCTGCATTTTTGGAATGCCTGAGAACAGAGCCTTCCCCTGGATCACCCTTCTGTCTTCAATCATGGTTTTTAGGGGGCTATGTGAGGTCCTCAGAGCGGAAAGATAAGCTCCTGGATCCTGCAGAGGGCTACATCATGGATCAGTATTCCCTTATAGCAGCCATGTCCAAAGTCAGGCCCAGGGGCCGAATGTGGCCTGTTTTCAAATTTCAAGCAGCCCACAGCCTCTTCTCCCCGCTGGTTCAGCCTGTCATGCATCCCCAACCACTGGATGGAGATGTCAGCTTGCAGTTTTATGGTTTGCCTGCCCTCCCTGCTTGCAGTGTTACGGTTTGTCTGCCCCACCCCCCAGCCACCTGCCCAGCCAACCTGCCCCTAGTTCCATTTCTGCAGCGTCCTCCCAACCTCCTTGCATGTCCTAGAGGCTTATGCAAAGTCCAGCCCAGGGGCCACATGCAGCTGAATGGTCGGCCCCCACACATTTTCACCTCACCAAATCTGGCCCTCCTTGCAAAAAGTTTGGACACCCCTGCCTTATAGGGTTATGTGGCCTGATGTTGTTAGCCCAAAGGATGGGATGGGAAGGAGAAGGATCGTGGTTCTCACACTTTTTGTTGCTCGTCTCTTTCAGAAAACGCCATCCAGGCCTTTGGCAACGGGACGTATCTGAGCTCAGCCCTGGGACCCTCCACCCCTCCGACGACACAGATGCGCAAACAGGAGCGCAACGCCAACAAAGCAGCCGCCACCCTTAGGGAGAATCTCTTTGAACAGCTACAGCCCACCAAGGTAGGCGCGGAGCTCCAGAAAAAGCGCGGGCCAAAATGGTCCGTCCATCCGTCTCCCATTGGGTCGTCCTCTTTTCTCACTGCCTTCCACCTTCCCCTGTGTTATTGTCTTTTCTAGGAAAAGTAGGACAACCTCAGTTTCAACATATATATTTTTTTGCCCCCAGAGGTAGTTCAGGCTTGGTTTAACAGAAGACCCACTTGTTTTTCTTCCTAGTAGGCCAGGGTCTCTGCAAAGCTCCCTTCCGACACCACCTCCTTCCACGAGCCTCTCGTTTACACCAGGGTAGGGCTTCCCTTTACCTCCCTAGGGAGCAAGCGGTTTCCTTTTCTGACACACAGACAGGACGTTTCCACCACAGCATGCCAGCGCTCAACCCCAGGGAAGCCTCGGTCTGCAACACAGGGGGGGAAATGGTTCTCTTAGAGTTCTCCTGATGGAAGCAGGCACATAAACGACCATGCCATGACTGTGTCGCCCACCCTTGACAAGGGATCCATTGTGGTTATGGGAATGCATTCCATATTCATTGTTTCTTGACCGTTTTAAAATGTGTGTATTTTAATGCATTTTGCAGTTTTCTAGTTTCCTTCCTTCCTTCCTTCCTTCCTTCCTTCCTTCCTTCCTTCCACTATCCATCACCCACTCCTTCCTTCCTTCCTTCCACTATCCATCACCAGCTCCTTCCTTCCTTCCTTCCTTCCTTCCTTCCTTCCTTCCTTCCTTCCTTCCTTCCTTCCTTCCTTCCTTCCACTATCCATCACCCACTCCTTCCTTCCTTCCTTCCACTATCCATCACCAGCTCCTTCCTTCCTTCCTTCCTTCCTTCCTTCCTTCCACTATCCATCACCCACTCCTTCCTTCCTTCCTTCCACTATCCATCACCAGCTCCTTCCTTCCTTCCTTCCTTCCTTCCTTCCTTCCTTCCTTCCTTCCTTCCTTCCTTCCTTCCTTCCTTCCTTCCTTCCACTATCCATCACCCACTCCTTCCTTCCTTCCTTCCTTCCTTCCTTCCTTCCTTCCTTCCTTCCTTCCTTCCTTCCTTCCTTATCCCATCCATCACCCACTCCCTTCCTTCCTTCCACTATCCATCACCAGCTCCTTCCTTCCTTCCTTCCTTCCTTCCTTCCTTCCTTCCTTCCTTCCTTCCTTCCTTCCTTCCTTCCTTCCTTCCTTCCTTCCACTATCCATCACCCACTCCTTCCTTCCTTCCTTCCACTATCCATCACCAGCTCCTTCCTTCCTTCCTTCCTTCCTTCCTTCCTTCCTTCCTTCCTTCCTTCCTTCCTTCCTTCCTTCCTTCCTTCCACTATCCATCACCCACTCCTTCCTTCCTTCCTTCCACTATCCATCACCAGCTCCTTCCTTCCTCCCTCCCTCCCTCCCTCCCTCCCTCCCTCCCTTCCTTCCTTCCTTCCTTCCTTCCTTCCTTCCTTCCTTCCTTCCACTATCCATCACCCACTCCTTCCTTCCTTCCTTCCACTATCCATCACCAGCTCCTTCCTTCCTCCCTCCCTCCCTCCCTCCCTCCCTTCCTTCCTTCCTTCCTTCCTTCCTTCCTTCCTTCCTTCCTTCCTTCCTTCCACTATCCATCACCCACTCCTTCCTTCCTTCCTTCCTTCCTTCCTTCCTTCCTTCCTTCCTTCCTTCCTTCCTTCCTTCCTTCCTTCCACTATCCATCACCCACTCCCTTCCTTCCTTCCACTATCCATCACCAGCTCCTTCCTTCCTTCCTTCCTTCCTTCCTTCCTTCCTTCCTTCCTTCCTTCCTTCCTTCCTTCCTTCCTTCCTTCCTTCCTTCCTTCCACTATCCATCACCCACTCCTTCCTTCCTTCCTTCCACTATCCATCACCATCACCAGCTCCTTCCTTCCTTCCTTCCTTCCTTCCTTCCTTCCTTCCTTCCTTCCTTCCTTCCTTCCTTCCTTCCTTCCTTCCTTCCACTATCCATCACCCCTCCTTCCTTCCTTCTTCCTTCCACTATCCTCCAGCTCCTTCCTTCCTCCCTCCCTCCTCCCTTCCTTCCCTTCCTTCCTTCCTTCCTTCCTTCCTTCCTTCCTTCCTTCCTTCCTTCCACTATCCATCACCCGCTCCTTCCTTCCTTCCTTCCTTCCTTCCTTCCTTCCTTCCTTCCTTCCTTCCACTATCCATCACCCGCTCCTTCCTTCCTTCCTTCCACTATCCATCACCAGCTCCTTCCTTCCTTCCTTCCTTCCTTCCTTCCTTCCTTCCTTCCTTCCTTCCTTCCTTCCTTTCTTTCTTTCTTCCTTCCTTCCTTCCTTCCTTCCTTCCTTCCTTCCTTCCACTATCCATCACCCGCTCCTTCCTTCCTTCCTTCCTTCCCTCCTTCCTTCCTTCCTTTGAAACCCTATCACCAACATGGAAATGTAGGCATTTCCAGCCACAAACTGTGTCCAGGTCTGTAGTCGTTTCCATGCCACGTCCTTGCAACATTCAGAGGGGAACCCACCCTTTTCCTCAGCTGCCCCAAACGTCGTCGTTACTTGGCTTGCTTTCTGGGAAGTTGTTATTTGTATGTGGCGGGCGGGAGGGGCAGAATCAGATAAGGTGGCTTTGCAGGGAGAGCTGCCGGGGCTGCTTCCTTCCGTGCTAGGAGCTGAACTTTACCGGCTGTATTGAAGTCCTCCCGAGGCCCAGCAGCTGAGGGATAAGAGAAGCGCTAAGCCGATTAGGGAGCAGTGGCAGGAGGTTTCAAAGGAGACACATCTGAAAACCCTCTCCCGACGTGGAGATAGGGACTTGCAAGATGCAGCAATCTCTCTCTCTCTCTCTCTCTCTCTCTCTCTCTCTCTCTCTCTCTCTCTCTCTCTCTCTCTGTGTGTGTGTGTGTGTGTGTGTGTGTGTGTGTGTCCGCCCTTCTGGAACGAGAGCTCGGGAGCAAAGAGATTTTGCATTAAACCAAGCTTAAACAGTGAACACGTCGAGTTGCAAATCCATGCCACCAAGCGAGAAAAGCAACAGGCCTGACCGGGGGCCAGGTCGTGGCGGACTTTTCTGGGTGTTCCTGGCTTTTGCAGGCTTGGCCGTCTTCTCCCTTGGTGCTGGCTTGTGGGATGGCAACTGGGCGCCACATCCCTGTTGATCCAAATCCACCCTCTCAAGCACCAAGCAGGCAGCATATAGGGCTGTGGCCAGAATCAGGTGTTAGAGATAGCTTTAGAGATCAATAATTACTTTACTTTATATAATTAATTTAAAAAAAAACATTGCATGGAGGCAGCCTTTCTGCATTTCTGAAGCTAGACTTCAAAGGGCCCCTGGGCTTAAACCCTGAAGATCAGTCAACTAAACCCTCCATGGCTTGGGGCCTGAGTGTCTGTTTGCTGCTTATTTCTTGTTTTCATTTATGTAAACCGCCCAGAGTCCCTTCTGGAAAATCGATGTGGTATAAAAATGCAATAAATAAATAATCCCACGGCCACTAAAAACCGCTTCAAATTGCTTGAAGATGCGGTTAATAAAATTGTGTCCCCACAACCAGTGGACTTTAAAGGGGGGGGGGAATGCGACCATACCCACTTAAATGAGTTTTGCAAGCTTATCTCAGTTCTGATGCGGATTTTTAATCGGTACTTGAGTCCGTAGGGACTCAGAAAAGCTGTGTCAAAACCTTTTTGTTCTGCTGTGTTGCGGTGTCCTTTTGAGGACACAAAATATGTAGTTCTTTAAACTGCACCCGTGGGGACACAGGAACCGTGTTTTCAAGTGACCGTTCCAGGGGGGAAATCCACATTTTACTTTGATCTGGATTTTCCGGCTGTGGGATAAAAGCAAACTCCTCTGCATCATCCCGGAAATGAGAAAGGCTTCTGCTACAACACTCTGGCGACTCACATTCGTTGCCGTTGTTTCCCTTTCACTCACTGGCTGCCTCGCAGGCGGAGAGTGAGCTCAAGGGGTCCCCATGGGCCTCTCAGCCGTGCTCCATTAAGACACTTCCAGCAAGCCCGGAAACCATAGAATCATAGACTGATGGAGCTGGGAGGGGCTTACCGGTATAAACGATTGAGCTGGCTGAATAGCTCCATGGTTTAGGAGCCAGAGGTTGGGAGTTCAATCCCCCCACTGGGACTCCTGTGAGTAAAGCCAGCCAGGGTGGCCTTGGGGGCAAGTTGCATAGTCCCAGGACTCAACCCAGGAGAAGGGAAGGGTAAACAACTACTGAGCACTCTCTACCCAGAATACCGCCTTGGAAAGTGAGCATGATAGTGATTGTGATTTTGTATCAGACTTTAAAAAAAAAAAAACTGCTGGCACCAGCTTTTCTTGCCGGATGTGACCTTGTCTTGGTTCGTGGTGCTATGTCCATTTTATCTTGTTATTTTTAGTATTTTCATATTGTATTTTCATATTTATTTGTATTTTATCATGTCTTTTCATTATTGTTTTGTGATTGGGTATGTTCTGGGGTTGTAGTTTGGGCAGTGGCAGGGTTTTTTGGTTTTTTTTTTGTTTGTTTTTTTGGGTTGTTTTTGTGTGTGTGTGTGTGTGTGTTTTGGTGACGTGTTGTACACTGCCCAGAGTTCCCACTGAAAAATTGGGCGGTCAATAAGTATTCAAAAAATTAAAAATAAAATAAAATCAATCCATCAACCAACCAACCAACCAATCAATCAATACCCTGTGAAGAAGTAGTGAGTGTGGTAGCTCAGTGGACTTGAGTACTGAAAACTGTTGGCTACAAAGCTGGCAGCTCAGTGGTTTGAATCCCGGGTGCCATGCAGCGGAGTGAGTTCCCGCTGATAACCCCAGCTCCTGCCAACCTAGCCGTTCGAAAGCATGTCAATGCAAGTAGATAAATAGGTACCACCGTAAAAAGCAGGAAGGTAAAACAGTGTTTCATTTATTTATTTATTTATTTATTTATTTATTTATTTATTTATTCATTCATTTATTTTTACAACTTATATGCCGCCCACTACCCAAAGGTCTCTGGGCGGCTTACAATCAAAGAACTAAAACAGTTAAAACATCAAATATCAATAAATAATTAAAACAATAATAAAAACCTTACACTAAAATTGCCATCAGAAGACCCACCATCTATGTTATGTCAATTAAAAAACTTCAGAAACAGGAAGGTTTTTACCTGGCGCTGAAATGTCATCAATGTTGGCGCCAGGCGGATCTCACTTGGGAGGGCATTCCATAGCTTGGGGGCAGCTGCCGAGAAGGCCCTGTGTCTGCAAGCCATCCCTCTCACCTCCTTGAGGGATGGCTCTCTCAAGAGGGGCCCCTGGCTTGATCTTAATTGCCGGGTAGGTTTGTATGGAAGGAGGCGGTCCTTCAGGTATCTAAGTCCGAAGCCATTTAGGGCTTTATATGTCAAAACAAGCACTTTGAATTGGGCTTGGGCAGCAACTGGTAACCAATGTAGGTTATGTAGAATCGGCGTGATGTGATCCCTGGTGGTCCCACCGCTTACCAGCCGCGCCGCACGATTCTGAACCGCTGAACTGTCTTCAAAGGCAGCCCCACATAAAGCGCATTGCAGTAATCAGCAATAGCATTGCAGCCATGCCTTCCACGTGGCCACGGATTTGAACAACACTGGCTCTTTGGCTTGAATACAGAGATGAGCAGCGCCCCTAAAGTCAGACACGACTAGCACGCATGTGTGTGGAGATCTTTTACCTTTACCTAACTCAGGATTTACTTGAAGGTGAAATGATGATGATGATGATGATGATGATGATGATGATGATGATGATGATGATGATGATGATGATGATGATGATGAATTACCAAGTCAACTAGGTCTTCGTAACACTTTTCCCTGTGCCCCTTTATCTTCCAGGTAGCTGCTGAGGAGAAGCTTTTAAGAGATGCCACTCACCTAGCCTCTGATGCCTCCCGCTCACCCCTGGCACTGACCCTTAACAGCTGGTTGTTCGTGGCGTGCTTGACATCCACCAGTACATTCCTCTTAGTGTCCATGTGAGTTGGAAGTAGCCCGCGCCCAACAGCCGTGCGAATGAACTGCTCTTTGTTGTTGTTTTCAATCTGTGGAACACCGGGGTCAAAAGGTCACGCCGGCCTCCACCTTTCCTCCTCATCCACTTGATAAAGAGAAGAGAAAGGCGGAAGGAAAGTCATCTCACCCTCTTTTCTGTGAACATCTTCCCAAGCGACCTTGTGCTCATCCACAGGAGAAGCTCCAGATCTGCCCTTCCAAGGAATCCTGTGACCCAACACGGGCCCATGTGAAGGACCCGTTCACATCAGCTTCATTCCTTCTTCTTTCCTTTTTTAAAACTGGCAAGTCAATAAAAGTGGCCACCTTTGGTGTGATGATGGCGCAGTCTTATAGGCCACCCTGCTGGACAAGATCTGGCCACCATCTTGAAGACCCTGCCAGCCGTGGTGTGGAAGCAGGAACTTGGAAGTCCCCATTGATCCACACACGCTGAGTCGATAGCAGGATAGCTTCATCAGGTCAATACACCCAGTTTCTTGAAAGGTTGAGCAATTTGGTCTTGAGACTGAACATTAGACAGAAACATTGGACAGTTCCACCTGGCCAACGCTACAGGATTAAGGGTTTTTTCCCCCTTGTTCTCATGGCCATTTGATGAGAAAAGGGATATCTGGATTACCTTTGGGTTTTGCTTTGAAAGTCAATGCTTGTTTTAAGTTTCATGAGAACTGTTGGAAGCAGCAAGCCTGAACTTCTGGCTTCGAAGAAGAAAAAAATCGCCCCTTCTTATCAACAGGTCAGGGACTTGATTCCAGCCGAGCACCTCCAAGGACAAACCCTGCCAGGTCTGGTACTGCATAAGAGAGCAATTGTATATTTACCTCCAAATCTACCATGTCATTGGTTGTGTGTCTTTAGGCTGGGCTGTCCCTTCTAGAGACTTTTTTTACAAGACAGACATGTTTCGCTGGCTTGCTCTCCCAAGAGTTTTTGAGAGGTAGTTTCAGCTGACCCCAGAAACCTGGTTACCTTAATCTGCCCCAGAAAAGAGACACTAAAACAGGAATCTAAAGTGCCAATCCCAAACATTTCTAGTCTTCGGGGTCTAGGAATTTCTGCAGGCGTGAAAAAAAGGCACATTTCATCCATTCATATACCAGCAAGTGTACATTTTCTGCAAAAAAAACAGACACCCAGGAAACTCTGAAGAGGAATTTCACCTCTAGAACACAAGATGACACTCATCGTTACCACTCAGACGCACATATGAACAATCCTTTCAAAGAAGCACAGTGTTTGAGCAGAGGAAGGATGATAAAGCAAGTTTCATCTGCGGTGATGGCTCAATCCTGGCTGATTCAGAGAGGCAAGTCATCTGTTGAAGGCACAATCAACAGAGGAAGAAGTGTGAACTGAGGAAGGTGGTTCAACAGCATCGGATCACAACCCCTCCCCACCCTCCATCTTCCAAACCACCTGTGAAATGTGTTACAGGCCCCACAAATGGTAGTGGTTGCTGAGGACCAGTCTGAGTTAAAGTACAACACAACATTTTGGCCATTACTCAACACTACTCTTCCATATTGTTGGAACAAAATCAAGGAGCTAAAGAGCTGTAACATAAATCATTGTGGCAAATTGCCTCTAATTAACAAGTCACCGCTCACATCTTCATCATACACCAAGACCCACAACAGACCAGTGACCAGGGATTTGAGCAGTGACTTGTGAATCATCATCAGCTGACTAATAGGATTCTCCAACATCCTGTTGGTCAACTGCTGCTGATTCTGGAGAAACGTATTGGTCAACTGCTATTGGTTTCTATAGTCTACCCTGGTGAGAAATAGCAACAGGATTTCACTCAGGGCATCTAAATCCATTTACCGTCAATCATGTTAGATTGCCACTGCTCTCTTCCGCATAGGATAACCCTGGCCTCTCCTCCTCATATCTACATTCCAAACCAGTCAAGGTCTCTAATACTGGAGCTGCAGGCAATATGTTCTTCCCTTTTCTCTTCACTGTCCCGTTGCCTCATGTGCATCAGGAATCCTACATGGACAGCCAACGTGTTAGATGGGGTACATGCGCACTCAACCTTGAAACCCAGAAAATGCTGATGAGGTCACACCGGAGTGTGAGCTCATTCCAGAGCATTGGCAGAACAAGGTGAAAAGTGTTGCCCTATAAGCAGGAAATGTGACAGTAACTGACCGGCAGCTGCATCCTAATTTGTACCACTCCCAACTCTCTCAACGAGCCCTGCATTTGTGTCCACGCTTGGGAGCCTTATCTTGTTGGACTCGAACCCTCGGAATGGTTATGCTGGCTGGAGTCTCCAACTTCTGGTTTTTCTAGACCCACTCGACCAATGCAACTGTGCAGTCAAGAATATCACACAGTCCAAGTGATGGTCCCCACAAAGAACTTCCACAGTTCCACACTTATGAGTTGCACCCCTGCGTCCTTGGCCACATTTGCAGAGGAACTTGGGAGTGCATTGCTCAGGGTGCCACGCCACTGTATCGGCATCCCTAGAAATAACACACTTTTGTTTCATGGGACTCTTTGGCTTAAAGTTTAAGAAAGGAAACAAAAGAAAATAACAACAATAATAAATAAGCTAGAAATATTGCAGTGCCTTAAAAACTGACTGCTCTATTTTCATTGTGAGCTTTCGTAGTCAAGTCCCCTTTCTCAGACATGATGTGCTGAGTTTATGCAAGCATGCCTGAGGAAGTGGACCTGTCCACAAAAGCTCACATGAAAATATAGCAGTTAGTCTTTTAGGTGCCACACAACCTTTTTCTTTTCTTTAAATACTTTTTCTTTGGTTTTCCCCTGGTTTTGTTTATGGTGGTCCACACCCAGAGGGTTCAGGTTCAGCTTCAGCTTCAGGGCTGGCCTACATGTGGAATGGCCTTATTCTCCAAGCAGTAAGTGAATGATGAAGCTGAGTCATTCAGAGGTGCTGTTTTAAATCAATCCCATTACACAAGGCAAGCATTCTGATGATGTTTTGTACATTTCCTGCTTTGGGATTAAGAGGAACCCAACGATTTTTTCCTCTCGGTGTTTTCTTAGTGCTTCTTCACTCAATCGGTGGAGATTCGGGTTGGAATTTTAAAACAAAAAAGACTAACACTAGGAAACGATTGATTTGACTAAATTATGAAAATGTGGACTCGGGACTGAGAATTAGTAAAACTGGTAGAGTTTTAAAATATGATCGCTTTGGGAGCAATCGGAATGATTTTATTCACTGGATGGTTATTATCCCTGATAGCAGGAAGTGAATGGATAAAATTGAGCAAAGGGTGGGTACTTTTTAGATCAGCCGTAGGGCTGCAGCGAATGGGAATGGGTTTAGTTGCATGTTATTGATCTCATTGGCAGATCATGTTTCTCAAATGTAATTTGGGGCTGAGCTACATCTTCCCCCTTTGGCCTTTCCTCCCCAAACCCTGTGGATTGGCCTAGTAGACCAACAACCAGAGTCAGTCCATTGAACCAATGGAACTTATGGAGGAGTTTACTCTCAACCATCACCACCAGCCCCAATGGCCACCACGTCAATGGGCCCAGTCTAGTTTCAATTTGTTGTGCCAGGAAACAGAAACCCAAGGGAATGAGAGAGAAAGGCAGAGAGAGGGGGGGAGAGAGAGAGAGAATGGGGGGAGAGAATGGAGGGAGATCTCAGAAATCATGAAAACGTCAAATAAAATATGGTAGAGAAAGATAAAGGATTAAGGGATTCCAAGACAAATTTATTATCTTCAGGGCTACAGTCTATAGGAAGCAGAACTGTACTATGAACATTAAAAAGCCAGAGGCAAATCATTTAAGAACATAAGAAGAGCCCTGTTGGATCCGGCCAAAGGCCCATCTAGTCCAGCTTCCTGTATCTCACAGTGGCCCCACCAGATGCTTCTGGGAGCGCATGAGACTAGATTTCTGTCTCCTGATCCCACTCCCCTGCGTCTAGCCCTTGAAGTACCCCGGTTTTAAGCCTGGAGATGACACCTCTCCATTATGGTTTGTCCTCCAGGAGTCTGTCCAATCCCCTTTTGAAGGCATTTTTGGTGTGTGTGCATGCAAGGTCTGACTGGTGTGGGTGGGAAGGCGCAGAGCCTTTGTAAGACATTTTGCTGCCTGAAATGATGCAACGGATGGTTCCATCCATGCGCCAGCTGGGCCACCCCCGGGGCTGACTCTACTTGTAAGAGGCCGAGGGGAGATATGAACCCCGCCGCCGCCGCCACTGGCACTGAGCTATCCAGCCAGGTGGAGGTGGAGGAGGTCAAAAAAGCTATTTAAGGTCCAACTATAGAAGGCTCAAACAATACATTTGTATGTTTCACATTTTGGGAGAGAGAGACTTGATTTTTAAGTAACAAATGCAGGGGAGCTGTATGTCGCATTTAGGAAAGGTACTTTAAAAAAATTGCACTCCCTATTCCAGACCCAACACTAAAGTCAGAAGTCCCTAGTAGTGTGTTAGGAAGGAAGGAAAGAAGGACCTTGGAAAGGAAAGAAGGATCTTGTGATGGGTAGTGGAAGGAAGGAAGGAAGGAAGGAAGGAAGGAAGGAAGGAAGGAAGGAAGGAAGGATCTGGTGATGAACCCTATCATCTTCTTCAGAGAGTAAACAAGTCCCTGTAAAGGAAATGGGCTGCCCTCCTACCCCCAGTAAAGCAACTCCGAGTGCCTCATCAGATGGGGCAAGATGTAGCGCCCCCTTCAAGGGAGCTGTTGTCCCACAGGGCTTATGCCCCTTTGTGTTCAGGGTCCTCTTCAAAGCCAACACCCGTAGCTCTCTCCTCTAGACTTGAGGCTTCCAGAGAGCACAAATATTAATGGACCAAGGGTCATTCAGGGTTATGGGTGCCTATCACCACTCCCAATCCCATCCATGCAGACTGATTTTGTAGACTTGAGCCCTCACCAGAAAAAAAAGGCAAAGAGCCTTTAAATACTGCCTGACATTACAGCATTTTCATTACTGGATGTAGACTTCTAGCCTTTCTTTCTTTCTTTCTTTCTTTCTTTCTTTCTTTCTTTCTTTCTTTCTTTCTTTCTTTCTTTCTTTCTTTCTTTCTTCCTTCCTTTCCTTTCCTGTTTGCTTGTTCCAACCCATCCATCCTTCTTCCTTTCTTTCTTTCTTCCTTCCTGTTTGCTTGTTCTTTCAACCTTTCCATGCTTTCTTTCTTTCTTTCTTTCTTTCTTTCCTGTTTGCTTGCTCCAACCTTTCCATACTTTCTTTCTTTCTTTCTTTCTTTCTTTCTTTCTTTCCTGTTTGCTTGCTACAACCCTTCCTTTACTTTCTTTCTTTCTTTCTTTCTTTCTTTCTTTCTTTCTTTCTTTCTTTCTTTCTTTCTTTCTTTCTTTCTTTCTTTCCTGTTTGCTTGCTCCAACCCTTCCTTCCTTCTTTCTTCCTTTCTTTCTTTCTTTCTTTCTTTCTTTCTTTCTTTCCTGTTTGCTTGCTCCAACCCTTTCTTTCTTTCTTTCTTTCTTTCTTTCTTTCTTTCTTTCTTTCTTTCTTTCTTTCTTTCCTGTTTGCTTGCTCCAACCCTTCCATTCTTTCTTTCTTTCTTTCTTTCTTTTTCTCTGGGGTGGGATATTTTTTCATCTCAGGGGAATACACTGCTCCCTGGAGCCATTAAATCAATCCCTTTTTTGGTGGTGCCGTTTTCCAAAGGTGTCTAGTGTGCAGGACCTACACCCCTCCACCTGGAGCCCTTTGTCATCTTTGGCCAGCTCTTTCTGACACACGCCTCCTCTCTTTGAACTGTTTCCTTTCTATCTACCTTTACAAGCTCATCGTTTGGGGCATGGTGGAGGCCCCACAGATGTCAGGAACGAAACCTTTGACTCCTGAGTCCACCAAAGCTGTCCATCCCCTTGTCTACATCCTGACAATGTACTGTATTTTTCCTTCGCTGACCCCCCCATGTATAAGATGACCCCCCACTTTTCCATCCCAAAATTACAGTTTTGCAGCCACGCGAAGTGGTCTCCGTGGCTTAATTCTGTGGATAAGGCAGCCTTCAATTTTAGTCTAACAATTTTAGACAAAAGGATACGGTAGTCTTATACATGGGAAAATGCAGTATATTCTCACTTGGGGTAGAATAGATGTTCACAATTATCTGTGTAAAAAAAAAAATCAGCCACAGAATGACAATTTCTCTATAACTCTCCTGCTACAAACAATAGCTGTGGATCGCTTCCTCGTGTTGTTGGATGGAGACTGTCCATCCAGCAACCATTGGATGGACATCACCATTACTCTTCTCCTAAATTGCTGGTACTATACTCTTTTGTTTACGCTGCATTTTGAATCTCTGAGGGTTCACGGTTCTTCTTTGGCTCTGCAGTATTTTGTTTCTCTGCTGAGATGTTGCTGCCATCCTTGTTCTGTCAAAGGGCGAGTAAAACGTCCCTTTTCCGAAGCCAAGGACTATGTTTCTACAAGCCGTGAGTTTCTCACCAACACAGACCCGACACGGGGACCTCCCCGAAGAAAACCTGATCAATTCGTCCAAAATTTGGGCTCTCTAGAAAGACAGTATTTGGGAGGAACCAGCGAAGTGTTCTGGGCTTCTTGTGGTGGCCTACATCTATAGCGTCTAGTTGTCCATCCCTTTGGAAAATCCCCTCAGACACACACAGACGCACCTGTGTTTCTACAGAAGAAGGAGACATTCAGAAAAACAACTTTTCCCCCATTTTGCAATAAGACAAAACACACAACTCTTTGTCACACCCTGGAGAAGGAGGGTGCTACTCAATGATTGTATGTTCAGGGGTTTATAGGGGGGAGGCAGCTACCTTTTGGGATCTAATCTGTACTTACTGTTATGTATCAGTATTCCAAAAAAAGCACATTCACACACACACACAAACACAAACACACACACACACAAATGTACCCGAAATAAAGCAGATGTGCATTTTTCCTGTATATGTGACTATATTGTTTATTAATTTGTTCAAATAATTTATATGTCGCCTTTCTCCCCAAACTCCCCAAACTCTGGCTCCGCAGTCAGGTACCCAACCCACTGAGTTATCCAGCCTGCTGTTTTTCATATAGGGTCATGCAATGTGAGCCCTCTTGTTGACATAGGAATTTGAATTTTCTTTTTCAAAACTAAGCACGTGCATTAACAAAAACGAGACCTTTTATGGATGAGTGGGGGAGTCACTCGGGGCTTTGTTTGGTCAGACTTCTGGAACAGGACAGAGAGGATGCAATAGAAAAAAAAGGGTGGGGGAGCTAAGATGGTTGATCCTTCCTGTGCCTCAGATACAACAGGACAAGGGTTGACAGATGGCAGAGAAAGTTGCCAGGCAGGATCCATGCTGGAGAATCACTGCAAACAATCTCTCAAAATAAAAATAAAAAGGACAAGAGGGGTTTTTGCATCGACTGTGTGTGTTTGTGTCCCCACCCAGTTTTCATGGTGATTTATGAGGAACTGCTGAAGGCCTTCTGAATGGCCTTGTTGTGTGACCGGTTTTCTCTTCTCAACTCCTTGCTGGCCTCTTACAACTACTGCGCCTACTGACAAACAAGCACAAATGCTGTTTTACACAATGCCTGCATGGTGCAATAATACTGGTTTTATCCCACCTTAAATGTGATAGTACCCTCCTAAGGAATCCTCAGATTTGTAGTTCCATGAGGGGCTTTGAGTTCTCTGAGGAGTTTTGGGGAGCGTGTTAGAATTCTATTGCAGGCAATGCCGAGATAATAACAATCTTGCATGCACTAACACTGCATAACATTGGGTGGGGCTTATCACAACCTATGGTATTGTTTTCTACCACATATTCTTTTTCCCATCTCTAGCTTCCTGTTTGCTCGCTTTGCTTCCCTTCTTTTTTTATTATCTGTCTCTTCTTTTGACTTGTCACCATATAGCAGCTATGGAGGATATCTCTCCCACATTGCACAAATCCCAACTCCTCATTTCCCCCCTTTTATTCTTCTGATTGTAACTACTGATCACAGCTGTAACTATAGAAACCTTTTCTTTTTCCTACCTGAAATGCTTCTAGAGTGATTTTAACACATACCTGTAAGGTGCTAGTTACTATGAAAGGGGCTGAATTACTGAGACTTGAGCACTTATTTCACACTTTCTCTGTGCAGTTGTTTTTATATCTCACACTCTGCTAACTATGAAAAGAATTAACTAAATTTTCCATTCGGTTATGGACCCAGGCAAACAGATGGCGTAACTTTGCTCAGAGAGATAGCTAACGAGTACTTTTTTCAGGTTTTATTGTTGTCCAGGTATTGCAATTCCCACCCAAAAACTAAATCGCATACTTGCCGAAGAGAACAAGGGTTGCATGACTGTATAGAAACTGAGGAATCAGAAACAGATGCAGAAGCTGAGGTGAGTTGGCAAGATAAAATATTCAGTAGCAAAGACACTGATTTGTGAGAGCACATCAGACAAGCAGATGGTATGTATATATAAATGAATATAAAACTGCTGAAGAGATGCTAGATGCTCTAGAGAAATTCTTCAACATTACCCATTTTAAATTACAAGGCATTTAGATCAGGGAGCTCGCAAGATTGAGGCTTAATTCTAAAAGAGACTGTGGTTGGAGGGTCCATGGGGGGGTTGCTCATCCACCATAAACAGGATATTGACATATACCTACACATACCCAGCCATTCCATTCTCTCCCCCACCCCCCGAACATCCCCAAAGTAGACCCGCTTCCTTCCAGGTCCTGAGGCAGGAAACTCATGAGACCCACCTGGCAACTAGCTCCACTGAGAACCATGGAAATAGTTCTCCATGGAAATTGGGAAAGGGAAACAGGCTTCCAGTTCCCATTGGACAAAGAGCTATGAAAAAGCTTCTCTAGAGCCTTCATAGCTCCATGTTCCTTCCCTTTTATCGTGGCCTCCTGGCTGGGCTTCACAGTTCTCTGGCACACGGTTTGGGAACCTCCAGGCTAGAGGGTCCATGGAGATATTGACCACACACAGTAGGAGGAATCTGACTCCTCTAGTCCAAGGGTAAGGAGAATGCACAGTTGTCCAGATGCTGTTTAACTGCTGCTTCCATCCAATGAAGTCTGGAGAGTAAATAATGAGGTATAAGGAAAGTTGCAGGCCAATACTACCTACAGGCCACCCCTTCCATCTCTAAGCTATGTTTAAACATTTGAAAGGATGTCATATTGAAGAGGGAACAGGTTTGTTTTCCATGGCTTCAGAGACTAGGACTCGGAGCAATGGTTTCAAACTACAGGAGAAAAGTTTCCATATGAACATTAGGAAGAACTTCCTGATGGTTAGAGCTGTTCGGCAGTGGAAGATGCAACCACGAAGGAGGGTGGTGGAGTCTCCTTCTTTGGAGGTTTTTAAGCAGAGGCTGGATGGCCATCTGTCAGAAATAGCATGATGGGGGTTCCTGCATGGCAGGTGATTGGACTGGATGGCCCTTGAGGTCTCTTCCAACTCTATGATTCTATAATTCCATGATTCTAAGAAAAAATAACCTTGGATGTTATTCGCCTCTTACCCTATTCAAGGAAGATGGAATTTAGAGGGACCCAGGGTGGGGGTCTCCCTCCTGCTTGCTCCAGAAGTGCTTGTCTGAGATGATGTCCTATGAAATATCCCTGTTCTAGAAGACTTAGGGTACAACCGATGGCCATGCAATGCCAATGCAAGGCACTGAGCTAGACTGAGCCCTCCTCTTTCCGATTTTAATTCCTTGCAGCATGGTTTCAGAAGGAGCGCACTGGCCATCTGTCATCACAGGCTGCAGGAAAAATTATAAATCCATACCCCGTTGAGCTTTGGACCTTCTCCAGATCTTGAGGGGGAAATCACCATTTTTGGTCTTGGGTTCACAGAAACCCTCAGTCAGGGCGGCACTGGGGAGCTGTAGATCAGAACAGTAATTCTTCCAAATTCTACTGAGCCTTCCTTCCTGGGGAAATCTCCTCCAAGGTGGCAAAAAAGATCTAAAGCAGAGACATTTTGTGAGACACGTTGCAGCCTCAAGGAAGACACAACCCCCCTTGGAGCTGCTGCCTTTCAACAGATCAAATAAACTACCCATTCTTTATTTCAGAGAGACAGAAGAGTCACAGTAAAAATAATGCAAGCCTGCCTGTCTGTGTGTCTAAAGAAGTGGCTTCCAACCCACAAAAGTGCACCCTGCAATGAGTGTTGTGTCAGTCTCAAAGTGTGCAGCTGCTTACATACCTACCCTTGGTAGCAGTCTCTGGGCAGTTTACAATTTAGTTATGTGGTCTAGGCATTGATCTCCCTTCCCCACAGCAATTTACCAACCTCAGAAGGATGGAAGGCTGAGTCAACCTTGAGCCAGCTACCTGAGCTGGTCAGGATTGATGTCAAGTTGTGAGCAAAGTCATCACTGCAGTACTGCCGTTTAACCACTGCTCCAGTGTTCTTCTCCTGCTGTTTTGTTTTGGTCCATTTTTCTCCTATACACTATATGATGTGTTTCACAACCATCTTGACACTAAGGCCTGTGAAGGATTCTGGTGATTGTGCACTGCAAACTCAAGGCTAAGAACTAGACCCAACCTTTGACCACAAACCACAAACTCTAGAAATCCTGGCCAGCCCAGTCAGAGGTGATGGCTTCTGGGGGGATTTATTTAAAGAACATCTGGGGATGGAAGGTTGGCCACCACTGCTCCACAGGGGGCCAGTCCCTCAGAGGCACTCCAGTCATTTTTGGCAAGTGGGAGAACACATCCCTCAGAGGCCAGATGTGACTGTTTTGGTTCCCAGCAGTTGACAGTGAGAGGCTCTCAAAGCAGAAAGCTTGGGCAGTGGGGATGAGCTTCCCTGAGAAAGATGGTGAGCTACTGACCCTCCGGCATGCTTTACATAAGAACATAAAAACATAAAGGAACAACCTTGCTGGAGCAGGCCACAGCCTATCCAGTGCAGCATTCTGTCTCACACGGTGGCTCACCATTGACTTCAGATGATTCCCAAGCAGATGTCTTCCGCTGCTTACAATTCCCTACAAATGTCACTGAGAGATATCCTGCCTCTCTCTCCAACCCGGAGGTTGTCCTTAGGCATTCATCATGATAGCCATGGATCCCCTTGTTCTCCATGAATTTGTCCAATCCTTTCTTAAAGCTGTCAAGGCTGACAGCTGTCACCACTTCTTCTTCTGGCAGGGAGTTCCATAGACCAGTGATCCTCTGGGTGAAAAAGGACTTTCTCTTATTTGTTTGAGATCTAGCACCCCAAAGTTTCATGGAGTGCCCCCTAGTTCTAGTGTTGTGTGATAGAACCCAGCCTGATTGCTTTGTTGTACTTAGGGCGAAAGGCATCGTTCAGAGGTAGAACCCACCTTTTTAGGGTGACCCCAAAGACATCCCCAAAACAGAGATAGCTTTTCCCCAAAGGAGAAGAGAAAAAGAGGCAACAATTTGCATGAAAAGGCGTCGATTTATCATATCGATTTATATGTACAGCTGGAAGCTCATTAGAACGTAATATCAACCCATCTCACCTGGGAGGAAAATTATGTCATCAGGTGACTCTCTGTGCGCCGGCTGTCGAGACAGCTGTTCAAATACTGCTAACTACGGGTGATGGGGAACTTCATGGCCCCTGAACTCCTTCTTTTATCTTCAAAGAAAGCCCCCCCCCCCCCGGTTTCCTCCTGGCGTTGCCACTCCTTCTGCTTGAAAACATCTAAGGGCATTTATACACGACCCCTAAGCTCCGCCGCAAATGGCTGCAAGGTCCGGACCTTAAAAATGTTTACCCACCAGCTCCGGACTTTGCAGACAATTAAGTGCGAGCCCGCCCACTTTAGCGCGACCAAACAGCAGTTTTCTTGTACCTGGTCTTTGATGGTGACAAATATTTGATCCGGTGTAAGGATAGTGAGTGCGGGGCTCTCCTGGCTTCTGTTTGTTCTTTTTTTGTGCCCCGCCCCTTTAAGAGATCTGAATGCTGCAGGGAACAAAACGGAGGTAAACCGGCAGTCTTTTCTTTCTTTTTTCTCCCTCCCTCAGGCAGCCAGCAACCAGGAAGTGCCGAGGGGGGTGGGGACAGAGGAAGACAGAGGAAGAGCAACGAACCCCTAAGATCTCTGGTCCGAATTTAAGTGGCCAGCGGATCTTAGGGGTTGTGTAAAAAGGCCCTAAATGACTTTACTGTTGCCTTGAGTAGGCCCCAGGTGGAATGAGGCAAGGAGTGTCATTTCACCAGAGATGGGCATGAATTTTAAATAATGAATGAAACATTTATTTAAAATCACTAATTCAATGATTTGAATTCATATTCATATTCATATTGCTCCAACGAATACAACTTTACAATTTTTAGCCATTTTTAATTCATGGTTCTTCCCCAATCTTTAAGTGTATAACTTGGATGTCCGAACCCCAATCTTTACCAAACTTAGATGGGTTGTAGCAGAGAGTTGGAGGAAGATTCTCCATGGAGTCTCTGGGTTCCCGGGATGTGCATTTTAAAGGGTGTTTAAAAGACAAAATGATACATCAATTTGTCAGAGAAAAATTGTCTGTTCATTATTCATGATTTGTCGTCATGTCAACATGGATGGCCATTTTTCTGATTCGTGCCCATCTCTCATTTTCACAGATGCTTGATTCCACTTTAGCATCCATGTCGCTACGCCACACACTCCCCTGGGATTTGTAGTTTGGGAGGCACTTCAAAGTCTCTTCTGAACTAAAGGAGAGAATTCTAAGCATCTCAGAAATTCAGTAGGATTTCACTTGCATCACTTGGCCTGGCTGGGTAGTCTTGACTTGTTCCATGATGTTTGCTCCGAACAGGTACTGATAGCTGCCTCCCACTGTCCCCAAGAGTCTAGAATGAGACTCACAAATTGGCAATTCTTCATTATTCCAAGTGCTGAAACATTTATATTCTGTAACTGGTTCGAAGTGTCTGTTGCACGCACACGAAATGGAAGTGGCAGGAAGATGTCACCCGCTTGGCTGATTAGTTACCCGCTGAGAGCGTCTCGTGCAGGCTAACAATAAAAAGGCTTTCATCACAGCCTACCAGGAATAACAGCGAGAGACCTTGGCTTTCAGTAGCCCTTGGCCTGCAACTGTTCTTCCTTGGCCTGACAGGCTGCTGCCTTGTCTCGTCCCTAAAGGTGCAAAAGAGAGCGACTAAAATGATTACTGGGCTGGGGTACCTCCCTTATGAGGAAAGGCTAAAACATTTGGGGCTCTTTAGTCTGGAAAAAGGGCGCCTGAGGGGGGATATGATTGAGACGTACAAAATAATGCAGGGCATGAGTCAAGTGGATAGAGGGAAGCTCTTCTCCCTCTCACAAAATACCAGAACTAGGGGACATCCACTCAAATTGAGGGCTGGGAGAGTAAGAAGAGACAAAAGAAAATATTTTTCACCCAGCACGTTGTTAGTCTGTGGAACTCCCTGCCACAGGATGTGGTGATGGCATCTGGCCTGGATGCCTTCCAAAGGGGATTGGACAGATTCCTGGAGGAAAAAAGTCCATCACAGGTTACAAACCATGAGGGAGATGTGTAATCCCCAGGCTTAAAACCGGGGTAATTCAAGGGCCAGATGCAGGGGAGTGGTATCAGGAGACAGAGATCGAGTCTCATGCGCTCCCAAACGCATCTGGTGGGGCCACTGTGAGATACAGGAAGCTGGACTAGATGGCCCTCTGGCCTGATCCAGCAGGGCTCTTCTTATGTTCTTATGTTCTTATGTTCACTGGGCAGCAGCTTCTCCTGTGAATGGCAGGATGTTTTGGGGACCCAACTATGTGGAATGACGGCTGATTGGGAATACCTTATTTCCAAGGTGAGAACACCCATGCAATTGCCTGGGAGGGTTACCCCCAACTTTCAAGCTGAGGTCTTGGGGGGAGGGGTTAAGAACGATGTCAACAGTTTCAGAGGAGGGCAACAAGGGGAAATCAGGGGACTGGAAACCAAGTCCTACGAGGAAAATTTGAAAGAGCTGGGCCTGTTTAGCCTCAAGAGATGAAGAGTGAGAGAGGATGGGATAGCACGTTTCAGAGACAGAGGAGGGGCAGGATCTGATCTCAATCATCCCAGAGTGCAGGACTCGTAATAATGTGTTCAAGTGACAGGCAGCCAGGTTCAGGCTGAACATCAGGAAAAACTTCTTAACTGGAAGAGAAAGTACAACGGAACCAATGACCTCAATGGGGTGGTGAGTGCTCCTACGTTGGAGGCACTCAAGGGGAAATGGACCACCATCTATCAGATCTGCTTGATCTGGGTTCCTGCCTTAAGCAGGGGTTTTGACACAATGGCCTTAGAGGGCCCCTCCTACTCCATCCTTCTCTGGTTCTGCGAAATGGTTTGGGGTGCCCTGGGGCTCCAGATGAGGAATGTGATTCTTCTGATTGACACGACTGGAGTGGGATGATACAGTATGTGACTCTTGGGATACCTACCTCTTCCCCTTGCCAGCTCTCATCAGGGATCACTAAGCTGGTGAGAAAGTGTTTGAATATGCCTGGTGCTTGCACATGACTGGGGTACCAAAGGGCCTGGAGAGAGGAGGACAGGGCTGGGGAGAGAACCAGCACTTCCATGGGCCTGGGTCCACCATACCCTTGCGAGCAATTCAGGGAGTCGAATGCCTTAAACGTTTGGCTTATGAACCACCCCATACCACTTCAAGTATTCTCTGGGTTGTTTACAGTTTGATTACAGTATGCAGGCTACACATTGCCCCCCACCTCCCCAGCAAGCTGGGTACTCAATTTACTGACTTCGGAAGGATGGAAGGCTGAGTCAACCATGAGCCGGCTACCTGGGATTGAACCCCAGGTCGTCAACACAGTTTTACCTGCAGGACAGGCATTTAACCACTGTGCCATGGAGCTCCTGCCTTGTGCCTGTTTCTACCATCATCTGGTCCAAAAAGTCATTCCAGTGATGACCCAATGGTTGGGGTCCTGGTCTCTGGTTTAGATCAGAGTAGCACCTGCTGAAGCCCATCCCCATTCACATGTATGTTAGGTATCCATCTGCCGGGTAGAACTTTCAGAATTGAAAAGTGTGGGGATTGTAATCCCAAATATCCAAGCCTCCCATCCCTACCAGTGACCTGATTCTGAATGAGACACATTCTGAAGGAGATCTTGCACCAGAGGAATGATTTTGCAAACCTAATGAAAACTCAGACAGCAATCATGTTGCAACAGAGGCTCTCCATCTTTGGGCACAGTGGTAGAAGTCATGGTCCTCTGGAAAAGACCGCCATGTGGAGAAAGGTGGAAGGGAGCAGGGAAAGAGGAAGACCAAATAGGAGGTGGACTGACTCCCTAAAGGAAGACACAAACTTGGGTTTGCAAGAGCTGCGTTGAGGACAAGATATTTTGGAGAGCGCTCATTCATTCGTCAGTTGAAGGAGACGTGACGGCGCAGAACAAGAAAGGAATCCAAAGTTGGAAGCTAAAGGGTTTTCTAAAGGCAAAACAAATCATCTACCTGTAGTTCTCCTCAAAAATACCTCTCTGCTCCCCCTTCCTGAGCAGGAAGGATTTGATCCTTCCAACACGTGCATGTTGCTTGCCCTTAATCACAGGGAAAATTCTCTTTGAGCTTAGAGTTGCTCAGTGCTGTGCAATCCTTTTTTAAATGCTGGATTTGTCCTTTCGCCCAATCCTCCCTCTTTACCCAGCACCGAGCCCTTGGGCCCCGAGGCTTAAGCAGCTCGATCCATCTTTCCTCAGCCAGCTCAGGCTGGGCCACAAATGTCACCACCGCCTCCGAAAAAAATCTTCCAAGGAAAAGCAGAACCTGGAGGTTTTGTGGCTGAGTTCCAGGTTCGGTATTACAAGCCGCGTCGGAGGAAGAGTTGGAGGAGGAGGAGGAGGCAGCATCTTCAAACAAGTGGACACCTCTCCCCTGTTTACGGTTATTAACATGTTGTCCCGGCTTCCTTAGCACCAAGACAGATGATGCTCGCCCAGAGGCAGAAAGCGCGGAATTAGCTGTGGCGGGGAAGGCAGTTCAAAGCCCTTCTCGGCGAAGAATAAAGGGAGTAGAGCGCAGCTCATTAAAATGAGAGCCCTTGGTGGAGAAAGCAGGGAACCAAACGTTGGAAATCTGTGTTTCCCCAGCTTTGGGGTGGGAGTGAGTGAGGTGCCAGTCGGAATCCCACCAGAGTCCAAGTAACACCTCTGGAATCTCAGAGTAGCTCAGCACAGATGTGCATGACGGAGGAAAAGGATCTAGTGAACACAAACAACTCTTTGACAGTTACTTCACGTCCACTCTTGTCCCGGGAGGAAGTTTGTTGCGTTTTAATGTCGGTCGCAGTCACGTGGTCTTCTTGCGGTTCTGTCCCTGTTCCCATGTACGCACGGGTGTGATTGATGATACCGGCATGACTGTTTCTGCACATCCTCATTCCATGATGAGATGTTAAATTCCATGCCTTTGTTCTCTGGGTTTTTTTTTTTTTTGGCCCGACCTTCCGTTTTTCAATGTTTCGATTCTCCGAAGCCTTGCCTTCAATGCGTTACGGAGCTAAGTTTGAGGCATTTGTCTTTTAATCTCTCTGTACTGCATTGCTGACTCCATAGGGAATGTACTGGCGAATGGCACGTCACGCTCCTGCCACTAGATGGAGAATGGCACGTTGCGTGATGAGCTTTACCTCACGGGCACTCGTATCGGAACGAGAAGCGTGATGAGCAGATTCCCGAGGCCAGGGAGGGGAATCTCTCATCCCACTTAGATCACAGTTCAGGGGGCATGGTCGGGACGAACTCCCCTTGTCCTGCAATGGACGTGCAGTTAGATTTCTTTGTACCGGTCCCCAGAAGGACCATGAACAGCAATGAGATGGATGTGAAGTATCAGCCTTTGTTTTCAAAGACTAAGAGGAGGAGGGTGTTTACAACATGAGAAAGATTGAGAAGATCTCCGAGGAGTGTGGAAAGGGGCCTGGGGTCAAGTCGGGAGGGGGTGGAACCCCTGACTCTGGGTTTTGGTGATGTCCATCCATCCATCCATCTACCCATTCATCCACCCATCCATCTCCATTCAGTAGGTTAAATTGGTACCTTTTCTGGGTCATAGCTACCACCCGGCATGGCCAGTGTCTTTGCTAAGAGTTGTAATTCCAGAAAGGAGCTCTTGAAACCCTCTACCTATTCCATTAAAAGTTTCCATTTTTTAAATTTTTTTAAACTTATTTTTTCCATTTTTTAGATAGGTACCCCGACGTAAGAGTAGTTCGACTTAAGAGCATACATTCGGAATGGATTAAATTCGTAAGTCAAGGTACCACTTTAAAATAAAAATAACCTGATCCGGCCTGCGGTCCGCCGAACCGGCTCGCAAGCACTGGAATGAACCTGCGGGTTGCTGAACCGGCCCGCGGGCTGGCAGGAGGGGGAAAAATGATTGGGCTGTGTGCCGCCGAACCAGACCATGAGCACCGGAACTGACCCATGGGCCGCTGAACTGGCTGGCAGGCCAGCAGGAGAGGGGGGGAAACAAAGCCGACCAGTCCACGCTACAGCTGGTAGGTGGGCCACGTAGTCGGCAGTAATAAAATAAAATAAAATAAAATAAAATAAAATTTACCCGATCCAGCCCGTGGGCTGGCAGGATTTAAAAAAAATAAAAAATAATAAAAATAATTTTAAAAACCCTGACCGGTGGGGGTCAAAAAAGAAAAAAAGAAAACGAACCTGAACTAAAATGAATTATGAAACAATTTTTCCTAAAAAATTGTTTTTTAATTAAGGAACTGAACCAGACCGGAAAACGAAATGAACCGAAACAAATCGCCATTTTTTCGGTTTCTGCCCATCTCTATTTGATGTAACTCGGTTTTGACTTGGCAGCACATTAACACATACACTGCTGTTTTTAAAGTGACATTTGCTGCTCTTATACACACTTATAATATTTCTCTTCTTCCTCAGCTCCTCCATGGAGCCAAGGAAATGTTAAATTTGCTGATATCCCGAAGGGGCTGTCTTCATAATATAGGCAAGTTAGATAAGGAAGGTTCCCTTTGGTTTGTTTCCACCAATCATATGTATTGGAAACAGACCACAAAAGCAATTATCCTACCCATACCAAAAAAGGTAGAAGCCCCTGACAAGCCAGAAAGATGTGATAAGACTATTCAGGAGACTGGCGGACTAATTCAAGAAAAACATTATCTGATCACGGTCTTGAGGAATAAACAGGTTCAGCCCTGCAGCAAACTAAATAGTGAGCTAAATGCCTGTGTAGTCAACCTCTGAGTCTGTTTCAGCAGATACGACAAAAGACAAAGAAAAGAAAAAAGGGCTTATAGCATTTCTGAAATTGATCTATTTTACTGTAACGTTCCATAGATTACAATCCACTTCAAAGACAAAAAAATTAGCTGCATCGTGTACAAAACGGTAGGCATTTGGCATTAGATTATGTAGAACTGTGTACTGGCTGGCAGATTTTTTTCCATTAGCGAATATCCTACCTTTGCCACGATATTTCCACGAACCCAAACTTTCACAGTTATGTTATTAACCATGATAATTAAACTTGCACTTTCCTCTCATTGTGAACTCTGTATGCTATATACAGTGGTACCTTGTATAACGTAATTAATTCGTTCCAAATCAAATTATGTTATACAAATTCTAATTCCCCATAGGAATGCATTGAAACTGGATTTAATCCGTTCCAATGCGTTCAATGCGGCGCTAGGTTTTTTTTGGGCGAGGGGGGGCGGGCGGGCAGTGGACCCCCGTGCAGGTGTCAAGTAAGGGTGACCCTCCCCGGCTCACCCCCCCTCCGTGTCTGCCGCCCCTCCTCTCCCCTCCCTCCTTCCCTCTTTCCCCGGGTGGCCGCAGGTGGTCGGGCGGAGGTGGCCGCGGGGGTGGGGGGAGGGAGTGGGGTGCGCTGCTTGGCCTGGGGCGGAAGGCTTGGGCGGGACCGCGCCGGGAATTTCCCCCCCCCTGCTCACCTCTTGCTGGAGCCCCGGAGGCTCCTGGCAGGCAGGAGGGCGCACTGGCAGCCCGCCCCGGAACCCCAGCACACACACACACACACACACACACAGAGGGGAGGGGTGGCAGGCCGCCGCCGCGGATGCTGGGGTTCCGGGGGGAGGAATTCGCGCAACGTTCCCAGGTCGCCGGATGACTCAAGGCAAAAGGACGGACCGCCCCTAAGCCCAGCCGTCTGGAAGCGGCGCGGGGAACTATTTCCGGGTCAGATCACGCTGTGACCTGTGGAAAAGCAGGGAGGGGGGATGGTGATTGTAATGCCTGGCCCATGAATTTAGGAAAAGAGGCAGTCGTCCCAGTGCGTAGTTAAAACCCGGGCGTTCAAGGGAAAGCCGTGCCACCCGCCGCCGCTGATTTCCTGTCACACACACACACACACGTTTATGCAATCACACACACACACACACACACACACACACACACACACACACAGAGGGGAGGGGTGGCAGGCCGCCGCCGCGGATGCTGGGGTTCCGGGGCGGGCTGCCGGTGCGCCCTCCTGCCTTCCTCCGGGGCTCCGGCAACCCCCGGAACCCCCGCAAGCGCCATCCTGGAGGTGACGTGACAGAGCCGGAGGACCCCTGTGCAGGTGGCAGGTAAGGGCACCCCTCCCTGGCTCGCCCCCCTCCATGCCTGCTGCCCCTGCCCTCCCCGCTTTTCCCGACCGCCCCCCGTCCTCTTCCCGGGCGGCCAGAGGTGGTGGACGGAGGTGGCCGCGGGGTGGTGGTGGATTTTTTTTCCATTGTACAGATTTTTCGTTGTACAAACCCTCCGTTATACGAGGGTCTACAGTATGTACCAATCCACTGTTCTCCGCCAGCTGGGAAGCCATCAAGGGTCAGAGTTTTGGCTTAAAATAGCAGAAGGTAGTGTGCTAGACTGCTCAACCTTTGGAGCACAAGGTAGTCTCTTCAAGAGAACGGCCGTGATGGTTTCTGAGGTCACTGACCGTGTGAGATAAGTGTGTGCTGTTCTGCTAGCAAAAGCAAAAGCAAAAGTGTTCTGCTTATATACTGCCCCATACCACTACAAGTAGTCTCTGGGCGGTTTACAATTTTTTAATTACAGTGTGCAGGCTACACATTGCCCCCCCCCAGCAAGCTGGGTACTCATTTTACCGACCTCGGAAGGATGGAAGGATGGGTGAACCTTGAGCCTGCTACCTGGGATTGAACCCCAGGTCGTGAACACAGTTTTTTACCTGCAGTACAGGGTGCCGGTTCTGGTGTGGTCTTTTCTTGTGGATCTCAGGCACAGAGCTCTAACCCTTTAAGGCGAGGTGGGTGGATTCAGGTTCTCTTGGGACACCACTGCCGACACAGGTTGTATGTAGACATGGGTGTTTCATTTCGGAAGTGGTCCAGTTCTAAAACGAAACACGGGAGCTTAGCTGGCGTTCAGAACCAGACCGACCCTCCAGAATGAAATCAGTCAATCCCTTACTTTGCTCTGGGGTCGCGTGGGACTAAACTCCAACAAGGAAGAAGCCTCTGATGTCATCTTTCCTTCTCCCTGGCACTGGCCAATCAGACAGGGAGGGGGGAGGGTGCATTTCCCTGCACAGCTCCTGATTGGCCAGCGCCAGGGAGAAAGAAAGATGACATTGGAGGCTTCTTCCTCGCTGGACTTTAGTCCCATGTGACCCCCAGAGCAAGGAAAGGGATTGGCTTATTTCATTTTGGAAGGTTGGTCCGGTTCCAAACGCCAGCTGAGCTCCCACGTTTTGTTTTGGAACCGGACCAATTCCAAAACAAAACCACCCATCGTGAAAACCCATCTCTAGGCATGGCAATATCTTCTAAGAGACTCGCTGTTCCTCCATCACCAAGTGATAATTTCAGCAAAAGGATTGACTGACATAGGACACGGCAAAGCAGAGGACCTTCCCAAACCTGTAGCCACTGGTGGGAAGGTGCTGTCGGTAGAGCTGGGGACAATCACAGCCTCGAAATAACCATTGTCATAGACACAACATCAACCTAGAATGAAGATAGAATCAAGGCTGGGAGACCAGGGGTGGGGACAGAGCCCCACTGAAGGCAATCATGGAAGCTTGAAACAGAGGTGAAGCTCCAAGCCCAGTGAGAATTGAGGAATTAAGGAAGCTAGTAGGGATAATGTTTAAAACAATGGGCCATTATCTTTCCTCCCCAGCCACTCATTCCCCTCTCTCCTCATTAAGAGGCTAACTCCAGCACTCATAAGTCTGTGGCAAGGGAGGATGGGCGGAAAGGGACTCTTTTACTGCCATGCAATGAAGTGTGACCCATCGGATAGAGCTTTTCAAGCTGGACAGGAATAAATCTACACTTCAGCTTCCTAGACGAGAGAGAGAGAGAGAGAGAGAGAGAGAGAGAGAGAGAGAGACGGCCATTTGTTAATGCGAACCCAACTCAGCCCCCTTGAAAGGAGTTAATGTATGCTCGAAGGCCATGAAGAGGAAAGATTAATGGCAAGAAACTAATCTCCCCCTGGTCAGTGGTCACATTTGGCAAATTATCAGCAGAAATCAGCTGAGGAACCGGGATGGAGTCGAGTCGAAAGATGGAGTGAAAAGGGCAATCACCCCCCCCCATTACCTCAAAAGAGCCCAGCTGATCCCCACCCCACCCCCGAGGGATCTGCCCATATCTCTCCTTGGCTTCTCATTTGCTCGCCTTCTGTGGCAGCTGGCTAGTGCCCCATAGTGGTAGAAAGTGGGCAACAGGGCCATGGTTGGGGAGCCAGTGTTCTGGCCAAGTAGAGAGAATATTCAAGGCCAGCCACTGTGGACCTCCAGATGCTGGAAGGCCAGTAAACTGCGCCCATCAGCTTTATCTAGCGAACACTTTGTCAGTGGCGAAGGATGCTGGGATTCCCAATCTCACCACATTTTAGAAGATAAAGAGGGTCACTCCCTGACCCCTCTCTGCTGCTCACAGAGGAACCACAGGTTGTCTTTTGGAGGACAAAGCCCTCTGATGCAGTGGTTGGGAGTGTGTGCCTCTTCCAGTGTGGCTGATGCAGAGGGATCTTCCTCACCATCGGAACTACGGACAGCTGTGGGATACGGATCAACAGGTGACCACCACTAGGGAGGGAAATAGTTCCCCGAAGCTTGGTCTCCCGCAAAGTGACTTCAGGCTTGTGAGATCTACTTTGTTGTCATTTCTATTCCTGAGAGAACTTCTGAGCACACTAGCGTTGCACAAACAAATTCACCTGGCAGACACAGACACCAGAGGACGGGTCCATGTTGATCCATACAAGTAACAGGAAGTCCAAAATCCACATTCTACAGGTTGGTGTGACCTTTAGGAACGACTGCAGTGCCCAGAATGTGCCCGTTCCAGGAACAATCTACAACTCTTCATTAAATCGGGCAGTTTCAAAAAGGTATACCGCTTGCACACAGTATGGGTGAACAAGCTACATCCTTCTTGGGAGGAGCTTCGGAATGGCATCACTTACCTGATCAAGCAGCAGAGAAGGAAATTTTTCCTGGTGGACGGCACATCAGATTCAAATGCTAGGTTTAAAATGCCTCCATCAGGTTTGGATCAAATCCTTTGCTAGTCAAATGCAGTCCTTAGCTTTTACTATTCCAAGATGGTGGGGTTTGTTGTGGTTTCTTTGGCGTTTTTTCACACCTCTGGTCAAGATGTCCAAAGGAACGTGTGACCTTCAGCCACGGCTGAATGGAGATCAGCGTTGTCATTGTTTTAATCCGGAAGAGGAATCCAGGTGAGTCAAGTATTAAAGAGGCCTGACAATGTGGCCGGACCCTTGGGGAGGTGAGGGCTATCACATGCGGGCAGGACCTTCGACCTTCCTGGCTTATAAAAGCTGCCAGAAAGGAACTGGTTGAATGGGTAGGAAGAGTCATGAATAGAGATGGGCACGAAATGAGCAATTTTTCGTTTTTGTTTTCGTTGTTTCGTTTCATTACGTAACGAAACGAAAAACAAATTTTGTCTCCAAAATGAAACAAAACGAACCGAAACAACAGAAATTTTGTCGTGCGTTTTGTTTTCGTTGCGGCAAATACATTGAACTGTAATGAATGCTAACGAAACAGCAATTTTTTGTTTTCGTTTTCTCGTTTCGTTACATAACAAAACAAAAACGATTTTTTTTTGCAAAAAATTCACGAAAAATGAAAACGAACCGAAACGGACCCCCTAAATGACAAACGAAACACCATTTTTTTGAGTCGTGCCCATCTCTAGTCATGAACACTTCCTTGCAAGTAGGGTAATCCCTGTGTTACAACACTCCACTGGCTGCTGAGCCATGTCCGGACGCAGTTCAAACTGCCGGTTCTAACCTATAAAGCCCTAAATGTCCAAGTGATCTCCAGGACCCTTGATGTGCCTGCCTGGGGGTTAAGATCATTTGATGGGGAGATGGGATGCGGCCTTCTCTTCTGCAGACTTTGGAACTCCCTCCCACAGGAGACCAGGCTGGCCCGCTCTTTATTGTCTTTCTGCAAGCAGGCCAAGTCCTCTCTCGTCATGCAAGTTTCCCTTTAATGATTGTCTGAGCAGGTTGTGCTTTTTTTTTTTAGAAAATTGGATTGTTGTATTTGACTGCTTTGAATGTGTTTTTGGTGTTGTTTTCATTCAACATTTTTAGAGCAGTATCTGTTTGATCCTTCTGTATTGTATTGTATGCTCACCACCGTCATTAGTGTTACATCCCATCTTTCAATGATTTAAGACACCTTGGGCCCTTTTCCAAGGCAAAAAGGGGGGTAAAAGTATTTTAAATAAATGTTCTTTTAAAAAAATGGACAGAACTGTGCATTAGATCCCAAGCGTCACTGTGCTGGAGATGCAAAGACATTAATGTCGCTGACCATTTTTATCTCTGTGCCTTTGGCTACCTTAAGTTTTGGGGTGAGGGGAAGGGAATCACACCAGCTGCCCAGATTCAAGGCGACTGACATTTCAAGACTAATCCTAGAACCCGATCAAAGCATCAGACAGGGGTGAATGCTGATCTGTACCCAGGGCCGGTGCTAGGTTTTTTTGCGCACTAGGTGAGGGGCGGTGGGTGGGCGGCAGGGCAGGGGGCGGCGGTGGGTGGGCAGGGTGGTGGTGCGGGGGATGGGCAGGGTGGTGGTGGGGGATGGGCAGGGTGGTGGTGGGGGATGGGGTGGAGCGGGGTGGCGCCAGATGGCGGGGGATGGCGACGGGCACAGGGGAATGGCGACGGGTGCGGGGGCGATGGGCGTGGGGGGCGGCGATGGGCGTGGGGTGGCGGGCAGATGGCGATGGGCGGCTGGCAGGCGGTGGGGGGACAGACGGCGGTGGCCAGTGGCGGGGGGGGCAGCAGGGGGGGCAGCAGGCTGGCCAGCGCGCTCTCTCCATTTTGGCGCCCTAGGCAACTGCCTAGTTCACCTTAATGGACGTGCCGGCCCTGTCTGTACCAAATGTTCTTCAAATGCAGAGGTGACATTTGGGGGTGGGGTGGGGTGGGGTAGATGCAGAAAAGTTTTCTCTGAATGTACTTGTTTCCTTTCTAAGGAGTGGGTATGCTTTTTCTTTGCAAGGACTCCACCCAAGTAAAAAAAGTCACCTCCCCAAGCTTAAACTTGCGTAAAACCAACCACGAAAACAAAGGGGAACAAAATTTAACCAGATCTACGTTTTATTCCAGAAAGGGGGGGGGGTTCTTCATTATTTACTTTTATTTACATACACATACTTCACATTGGTGTTTCAAAATGCAAGTCTTCGCCACTTTGTTCCTGTTTTTAAATTAGCGGGTTTTTTTTATACAATACAAAAAAAAAAAAAACAGCAGCCCTAAAATGTGTATTTTTATACCAACACCCCCCAGCAATGCAATACTTTACAATACTTACTTGTTATTTACATGTGAATGCAATAAAAAGCTAAATTATACATATGAACAAAAACTAAGTTCAGGTCTAAAATACAGAAGAATAGTTTTAAAAAAGAGAAAAAACTGTAAGGGGGAAACAAAATACAAAGAAAAAGTAATTCAAGAGCTCTAGAGAAAAGTATGTTTTTGGTGCACAAATTTTATAGGAACGGAAATAAATGTGTTTCTCCCTCTGTTTTTAAAGGAGTCATTATTTTACGCACCAGGGCAAATTTCACTTAATTTGCTCACCCTGCTTCAAGCAGAGGCACAGATTTCTTAAGGGAATAGACCAAAGAATTCTGAGGTTGGAAAACACAAAAAGAGGGTGAAACTTATTTTAAGAAAGTCAAGTTCTTTGGAGAAGTTTCCCAGGGCCCAGAGCGTGGGAGGTGAGGGAAGAAAGCAGAACTATTTCATCACGAGTTTATTATCATCTGGTGGGAAAGATTAGCAACCAGGTCAAAAAGAATTTACAGGGCCAACTTGTTCAACCTGCCATCGTCATGTCGGCATCGAGAACAAACAAGGACCAAGGCCCACTGAAAAAGCATGGGAGGAAAATTACTACGTCCATCCATTTCCATGCCACGTATTTCAAACGGGGGGAGGGAGGGAGACAGGGAAGCCATGGAAGGCGTGGCAAGCCCGGAGGTGCTGTTGGCCATTCAACATGGATGGGAGACCTTCAGATGTCGGGTCTCTCTGAAGATCGCTGCCGCTGGAGCTGCAACCTTCACGCTCTGCCTTGGTGGCACTCCCAGAAGGTCACAGCACAAACCAGGCTGCTGAACTAGACGGGTCCCGTTGGCTTGGTTAGCAGAGGGATTCTGGGAACAGTAGTCCAAAGAAGTAATTTTCCCCGCCTTGAAAGGCCACTCGGTCTGGCATTTCTAAGCGCTGTCTCAGTGCGAGGAACCAAGGATGGACCCTTGTGAAGGGACAGGATCCCCTTCTGTTGACATGCAACAATGGGCCTTTTTACACGACCCCTAAACTCCGCCGCAAATGGCTCCCAGCTCCGGAGCTTAAAATTGTTTACCCACCAGCTCAGGAGTTTACTGAAAATTAAGTGCGACCACGCCCACCTAAGCGCGTCCCAGCGCACTTTTCATGTACCTGCTCTCCAAGGGTGAAAAATCTTGATGCGGATGTGCCGGGCTCTCCTCGCTTCTTTTTGCTGTTGTTTTTGCCTGCCGCCCCTTTAAGAGAAGGAATCACGACGACGGGGCGGCGTCCACCGGCACCGGAGGTAAGCCTGCATTCTTTTGTCCCTTTTTTTCTCCCTCCCCTCACGCAGCCAGCAGCCAGGAAGTGCGGAGGAGTGGGGACGCACGAAGAGCGACAAACCCCTAAGATCTCTGGTCCGAATTTAAGTGACCAGCGGATCTTAGGGGTCGTGTAAAAGCGCCATGACAACCCCCCCTTTGAACTCTTCTTCTTCTTTGGGGCATCAAAGGGGCAGTAGCTCTGTTGACCAATGCATTGGAATCACCCATCTCTTCTGCCCCTGTTCCTCCCATATAGGGTAGACACAATCTTTCCCCCATATGCCTCTGGGGGACAGAGCTGCCTTGGGGACTGCTGCCACCCCTGCTTTGACTCCCAAGGGCCACCCCCTCCCTGTTCAATGGGGGCGCTGGACCCGGCGCGTTCCAAATTTGGTCCTCCACCTGGATGCAGCAGCCTGGCATGCTGAATTCACGTGGGCCCTGCAGCTATCCTGACAAAGGAAACAGGCAGCAGGGCTGCTATTCGGACGGCTCACAGCAGGGATTGGATTGCAGCCATTATATGGGAAGAAATCAATTTCACACAACTCTCCTATTTACAGTTACCTAGGGTAATTTTGATGCCAGGGAGGAAGGTGGGTGTGGGTGTGGGTGCACTCAGGTGAGTGTTGGGTTTGACGTCCAGCAACATGACGTTGTGCAAGGAGAGTGAAAGAGAGAAGGGTGGTAAAAGCCAGACGTCCCCACCCCCCTTTTTTTAAAAAAAGTATTTATGTATCACTTCGGTCTTCACATACACCACCTCAGTAATCCTCATGAAAACCCTCTAAGGGAGTGTAGAGGTATCTCAAAGACTGCAAGGGTGGGGCTGGGTTTAAGCCATGGGTTGGGGAGGTGCTTGCCTAAGACCACCCCCAAATGACTTGGTGGCAACGTTTCGATTCTGCACCTGGATGGCAGCTCCGATGCTTTGAGACCAACTTTTTCGCGAGCAGTGAAGTTCTTCGTTTTCGTGGATTCTTGACCAAACATGCATTTTCGTCAAAGCTTGTTTCTGACAGTAATTTAAAAAGTATACTGGAAGTGAATATATTTTCACACTCCGACAGGCTCAGTGGGGCAATTAAACACACACACACACACACACACACCACCCAGGATGCCTGGTAACTAGAAGGAAGAAGAAACCTGGCAAGAGGTGTATTCACAGCCTATCATTTTGGGGAGCATTTGCGACATGATTCACGGACAGGATGCAGGAGAAGTTAAAGGGCATCACAGGCACCAGGAAGTCAGAGAAAGTTGGCACTTTGGGCACGGGGGACATTTCTGAATTGACAATCTGTAAGCAAAGGGAAGGGACGTGCCAGGGCCGCCACCAGATTATGTCTTTCCTCCTTGGTCTGTATCGAGCGTCGGATAGCGTTGCCCCATGGAGAAAAAGGCTGTTGAGGGGTGGGTGGGTGGGAAGTATTTCAGAATAGATTCGGAGCTTTTCAAACTTCCAAAACAGTCTCAAACCCTGAAAACATCAGATCCGCAAACCTGCTTGGCAAATGGGGTTCCCAGCTCCTGTGGGAGCCCTCTCTGAAAAGCAGAAACGCTGGCATTTGGCGTTCAATCAGAGAACGGCTGAAGGCCTTGTCCTTTTGAAAGCCCAGGTGGAAATCCGGCAGGCAGTGAGACGGCTACCTTGTGCAGGCAACCTCCGTGGAGGGCTGCAGCCTTGCAAATTCACACATCCCGTTCAGAGGGGCCTTCTCCTTCCGCTCTACCTCCCAGATTATTATCTGCTTAAACAGCTTGACAGCTTAAAAATTCGGCGGCAGCATCAGGATATGCATAAATCATTAAAGACAAAAGTCATCCATAATCTTTAAAAGTGTCCATAAGTACATTATATACCCATTTTATAAACACAATAAATTCCCCGACATCCTGCACACTGTTCCATCTTATGTACAAAGGAAGTTCTCTTTCTCATTTCCCGTTGTGACAGACTCACAGGTAAAGAAAAGACACAGGTGGGTGCACGCTGGCTTCCTTTTTTTACCCCTCCCCAGTTCTTTCCTCAAGCGATCATTCCCGGGCTGTGTCAGCAGGCTGGTTCGGCGGCAGGGGCTTGCTGCCCAGGCCAAGCCGCGCTCCTAGCTACCAACTGGCAAGTGACCTTTGGAAGTTCAGATGAAATAATTCGGATGGAAAGCACCCAGGGGACAGGCTTCACCCCCTGGGAGTCAGCTCCTGGATTCGTTAGAACAAGCCCCCGCAGTGCCGGATTAATCCCGTCTGACTTTTGGTTCTCCTGGAGGCCGCCGTGGGGTCGGACAAGAGAAGGCAAACAAAGATAAAACCGCCTGCCTACCCGCCCGCCCTGGCCTCGCTCTGCAGGTGGAAGAGGCAAAGGGCGGTAGAAGGGCACAAAACAAGAACACCATTGGCAACGGTGATCATGGACCAGCCAGCAGTCCAAGAGGTGAAGACCTAGTCCCATCACAAGAAGTTGGTACAGCTGGGTCCCTTATTCCCCCGCCGTCAAAAGAGTTCCTCGATAAATGAAAAACAAGAGGCGACCTAACCCTCTAAACCCAAGGATGAGGGATTTCCAGGAACATTTCTCCTGGTCCGTGCGGCACAGGAAAGGCAAACGGGGGAAGCTCTTTCCAAGGAAAACTGGGGTCATTTTGTGCATTCCTTAAACACCCCCCCCCCGCCAAAGAGCCCATCTCCACCACTAACCAGGAACACTTCAGATGAGCTATGAGGTTTAAGAGAAGATGCTTGGGAATCGGGAGTGAGGTGAGGTGCCGGAGAGAGGCGGTTTTTAATCAGACTTGTGCTCCAGTTCTGTCCAGGGAGGCACAGATTCATTCATTCATTAATATGCACCACTGCAGCATTTCTTGCAGGTGGTTTTGGTCGCTCATCATGCGCCTGCTACGGGATTCAAATGACTGGGCAATTCCACTTGTGCAGAAGTCCCATGCCGCCAAATAATTGATCTAAGTCCATGTCTTACGCATTCTCAGCTCCCTCAGATTCTCAGTCAAAAAGACGACGTTGCCACAGTGTTGGATTCAGGAAGGGAATTGGGGAGGAGATGTGGGAACAGCCAACAGGAAAATGATGTCTGACCCTCCCCGAGACATGATGCGGCCAGCGGACCAGCCACCCCCTCACTGCTCCAGGGGATGGCTGTTGCTTCTCTCCTCCCTCTCCCAGTGTGTGTAGAGTCTCAACTCAATGCTACACAACAGCACAACCAGGCCTTAACAAAGGACTGGGTGCAAACTCCTGAGGCTGCCATAGGAGTTTGCACCACCGTACAGAGGAATTGCCAGGCCTCCCCGTGGACTGGGATGGCAGGCACGGTCAAGTTATCACCAACTGTTCATGCGCAAGCCCGGGTTCAGCTCAAGCCAAGTGGGATAAGCTTACCCCTTCCACCCTGAAGCATGCGGGTGGAAGATGGTCAGAAAGAACGTAACAGGTGCTAAGAGCAAGATAAAAGGTTGGTTACAGTCGTTTCCAACACATGTTGACTGCGCAACACCTGCTCAGTCTGGAGCAAAGGTATGTCGCCAAGCCCACCCACCTGCTACTAAACGGCTAGCCAGTGGGACTCCGTGCTTCTGCCCACCTTCGTCCAGAGCATGCTGGGATGAGAACGTGCCAGGGTTTACCATGGTAAAATCAACAAGAGCATCTCTAGTCTTGCGCTGGTAGCTGAACCCGGATCACCCAAGGGCTAAATAGGAGGGCCCTTTATCCTTGGGAAGCAGCTTGTGTCCTTCTTGAGGCAGAAGCTGATGGGCCAACGGGTGCGGGGAAGTGTCCCACGGATACATAAGACCCTTCCTGTAGGTTAATTATGGCACTGAGAGGATACTGAGCTGAAACACATGCACCTGACATGCAGCGCTACTGAGAGGTATTGTGTGTGGGAGCGTAGGGGGAGTCACAAGAGAATATCAAACCAGACAGAATCGCTTCCACCCTTCCACAGTGCAGGACGTGGTCCTTTCCACTGGCTGTCTGACCACGGGTTTTAAGAAATAGGAAGAACAGGACGAGGTGGAGAGGTGGAATCGTGGAAGAGGAATTATCTGTGCAAGAGGAATTATCTGCGCAACAGCTGCCAGAAACGGAAGCTGTCAGATGGCACAGGCCCTGCAAAAGCACCCTGGTCTCCCCTCCCTGCCTTCCCACGACCCTCCCCACGGTCACCATCACCCTGAAAGAGGCGAGTGCCTCTACGTCTGCCACTGGTTGCGCGACACAACATTTAAAAAAAGGCCATGGATAAAAGAGAAGGGAGTAGTTGCACCAGAACCCTTACTGTCTGCCAATTCCTTGGCACTCCGGTTACACAACTACACAAATATCCACACAACGTTATCTTCCTGCAAAGGGACTCTTCGGTGAAACGACGTATAGCCCAATCGGACGATAACAATGCTGCACTCCTAAGAACCTGGTGAGCCCCTTGTGTTTAACCGAGACCTCAACGTCAGAGAGAAAATAAATGGCATGTTTGTAACTCACTGGGCTCCAGAGGAAACAGAATTATCTTCTCCAGCAACAGAGGGGTTTGGCTGCCGAGGGCAGATCGTTGTCTGTTTGTGCAACACCTTTTCTTGTACATGGGGGGGGGGGGGGGGGGAGCCAGCAGGGGAAGGGGAGAAAGCCCAACTCAAAATGCCACAAAGCACTTTCCACCTAGAAAAGCTACGAATTTTGTCCCCTCCCGTCCCCCCCCCCCAAAAAACCCTGGCTCTTCCGCATTAATGCCAATGTTCAACAGTGGAAATGGATGCAGAGGCCTTGGCCACGGACGGCCCTTGAACGGAGAAAGGAGAGCAACGTTAAAAACGTGGAACCGTATACAGCACAACGGGGACTGGCAAGTCTGAGAGGGGGCAGAGGTCCAGCGAAGCCCACGGAGGCGACGCCCACGCCACGAGGCAGGCCCGGCGGCTCCGAGCCACGTTGCCCGGGTCCTTTGGAAGTCTCCTTTGTCCCACGAGATCTTTGTCCGGTGCCTCCGTCGCCCAGTTCTCCCTTGTGTTTAAAACTCTAAAGAGGCAGTTCTGATGTCCGTGCGTCAAATACACGTCCCAGGCTGGGCTGGAGGCTGCTGCTTGCGATTCCGTACCGCTCCCGATTTCTCCTTGTAGGCAATCGGTATCTGTTGCGAAATGTCCACCAACGTGCTCGCCACTGCGAGACCTGACGGGAGAGGAAATCCCGAGTTACGGAGGAGAGGACCGGGAACAGCGCTCCCAGGCCGGAGGCAGCTTGAGAGAAATGGGGGCAACCACCCGGAAGATATGCCCCAGGGGTGGATGGAGACTTACCTGATTGCCCCGGGGGAGGGATCCCCCCCAGGCCTCTAGGCAGCCTCACAAATACGGACAGGACAGCCGCCTTGTTGCCAAAACAGGGCTCCAACGCAATGGGTTTGGGGACCGTCTGCAAGAGAGAGAAGAGAAGGGGTGAAGAGAGCGCAACTTCCAAGCTGATGATGCTCCCCCCCTCCCCCCCCGGGCAGGAACCTGGAATGTCGGCAGGGTTTAAGCTCTTTTCCCCATGGGGGGAGGGGGGGAATGGTGGGTGGGTTCCAATTTTCATGTCAAATCCCAGTCATTGTATGGGGGGGGGACACCCCAGATTCAAGTCGCCAGTGTAACTTAAGTCGGACTTGACTGTGAGTCCGGATCATTGGATCATGGCAGGAACGTATCTCTGTCTCCAAAGAGACACACAAACGACAACCCAACCTTCTTCTGTAGCACAACGGACCAGGCAAACCCATGGAATGGAAGAAGCATTGTTTCATTTAGACCTGTTTTTAAAATTAAGCTAAGAAATCATCTATGGGGTTTTCAGCGAGTCCTCGCCAGTGATCTGTGGTCAGCTTATTTTAAGAGCTTTATTTTGTGCGCATTGTTGTGTCCACGGAAGAATAAATTCAACTAGGACTTGTTAAAATCGCAGACGCAGAAGATGCTAAGTTCACAGACACCTCTACACAACGGTGGGTGAAGATGGGAACTAAAACACATGGCCTGGCTATAACCAAGGCTGCAGCTAACTCTGGGAGCTACTGTCAGCTTCGTTCAGCATCTGCAGCTTCTCGTGTTATGAGAGACTGTGCGTAATTTCCCTTGCAACTACCACACTTTCATCTGTTCTGTAATATCACTTTCAAAGATGATGATGTGTCCAGAATTACACACATTATCCAACTCATGGGCTCACAGCATCTTTTTAAATAATCATCATAATAACAGTGTGGCGTCATGCCAATTCTGTCTGATCACAATCCTTTTTTCCAGGGTGTTCTTGGTAGAGAATAATCAGAAGTAGTTTACCCTATCCTTCTTGGGGTGGGGGCAGGGGGTTGTCCTGGGACTGTGCAGCTTGCCCAAAGCCACACAGGATGGCAGTATTCCCAGGAGGGACAGTGGGGAATCGAACACCTAACCTCTAGCTCATGTCACGGAGATGGGCACGAACTGTCCGACTGGCAGTTCCTTCTGGTTCGTTCCTTGGCGGAACAGGCACTTGCTGGTTCCTAGCTCTTTGCCCACTCAGATGCACTGCATGGAAGAGGTGGGGCAGGGAACCTGGGGCAACCCCTCTGAGTGAGCACCCACCAGTCCAGACAGGGCAGGGCAATGTTGAACACCTGTTCGGTTGAGAAACAAACTGGCACGGACCTCCGAAATACCAGTTCGTGCCCATCTTTACATAGCAGTATTACTGTAACAGCTCCGTACTGGATGCCAAATTTTGGCTCTTCAGGTTTATATACTGTTATTTCTCAATGAGACACACAAGGGATGGGATATGTCCCTACAAGAGAAGGCTACGGGTCTTCGTAACTATTGCTTTTAACTTCCAAACATGGGACCCTTATTCCAATCATCAAGTGCTTCATTCTAGAGCAGTGGTGGCAAACCTTCGGCACGCCAGATGTTTTGGACAGAAATACTGAGAATTCCAGGCCTAGACTGCCAATGTGTCTCCACATCTCAAAAAAGACATAGTGGAACTGGAAAAGGTGCAGAAGAGAGTGACTAAAATGATTACTGGGCTAGGGAACCTCCCTTATGAGGAAAGGCTAAAACATTTGGGGCTCTTTAATCTGGAAAAAAGGCACCTGAGGGGGGATATGATTGAGACGTACAAAATAATGCAGGGCATGAGTAAAGTGGATAGAGGGAAGCTCTTCTCCCTCTCCCAAAATACCAGAACTAGGGGACATACACTCAAATTGAGGGTTGGGAGAGTGTTGTTAGTCTGTGGAACTCCCTGCCACAGGATGTGGTGATGGCATCTGGCCTGGATGCCTTCAAAGGGGGATTGGACAGGTTCCTGGAGGAAAAGTCCATCGCAGGTTACAAACCATGAGGGAGATGTGTCATCTCCAGGCTTAAAACCAGGGTGCTTCAAGGGCCAGATGCAGGAGAGTGGTATCAGGAGGCAGATATCTAGTCTCGTGTGCTCCCAGAGGCATCTGGTGGGGCCACTGTGAGATACAGGAAGCAGGACTAGATGGGTCTTTGGCCTGATCCAGCATGGCTCTTCTTAGGTTCTTATGTTCTTAATGACAGAGGACTGTGGGAGTTGTGGTCCAAAACATCTGGAGTGCCGAAGTTTCTCCACCACTGATCTATAGGATCCCCTTAGAATTCACAGGGAGCCAGCTCCATCTCTTTTAAAAAGGGGTGTCTGGTAGCCGACTTACGAAAGCCCCTAAACATCACCCCAGTGAGCTGCTGCCTAGGAAGAGAGATCGACCAAGCCGGAGAGATACCAACTCTACTGCTTGATTCAGGGTCTTTAAGGCTCGACATTTGAAAGGAAATCAGAACCTGAAATGAATCGGATTGCACACCACCAATCTTTGTCTCCTCCAGTGTGTTGTTACTCTTCTTTCTATGCTGACATTTTTAAGACAGGCCTCATTTGTATAGCAGGGGGCTCTTGTAAAGAACCCACGGTTGGAATAGGGGAAAAACAGAGTAGTAACCATCCTCAACTATATTTCATTTTGATAGATCAGCAGCTCATTTTAATGGGGCATGTAATTAAACTGAAACGGGAATAGGATATTGTAGTCCAAAATCAATTAAAGTAACAACACACTTTCAAACACCACCAGAAGAAGAGAATGGTAAACCATTTCTAAGTACTCAGTACTTGGGAAACCTGGGAACCGGGCGGCGGGGAACTTCAAACTGACTTGACAGCATGATTACAAAGATGTTCGGGAGAAGGAGGAAAGGAACTAAGTTACCCTTAGGTTAACTCACACCTAACGAACAAAGCAGCAACAGAGAGCAAAAACAGAATTAGTCCTTTTATATGTCTCTTCTATAAAAGGGGTAACAAAGACAGCAATAGATTAGTCACTGGGAAGTATTTTACTGCCTGCACCAAGAAAGAAAGTTCGGTATCTACAACAGCCTCTGTCCTGGAACTTCTACTTCCCCGCAGAGGTGCTCAGGTTCAGAATAAATTCTTTTCTTACAAAAGCAGGGGCGAACTCACTGGCACCATATATCCTGCTGGAACGCAATTACTAGAACAGATACCTGAAGGACCGCCTCCTTCCATACGAACCTACCCGGCAATGAAGATCGAGCCAGGGGGCCCTCTTGAAAGAGACATCCTTCAAGGAGGTGAGAGGGATGGCTTGCAGACACAGGGCCTTCTCGGCTGCTGCCCCCAAGCTATGGAATGCCCTCCCAAGTGAGATCCGCCTGGCGCCAACATTGATGACATTTCGGCGCCAGGTAAAAACCTTCCTGTTCCAGAAGTTTTTTAATTGATACAATATAGACGGTGGGTCCTCTGATGGCAAATTTAGTGTAAGGTTTTTATTATTGTTTTAATTATTTATTGATATTTGATGTTCTAACTGTTTTAATTCTTTGATGGGAAACCGCCCAGAGACCTTTGAGTAGTGGGCGGCATATAAGTTGCAAAAATAAATAAATAAATAAATAAATAAATAAATAAATAAATAAATAAATAAATAAATAAAACGAATGGACACACCATCACCGGCATCGTGCAGCCCAAGATGGCCAGCGGTGGCTTCCAGATCGCCTTGCTGATAGAATGACACTTGGGAGCAGGTGACGCGTCGTTTAAAAAGCGGGGAGGAAAGGTGAGACAGGTGTGAGAGAGAGAGTGTGCACTCCACGGTGTTACAGGAGGCGAAGTCTAACAGGCCAGCTGGCAACTGGCGTTGGGTGTCACATACAGATGCTTTCCCCACCTGTCTCCAAAACCAGGGCATGAAGGCAACGCTCAAGAGGTGTGAAAGCAACCGAGAGCAGCGTGTTCAAGCGACAATTTACATAACATTTGGGCAGCGGACCTTCAAGAAGGCATTTGTCAAAGCAAAACATGCCAGCCAGAGAAAGCGTTTGGAGGCGAGGGCAGGGACTCAACCTCTCCTCTTACAAAATGCATCACAATACACTGCCGTTGCTTTAGCAGCACTCTCTGTGGCTGCCCTTTCCATCTCTGGCAAATTATGAATCCATTTAACTTCCGCCGGAGGGATTATAGCATGGAGGCATCAGTTAAACGGTGGGGTCCCTCCCACGACATATCATGGAGGAAGCCAATTTCAAACAGCTTTCAAGGAGGGATCAGCCCCATTCGTGGACTAAAACCTGCTGTAATCACACACCATAAAATGGAAACTCACAAGCAGGGTACGCGACATCGCCAAGCTGCCCATCGCATGCCTTAATATGCTTTGGCTGCACAAATGCTTGATCAGCGTGCTTGGGCGTACTGACAAGCCGCTGTCAAAATGCAAAAAGCACTTGCACAAAGGCCTTCCTGTGTGCGATGTCTGACAATAGAATTTTAGTCATTCAATCTAGGGCGGTGGTTCCCGACTTTGGGACCCTGAGGAGCTCTTCAACCGCAACTCCCAGACAAATCCTGGCCGGCACAGCTAGTGGTGAAGGCTTCTGGGAGTTTCAGTCCAAGATAATCTGGGGGAACAAAGACTGGGAAGCATGAGCCCGGAAGCATCCATTGCTACCCCTTGGAATGCTGTGAGAAGGGGTGTGTGCCGTCTACGGGGATGACGTTGATGACAGAGGACATGAGAGAACTGGATACGGAGAATAGAGGGAAAAGACATACACCTGAGAGTGTCTGGAAGTTGAGTCATGGCTACTGGACTTCTTTTTTTGAGAGAGAGAAACGTTTCGCTGTTCATCCAAACAGCTTCCTCGGTCTGAATACAGCTAGTTGCAAATCCTCCATCTTATAGGCAGCTTTGACCTCTTGTCACCCTGGTCTGAATTAGGCTTATAAGATGAACAGTGGCCTAAACAGGCTCGTTAGGGAGACAAGAGTATCCACAGCCTTAAGGTGAACAATGGCCTAAGGTGCTGAAACCTATCAAGAATGGGTCGTTAGCTATGGCCTTGGTGGTGAAGGCTTTTTGATTTGTCTGGGGTACTGTTGAAAGCACACCCTGATAAGAAGCAGATAGACTGTGCCTGAGGCCCCCACCTCTGTTGAGGGAGGGGTTTTCAATGCTCACATGAATGGCCTCCCTTACTCCTCTTTCAAACCACCTCTCTTCTTTGTCTAATATGTGTACATCCTCATCTTTGAAAGAGTGCCCTTTGTCCTTCAAATGGACCTGAGAGTGGGACAGCGAAAGATCTGATAGAGTGGGAAGAAACCAGGGAGGATAGAAATACAACTGTTTAGGGACCAGGACAAGAAAATCCAAGAGTATAGGGGCAGTGGTGGCAAACCTTCGGCACGCCAGATGTTTTGGACCACAACTCCCAGAATTCCAAGCTTGTATGGCCAAGGACAAAGGACTGTGGGAGTTGTACAGTGGTCCCCCGCCCTTTCGCGGTTCCGGTCCCGCGGTCCCGCTATATCGCGGGACCACGGGACCAGGAAAGGGCTTGAGGGAGGGGGGATCGCACACCGCTCGCCCGCGCCTCCTAGGAGGTCCGGGCAAGTAGCATGCGATTGCAAAGGCGCTTTCGGCTGCAGAGCCCCAGCGCTGGGCTCCCCAGCCGAAGCCTCTTTGTCCAATCGCGCGCCGCTCGCCCGACCTCCCGGGAGGTCGGAGCAAGCGGCGTGCGCGATTGCCCCCCCTGCCCCCAGGCCCCCCCACCCGCTTCCGCATATCGTGGATTTTCATGCATCGCGGGTGGGGTGGGTCCCTAACCCCCGCGATCGGCGGGGGAGGGGTTTACTGTAGTCCAAAACATCTGGAGTGCCGAAGGTTCGCCACCACCGGCATAGGAGTTCTGGTTGATTGATATGCCAATTGACAAACGGGAAAGGAGAATGGGGAAGGAGGAGGTTATAAAAGAGGGATGTCAGAATAAAAGGACACAGACAGAAGCGAGGGGTACAGATGAAGGCGTCCAGACAGAAAGGAGAAGAACAATCATGATGTATAGATAAAGAGAGCCAGGCGGAGAAAGAAACAGTGACGTCCACAGGGACAGGATAGCTGTCACAGGGAGTCCTACGAAAGGGACAAATACAGTGACAGTCTCCAGAGGAGGAGGTGCCATATCCAAATGGATCCCTGGATGGGGTTGGGAAACGCAATGGACAAAAGTGAAGCATCACTGTTGCGGGAACCACTGTTATGGTCCGGCAATGATGAAGACCCCCCCCTCATTTCAAGTAAACACCAATCCCTTTCTGAACAGTGAGGACGCTAGGAATGATTTTGGGCGTTTATACACGACCCCTAAACTCCGGGGCAAATGGCTCCCAGCTCCGGAGCTTAAAAATGTTTCCCCACCAGCTCCGGAGTTTACAGGAAATTAAGTGGGGCCATGCCCACTTTAGCGCGTCCCAGCGCACCTTTCAAGTACCTGCTCTTCCGGGGTGAAAATTGCTTGATGCGGTGTAACGATAGTGAGTGCGGGGCTCTCCTTGCTTCTGTTTGTTGTTGTTTTGGCTCCCGCCCCTTTAAGAGCTACTTTACAGAGACAGGAATGTTGCCACGGCAAGAACGGAGGTGAGCCACGATCTTTTCTTCCTTTTTTTTCTCCCTCCCCTCACGCAGCCAGCAGCCAGGGTGGGGACACAGGAAGAGCGACAAGCCCCTAAGATCTCTGGTCCGAATTTAAGTGGCCAGCGGATCTTAGGGGTTGTGTAAAAGCGCCCTTAGTTATCAGAGGCAGTTTGAACAGTTTACCTTTTATTCATGTTAACAATGTTAATGAACCAGTTGAAGATGTGTTACCCGCCCATGGCGAGAATAAAAGTTTAATGTTTTGGGATAAGATAAATGAGTCCAATGGTGGTTCTTCATCGGAACCGTTAGTACTGTAGCATTAACGGAACCCCCACAAATGCCTCCACGACGTCTCCAGCATCTGCTTCCGTGTGCTGGGAAGTATGACAGTGCAGTGGCTCTGGTTGCCCTTGCATGACCAGAAGGATGGACAAGAGAGACCTTGTGGTTGGATCAAGACTTTTTTTAATGGCCCCTGCAACAAATCGGTGGCAAGAATCTCCTGCATCCATCTAGCCTCCAACTTTTCTAACGGTCTGTGCCCCACCGTAGCTTTCCAATCCCCTCCTCCCAGCACAACATCCGAAGCCACCCCTTCCTCCTGGGACAAGGGAGAAGCCTCCTTAGCTAGCTGAAGGCGACAACCACCGAACAGGGGGTGCTTGTGTCTCTTCTCCTCTGCCTCCACCTTCCTTGGAAGCCTTTCTGGGACAGCCTCCCTGCGATGTCAAGGCGGTCTCTCTGACGCCTTGCTTGCTCTGCAGAGCGATTTCACAGCTCGCCGTGCATGCCAAGATCCTTAAAACTTTCCCTCTCGCTCCATCACTCCTATTCACAGAAAACTACCCAGGTGGCCAAGGCTGAGGCTTTCATAAACACCGCCTTTGTACAAAGAGAAACCGAGGATAAAAGTAAGATCACCTATAGTTGCTTTAAGAGCACTAATCAGCCCTACCTAGGTGGAGTGATGACTCACTGGATTTTTAATTGCTTGAGTTCTCCCCCCTCTCTCCCCTTTTTAATCAAGCAACAATAAAGGCAGGGTCCAATTCAATTTGTAATCTTCACAAGACCTTAGGATAGGGAACAACTGGGAGGGGAAAAAACCCCAATTATTTGCCCTTCGCCTGAGGCAGCCCTCACCCTGGCACGGCCTTAGAAGGCGAAAGTCAGAACAAAGGTCTACCTCATTTTGCATCCTGTTCTGCCCAGTGGCTGAGTCTTGCATACAATGGCCCTCTCTGCCTGCTGGTGCCCGCCACCGGTCTTTCAGTGGCAAGCTGCTTTGGGTTAAGAGCCATCCACTGATCCATTCTCTATTCATGTCTTTAATTGGTAGTGATGGAGGTGTTAAGGAGAGGTTTAGCTCCTTCTGTCGTCCCGGCAGCCCAGCGACCCTCTAGAATAAAGCCGAATGCGAACTGAGTTAATCCCTTTGCACACACACCGGCTGCCTTCAAATTACCCAGCGCCTTACGGTGGGCAGCTCTGTTCCCCTGCCCAGCGTTCAAAGGGCAGCTTGTTCCTGTCCATGAATTAGGAAGCAAGGTGGGCTCTTGAGTTCTTTTGCTCTCAGGTTCCTCTTAAGAGGCAACGTGACCACCCCCACCCCCCGCCCCACAGACTCCACCTGTACCTCATGAACTGGCATCCCGACTGAGTTTTCAAAACTTATAGAAGTGTGAGGTTTTTTTGCGGGGGCGGGGGGGGGAGGTGGTCAAAAATGAGGATTCGTTGCAGAGGAAGGAGAGTTTGAGTTCTCAAAGGGGAGAATGCCCTGAGCTCTCCGTTGGAAATGCCTCACTCCCAAGGTTGGGAAGGTGCACCTCAAATTGGCGCCTATGGTTGGATTGTCCTATATTGAGACCAGCCCACCAACTTCACCATGGATAGACAATGAGACTTCCCCTGCCTCGTCCAAACAGCTGAAGAAGACCTCCTTGCCATTTCATTCTTCCATCTTGAGGGGAGAAACACCGAACTCGCTCACACTGTCCTGCCCCATGATCAATTACATTTCACAGGGTGGATGGGAGGTCCTGCAGCGTGATTCTCCATAGAGCAATTTCTAATTCCCCCTGATTACTTTGCACTCTTAAAACCACAAGATGGGCCGATTGTATTGGAAGAATATTTTGGCTTCTTTTCTCTTTGCCACCTCTACTGTTCACTGGGGGGAAGGGAAGGCAGAGAGACATACTATGACAAGCACCTTCAACCTTCACTCATCTCGCATCAAAACCTGGGCATTCCAAGCCGGAGATGGTTTAAAAACAAAAAATCTTTCAAATGCAAAGCAATATTCTTCTTGAAACAACCAGAGGAAGAAAGCTGAGCTCTAAATATGATTCTCAATACCACTGCAGAATGAATGAATGAATGAATGAATGAATGAATGAATCTATCTATCTATCTATCTATCTATCTATCTATCTATCTATCTATCTATCTATCTATCTATCTATCTATCTATCTATCTATCTATAATTTATTTATTTATATTTGTACTTATTAACCACCCAACTTCCCTTAGGAAGTCTGAGCGTTGTACAAAAAATTATAAAACAAAACAACTACACCCCCCAAAAAACAACCCACAAACAAAATTTCAAAAAAGGATAAAATACAACAGCATACATACAAACAAAACTCTGTCAAGAAAAAGGCTGGGAATGACAAAACCAACTAAAATAAAATATCATTATATATTTGATAGATAGATAGATAGATAGATAGATAGATAGATAGATAGATAGATAGATAGATAGATAGATAGATAGATAGATAGAGAGAGAGAGAGAGAGAGAGAGAGAGAGAGAGAGAGAGAGAGAGAGAGAGAGAGAGATTTTATATATGTATCTCCATTTCCACAGGTAACTAATGACAAATCAAGGGGACAAGATTTAAAGTTCATTTGCTCCAAAGCAAAAAATATGGCAGATGGTCCTGCCGTAAACCAAAAGGGCCGCCCCATAGTTTAAGCAAAATGTAAGAGGGGGAAGGACACAGTTTCATCCAAGGCCCCAGCCGCACACTCCCACCAGCTCAGGAAACACATCATTCTAACCGGGTAAATGGTAATTCTCTCACCCTCTCCTTATGCACTGCAGGAAATGTACTAATTGGGGAAATGGTTGCAGAATGGATCCAGCTGCTGAGCATTAGCCTCGGAAGGTATCAGCTTAGTCAGACCTGCCAGTTGGCCTGGCATAAAAAGAAGGGAAAGACCCTTGCTGATATTAAACCATCTATTTCCTACTATTTGGCAGGCCAACAATAAAGTTACGTCAAGGCAAGCAACGGAGAGCCAGTCCGCACGCTTCTGAATGGACGCACGCGATCTTAGGGTGGGAGAAATGTGGCGTGCAAAGTGCTGCAAGTCTCTGTGGAAATCAGCTGCGCTGGACAAGGGCAAGCGAGATGAGTTGAGAGAAAAGGGAGGACTCCCTCCCTGCGTGATCTGTCCCCGACTGAAAGGCACCCACGGTCCAAGACGGACACAGAAACAAGTGGTTCGGGTTCCCCAGTCCACTGGGCGGCTTTCCGGGATTCCATCTGGAGCAGTGCTTCTCAACCGGTGGGTCCCCAGATGTTCTTGGACTACAACTCCCAGAAGCCTCCACCACTCCCTGTGCTGGAAGGGGTTTCTGGGAGTTGCAGTCCTGGAACATCTGGGGACCCACCGTTTGAGAACCACTGAATTCTGGAGGCTTTGTCGGTTCGTTTTTCTGAGCGCTGCTTGGGGGTGGGGTGAGGGAACGGCAAGCAACAAACAGCTCCTAGACTTCTTGTACAGCACCCCGACACTCAACAGCCCCCCCCATGTGCCTTTATGGCATCTACTACAGGTGGAAGTCAAGTGGCCACGGTGCCTATTTGAGATGGTGCCTCCACTTCCGTTCCCATGCAAGCGCAGTGGTGGAGGAACAAATATTTTCCACATGCATTGAGACTGCATGGACAAATGTGGGTTGGGCTGGGTGGCCTTACAGGCCCCTTCTGACCCCCTTCTTCTATAATTCTATGATTGTGCCTTCTGCTATGCATTTGTGGATGAAAATGTGCCATGAGAAGCAACCTGCCGGGGCAGAGCCAAGAGAATCCAGCACCTGCTGCAGAACATCTAGATCTGTGGTTCTCAACCCGGGGGGTTGGGACCCTTTGACCATTTCACAGAGGTCGCCATGAGCCAGTGACGACTCTATGGCCCCTGCGGCAGTGGCCTGCCAAAGGGGGCTTGTGGCCTCTTCCAAGCAGGGCAAGGGGTCATCACAACATGAGGAACTGTAGAAAAGGGTCACGGCATTCGTAAGGTTGGGAACCACTGGTCTAGACTATGTGTGTGCTGTATCATTACAGTTGTGACCGACCCTTCGTGACCCCACGTCCATGGAGCTTTCTTTGCAGGAATACTGGAGTGGTTTGCCAGTTCCTACTCCAGGCGCCTACAAGCACCTGGTATTCCCTGGTGGTCTCCCATCCAAGTACTGACCAGGGCCGACCCTGCTTAGCTTCCGAAATTAGGCTAGATCGGATGTGCTTAGGGCATCTAGGCAGCTGGTCTAGACTATGTTTCCTTGCTATTGTACGACCAGCAAAGAAGCCACCAAACTGAAATCCAGTTGCTTTGCAGATCTCCCCTATGTGACTGCCATGTGGGTATGCCCTACACACACACACACACACACACACACACACACACACACACACACACACACACACACACACACACACGAGAGAGAGAGAGAGAGAGAGAGAGAGAGAGAGAGAGAGAGAGAGAGAGAGAGAGAGAGAGAGAGAGGCTCATGCACCTGGCTTACAAAATACACCAAGAGCATGAAACAGCACAAAGAAAGGATTTTTTGTCGCCTGTCTGGAGAAATGACTAGCAAAACAATTTCTCCAACCCCCTGCAGTCATGTCACTTCAGTTTAAATCACAGATTCGGCGGGGGGGGGGAGGTTGAGGGGAGCAGAGAAAAGGGAAGAAATTGTGAGTTAGGCGAAAATTTTAATAGCTTGTACACTTGCGAACTCCCTAACCCTGCTTCGTATGCGGAAGAAGGGCTGTCTGTTTCCATGTTAATGACGAACATATGCCCGGTTTCTCACAGCTTCTCGGTTCGGGAAGAAAAGGTTGAAAAGAAAAAAGTGGCAGCTTGTCAAATTGTGCCCCAGGAGGAAGGAGGAGGAATTGGGGGCGGGCAGGAAGTGCCGCTAAAATCCAAGCAGGAGATGGAAGGAGTGCCAGAAGAGAGAAACAAACTGCGGGGAGCTGTGCCCACAAGACAGGCCCGCTGGCGACTGACTTCTGCATCTCATTTTTGGGGGGTGCAAGGCCAGGCCAGGCCTGCCTGGCTCCTGCTCCCAGCCCCTGAGCCCCACGAGGGCTGCTACTGAGGTGCTCCCCCGGAAATCGGGCCGCAGCAGGGATGGTGTCAGTCCAAGGACAGAGGTCTCTTCTTCCACCACAGGGCGCTTCCTAGCAGGGCTGTGGAGTCGGTAGATAAATGTTCCAACTCCGACTCTGACTCCGACTCCTAAGTTTTTTTGTACTTCCGACTCCGACTCCGACTCCAGGTTCCCCAAATTTCCTCCGACTCCGACTCCACACCCTGCTTCCTAGATCTGCTCGCAAACCCCTAGGGAAGGGGCTACCACTGGCCCAGGCCCACAGCTGCCTTCAAACCAGAGACGGGGGCAGCTGAGACCGCCAGGAGGCACTTCCTGCCCCCCTGCTCTTCCTCCTCCATCCTCTCTGGATTCAGACGTTTTCGTCGGGGCACGGCGGGATCTTCCCTGTAGCAACTGCTCCACCTTTCTGCCATGTTGATCGGCGGCCATTCCCTGCGCGTCAGGCGCGTCACCAAACCTGCAAAGGCCACCCTGGGGTGTGTGTGTGAACTCTGCCCATGCAACGGCCCTCCTCGGCATGCAATATCTAGATACGAGTCTTTAAACAAATTTCATACACTTCGTACAAAGCAAAGGGGGCCACGTTACAGGATGCCATATGAAAAGCCTGTCCCGTCAACAGCTTTATCAGTTGCCAGAGGTCTCCTTGAATCTTTTTCCTCGCCCACCGGTCTTGGAACAGAACCTGGCCTCAGAGCCATATAGCTCTATAGACCCTGGCCCAATCTACTAATCAACTCTCCCTCCTCTTCTTCCTCCTCCTCCTCTCCCCCCTCCCCTATCCACCCCCCCCCCAAACTCTATGTACTACAGCCAATGAATAATCTGGTATGAAATGTATATCCCATCGCATATTATGTTGCACACCTCATTCTGCTGCTATATGTCTGAAGAAGTGGACGTCTAGTCCACGAAATGTTGCATTAAAATAGGGAAGTTAGTCTTTGAGGTGCCACGTTTTGTGTCTTTTGTTTTGTTTTGTTTTTCTTTTATTTTTGCCTGAAACCCCTCCTCCTCCTCCTCCTCCTCCTCCTACTCCAAGAAGATTGGAGTAGGCTTTCCAGTTGAATGATGCTGTGAAGTAATTTAGGCTGACACAGAGTGACCCCCCCCCCCAAAGTCACTGGACAGCTCCACAATCATCCACAGGTCAAGCTTGTTTGATTCTGACTCTCAGAGGGAGGGCACATGTTTTGCATGAAGAAGGTCTAACCTAGATGGCAAAGACTCGGGCATTCAAAGGGGGGTTAACTTGAAAGTGTCATCAGGAAGAGCACCCGGGCTGTGATCCTGACCTGTGAATCTCTCCAAAAGGGAGCCGGGATTATGTCAAGAGGAGAGATGCTTCTGCTGCACGAGGCGTCTTCCAGCACCACTGGAGATCCTGAAAAGCCAGGGTGTCTGACTGTGTAGAAGCCCTGTATGTAGCAGACTCTCTCCTTCTTCACATCGAGAAAGGGAAGGGAGGAAGGCGGCAGGAAAAGGTGCAGAAGAGAGAGACTAAAATGATTACAGGGCTGGGGGCACCTCCCTTATGAGGAAAGGCTAAAACATTTGGGGCTCTTTAGTCCGGAAAAAAGGCGCCTGAGGATTGAGATGCACAAAACAATGCAGGGCATGAGTCAAGTGGATAGAGGGACACTCTTCTCCCTCTCACAAAATACCAGAACTAGGGGATATACACTGAAACTGAGGGCTGGGAGAGTAAGAACAGACAAAAAGAAAATATTTTTTCATCCAGCATTTTGTGAGAGGGAGAAGAGCTTCCCTCTATCCACTTCACTCATGCCCTGCATTGTTTTGTGCATCTCAATCCTATCCCCCCTCAATCGCCTTTTTTCCAGACTAAAGAGCCCCAAATGTTTTAGCCTTTCCTCATAAGGGAGGTGCCCCAGCCCAGTAATCCTTTTAGTCGTTCTCCTCTGCACCTTTTCCAGTTCCATTATGTCTTTTTTGAGATGCGGTGACCAGAATTGCACACAATACTCCAGGTGTATTCTTCATCTCCCCTGACAAGGAAGTAGACTGCCATGCATCAAAAGTTCATGGTAAATAAAACCACCTTGGGTGTTCTCATGCCCTCTGCCTTCTGTTTCACATCAGACCTCTTTTGCTTTTCTCCCCACTCCTAGGCACGGCCCTTTGGCTGTCAAGGTCTCTACGCCCAAGGTTTACAAAACTCCGCCAATTAGTCTCTTCCCCCCTCCCTTTGAAAGACTTTGCAAAGAAGATTTTATTAGCAGCACCTAGAGCTATTTCCAACCAAGTGTTCTGCTATATTAAACTGTATCCTCCTTGATTAGGGAGGCATAAAAAAATCTTTTAAAAAGGAGCTGCAACTTTTATTTAAACCAACATAACCTGAAAGATGCAAATGGGGAGCCCGGAGAAAGAAAATTAGATCAAAACGCAAGCCCGCTGGGTTTAGAAATGTTTATGACTTCTCTGTGACTTGACTTCTAATACGGCTGGGCTCCCTCCTCCTCCACCCCTCCACGGTCAAGCCAGACAAGACAAGAATATTAACTACCGTGGCCCCGCTCGCGGGGACAGCCTCCCTCACCTTCACACTGCCTCCGATGAGATCCGGTGGCTCTTCGTCCGTTTCTAAGGCCACGTTGATGGAGGCGAAGGGGCGGCTGGCCATCTGTTGCATCTCCCGGAGCAGTTGCTGGTAAAGAAACGCAGGGATGTTAATAGAGCGTCCCAGGCATATCCAAGGGTCAATCGGGCATCCGTGAGGTTTCACTCCAAGGACAGGAAACAAGAGCGTCCACTGCCCTCCAAGCCCGGGGAGAAAATAAGTCCACTTTAACACTTAACAGCCAAAGGCAGCCGAGAGGGGCATCCGACCTTCAGCAAAATCCACACGACCCCAACTCACAACGGACAGCGCTCATCTGTTTTGGAAACCCGCACAGTTCCTCTGCTGGGCCCTTTGACCAACATTGCATTTATTTAGTAGGATTTAACAATGAGCATTTCTAGACAACCAATGCCTAGGATCCGACGGCACACTTCTGCTGGACAGACTCTTCCCCCAGCATCTGCCCAGTGCACATCAGAAACTGGTTTGAGTGCTTCTGTTGCCAATGGAGAGCCTGAGTGAGGAGAGATTTGCAATTCCGTTGGCCCTAGATTTGGACAAAGAACCCCCCCACACACACACACCCAGATCATATGAACATCAGAAGAGCCATCATGCTGGATCAGGCCAAAGGCCCATGTAGTCCAGCTTCCTGTATCCCACAGTGGCCCCACCAAATGTGTCTGGGAGCACACGAGACTAGATATCTGTCTCTTCATACCACTCCCCTGCATTTGGTCCTTGAAGTACCCCGGTTTTAAACCTGGAGATGACACATCTCCATCATGGTTTGTAACCTGGGATGGACCTCTCCTCCAGGAATCTGTCCAATCCCCTTTTGAAGGCATCCAGGCTAGATGCCATCACCACCTCCTGTGGCAGGGAGTTCCACAGACTAGTAACACGCTGGGTAAATCTTGGTATATCTTGGCCAGGCAAACACAAATAATTTCTTACATGTGCAATCCTCTTCCTGAGACAGGCTGTTGGGTTCCAGCCTACAGGGAATCTACAGGAAATTTATCATTGCCTATAAATTGTTGTGCTGCCTAGATGCCCTAAGCACATCCGATCTCGCCTGATTTCGGAAGCTAAGCAGGGTAGGCCCTGGTTAGTACTTGGATGGGAGACCACCAGGGAATGCTTTCTTCACACGTCTCCCCTGGCCAAATTCATTTACATCGTGTATTTTGTCTCCAAGCAGCCGGTCTCCAGTACTGCCCACCAAATCCTTAGCCCCTTCCTCAGTTTGGCCACTGTGAGCTCTCCGCCTCTGCCATCCTTTCCCTATCAGCTTACTGTTGCTCTATCTCTCCCGTGGCAGCAGGCAGGAAAAGCCAATCTGGGTGAATCTAATCAGCTTGTCCATTGCACGTCCAAGCCATATTCTCTCGGAGGTTTTGCGATCAAGCTTGCGACGTTGACTGCGACTCTCCGTCGGCGCTCATTAGCTGGTCCCCCTGGTTCAAGCGCAAAGCACAACTTCCTGCATCAGACCTCGTTTGTTGGATCAAGACATACATATGTTTAAATGTTTGCCCCTTGCAGGTGTCAGTGTGCGCGCTGGCTCTAACCGCAGGCGGGAACGGACGTGCAGAGCAGCTCGTTAGAACCGAAGGCTAAATCTGGAACGGCAAAGCTTTAAAGGCATGCCATGGCTTCTACAATCAGACGGACCGCGAAGGGTCGCTGGATAGCTGCTGTGTCCTAGAAAACCATTCCTGCAAAGGCAAACAGGCTGTCTCTCATCCTTTAATGATGGAAAGAACAACTATGCTCCCTGCTCAGCGTTGGAATGCCATGATTCTGCAGCCAAACCATCCTCAAAATGGCCAACCACCAGCTCCGGGTGTGTTTTGTGTGGGGGAGATAACATAATATTCAAAACTAGCGTTTCGGCATAGTGCAATCAGAGTGATAACTCAAGATTTAAAAAGCCTTACCCGGGTCAAGATGTCACAGAAAAAAGTAATATGAAGAAATCCACTAATAGGTGACACGAGGTCTAACAAAAGAGAAATACAATACTGCAAAAGTAAAGCCGTCGGGATTTCGGTGAAAATAATACATTTTATCAAAAGCTGGATCTGCTGCCAGCTACAAACCCCCAAAGATTTCCATTCTTGCAGTCTCTAGGCTCCCTTCAGCAGCGGCAAGGGCTGCCAGCTGCCTTTGTCACCCAAATCATTTGGGGTCCTTTCTCCCAGGCCAGGTGGAAATAAATCAGACCGAGGATCTGGTGATCCCACAGTACTTGCAGCTAGGCAATTTCTAGGCACCAAGTTGCTATTGAAACGTATCAATTATCCAAAGCCAGGGTTGGGCAATATCTTTATTGGGCCCTAGATAGATAGATAGATAGATAGATAGATAGATAGATAGATAGATAGATAGATAGATAGATAGATAGATAGATAGATAGAAAGCAAAAGAAAAGGAGATAGATAGATAGATAGATAGATAGATAGATAGATAGATAGATAGATAGATAGATAGATAGATAGATAGATAGATAGATAGAAAGCAAAAGAAAAGGATAGATAGATAGATAGATAGATAGATAGATAGATAGATAGATAGATAGATAGATAGATAGATAGATAGATAGATAGATAGATAGATAGATAGATAGATAGAATGAAAGACTCAATAATCACAGAATGATATTGTGAGGGTTCGCTTGTCTGGTATTTTGGTTCTGAGATGAAATAATGATTGTCCAGTCCCATGGCTTAATTTTCTAATAAATATTTACTCTTCAACTTAGAAGTTTCCTTCTTTTTTACAACCGGTGCTATAGTTTCTCCATGCAAATTAAGATCAACAGACTTCTCAAACATAAATGGATTCTTAACAGAACTATCAAACAGGTTGGCTGGCAAATTAACTCAGGGGAAACTTATACTGGAGGGTAAGACCCCCCCTCCCGTGGCAGGTGCTCCCACAGCAGGGATGGCGCGCCCACTGAGCAACCAGATTCTCCCTCTTTGGTGGCCACCATCTCTCCCGCATCCTCTCGGTGTTCCCCGGCCATCATACTGGTCAAACTTCCACTGACCAATTAGTGGTTCTAGATGCCGCCATTCGTCCTTCACTCTCCCTCCACCTCTCTCCTCAGTCTGGGTCCCAACGTCTCTCTCCGCAACAGCTTTTTTACCGCTTCCAACTGCCACTCCTTTCACGCGCACATCTCCTCCTCATCTCCACTGCCACTCACCGAGAATGCTTCCTCTAATACCTCCCCTTCTTTTCTACCCCCTCCGCTCAATTCTTCACTCTCGCACTCTTTATTCATTTCTAACTTTTCATTATGCTTCTTTTTCTCTTTGAAATGTGCTCCTTCAAACGGCGCACCACTGGCTTCCTCTGCCTTCTCCTGGTCCTTCTCCCAGATATATATGTACTTTGGATTTGGTCATTGACTGCAATAAAGTACTCATTCGTTTGTTCGTTCGTTCGTTCATATAAGGTCATTAAGTCCAACCCCCTGCTCCAGGCAGGAATATGAATCAAAGGAGATCTGACAAATAACTTTCTCATTTTCTCTTGATTGCCTCCAGGGATGGAGAGCTCAACACCTCCCAAGGTCATCAGTTCCATTGTCCTACTGCTCTAACAGGAAGTATTTCCTGATATTCAAATGAAATCGCGCTTCCTTTGGCTTGAGCCCGTTGTTGCGTGTCCTGTACTCTGGGGTGATTGAGGACAGATCCTGCCCCTCCCATGCCTATGTTTCACGTATTTGAAATGATCTATCATCTCTGCGGTTTTCTTTTCTCAAGTCTAAACAAATTCAATTCTTTCAGTCTTTCTTCATAATCCATAAGATCCCTTCCAGCTTTGGAGTTCTAAGAGTATGGTTATGAAGTTTCATTATTCAAGTGATCTTTCCGGTCTTCTAGGACACTTCATTAGGCTTAGAGTTGTCCAAGTTTGAGGCAGTGCAGAGGCAGAAAGCTGGATGCTACAGCTGTAGGAACACTGAAGTTCTAAGACTGAGATGGGAAACGGAAATAATCCGTTTGAGGTGTGCGGTGATACCTGATATCACCTCTGGCGGTGTTCAATCAATGACATATTTCTTCCTGTTCAGACAAAGGACTGTCAGTCAATCACTGAATGCTCCACTGCCATCTGTTTGAAGCGCATGGCTCCCTTGTCCGTCGCAAGCCAAAGCACCCAGAAACATGACAAACAATCTTCATATTAGACAAAACCGAAGTTTTCAATTTAGGTGGCCCAGGAGGCAAAACCAGTCATGACAATTTTCCTTCAACCACTAGGTAATGTAAGTATTGCCTAGAAACTGGAGAAAAATAATGACAACTACTGGCGTTAAAAAAAAATAGTCTAGAAGAGAACTTTTTGAAAGGAAAAACAGGCGAAATATCTACATTGCAAAAACAAAGAGTGACCCAGTTCAAGAATGAAACAAACATGCAAACCACTCTTTTATTTAGCTGCCAACGAGCACAGCTGAGCAGACAGATTAATCTCACTATTTAGGAAACACAGTAGCATCAATGGAAAACTTGATTAAAACTGTTGATCTATCGGACCTCCTTTGATTTGGATTCCTGCCTTGAGCAGGTTATTGGACTCAATGGCCTTAGAGGCCCCTTCCAACTCCTATGAGTCTACAATCTAAACTGCCTTTCCTCTCTTTTTGATTTAAACCATGACTGATTGAATCGTAGCTAATTTACACTGCACTAATTTAATTGACACTCATTTGCATACAAGGAAATATATCTGCCATCTACTCTAAGCTGCCTTGGGGCCAATGCAGCTGAAAATCAGGGTATATAGATTTGCAGTATGCAAAACACAAAGTGGGTCCCATCAGATGATGCAACTAGAGGGCCATTTCCTGATCCCTCTGCCCCACTGACAACCTACCACTTGAGCGGCAGCAAGGAACCCAAACCTCCTGTTCCTAAAGCTTTTAAAAGATGCTCAGCAGATTGCAGGCTAAAGAAAGCGCAAAACAGATTGCAGGGTGGCTGCCGCAGTAATTGTGCCCTTCAGCTACCATAAAACGCTTTGTCTAATGGCTGGGAAACACACACATACACACACACATACACACACAAACCAGAGCAAGCTGTCCTGATAAATATGCCCTAAATGAGCGCTGAGAAGAACTCATTAACTCTGCAAGAATCAAGTAGTCAAACAATCACCAGGCCCACCCATGAGATTGTTTGGGTAGGTCTACACTGTATTAACCTTGCTCCTGCAGTATGCTTTGAAACTCAAGTCAAAAAGTTTCCCATGTTTTCGGCGGTTAAATTAGGGGCCTCGACTTATACTTGGGTTGACTTGTACTCAAGTATATACTGTATTTATTTAAGTACAGTGGGGCCTCATATAACAAACGGTTTGTATAACATAAAATCTGTACAACATAATCAATTCCGGAGATAGGGGAAATTTGCTTAACAGAATCGCCTATGGGGCGAATCCGTACAACATATAAATGGTCATGATCAGGAATTACTCTGTTTTCAATGCATTCCTATGAGAAATAGGTATAAAGGAAAATATGCTTAACAGAATTTCATTTGGAATGAATTAATTCCTTTATACAAGGTACCCACTGTAAATAGATACTAACCTGGAAGGGAAATTAAATGAGCACCACCAAACACTGTGGCACTCAGTGAAGGCCGAGGCGTACAAAATATGAATTACGGTAACTTGAAAGCATGAGCAGTGGGCTGTCTTCTTGGCTTTCCCCCATTGGTTGTTTCCTACACATTAATAGGACAGGATCTGCTCTGCATTGGCCTTCTTCGTGCCACCTGGATTCTTGATCTTTCCAGATCCTCAGTGGAACACAAATCCTCCACCTGTAGCAGACTGCATCCTCTTTAGATACCTCCTACCACCCCTCAAGAGGGTAAGAGGCTGGAAGCAAGCCTAAAATTCCTTGCCGGCTCATGTTTTCAGCTTAACCTTTTTAAAAAAGACCTGAATAGAATGTTGTCCATCTGAACACACTTAAGAAAATTGCCTAAATCCCCTCAATGACAACCTGCAATTTGTTCATCAACGCTAAGCTATTTGTTAGTCTCAGTCCCTCGGTACAGTCTGCTAAGGGTCCAAGATGGAATGGACCTAAGTGATTTTATCTGAATAGGTCCCAGTTGGGTTCAGAGGGTTTCCTGTCACCACCCACGGGAGCAAAAGACGACTGTCCCATCCCTGTCCAAGATAACTGCACTGAATTGCACTGAAGCAATGGGGGCAGAGAAGACACCTTTTTTTGCTGGTTTACTGCCACTAGGTAAGGGCTGGATATAAGCTGTGATGTGTTTGATCAAACCCATCCCAGATTCTTCTCTGCTCGTGACTCCTTTTAACTCCTCTGCTGCCTTTTAACTCTTCATTGCAGACTGGGGGAGCTTGTGCGACGTGTCCCAAGAGTGAAAACTTGGGAACAATCTGTCGTTTGCCACGAAACATCTCACCACCTCACGGATCAACTGCCCAATGACCAAAGCAGAGCAGCAAACCCCTTGTCTGGATGCTGCTGTTGCGATACAAGTCTCATGTGCAAGCTATATACAGACCTGCGGGTTATCATATTATTCTCACTCTCTCTCCATTGGGCAGAAAAACTTGTAATGGCCGCAGGCCATAAAAGAGACCCAATTTAGGAATATTTTAATGACGTTCCTCTACTTATGGGTAAGGCAGGCATGCGTGCAAAATGCAAACATTGCAACAAAGAAATGCAAGGCCTTGTGGCCCGAATGAAACAACATCAGTGATAAGAAGTGCACTGATGAAGATGCATATCTAAGGCATACCTAATGCTGTCTAATGTTATTGTTTTGGTTAAATAAAACTATTTAAATTGTTATTATTAAGGTAATGATTATTTTTCTCCTTCCAATTAAGTACAACATAACAGTTGTCCGATATGAATGATTAACCTATTAATCTTTTCTTTTCTACCCCTTGTGGTAGTGTGATACACACTCTCTGGGCAGTTAACAACCAATACACAATAAACTAGAAATTGTACTATAGCAGCTGCAAACATAAATAACCAATAAAGATAGAATAAAACCACAGGACTCACCGACTCGGACATAAGCAAACAAATTTAAGCCACAGTTGGACATCAAATGACACACATTAGTAAAAGGCAACTTATAACTTTACATGGAACTTTACTCTCCTTTTAACTGCTTGCGTTCTCTGGTAGCTTTAATGTAATGTTGCCTATTAATGCTGTAAGATGTCCCTCAATTCCCTGTTCTCAATACCTGAACATGTCTTAATTGTACTGGACTGTATATTATCCCTCATTACTGTATGCCGCCTTTGGTCCTTTTCCAAGCAGAAAGGAGGGGTAAAAATACTCTAAAAAAATAAAATAAACTGGAGATAGTTCACCGTGCAATAATTTCATAATTATCTATGTATTTCTAATGGTATATAATCACCAAATCAGTAATTTTCTGATATAACTGTAAAACTAATCTGAAAAGCTATTATTCTAAAAATGAAACCTTCATCTGGTTGTATATATTAAGATTAAAACAACTCTAGCAAAAATGAGTCTTAACGTAGGTTAGAAAACCATGATTTAAACCAAGCCTTACTGGCTAGTGATTTAAATCAAATCCACCCTCCACCTGCTTGTCTGAATTGTGGAACATCTTCCTGGCTGATAAAACCAGGGTGCAGCCTACCAACTGAAGGATGTATCTTTAAAAAGCAGAGGAAATACAGTAGTCGTGCAACTAGAGAAGACTAGGTTGTTGCTTTTTCATAGGCTGGGCGGTCTGGTGACAAACCCCAGGCATGGAAACACTGCTGCAGAATGTGACTGGATGCGGACTGATCTTGGATGACCCCCACTTGACCATACATGCCTCCAATTCTCAAGCCCCAAACACAGGTAGAGAAGTTCAGTGACTAAGGATTAGGCCACCACTGCAAGCTGCCTTTGGCCAGGTTGCTGGCCCACACGGACACATTTTGCGTACAACAGGGTGGCCAATGATGATAGAGCTGGGGGGGGGAGGGTTAGGGTTAGTACCCCTCCATATCAGACCCAGAGATGGTGGAAAGATTGGCGTGAGTGGGGTGTGTGTGTTGGGGGGGAGGGGATGGTTGGGAAAAGGTAGCTGTAACCCCCCCTCCCCAATAGACAAACTGCTGCTTTAATTCAGCTGCAGGAACAGGACAGTGATTTTGTTGTTGTTCTACAACAACAGACATAATTCTAAGTTGATAAGACACAAAGCAAAAAGTGTTCTGCTTATATACCGCCCCATACCACTTCAAGTAGTCTCTGGGCGGTTTACAGTTTAATTATGCAGGCTACACATTGCCCCCCTCCCCCTGCACGCTGGGTACTCATTTTACTGACCTCGGAAGGATGGAAGGCTAAGTCAACCTTGAGCAGGCTACCTGGGATTGAGCCCCAGGTCGTGAGCACAGTTTTACCTGCGGTACAGGCATTTAACCGCTGCACCATTTTAAAGCTGTAATATTCAGACACACCCTGGTGTTTCTAGTGTTACCAAACTCTGTGTGTGTGTGTTGTGTCGTTACAGTCGTGACCGACTCTTCGTGACCCCATGTCCATGGCGTTTTCTTGGCAGGAATACTGGCGTGGTTTACCAGTTCCTACTCCAGGCGCCTACAGCACCTGGTATTCCCTGGTGGTCTCCCATCCAAGTACCAACCAGGGCTGACCCTGCTTAGCTTCCAAAATCAGGAGAGATCGGATGTGCTTAGGGCATCTAGGCAGCTACCAAACTCTAGGGGCAAACAAGTAGGGCTGACTAAGAAGACTACACAACTTTTTTCCAACAGGGGACAGCTTTTGGGAACTACATCCTAAGGACAGGTGGTGCCACCCTTTCTGTTTCCTTTCTCTCCCCCCCCCATTAATCCTTTCTTGTCCCCCCCCCCCTCTGCCATGCCTTTTTCCCACCTGAGAAGCCGGTGAGAAAGGGGTGGATCACAGCTGTAAGAGGCTGGTCTGCTTTTTTGCCAAGGCCTTTATGGAATTAATTCGAGGGTAGCCCATAAAAGCAAGGATTCCAGGTTGCACAACCTGCTGCCAATAATCAAAAATTAAAAGGCAGAAAAGCTACTAGAATCATTCTGCCACCACTCTGCCCTCAGCCACACAACCTTCGGGCAGGTTCAGAAAAGGAAAAAGAAAATGAAAACCAAGAGATCCATGCCTCGCAACACAAGTTGCAGACTTAACCGGCTGTTGTGCAATTTTCTTGTTGTCATCCATCTCTGACACACGGACCCTTTTGGAAAGGATTCGGCAAAATGATAGTTTCTGCCCACTCCAGCCTTGGGATTTATTTTAAGGATATTCATTTTTCAAGGAAGCAAAACCCCACCAGTAAGATTACAGATCTCGATTGCTGCCCGTAAACCTTGGTTCAAAATAAAATAACTGCTGGACAATACATCATCGGCGCTGAAGAAATATAACAAGGATGAAATATAATGCAATCATGAAGAAATCGATTTTCATGTTTTATCTTTATAGCCCTATCAGTGGCAGCCATCAAAAAATAAAATAAAAAAGGAACCTGGGGGTCAAACTCCCACTTTGAGCCATTAGCAGCACTTGTTACTCTTAAAAAAAAACCCCGACCCTATCCCCTGAACTGAGTCCCTCACCAATGACACCCCAGCATCAAAGAATTCTTTTGCACATCATGAAAGAAGGCTCTGATGACAGGATGACAGTAACAGGCAATGGGGATTCAAGACGGACCGGACTGAGCAATAGCAATAAGATCACGTCAGGTGAGAAGTCAGGGAATGTCAACACAGCTGAAAGGTTGAAGAAATGAGTTTTTTCTGAAAAGGTTAAAAAGAAAAACCACACACCTCAGAAAGTTGTGTTTTTCACAGCGGCCGGAATCAGAATTAGATCTGAGGTTTTAAGGCAAAAATAGACTTGATGAACTAGTAGGGCTAGTTCAATGGGATGTGGGCTCAGAGCCTTTAGACTAGGACTGAGCCATAAGAACATAAGAAGAGCCGTGCTGGATCAGGCCAAAGGCCCATCTAGTCCAGCTTCCTGTATCTCACAGTGGCCCCATCAAATGCCTCTGGGAGCACACGAGACTAGATCTCTGTCTCCTGATACCCTTCCCCTGCATCTGGCCCTTCAAGTACCCTGGTTTTAAGCCTGGAAATGACACATCTCCACCATGGTTTGTAACCTGGGATGGACTTCTCCTCCAGAAATCTGTCCAATCCCCTTTCGAAGGCATCCAGGCCAGAGGCCATCACCACCTCCTGTGGCAGGGAGTTCCTGGACACGAGCCAAGACACTTACCTACTAGACAATCTTGGGCCAGGGATTTCCTCTCGGCGTGATCTAACAAAATAATTATTCGTCATGGCTTGACCAATTGATCCCAGGTGGGTCAGGAAAGTGCTGATTTTAAGAGAGCATTCTCTGTTCCCTTTCAACACAGGTCACTCATGGAATGCACCAAGAAACCAACCAGAGATGACACTGCTATCCCAATTAGTTATACACACAGTGGTACCTTGTATAAAGGAATTAATTCATTCCAAATGAAATTGTGTTAAGCAAATTTTCCTTTATACAAATTTCCAATAGGAATGCATTGAAAACAGAGTGATCCCATTTTTATGTTGTATAGATTTGCCCCATAGGTGATTCTGTTAAGCAAATTTCCCCTATCTCCGGAATTTTTTATGTTGTCCACATTTTATGTTATACAAACCATTTCTTATACAAGTCCACTGTCCCTTAAGAAATCAAAGAGAAAATGGCAAAGCAGGTGAATGAAATCTTCCTTCTGTTGACCGAAAAAGCCCTAACACACCTGGATCGACAGGTGTTACAAGGATTCCACTGTATATTCCATTTATTTTCCCATGGAACCTGAGAACAATCCCATCTATCTGGTCCATTCATTCCTAGGCATAATTCAAATTTCTGGCTTTGATCAATAAAGCGCCAAATGGCTTGGCTGCAAGCATATCTCCTCCTTTGATTCCAGTCGGAAGTTAAGATCATCAGGAGAAACCTTTCCCACCACCTTCACCTTCACAGATGTGTTTGCTGGGGACACAAGAGAGGGCCTTCTCTGTGGCTGTTCCCGGGCTCTGGAACTCCCTCCCACAGGAGGACAGCCGGGCCCCATCTTTGCTGTCCTTCTGCAAACAAACGAAGACCTTTCTCTTAGCAACTGGCTGCCCAAATGGGGTTTTCAAATAAAGGGTTGCGCCTCAGTGCTTTGAAGTTCCTTGTGGTGCTGCATTTGTTTACAGTTTTTAGTGTGGCATTTGTTTGGCCCTTTCTAGCTTAAAATGTTGTTCTTTAATGACGCAAGGGTCCTCAAATCCTTTTGAAAGATAAATGTGGGGGTAAAATAGACAGACAGACAGACAGACAGACAGACAGGAAGGAAGGAATAGATAGATAGATAGATAGATAGATAGATAGATAGATAGATAGATAGATAGATAGATAGATAGATAGATAGATAGATAGATAGATAGATAGCCTTGGGTCCTTTTTCAAGGAGAAAGCTGGAGTAAAATAATACTCAAAATAAATAAATCACTGCAAATATTTAAAGTATTGGGGTGGAGAAAGGTAGCCTCTTTCCAAAAAACACCTGGGCAACAACAATTAGCTACCATTACGAGACACTGTGTATGGCAACCAATAAATAATTCTCTGTCAGTATTTTCATCATAGCTGAAAATTAAGTTTCCGGCTCCCTGGGGCAGTGATTGCATTCATGTTAGCTAATTAGGTTTGCAACCAACTTTGCAAGCGACGGTTGTGTGTTTTGAAAGAGGAAAGGGAAGCAGAGTTAAAACTCAAAAGCTTCTCACGGGCATTTTCACACTTCTACTTCTAACGCACACAGGAAGCAAAAGATTTGGGGGCTGCTGCCAGTGCTGTGTGAGACCATGCCAATGTATCTTAATCAGCCAGAAGCTAAAGGCATGACTTTATCAGAACCAAGCCTGAAACATGGAAGAACTCACCCAAATTCTCTTTCTATACAGCCACCTCTTATGATATCAAATAACTTAGTTTCAATAGTAGAGTCCTTTAAATTTTTAGGTACTATTATATCTCAAGATTTAAAATCGTCATCTAATATTGAAAGTATTATTAAGAAAGCACAACAAAGAATGTTTTTTCTGCATCAACTTAGGAAGTTCAGACTGCCAAAAGAACTGTTGATTCAATTCTATAGAGGTGTTATTGAATCTATCATCTGTTCCTCTATAACTTTCTGGTTTAGTTCTGCGACTAAGTAGGACAGATACAGACTTCAAAGGATAATTGGAACTGCAGAAAAAATTATTGCTACTAATCTGCCATCTCTTGTGGAATTGTATACCACACGAGCTAAAAAGAGGGCGATGAAAATATATACAGATTCCACACATCCTGGACATAACCTGTTCCAATTGTTACCCTCAGGGCGACATTTTAGGGCACTGCATACTAGGACAACTAGATATAAAGATAGTTTCTTTCCAAGTGCTATCAAACTGTTGAATAATTAATTTTTACTTCTCCTCTTCCTTTTTAAATAATAGGTTACATTGTATTGTTGTACTGTGTTTTTATTGTTGACTATATGATGGAGTAGGAGCTGGCAAACAACTCCAGTATTCCTGCCAAGAAAACTCCATGGAGTCACAAAGAGTCGGTCACGACTGTAATGACACAACACACACACATATGATTCTTATATTTCCTTTTATATATGGAGAGCATATTTTACCAAAACAAATACTGGGTGTGTCCAACCACACTTGGCCAATAAAAGGATTCTGATTCTGAATTCTTTTTGGATTGGTCTAAGCATTGAGCGATCCCTTTGAAAGATACCCAGAAAAATAATTCTTTCCCCCACCAATCCAAACGGACTTTTAATTCGCCGTCATATTAACAGCTCTTTCTCCCTCTCTCTCTGCCACTCTCTCTGCTCTTTAGCTGGCCAGTTACTGTCACCCACCCTTTCCACCAGATTATCTGTGAGCAGACTGGCATCTAGATTGGTGTGTATGAATGACAGCTCCCCGAATCCTGCAATTTGTACAATCCCAGAATTCGAGGAGTTGTAGTCCAAAACACAACGTGAGGTAGCAAGAGCAGTGACACATGCCAGGAACCTTTGGAAGTACTTGGTTTCCTCAGGGTGCCTCCTCCCTTTGTTAATACCAGTAATTCTCAGAAAATTACATCCTCCAACATTTGTGGGGTAATTGTACGAAGGGTGTGTGTGTGCACAAGAGACATTTATCTCAAGCTTTGATTATAATTTTGGCCAAAGTCGAATTGGGGGTCATAATGCTAGCCTTACATTGAAGGTGAGCGTGATGAATCGTTGAGGGTTGTACAGAAAACCAAGGAATTATGGACTAGAAGAAAAAACAGTCCCCCTACATGGAAGCTAAGCAGTGGCTTGCATGTCAAGAATCTAATTACATGCCCTTTAAAGCTCTATTTATCAGCTGCAGTTGGTCTTCGGATTCAGTGTGAAACCAGCTATGGTCCTTTTTGTTCGTATTTCTCTTACCCATCGGCCGTAGGCAGCAACCTTGCGCTCGACTCGTGATTGTGGAAAAGAACAACCAAAATGGGAGGGGAGAGGGTTGTTAACTAGGAAATAAATTTATGGATAGTGCAGGGGGGGGAAGGGATCACTAAATCTGGATACGTAACTCATGTTTGGCTTCCATGCATGGAAATCTACTTGCACTCAAGGAAGATGGAAGACCATAGGAATACTACAGGAAGTCAACTCAAGGAGAGAGAGCAATCTATGTATATACAATAGTACCTCTACATAAGAGTGGCTCGGCTTAAGAGCAGAAAACAGTTGGCGGTTTTACTGCTGCCTTACAAATTTTAGATGTGATCTGCTCTACTTACAAATATATATTTTTATTTATTTATTTGATTTTTTTAGATAGGCCTCCTCTACTTAAAGAGTTGATCAACTTGTGTGTGTGTGTTGTGTCGTTACAATCGTGACCGACTCTTCGTGACCCCATGTCCATGGAGTTTTCTTGGCAGGAATACTGGAGTGGTTTGCCAGTTCCTACTCCAGGCGCCTACAGCACCTGGTATTCCCTGGTGGTCTCCCATCCAAGTACTAACCAGGGCCGACCCTGCTTAGCTTTCGAAATCAGGCGAGATCGGATGTGCTTAGGGCATCTAAGCAGCTTGATCAACTTAAGAGCATGCATTTGGAATGGATTAAATTTGCAGGTAGAGGCACCACTGTATCTAGAAAATTTGAAGGGGAGAACACCCTCAAGGTATCTGCCTATTGACCCCACAATGGCTCAGATTACTAGCTACATATGGTGTTACTCGACTCTAACACCATTACCACAGCACGAAGTATCCAGAAGTTGAGTCATGACAAACGGACTTTCTTTCTTGTGAGATCGAAATGTTACACTACTCATCCAAGCAGCTTTGTCAGTTGAAGGAACATTGGTGCGAGTCTTCCAATTTATAGTTCACCTTGGTTTCATGCCACCCTGGTCTGAATAGGCTTGTTATGCATCATGCTGCCCCTTCATCAATCCCCAGGCAAATCGGAAACACTTCACACTTCCGCCAGAATGGCCATGGCTAACAAGCCATATTTAATTGGTGTTGCGAAGGGTTGAACAGGTGGAGCTTTCAGGCACCCCAGACCTTTGTACATTTAACAATTCTATTCAGGCCACCATCCATCTAATGAGCCTATTCAGGCCACTGTCCACCTAACGTGCCTATTCAGAACAGGGTGCCATGAACCCAAGGTGAACTATAAATATGAGGCCTCACAGCAACTTTTCTTCGACTGACAAAGCTACTTGGATGAGTAGTGAAACGTTTCGACCTCACAAGAAAAGAAGTCCAGTTGCCATGGCTCAACCTCCAGATAAACTCACTTGGATAACTGAGAACCTTCACAGATATACAGCAAGAAGTCTTTCTAGGGGCCCTACAAACCAAACCACTGATGAAATGCAAACACATAAACTATTGCGGCTGTTATACACAACAACAAAGCCAGTAAAAAATGCTTTTGTGCTTTATTTTGCTTCGAAAACAGTCCTTGAAGTTCAGAGTCAGACAAGCAAGTATTTTAGGTTCATGGCATAGCATACCCACAGTTTCCCTTCAACTATTAATCCCCCCAGAATAGAATAGAATAGAATAGAACAGAACAGAACAGAATAGATCAGATCAGATCCGATCTGATCTAAAATAGGCAACTTTCTGATCTCAAAAATACTGACATTTCATTGTTTTACATGGACCAATTATTTCTTAGCAGAAATATCTCCCCCCCATACCTGGAGTATTTATTGAGCTAGCAACGCATGCTCAGAAGATCTACTGTGGTACTTGAATGGCGCGGTTCCTTATTTTAGGCTGATGCTTGAGGTTCACCTTCCTACCCCACCCTCCCAGAGGGGATTCAAAGCACTTAGGTATCCACCTGAGGATGAAGTTAAGAATTTGATGACACCAATCCCAAAGGAATGGAAACAAGGCAAACAGCTGGAAGGGGGCGAAAATACATATTAAGACTTGGATGTAGACAGATGCACTCTTTATGGTGCCATCGCTGTTTTATTTCAAGCATTATTCTCTACCACTGCCTTCACGCTTCCTACCGCTTTCAAAAAGTCGTGCAATAAAAGGAGCAATTTTATCTGTCTTTTGTATCATCCTGAGCCTCCAACAAGCACTCTTTCTTGTTTCCATTTCCTCTAGCGGCAAAATATGGTGCCTGAAAGCCATTTCGCTACGGTGCTCAGCGGAAAGAGAAAAGGGGTACAGATTTATGAACCACTCACTGCTCTTTGCTAGACCGCAGACAAACGGGCAGAAAGGCCGCCCGGCTGAATCCCACCAAAGTTACTTTGGATAATATACTGGTCAGTCTGTTCCCTGGCCAAACAGCTTACAATGGCCGCCCCTTGGTCAACACAAACCCTTCCACCACTGTATCTGATAGGAAGAGAAGAGCAAATGACAGTGGATTCCATTCAGCCTGGGTTACGCCGGGGGGGGGGGGGTTATAATAACCAGAGTTTTAAGGACATGGTATTTGTTTTATATAAGAGTATAGCTCTTGCAAAAAAGTTCAAATCTTTCTGGCCATCAGACAGCAGGTATATCTTCAACTATTCGTATCAAGGTCCTTTTTTCCCACTAGTTAGGATTGTAGAACTGTCACTGGCAAAACCACACACAGACACACAGACACACACACACACACACACACACACACAAAGCTGCAGAACGCTTTTACTCAAATATGCCTTTCTTGTTGTTACATGCCATCAATTCACCCAAGACCTATGGTGACCCCATGAATGAGTGGTCTCCATCCTCAATAGCAGTGGGTCTTCATGAATTGGTAATACATACGGTAATATGTAACCACTGCCCGACAATAATTCAAACAAACCACAAGATGCAATTGATCACACTCCAGCCCCCACCCATTCCTATTTTGCCCCGAGCAAAATGACCCTTGGCCCTATTTCTTTATGTAATTAAAATATTCTTACCTTGCCTTTCTCCTTATAAAGGACTAAAGGCCGTTTATATTATTTTAAAACAACATTTAAAGCTAAAATCAGTACATTTGCAAATACAGTAAGATCTCAATATATGTGTGTAGTGGGATTGGTTCAAAACGCTACCACGCATGCTGAAAACTACAGCTAACCCTATGCATAGCATGGTCTCTGTCTCCCTCCAGTGGTCCATTCTGGTAAACACATGATGGAAATATGTATTTCTGGTTTTTGTTTTCTTTTAATATTTTCAGACTACAGGTAGGTGAAACTGCTTATACTGAAGATATGGGGGGTCCTACTGTACTAAAAATGATCAGACAAATACTACACTACAAGGTAAACTAAAGCAACACCAAAAGCACATTCCACTCAATTCCCCATTCTGGGAAAGGTTGCTTGAACAGAAAGGTTGCTGATACCACGTATCCCTAACCTGCACATTCTTTTCTTAGGATAACATGCAACCCACAGCAGACCTGTTCAAGAGATACAGGAAGAACCCTGATTAATATCTGTTCAACTTTGTAAACTGCCTAGAGTAGCCGTGCAGCTTGGTGGAGTGGTATATAAAATTAATAAATAAAACAATAATAAATAATATTAACCACCAGCAATTGGTATGACTTCTCAGCCACCACGTTTTTGAAGAGCGGGTGGGAGTAGTAAGTCATCACAACTTTTAACACTTTTATTATCGTGGAGACAGATACTTTTGTAGACGCTGTTCAGGACGTAAGGGCCGCTTTAAAACAAAGTTTTTGTGCTCCCTTCCTTGGAAATCTGACAAGCTGCCTGTCATGTGAAGCGAAGTATTCCAAATATAACGGTGCCAGAACTAAGCTACCAACTGATCTTCTCCACGGCTTCAAAAACATATGCCTAGAGGACGACTTCACACCAGTGACATTTTCCACGTAAGCCATCAATAAATGCCTCAGCTTGGCTCCAGGCAGAAAGCGGCATTTCTCAGCCTACATCCGGCATAAACCCCAATTAACATTTTATGTTAAAGCTCCAGGAGGGCTTCCCTTCCATTTTTATACTCTTGTCAAGAAGATTGAGGAGGGGCGGGGGAAACAATGGACATCTCTCCCCCCCCCCCAAAAAAAAATTAGCTCCTGCTGCTGCTTACAGTTACAAAAATGCATCTGTTTGTTTACAGTTTATATGTATGAATGAGGGTTTGATAACTTGCCCTGTGTTGCTAGAAGTGGCTCAAGGCCGAACCACAGGGACTCTCCACCTGTCCCTACAATATTTATTTATTTATTTATTTATTATACATATACATACATACATACATACATACATACATACATACATACATACATACATACATACATACATACATACATACATACATACAACTTATATGCCGTCCACTACTCAAACGTCTCTGGACGGCTTACAATTAAAATGAACAGTTAAAGCAGTTAAAACGTTAAAAAGGCAATGGACAATTAAAACAATAAAAACATTTAAGCACAAAACACTAAAATTGCCACCAGGACCCACCATCTATGCTATGTCAATTAAAAAACTTCAGAAACAGGAGGGTTTTTACCTGGCGCCCAAATGTCATCAGTGTTGGAGCCAGGCGGATGTCACTTGGGAGGACATTCCATAACCTGGGGAGAAGCCAAGGAGGCTGAGAGGAGGAGGAGGAGGAGGAGGAGCCTGGCATAGCGCAAAGACCAGTGAGTGGGGCAGCGGGCATGGAGGTGAACGGGAGGTAAAGCGCAGCGCCCGTGATGCCACGCTGACAGCTTTGTATGGAGCACTTTTGTCACGCTTCATGCCCATCTCTCCTGCCCATCTCTTAAAACAAAAAAAGACTTCTGCCCAACAGAAAAATATTCTGCGTCACATCTTTCTTTTCTGGCTCATCAAAAAATATACAAAGGAAAGAATTCAGAAGGAAGATGATTAATGGATCAGAAGCAAAAATGGCATCTGTTCTTACGTTCTTAAGTAGTTTGTGAGAGAGGGGTCAGGGAAGCCCTTCATGTGAGCACAGAAAATCCTAGAATCCTAGAGTTGGAAGAGACCTCAAGGGCCATCCAGTCCAACCCCCTGCCATGTAGGAACCCCCATCACAGCATTTCCGACAGATGGTATTAGAGATGGGCACGACTTAGCGGTATTCCCGTTTCCGTTTCCGTTACTCGTATCCGTTACTCTACGGAAACGGTAACGGGAATTACTCCGCCAGAATTCGAGCTCGAACCGACGAACGAACAATTTGGTCTGATTTGTCGTGCTCGTTACTTGCATCGCGCAATGCCAAGCTGCACAGAAAAAAAGTTTTTAAAAGTTAAAAAAAAAACGATTCCCGGCCCTAAAAGTAGGCGAAAACTGTCTGAGGGCACCTACCAGGCCAGAAGGGTGTTTTACTTGGGGGGGGGGGGTTCCCCGCCCCCTCTCCTTGGCTATTGCTACTGCTGCGCTGCTGGTACCAGGCTGGGAGGGCGCATCCATTTGCCATGCAGTGCGGGGGATCCAAAATGGCGACCACAATATTTTTTTTGAAATCCTTGCCCAAAACCCCACCAAAGCACCACAGAAACATGCGAAAATTAGCTATTTTAAATGCTTGAATTTTTACAGTAGCAGCAGTGGGTTTTTCTTGCAAAAAAAAAGTCTCCGTTGATTTTATTTTATTTTATTTTTTTACACCTGCACATTTGCAATGATGGGCTCGCCCATGGGAGTAGACCATGCAAATTTTCCACCAATCGCATGGCCACTTGGCCAGGTTGACCACAGAGACTTCTGGGATGTGCCAATCGAGCATAAACAGCCCACTAATCGTAGCCCAAACCTGAACCCTAAGCCTAACCCATACGCCAGTACACTGTCCTTCTAAGTGGGTCAGAGGTGCACCCCAATACTCACCCTAACTTCACCCGTAACTAGCCTAACCCTAGCCCTTGCGCTAACCCGTCTTAACCCTAAGCCAGATCTACTTGCATTGCACTACATGCAAGTACGTGAGACACAGCGGGTGCAAAGAGTCTGCTAGTCCGTCACTTGTGGCTCTGGCTGACTCCTGCAGCTCCCTCCAGGAGCCCGCTACCCCCCCAAACCAGTACTAACAACAACGAAAAACAAAAAAACAAACCGACTAATTTTTGCGAAATTTCGCGAAAAACGGAAACAAGCCGAAACGGACTGCCTCCGACACACGACAACTCGAAAACGCCATTTTCCCTAGTCGTGCCCATCTCTAGATGGTATCCAAGCCTCTGCTTAAAAACCTCCAAAGAAGGAGACTCCACCACCCTCCTTCGTGGCAGCATCTTCCACTGCTGGACAGCTCTAACCGTCATGAAGTTCTTCCTAACGTTCAAATGGAATCTCTTTTCCTGCAGTTTGAAACCATTGCCCCGAGTCCTAGTTTCTGAATCCATGGGAAACAAACCTGTTTCCCCTTCAATATCACATCCTTTCAAATATTTAAACATAGCTATCATATCCCCTCTCAGCCTTCTTTTTCTAAGGCTAAACATTCTCAGCTCTTTAAGCCGCTCCTCGTAAGACATGTCTTCCAGACCTTCAACCATCCTGGTCGTCCTCCTCTGGACCTGCTCGATGTTGTCAACATCCTTTTAAAATTGAGGCGCACAGAACTGGACACAGTACTCCAGGTGGGGTCTGACCAGAGCAACATAGAGTGGTACTATCACTTCCCTTGATCTAGACACAATGCTTCTGTTGATGCAACCAAGAATCGCATTGGCTTTCTTGGCCGCTGTTCCATGGGATGTTCTACGCCAAGATAGCTGAGAGCAAGGAGGAGCCCAGAACCAACCCAGGCCCTCAAGACAATGGAATTCTTGCAGGGAGCCAGGGAAGCTTCTAAGAAGGCTTTCCAACACAATGGGATGTGAAGTCCTCAATCCTCCTTCTTCTCCTCTGTGTTTATGAGATGCTTACACCACTGAAGGGGGAGAACCAACAGCCATTGCAGGAGGTCACACACACACACCCATTCCAAAATCTGGGCAAGCAAATGCTAGCCTTACTAGCCAGCTAAGTTATTTGGTCAACATCACCTCTTTACATAAGGAAGTCCTTGGCACATGATGTGTTTCATCTCATGTGGAATTCTGCAGTGGCCTGAAGCAATTCAAGGGATACTCCCTACATCTGAAAAAAGCCCTGCGTGGAAAACAAGACCCCCCCCAACCATCCTGTCTTGTAAAAGCAAAGTGCACTGCTAATATACCGTCCCTTAGTGTTTAAAGCACTCTCTAGGTCTGTGGTGGTGAACCTTTGGCACTCCAGATGTTTTGGAACACAACTCCCAGTCCTGTGTCATTGGCAATCTAAGCTTGGAATTCCGGGAGAGGTTGTCCATAACATATAGAGTGCGAAAGGTTTGCCGCCACTGCTCTAGGTGGTTTCCAACTTATTGTGCAGGCTATACCGTACTTTGGCACACACCCTCCCTTGGAGTGTGCAACCCTGGTCTTCATTTTACTGGATTCAGAAGGATGGAAGGCTGAGTCTACCCTGAGCTGGCTACCTGAGCCTGTTGGGATCGAACTCAGGTTGTGAGCGGAGTCTCCACCATAGTATGGCAATTTCTGCTCCAGGAGGCTAGTTTGTCACTATTGTGACAGTAGCAGAGCACAAAAAAAAAGAGAGATCCCTTTTCTTCCTTGTGGAATACGGTTAAACTTTTTAAATCTATAGCCTTCAAGGAAAACTGTTATAAGATGTTTTATAGATGGCATTTCTCCCCCCACCGTTTATCTAAGATGTATAATTGCTCACCCAAATGCTGGAAATGTAAACATGACAGTGGTACCTTCTATCATATGTGGTGGACATGTAAAGAGGCAAAGGCATACTGGATAATGGTAAAATTATTTTTAGAAAGATATTTGAAGATTAAGTTAGAGCTTAGACCATATTTTTTTCTATTAAATATAGTAGATATTAATATCTCATATGACGAGAAATATGTACTTCATCATGTAATAGTTGCAGCAAGGATATTGTATGCGAAATTTTGGAAACAACCAGAAGTGCCAACAGAGAGAAACCTCCACGAAAAGATAAGAGAATGTATTGAAATCGACAGGCTCTCCGGTTTTCTAAAGGGAGACTACGAAGAGATTTCAAAAAAAAGATGGCAAGAAGTAACGAACTTATTAGCATTGTGATACTATTTGGTGATTTGTTAATATGCTAAATTGTTATTTTTGACTTGATTTACTCAATGGAATTTTTATAGTGTATTCCCCCCCTCCTCTCCCACATTCCCCCCTTCTTCCCCCCCCCCAAAACTCAATAAAATTACTTAAATACAAAAAGAGAGAGAGAGAGAGAGGTCCCTTTTTGTTTCTTGGGGCCTTCAGAGAAGGCAAAAAGACCTCTGCCATCTTCATTCACCACGGCCTCTCCAAAGGTCCCCTGATGAGCTCAAGAAGATGGACATTTTGCTACTTCCTGCTCCCTCTAAAGACTTCCAGGTGGGAAACCAAAAACCCTTCTTTATGCTGAGACTCTCAGAGTGTCCTTGAAACATGGTGAAGAAAGCCTGGGTGCCCTTTGGCAGAATTAGCATGGATGAAGCAAGACCCTCCTTTTCTCTAATTTATGGAGAATACATCTAGAACAGCCTTCACCGGGTGTGAGATCGTTACCGTTCCAGTACAGTTCTATTATTTTAATCCGATTTCTGATAACCTCCCAAACCGTGAGTGTATTTTTCTAGCTGGCATGCCGTTTCCCCACTTATATCATCTCGGCCGCACAGTTATTTCTTAGGAGAACAGACGCAAGGAGGCGACACAAAGTTTACAGCTCATTGTGTAAGGCGGCGATTCTGCCGTTTTCCACCCACCTCTCTCCGCCGCGATGCCCAGCAGCTCTGCTTAATCTTCCAAACCACGGCAGCCACGAGGAGCAAGGACAAGAAACAGCTGTAAAAGGGGGGGGGGAAAGGAAGGCAATTAACTCCACAATAGAGTCCCCGTTTGCATGTGATGCAGGAGAATGTAGCCACGCGGCCAACAAAAATAAGCATTGCATTTCCCACGAATGTCTGTTAGCGGATAATCACGGCAAGGGGAAACACTTGGCAAGATTACAATGCCTGGTGCTATTTCACAAAGCGGTGGTGCACAGCAGCTCTTTGAAAATGGTGCCTATGCACGTCTGTGCCCGCGCACGTGACAAAATACATTGTCACAATGGGCATTGGTCAAAGACAGGAAGAGGACACGTCTCCTCTTTTCCAGCTGAGGATCTCACAGCAACGGGATCAAAATCACGGGGACCAAGCGAGGGCCATGGAACGGCAACATGTGAGAATGCGCAAAAGACTTCTAATTAATGAATGTTTCTTCTGTTCCTTTTTAAAAAGCGCCGGTAACGTCTTATTTATAAACCAACTCAGCTAGGAAATGAACCTGGTCCGGAGTGATTTATTCACTCCCTCCGATTTATGGTCCCACTTTCCCCTCAAGGCATAAAGTAGATTCTGGCCAAATGTGGTCATTAATCCTAATTTAAGAATAAATAAATAGCAAAGGCAGTCACTATTATCCCATTTTTGGAAAGGAAGAAGGGACTCAGAAAGCTACGCGCTCATAGCCGATGGGTAAGTCAGGGCTGAGATGGGAGCTGACCCCAAGCCAAATGTTATCACTCTTCCCATGGGATTCTCACGGGTACTGTAATGGCACATTCCTTTTAGAAGAGCAGTCCATTATTTTTCTGCCTCTTTAAAAGCAACGGGGCAACCGAACCGTCTTTGTATGTCGATACTTCGAACCAGATCTTTCTGTAATTATTTTCCACCCAATTAACAATAAAGATTGGCAACTTGAGTTGGCAAATACCTTTTGCAGTTACTTTCAAAACAGTGTCTGCCAACAAAAAGACACACACACACACACACACACACACACACACACACACACACACACACCAGTAATTACAGCATGATCCAAAAGAGCAGAAAAATAACAAGCCTGCCTGGTAAGCAGTAGCCTAATGGCACACAAGCCCAACAGCTGGAATAGCCTGAGTTTGGCTTACTCCATTGGAAGGGTTTTTTTTTTTGAGAGCCATCCAAGAGCGCTTGGCCTCTATGCCAACCGACTCCTACTGAGTTAAACTGGACCTTGTCAAAAGGGTGCACAGAACTGGCACCCTCCCTTCTGTTTCATTAACGTCACCATTTCCTTTCCCCTTTGAATGCTCTTGGCACAGAGACGTGTCAGAGGAATCGTGAGCAACTAATTTATGTCTCTGGCACTCTCAATCATCTTCCCCCCCAACCCCTCTCATTTGCTCCTGACAAAAGACTGAAATCCTTTTCTCAACTGTCACAAGGAGGCAGCAGATCCTTCCCAGTGCCCAAAAACTCCATATGGAGGAGACTTGTTGAGAAAGCAACAACAACACAGGAGTTTGTCCTCTATGCACTTTAAGAGCAGTTCTCGTGGTTAACATATATCAAAGCAACAGGGCTCTGAATCTTGCTGATCAGCTATTTATAGGGAAATATTTCCAACGCTGACACACACTTCACTAGCTGTCCCATGACTAGAAATGGTTTTTGAAAAATAAGAAAGGCGGTTGAAAACAAATTAAGTAGAATTATAAATATAAAGAGACCCCTAACCTGCGCTCCCCTTTGAAAATGTTCCTGGCTGGTGCAAGGGAGACGTCCCTTCCTCTCTCCTCCCTCTGCTTTGGAGGCTTGCCTGAGACAAAACGTTCCAGACAATCATCCACAATCCAGCGGGGGGGGGGAGGTGCTATTGCCTCACTTGTGGCCATGTGAACTGCTCCAGTGCTCATACTGCAAGACACTGCTCGTTGATCAAGGCAAAATGGATCAGAAATGATTGCTCCTCCTGCAAAGCACTCGTAAACCAAGGTACTTGGTACTAACTGTAAACATGTTGAAGCTTTCACTCAGGTCCACCTCATCTATATTCGGTGGGAAAATACCGCCTCCTGATCGGTTGTTCGCTAGCTGAGCTGGCTACAGAAGCAGCCCAGTTAGGCTATTTGGCTGTGTGTTTTCACCCGAATAAAGAGCTGTTCTTTTGGGTTGCTTCCATCCTTCATCCCCACAACTCAATAAACCAAATTATTACCGTGTAAGATTTTGTGAGTTGTAGGCCAACACATCTGGAGGGCTAAAGGTTCGCCTCCCCTGGACTACAACCATCACACTAAGCCAGCTGGCTGCTTATATTTTATATTTCTTAAGATTATTCAAGGTTCAATACCAGCTGGTATGGCTTTCAAAGGTTTTCCAAGAGGCAGCCTTTTTTTTTTTCAGCTCTACTTAAGAGATGCGAGGAATTGATCCTGGGACGCTCAACATGCAACTGATGCGCTCAACAAACTGAGTTGGCCAAAAGGGTAAGCTAGTTCAATGCAACCTACTGGCCGATGTCCAGTTCCATGGTTCCACGCAGCCAACAGGATAGACACCATAGCATCGTATTCACCTAGCCACTGGTCTTTCTTCCAGGTTGGCCACTGAAGCCAGTGCAGGATATTTTGTAATAAATAGCTGGTTCTTGTTCTCATACTTCCATGTTTTAGTTGTTTGGACAGAGTGGGAGTCATGGCCGTACTAGGCAGAGACAAGCACCCAGAAGGGTCCCCTTGCATGCAACAGATGAAGAGGCTACCAGTGCTACTGGTGTTACTGGGCAGAGTAGATGGAGACAAACTCATTGCCCTTGGAAAAGATCTCCATAGTTGTGCAACTCAACAACAGCTGCTCAAGGCTTCCGGCCAAAGCCTTTTGGTTTAGCAGCTGTGGCTGTCACAAGACTTTATTTTTGGGGGAAAGTCAAAAGAATGGAAGACGCTGAGAAGAAGGAACATCACCTGTCCCCAGGGAGATATCTGCTCATCAGCACAGCCAGGTGCTTTTCTCTCTCTCACGGTCCACACCACGCAGGACATCCTCCAAGACGTCCGTCAGGGATGGAGAGAGAGAGAGACCTTTCTAAGAAATGCCCCTTTGAAGACTTCTTAATGAGAGCTGCCAGAAAGCTGTGACCTTCTGATCTATGGACTTTCACTCAAAAGATGGTGGACCTCTTACTCCTTGCAGCTATTCGTATATCGTATGTGTTCACTGGACTAACTCCAGCTGTCTGCATTACAAAGGGGCCAGTTCCAATCATATCTTGGGCTAATCCACAGAAGCATCACAGGATAGCTAACATTTGGGGGTGGCAAGAAGGGCCAAATAAATGCATTTATTTGCCTTTAATGACATCTCACCTTTCCTTCTGAAATAATATAGGGGACAACAGTGTTTTTAGATTTTCACTCCCCAAACACCCTACTTTTTTTTCATGGCGGAAGCAAGGAATATAATATTCCGCTTCTTTAAAGATTCGAGTCTATGTGAGAGCCTGATAACAGATTATGTTAGCAAAAGCAGCTTCCGTTGAAATCGACGGGATGCAAGCCACAAACAATTCGTCCCAACGGTTTCAACAGAACTCAAGGTCAATTTACAGGCAAATTGTGTTTCTGCATCTTTGGAAGTCAGATCACACACTTTGTTCGCATGCAGCCAAGAAATACACAGTCTTAACGGCCAGGCAGCAAGCAGCAGAAGCTACAAAACACAGAAGGCAGGAATGCAACAGACTATAATGCTTCCTATTAAGTAGAAGCTACAGAATGGCTGTAAATAAGGCCACAGAGGCATCATTTCTGAATAGGAACCCACACTGACATTTCCAAATTTCTTTCAGGCATTTAGAATGATTTCTTCAGCTCCAGTCCTGAGACAGGAAGGACCAGCCTTGGGGGCCCAATGTCAATATATGCACAGGGTGTGTACAGCTAAGCTTCGTTTTGGCCGTCAGATGACTGAGGAGCCTGGAAGCAGGTGAGCCCTAATGGCCCTAGCCTGTTTGGCAAAGGTTCCCTCTTAAGATTCCTTGATCTATGAATAACGGCACTGGTGCCGAGACATGGGCACGAACCACTGTTTTGATGGTTTGCGTTGGTTCATTTCTCAGCCCAACAGGGGCTCGGTGCTTCCCAGCCCCATTGCCTCCACGTGGACATGAACTCGGGAGGCAACATCTGGGACTGGAAAACCGGGGTGCTGCCTCTGAATGAGTGCCTGGCAGAGGAGGTGGGGCTGGGAAGCAGCAAACACCTGTTAGCCAAGAAATGAAACAGCACGAACCGCCAAACTGGCGATTCGTGCCCATCTCTACTGGTACCTGAACCAAAGCCGGGCTTATTCAAGTCAGGATTAACAACACTACTGTTCTTTGGTTCTTTCTCAGGGTGGTTCCCTGCACTACTCAGGAATTGGTTCTTAAACAGAATGAGTCCCTGTCACCCAACTCCCCAGATTACCTTCACCAGGTTTCAATCTCATATCTTTCCATGGACTTATTCCCGCTGACCCAAAATACAGGGCTGGCAGTAGGGAGGGTGAATATGCGTGGACCAAGGGGCAAAGATGCCCATCCTTTGCCCCAAGTCTTTTAGCAACGGACAGGCTACAGCAGGCATGTCCAAACTTCGGCCCTCCAGATGTTTTGGACCACAACTCCCACAGTCCTTTGCCCTTGGAAATACAGGCTTGGAATTCTGGGAGTTGTGGTCCAAAACATCAGGAGGGCCGAAGTTTGGACATGCCTGGGCTACAGCCTCAGCCCATGTCTGCTGATGCTTGACTGCAGGGGAGGAGGACCTTTAGCCTTCCTGATGTTTTAGACTACAACTCCCACAGTCCTTTATCACTGGCACTATAGGCATGGGATTATGGGGTTTGTAGGCCAAAACCTCTGGAGGGCCAAAGGTTCCCTTCCCCTGCTCTAGTGTCTAAGCTGAGTAGCAGTAAGTTCCCCGGGGCTACTGTACATTGGCTAGCTTCTTTACTGCCACTGTCATGACAGGGCCTTCTTGGCTGCTGAGCCCAGACTCTGGAACCCCTTCCCACTAGAGGCCAGGACTGCCTCATCTCTGTTGTCTTTCCAGAAACAGGCAAAGACCTCTCTTTTTCTTCAGGCAACCTTTCCCTGAATGATGGACTACCTATTATGTGACTTTTATATCAATCTACCATACACAATCAGATAGACTTTGTTTATATACTTTGCGATTGCATTGGCGCTATGTTTTTCAATGTTCGTTTCCCTCCTTCGTAACTTTTGCATGGAATTTTCCTCTCTTTTTAACTGCTTGCGTTCTCTGGTAGCTTTAATGTAATGTTGTCTTTTGATGCTGTAGGATGTCCCTCAGTTCCATGTTCTCAATACTTGAATACTGTATATACTCGAATATGCCTAGTTTTTCAGCCCTAATTTTGGGCTGAAAAAAGGGGCCCTCGACTTATATGCGGGTCAATACTTTTAGCCACTGAGGCAAGTGCATGTGGCGGTGGCTAAAAGTCATTTTAAACATTGCATGCCGCTTCTCATGACCCTCCTCTACATCACAGGGGAGCGGTGCGCGATGTTTAAAAGAACTTTTAGCCACTGACCAAAGCACTTGCATCAGTGGCTAAAAGTCATTTTAAACGTCACACACCGCTCCCCCAGCTCACAAAGGAGGAGCTGCCAGGCCCTGCTGCATTTCCTACCCTAGACTTATACTCGAGTCAATACATTTCCCCAGTTTTGGGGGGTTAAATTAGGGGCCTCGACTTATACTCGGGTCGACTTATACTCAAGTATATACGGTATGAATTGGACTGTATATTTTCCCTCATTACTGTAAGCAATCTTGGGTCCTTTTCCCAAGAAGAACGGTGGGGTAAAAACTTGTTGAGCAAGTCAACAGTCTCTATTCAGATCCGACTCTTTACTTTCATTTTCCTCGATAGCTTCTGGTTACTCGGAGGCTGCAGATCGAGGGAGGAGCTGAGCGAAAGCAATCAGATAAACCGATCAGTGTGATTCCAGTTTTGAGTAAATGCAGTGCTGTGTGCTAACCACATTTGGAATGAAAGGAACTGAAGAGGAATGAGTATCGTCTTTGTCCAGACTAGTAGCAGGAGTGTTATCGAACAGGCATGTCTAGATGAGGGTAACCAAATTTCCCACTTCGAGTCAAGACAGCCCACAAAGGGCAGCTTTTTTTTCATAGGACCAATCACTATCATCTCCAGAAAACAACTGACATCTCTGACATCCTTCGAGACAAGCTGGGTGTAGACTGTTAGCATGCAGCACAACACAATTTACGAAGAAATGTGAACAGCGTCTTTGTATAAAGGTAAACAGTACCTGAAAAAGGTGACAAAGAACTGTACCAAGTCCATAAAGTTACTGTGCTGAGAAAACGCAATCTGAAAAAGAGAAAACACAAACAAAATTGCAGTTTAGGAACTCTGGTCGCAAGTGAGCTAACGCCCTTGTCAGGGCTACCGTCACAACCAAGTCCCGCCTCTATCGGTAGCATGACGATAGCGCTGCAATGACATATTTAATAGCCACCAAGCATTTTCCGCCAAGTGTTTAAAAAGAGCACAGAATGCATGAAACAATTAAATGCCCCACTGGATTAAGATGAACAAAATTATAGTTAAACTAATAAAAGCACACTTGTCAGAACAGCAGAGCCATCCTTCTCCCACACACATCCACACAGGCCCTTTGTACACGACCCCTAAACTCCGCCGCAAATGGCTCCCAGCTCCAGAGCTTAAAATTGTTTCCCCACCAGCTCCAGAGTTTACAGATAATTAAATGCGACCACGCCCACCTAAGCGCGTCCCAGCGCACTTTTCAGGTACCTGCTCTCTGGAGGTGAAAATTCCTGATGCGGATATAACCTAGTGACTGCCCGGCTCTCCTTGCTTCTGTTTGTTCTTTTTTTGCCCCTTTAAGAGATCTGAATGCAGTGCCGGGACAGCAGAACGGACGTGAGCGGCATTCTTTTCTTCCTTTTTTTCTCCCTCCCCTCATGCAGCCAGCAGCCAGGAGTGCGGAGGGGGTGGGAACGCAGGAACAGCGACAAATCCCTAAGATCTCTGGTCCAAATTTAAGTGGCCAGCGGATCTTAGGGGTCGTGTGAAAAGGCCCACACACCCTGCGAAACTCATGATGAACTATTTGTTGGGGCTCTAAGACAACCCCAGTGCCAAAATAAAGGTATCCCTCTGCCAGAAGGAGAATCCTGAAGCAAAATGCCTGATAAGGAAAGAGAGGTCTCCTTAAGCCATGCGGAGTAACTTCTGAGACCAACCTTGCAGAGCTGGTCATCATCAGGTCCTGCTACAAGGCAGTCAACTTCCTCTAACCCTGATTTCCATAATATTTCATTTCATTGCCTACATCCTCAGATGCTCTTCCTTGGAAAGTCCTCCACCAGGAGGCATCCACTGTTGCCACCACAGAGAAGCAGTGGTAGATGTCTCACACGAACCACAACACCTTGGAGGTGGTGAGAACTCCAACGCCAGAAGCATTCAAGAGAAAACTGAACAACCACCTGCCAGACACACCGGCCATCTTACACGTGGAAGTAAGCTGAGGAGACACTAGTGCAGTTACGACCCTACAATTTTGGGTTGGAAAAGTGGTGGTCACCTCATACCTACAGGCATCTTATAGATGAGAAAATACAGTACTTTGATCTGGATTCTTGAATTGAAGATGGGGTTTGGACCTGATCGCTATATTACAGGCCCCTTTCAACTGCATTGCGCCATGATTCTACACCTCCAAGCTTCACAGAGGACATCATTAAAAGCTGGAATTTTATAGCATGAGCTTCTGAAGGTTCCAAAAGAGCAGCTGGGGAGAACATGCAGATGGTGGGTCTGCTGGTCGCTGCTCTTCATGGTGCTTACTTAAAACATCTCCTCCTTGCTAGAAAAAGTGGGCTTGGGGTGTGTGGAGATGGGCTATGGCACATGTGTCGTCCAAGGAATTACATGGTCATTACTGGAGATGAATTATAGAACTGAAGACTTAAATCCCCCCCCCCAAATATCCTAATCTAGTCCAACCACCTGAGATAGCAGGGCATCTACAGCTACATTATCCGAAATCTATTTCAAAATCCCTCCAACCAAGGTTCGTCTACCATTGGATGGTCAAAGTGCATTTCCCCACTGCCCCCAACCAGATACCACTGATTTTCCACACCTCATCCTATTAGATTTGTCTGCCCTCCCCCCTCAAAAAAGCAGTTTTTATGCAAGCTTCTAAAAGAAGCTATTCAGGTCATAAGGTCCCAACAACAACAACGCCTCATTCTTCAAAACGGGTTGGCCAGTTCTACACTAATTTTCAAAATGTTTATTTCCTTATTTTTGGTGGTTTATGCAGATGATCCCACCAAGGTAAAATTATTCAGGCAACCCCACAAGTGCAAAAATCCCCCTGCCCCACTAACCAGCCCACCCTGGTTTGCAACCTTTTGAGGGAGTCCACTCCATTGCCAAACAGATGTTGCTGCCAAGAAGGTCCTCCTAATGTTTTAGGTGGCATCTGGATTTCATGTAAATTTGAATTCTTTGGTTTAGGTCCCATTTTCTGGAGCAGCAGAAAACAAGCTTGCTCTGTCTCCCACAGGATAATCGTCAGATATCTGAAGACCACTATTCTGTCATGTCTGTTCTCTAGACTAAACAGACACAGTTTCTTCAAGTGATCCTCAAAGGACTTCATTTGGAGACACGTGACAATTTTTCTGGGGTTCTTCTGGCTCTGGGACAGACTAGGATGACTTATAACCACATGGAATCATAAGAATGCCAGACGAGGCAAACCTGTTCTCCTTTCATGAAAGAGTGGGCACTTTCGAACTGAAATGTGGTGTTCCTATGAACAGGAACAGGAATTTCTGCCATACATAAAAGGAGTCATGGACTGCATGGACATAGTGTTGAAAAAACACAACCTACAAACAGTATTTAGACCCACCACAAAAATACAACAGATACTACGGTCAGCAAAGGACAAAAGGATCTCACTTGCCACTGCAGGAGTATATCGGATACCTTGTAGTTGCGGCTAGGTATATACAGGGGACCCTTGTATAACAAACAGTTTGTATAACATAAAATTTGTACAACATAAAAACCTCCGGAGATAAGGGAAATTTGTTTAACATAATTGCCTATGGGGCAAATCCGTACAACATAAAAATGGGATTACTCTGCTTTCAATGCATTCCTATGGGAAATTTGTATAAATGAAATATGCTTAACATAATTTCATTTGGAACAAATTAATTCCTTTATACAAGGTACCACTGTATTGGGACCACAAAGCACAGTATCCAGACCAGAATCAAAGAGCATGAAAGGCACTGCAGACTAAAACATCCAGAAAAAATCAGCAGTAGCTGAACACACCCTGAAACAAACTGGACATGAAATCCTCTTCCAGGGCACAGAGGTACTGGACAACACTACCAATCACTATGTCAGAATACACATGGAAGCCACTGAAATCCACACAAACAAGCACAGTTTCAACAAAAAAAGAAGAAAGCCTAAAAATCAACAAAGCCTGGTTTCCAGTACTAAAAGCTGCAGAGTGCAAAAGGTCAAAGCTCAATGATTCCCACCCAGCCACAAGCAAAAGTGATCAGTTCACACAACTGAACAACTAACGACACCCAGCAAGGATTGTTGCTACCCCTGATTGAATTGAGGCTTCTTAATCCCTTCATCACAATACAATGTTTTAATTTGTTTCAATTCTTTTGATTGTAAACTGCCCAGAGACCTTTGCGTAGTGGGTGGCATATAAATTGAAAAAATAAATAATTTATTTATTTCTTATTTATTTCTTATACTTTAAATAAATAAATAAATAAATAAATAAATAAATAAATAAATAAATAAATAAATAAATAAATAGCACCTATTTTCCTCCATAGGACAAGTTTCCTCTTTCCCACAACTTTAAAAAACCCAGTCTCACTTTATAACCCAGAGCACAGAGAGAACTCCTAGTTCCCTGAGCTTCTTGCCCTCTGAAGATGCTGGCCAAAGAGTCTGGTGAAATATCAGGAAGAAAATCTTCCAGAACACGGCCAAACAGCCCAAAAAACTCACAACTATCAGATCCCAGCTGTGAAAGGCTTCATGAATACAGTCAATAATCTTCCTTTTCGGTCACTTGAGCTACGTACACTAAACTCTTAATGGCCATATTTTAAAGCAGGGGTCCTCAAAGTTTTCAAACAGCGGGCCGGTCCACCACCACCCAGACACCACTGGGAGCCGGATCACAGTCCAAAAGCAGCTGCGGAGGCTGGCTTGCTCACAAAACAGGGGGTAGGTGGGGGGGTTGCACTTGGTCCCAGGGGCCGGATTCAGGACCTTGGGGGGCGCATCTGGCCCCAGGGCCTTAGGTTGAGGACCCCTGTTTTAAAGAGTGGTGGATCATTTCCTCCATTGGAAACTTAGCACTACACCCAGTAGCTATTTAAATATATACTAACTTTCCCACAGAGACTATCCTGTAGGACGGTCTCCTTTAAATGACAAAAGAAGGACCAACAAAAGAGTCACACCTGACAGCCTGCCCTGCCATTTCCAACAAGCCAAAACCGATTTCTAACACAACATTCTCTCAAGATCCCGCTGGCCGATGCAAAACAGAATCACCCCAACGTTACTATACTTCCCATAGAAGGAACACCATTTTATAAATTCTGTTCAGCCTAAGTGGAAGGAGTGAGACGTCATCTCTTCTCAGCTTTAAATCTAGAAGGCCGACGCATGCAAGAACACACATGTCCCTGAACTTGGCTTCCTGGCAGTAGCTGGAGATGACAGAACCGTATACACACTGACCTGTGACCAAGTAGGAAAGGAGACCCATGGAATAGCAAACTGCTCTCATTGCTTCTTCATGAGACTGGTTCAAGTGGGACTGATGTCAATTTACTGCAAGAGAAGCTGAAACCCACTCCAGTCACGACTAGGAAAGGGATTTTTGCAAGTTATTAGCCTTGTGCGCACCGTATATTTCATTTCAACCAACTAAAAGCAAGCCAGCTCTTTTGAATCTGGCAGCCTCCAAAGAGCTTCCGAGATTCCCTGGTTCATATTTCAGAAAAGTGGAACGCCAAAACAAACGAACACACCACAGAAAAGTGCACAGAGTCCCACAAGGTTGGAAGCACCCAGACTTTCCAGACAGATGGAACAAACAGGGGAAAAAATGCCTTGCATGTGCGACGTTGTGCAAAATCCTGTTTAGTTCCTTGGTCACTTACGTTTCCTGAGTTCTCACATTCAAAAGTATGAAGTCAAACGGAGCTTAGAAGGTAATCCGAAACCTTTGGGGCCACAATTCTAAGTGCTCGCCTTTTGATCAATTGTTAAGTATTTCCCAAGGCGGGCCAAAGAAACGTCAAGAACATTCATTTTGGCTTTTGATGCAGAATTGCACGGGTGGCGGTGGAGAGAGAAGTCGCAACACTGCCTTTGACTTCAAAACAGTACATCAGCAGTCCAGGTTTAGAATTTATTCCTTTTTTTTTTAGAAGAAAAAGGTTTCTTTTTTAGGCTTTTGCAAACTGAAAAAAAAAGCAAGTTACCTACAGGAGTCAACAAATTAAGGGCAATTCACTGCCAGCTGAAAAGATGTCCCCAAATCAATAAAATCGGCTGGAGATCTTTAATACTTCAGGAAGGGCTGCCAGCAACATAGAAAAGAGGCTCATAGGTAAAGGCGGCCAGAACAGAGATGGACAAAAACCCTCAATGCAATCCTTGTATACACGAGAAAGAACTGGATACAACCCCCCCACTAAAAAAAAAAAACACTTGAATTTCGGCAAGAATTCTTCCTGCGTCTTGAGAAGGCCTTGCAGTGAATTTATTCTATTTGTTTGTGTTTAGACAAAGTGGCTGATCCTCCGAGATCACAACCAGAGGGCAACCTATGCCCCTGTATCAGTCACTCATTGGGAGGCCACTTCCTCATAAATGAGCAGCCACTCCGTACCAGCACTACCTTCCCTGGGACTGAGTTACAGTCCTTCAGTGAAAAAATTCTTGACTGCCATCCAACAAAAAAATGAAAAAAAAAACAGAGAATAACATAAGGATGGATGGGGTGCCTCTGAGACAATACTGCACTTCTGACGGTCAGGGAAGGAGTGTCAATCCTTTGTCCTATTGCCCAGATTTAATCCTGAGTTTGGGATGCAACCAGTGTTCCAGTTTCCCAGCGCGTTGGGGCTAACATTGAAAATATAGTGTGTCAATGCAATCGCAAAGTCTATAAACACAAAGTCTATTTGATCATGTATGGTAGATTCATATAAAAGACACATAATACGTAGTCCATCATTCACAGAAAGCTTGCCTGAAGAGAAAGGTCTTTGCCTGTTTCTGGAAAGACATCAGAGATGGGGCAGACCTGGCCTCCAGTGGGAGGGAGTTCCAGAGTCTGGGCGCAGCAGCTGAGAAGGCCCTTTCATAGGTTCCCACGAGATGCACCTGTGAGGGTGGCACAATGGAGAGTAGGGCCTCTCCTGATGTCCTTAACACCCGAGTCGGTTCATACTGTGAGATTCGATCTTTGAGGTAGCTTGGACCCAGGTCGTTTTGTGCTTTGTAGGTTAAGGTCAGCACCTTCAATTGTGCCCAATAGCTAATTGGCAGCCAATGGAGCTGCTTTAATAGGGGTGTAATAGAATCTCTGTAACCCGCCCCAGTCAGCAATCTGGCTGCTGCATTTTGGACCCATTGAAGTTTTCTGAGACTTCTCATCGGTAGCCCCACATACAGTGCATTACAGTAGTCTAGCCGGGACGTCACTAGGGCATGTGTCATCGTGGCCAGAGCTGGTTTCTTATGAAACGGGCATAACTGGCATACCAGCCTTAATTGTGCAAAGGCACTCCTGGCCACAGCCGTGACCTGGGCATCCAGGCTCAAGGATTCTTCTACATCTATGCCAATGCTATCAAATCACTCATGCCAGCACTATGTTCTGCTGCCTTTGGACTTGGCATCTCCATCCCCATATAAACACACCAGAGTTCCAAAACACCCTAACTCCCCTTTGCACTCGTAGTTTAAAGAACCAAACCCACTGTACAACATCGTTCTTTGATTGAGATGTACCTAAAACCCGGGAGTAACAATTCTCTTGAGCAGCCACCTTCAAGGAGCATGACAAGGCCATCAACCGTCTGGCGAAGCCGCGCAAGGAGCAGGAGGAGTGAACGGCCTTGGATTGCTTAATACTCCTAGCCCTCACAGGAGGCGAGGTTCAAAGTGGCCTGCGAGAATGAGGCAGAGCAAAAGGAACTACCACCACCACCAGCAGCAGAGAAAAATCCCGCAATAGAAGATCATTAAAAGATCTCACGTTATGATTTCAAAGGGCCAGGACAGAGTCGGCCAAGCAGATAACGAGGAATGGAGTGGAGATCGGGGCAAATCATTACATCTTGAGAGGGAAATCCACCAAGCAGGTGCCGTTATATGAAAAGACCCTTGCTTGATCTCAGAAGACAGAAAGAATCGAGGACTAGAGACTCTGAAGGGAATAGCTGGCCAGGAGGGTGGACCTCGTTTTCGGCAAAAGCAAAGATGCTGAACAGACACATTTAGGGAATCTTCAGCACTGGACACTGTTTTAAAGTGTCCAGAAAGAATATAGAGGTAAGGATAAAGAAAAGATGTATTTAAAGGGACTGCTATCTCGCTCTTGAGAGAAACAGGTAAGGACCTACTGGCTCACTACAGTTTGGCAACCAGAGCGCAAGCTGACTACGAAAGAATATCAGCACCCATTTTTTAAAATAAAAAAAAAGAGAGGAGATAGTGAGTTTAAAGCCTCAGCAGGGCTGCTAATGATAAGGTGCTTTGGTGATCACTAGCTGCCTAGATGCCCTGAGCACATCCGATCTCGCCTGATTTCGGAAGCTAAGCAGGGTCGGCCCTGGTTAGTACTTGGATGGGAGACCACCAGGGAATACCAGGTGCTGTAGGTGCCTGCAGTTAGGAAATGGCAAGCCACTCCAGGATTCCTGCCAAGAAAACTCCATGGATGTGGATGTGGAGGGTCGGTCACGACTGTAACGACACGACAACAGCTGATAAAATGGAATAAAATGGAGGGGGCCCAATGGCACATAACCACAACAGCAAGGACATTTCTCAGTCTTGCAGTATCAGAAACCTACTTAAGGCATCCAGGCTTTGGCTGAAGAGGGCTTGTTGTTCTCTGGCTAAGGTTCGTGTCCTCAAGCCTTCTGCTGTTCCAAAACCAGAACGAAACGAACAACAGTAAAAGAGAGAAATGTGCAGTTCTTTCTTGTGTCTGGATAGCTTGCCATGTGAATTGACGGAATGTGAATTCTGTGACAGCGAAATTCTCATGTATTTGATTAATTTTGATTCTAGTGTACTGTGGTGATAGATAGATAGATAGATAGATAGATAGATAGATAGATAGATAGATAGATAGATAGATAGATAGATAGATAGATAGATAGATAGATAGATAGATAGACCGATCCCAGGTAGCAGGCTAATGGTTGACTCAGCCTTCTATCCTTCCGAGGTTGGTAAAATGAGTACCCAGCTTGCTGGGGGAGGGGACGTGTAGCCTGAATACTTTAATTAAAAATTGAAAACTGCCCAGAGACTACTTGAAGATGTATGGGGCGGTATATACACTTTGCTTTGCTTTGCTAGATTAGGATAGATAGATAGATAGATAGATAGATAGATAGATAGATAGATAGATAGATAGATAGATAGATAGATAGATAGATAGATAGATAGATAGATAGATAGAACAGGAAGGAAGGAAGGAATTTATTAGAAAGGAATAGAGTAGATAGATAGATAGATAGATAGACAGACAGACAGACAGACAGACAGACAGACAGACAGACAGACAGACAGAAGAGGAAGGAAGGAAGGAAGGAATTTATTAGTAAGGAATAGAGAGATAGAGAGATAGATAGATAGATGATAGATAGATAGATAGATAGATAGATAGATAGATAGATAGATAGATAGATAGATAGATAGATAGATAGATAGATAGATAGATAGATAGATAGATAGATAGATAGAACAGGAAGGAAGGAAGGAAGGAATTTATTAGAAAGGAATACAGTAGATAGATAGATAGATAGATAGATAGATAGATAGAGAGATAGAGAGAGAGAGAGAGAGAGAGAGAGAGAGAGAGAACAAACAGGAAGGAAGGAAGGAATTTATTAGAAAGGAATAGAGTAGATAGATAGATAGATAGATAGATAGATAGATAGATAGATAGATAGATAGATAGATAGATAGATAGATAGATAGATAGATAGATAGATAGATAGATAGATAGAACAGGAAGGAAGGAAGGAAGGAATTTATTAGAAAGGAATACAGTAGATAGATAGATAGATAGATAGATAGATAGATAGAGAGAGAGAGAGAGAGAGAGAGAGAGAGAGAGAGAGAGAGAGAGAGAGAGAGAACAAACAGGAAGGAAGGAAGGAATTTATTAGAAAGGAATAGAGTAGATAGATAGATAGATAGATAGATAGATAGATAGATAGATAGATAGATAGATAGATAGATAGATAGATAGATAGATAGACTGTATATGGAAATTAGTCTTTAAGGTGCCACATGCTTTGTGTCTTTTGTTTGTTTTGTTTTGTTTTTCTTTGATTTTTGCCTGGATGACTGAGAATCTTCACAGATATATTGCTATGCATTTTGGAGTAGATGCCCTGAAGTTGGTGCGTGAATACGAAAGAAGAGCAAGAAAAGTAGCAGACTACAAGAACAAACTGATAAAGCTGCTTGGATGAGCAGTGAAACTTTTCAATCTCTCAGGAAGAAAAGTCCACTTGCCATGACTCAATCTCCAGAAGCCTTGAAATTGAAAGTTTCATTTGTACAAGTTTGTATGTAATGGAAATCTACGCAAACTGTATCGATACGCAGTGGCTGTTAGTTTTAAGAAACCCTGGTGGGGGGAGGTTGACAAAGGCCCAAATTAAAAACACCTGTGTAGGTGTGTGGACTGAAAGAAATTAGCATGTTACTTGCGGAAAAGCTTGGGTGGCAGAAAAGATGCAGGCAAGCAGCCTGGCCTGATTCAAACATCTCAGTCGCCAAGTAGCAGATAATTCGAACCAGCTTTGTTGAACAAACACACATGAGATCCAAGAGGAAGGAAGGCTGTTGCTTTAAAGTTTTCTCAGGAAGTTTTCTTGCTTGAACTCCACTCCTTCTTAAAGCCAGCTGTGGAAAATGTGAGTCTTTATATATATACATATGCACAGTTCTTAAATTAAGCTTTCCTCCTTTCCCCCCTCCTATTTGTAATGAATTCTACCTACTTCTGTGAGTCTAATTTCCTAAGTTATATAGAGGTTTCTCCAACGTTCTAGAAAACAAACATTCTTGTTTTACGGAAAAAGAGTAAAAGTAGTAGAAAGGGATAGCATTTGTTCTCTTCAAAGCCTACGCACAGCTGGGCCGGGAACAGCTGGCTGTAAATAAGATCAGCCCTTTCCCTGCTTTCCTCCAAACACAGTGGAAGGATGTTCACGAGGTCTTGGTTCTTCTCTCAGAGAAGCAGCCTGTGATCTTCTATCTATCTATCTATCATCTATCTATCTATTCCTTCCTTCTTCTTATCAACTATCTATCTATCTATCTATCTATCTATCTATCTATCTATCTATCTATCTATCTATCTATCTATCATCTGTAAGGTGTCACATGTTTTGTGTCTTTTGTTTTGTTTTGTTTCTCTTTGATTTTCGCCTGAAATTCTTGAAAAGACTAACACGGCTACCATCTCTGAAACTTCAGTCATCCAGGTGAGCTAAAGTTGAGTCCTGGCAACTGGACTTCTCTTCTTGAGAGATCAAAATGATTTGCTACTCTTGGGTAGATGGGCAGAATATAAATCAAATCAAATAAATACTCATCCAAACAGCTTTGTCACTCCTTTGCTGAGACCAACGAAGCTGCTTAGATGAGTAGCCAAACGTTTCGATCTCACAAGAAGTCCAATTGCCATGACTCAACTTCGGGATAACCTCACCTGGACGACTAAGAATCTTCACAGACAGTTTCAAGTGTTATAGTCACTATCATGCTTAGGAATAAGTGCACCTTGCCTATAGAACACTGATGGCGAACCTTTTAGAGATCGAGTGCCCAAACTGCGATTCAAAACCCACTGACTTTTCGCAAAGTGCCAACACAGCAATTGAACCTGAATACAGGTGGCTGTGAAGGGGCAATGTCAGGTGCCCACAGAAAGGGCTCCGAGTGCCACCTTTGGCACCCGTGCCATAGGTCCGCCAACACTGCTATAGAAGGTAGCCTGGAGGGATGGGGTTAGGGTCTTCATACAACCCTTTGGAGACCCTGTGGATCTCAGCAGACAGAGCACTCGCTCAGTATTTGCATTCCTAGAGCCAAAGGCCCATGAACTAGGACCACACATTCTTGTCTGCAAAAGTATCATGGGAGACCTTGTCACAAGCCTTATGGAAATCAAGGTATAGTACATTCGCTGCACTTCCTTTTGACACACCACGCTTGCACTGCATCCCCCAAAACTTACAACTTCAGTCTGAAATGTTTTAGAGAAACATGCTGCCTCTTAGTAATCATAGTACTCTTTCCTAAGTGCTCACAATCTAGCTGTTGAATGTTCTTTTCTAAAAACTTCCTAGTACGAATGTCAAGCTGACTAGGTTGGTTGGTAGTTGATTTGCTCCTATTCCCCCCCCCCCCTTTATGAAGGCAGGGAAAACATTTGCCCATCTCCAGGGTGTGGTGCTCTCACGTGTCACATTTTCTCCAATAATTTTTAAAGATGGAGGCTCTAGCATTACATCTGCAATTTGCTTCAGCAGGATTGGAGGCCCTTCAGCTAGTCATGCAATCACTGAAAGTTGCCAGATGCTCTTGTGTCAGCCCTGGATCACAACCCCTCATCACATAATGGATTTCATTTTTGTTAGGTGCAGCCCTGTTTGAGTTTTAGCAGCAGGCAGAGGTAAAGTAAACGCTGAGCAGTTCTGTCTCCTCTTTGCCAATCACTTTTCCGCCCTCTATATAACAAATCCTACTAAAAACATATAGTCACTTCCACGAAAGACTACTTCCTCCCCTTCACTGCCACAGCCGGGACTGCTGGTCTTGTATCCTCTTCCACCTTCTGGAAAAATTCACCTGCTAACAACGGAAGTGAGGAAATTGCTGGAGCTTCTGTGTTTGGCTGATCTGAATTTCCAGTGGCTAGTAGGGTTGTCGAAATCTCTTCTCCCACCTCCATCGTTCCTCTGTCAATATTTAGTAACCTGATCTAGGAGGGCATCTTCCCTCTGCTTAACTCTACCTTAGAAGTGTATAGCAGAACCCTGCTGGGGTGTTACTGTTGTTTTAATAAGTATAATAACCTTTGAACTGCAGAGCAGGAACATAAGAACATAAGAAGAGCCATGCTGGGTCAGGCCAAAGGCCCATCTAGTCCAGCTTCCTGTATCTCCCAGTGGCCCCACCAGATGCCTCTGGGAGCGCATGAGACTAGATCTCTGTCTCCTGATACCACTCCCCTGCATCTGGCCCTTGAAGTATCCTGGTTTTTTTTTTTAAGCCTGGAGGTGACACTTCTCCATCATGGTTTGTAACCTGGGATGGACTTTTCCTCCAGGAATCTGTCCAATCCCCTTTTGAAGGCATCCAGGCCAGATGCCATCACCACCTCCTGTGGCAGGGAGTTCCACAGACAAACAGCACGCTGGGTAAAAAAATATTTATGGAAGTGACCTCAACGACCCTATCATCGAGTCCAACCCTTTGAAGGAGGCACAGTGGGGGAAATGAACCCCCAACTTCTAACTTTGCAGCCAGAGACCTCAGCCACTGAACTATTGAGCTCTTCTTTAATTTTTACCTAAAACATCCCAACCAGCTTTCCATGGGTGCTCACGTCCCTCTCATGTTGCCCTTCTGCCCTTCCTGCTCAATCTACAATTTCTGACCAGTTGACAGCTCTCAATTATGCCATTCCAGTCCTGAGTTTCATCTCATCAGTTGGAGCATCCACAATGCTGATGGGTTTTCTCAGAGGTCTGGTTGGTACTATTCAGTCATAACTTGGATTATACACCCAGGTTTCGTCTTCTATCAGTGTGAGAGCCACTCCATTTTGCCCGAGTACATCATTTCTGAGCAAAACACTTTGTGGTTATCTGACTAATAATGTCCCATCCCGGTCCACTTCAGTTCACCGATACCAAACACTGCAATGTTTAAATGTTCAATTTCTCGTCGTACGGTGTCCAATTTACCCTGATTTCTACTTCTTCTCACTTCCAAGTTCCAATTAAATGTACAGTATTATACATCAGACTTTTGCTTCTGTGCATGTCTGCCACAAGACACCCTTTTGGCTTTAATCCAGTTGTGTCATTAGCAACAGACCTATTTGTATTTGTTTTGTCCTTTGCTCTTCCCCAGTAGCTGACTGGGTTTCTCTGACCTGAGAGTTTCATCTTCCAGCACTATCTCTTGTTTTGTTAGGGACTGTCTCATCATAGTGTTTTGAAGGTAACAAAGGTTTGGTGGCGGTTTACCACTGACTTCTGTGCAGTAGCAGCAGAAGTTAACTTTCTGTTGGTCTGGAAGTTGAGTCATGGCAACTGGACTTCTTTTTCTTGAGAGATAGAAATGTTTTGCTGCTCGTCCAAACAGCTTCATCACTTTCTGTTGTTAAGTACAGTGGAACCTTGACTTGCGTCATTAATCCGTTCCAGTGGTCTAGACTTAAGTCAAACATGACTTAAGTCAAACGAACGTTTCCCATAGAAAGTAATGGGAAAGCAGATTAATCCGTTCCAGATGATGAAAAAGACCCCCGAAAACAGCAATTTAACACAAATTTGACTGGGATAGGAGATTCCTTCTGGGGATGTGAATGAAATGTCTCTTCAAAGAGAGGAGGAGGCAGTGGAATTATAGTCCACAAGTTATATGCCTCCACTTTTTAATGTTCATAGCAACAATGTCTAACATTTAAGTTTTACTGATTTTAACCTGACGTTCCAAGTTCTGAACAATTCTATGCTTACCATTAGAGTCCCACAACTGTACAGCTCCCCAACTAAAATGCTTCCATTGTGGACCAGACTTCTGCAGCCAGATTTTTTACAAGACTGAGCCGACTGTCTAACCAGCGAGGCCAGCCCCTAGCTCCCGGCCCTTCTTCTCCTCCGGCAGCAGCGGCGGATTTGGTGAGGCCGAGGACCAGCTCCAGGTGCTCGAAGCTGGCCTCGCCGAAGCCACCACTGCCGGAAGAAGGCAGGAGCAGTTTGGAGGCGGCAGCCGCGATGCTGGGTCGTGGCTGCCGCCAGATTCCAGTGCCTTCCACCGGGGTTCCGCGCTGTAAGTCAAAGCCTGTGACTCAAGTCAAACAGGCCCCTTCTTGCTGCAAGTCAAATATGATGCAAGTCAAGCAGTATGTAAGTCAAGGTTCCACTGTAGTGTCAATTCCAGCTAGCACTGCGCCTCGAGAAGATTCTCTGGCCCGATCACCACTGTATTCGTTTTCTTCTGCTGATGCAGACATTTCCATGGAAGATGGTGGATTTATCTTGGCGTTCCTGTACCACCACTGAAACACTGTCTCCTTCCCTCTTGGAATTCAGTTTAAAGCCCTTCTGATCAGGTTTGCAAGGCGAATACCAAATGACAAACAGCATAAAACACACAGATGTATAAAAAAAAAGTTTAAAACCCCCCCGCTTCTCCCGATCCCATCGGGCACATAGAGAGAGAAGCAGCGGGTTTTTAAGACTTATATTTATTTATTTATTTCTATATTTATATACCGCGCCAATTTCCCAGAGGGAACTCTGGGCGGTTCACTTAAAAAGCACAGGAAATCCACCATATAAAAATAGAAATTAATAGGACAATAATAATAAAATAAAAAGGAGAAATACCCTACAACAATTAGAAGAGAGTTTAAAAAAAAGGAATTGGCAAGAGGCGTAAGACTAATGATAGGTACAACAACAAAAAACTGATACAATCCCTAGCGATTGCCGAAGGCATCCCTAAACAGCCAGGTTTTAACAGCTTTTTTTTCCCTCTCTCCAGAAGCAAGTGCCAATGGTGGACATGGGCAATTGCTTTGGGAGAGGAAAAAAAGTTTTAAAAGCCCACCATTTCTCCCCTCCCCTAATCGGGCACGTAGAGGGAGAAGCGGCGGGTTTTTAAAAGTTGGAAGCCTGCTCGGGGGTTTGGGGGCCTTAAATCGGTGGCTGCATAGGCGCCAGGTGCTGGGAGGCATCCCCGCCACCTCGGAAGCCCCTTTCTGCCGCGTCTGGAGCGCTCAGCCCGGAGGCTCAGGCTGCGCCAAGCCCGATGGGAGCCACCTCAATGGTGAGGTCAGGCGAAGAAGATAAACCGACCTGAATATAACTCCTCGACCTATACTGGAGTCAATAAGTTTTACCAGTTTTTCCGTGGTAAAAAAAAAAACTGCCCTCGATTTATATTCGGGTCAACTTATACTCGAGTATATACGGGTAATTCCCTGTCACTGCCAACGAGAAAAATTTAAGTTTTATATGATACCACTGAGATACCGTCCTGAAATTTGGAGTAATTGGCTACAAGATATGTATCTTTAAGTGTGGTGGGTTTTTTTTTTTTTGAAAATTAAAAAAAATCTTTTTTTCCAAAAATTCAAATTTTATATTTATTTAAATGTGTGGGTTTTTTTGGAAAATGTACAATTGCATCCTTTATATCAAATAAAAGCCCTATTGATAAGCTTTAAAATAATACCTGCCCCAAGTCTGTAGCTATCAAGGGTATCTATTAAATGATATTTGAAGCTATGGTGGCGAGTGAATTTTGGCTTTTTTTTTTTTTGCAATTTTGAAAATGCAGTATCTCAGAAATGGGTGGACCAAAAAATCTGAAAAAAATAATTTTTAAGCATCTCATGGTAAGGTACAAATGTACCAAAAGTAGACATCAAGTTCCAAAATTGATTTTTCATTGGTTGATTTGACATGGAATGACCCATAAATGTTCTTCATTCAGACTCAACCACAATCCCAGAAGTCTTTAAATATTTGTTTCCTTCCAAAGTACGCATTGTACAAATATTCAACACTGATGAGGCCTCATCTCCAGTGCTGTGTTCAGTAGTGGTTTCAAGTCCACACTTTTAAGAAGGATGCTGGCAGACTGAAAGGACTGAGCATGTTGAGCCTTAAGAAAAGGAGACTGAGGGAGATAGGATAGTACTTTTCAAACACTTGGACGGTAATCATATCTAGGCAGAATCTGTTCTCGATCATCTCAGAGTGCACGACATGTAATAATGGGCTTAAAATACAGGAAGCCAGATTTTGGCTGAATATCAGGAAAACAACGTTTGAACTGTTACAAGTATGGCAATGGAGCCAGTGACCTCAGGAGATGTGTTGAGCCTTGCATCGCCAGAGGCATTCAAGAGAAAATTGGACAACCATCTGTAAGTTATACTTTGACTTGGGTTCCCACTTTGAGCAGGGCTTGGATTCAGTGGCTTTATGTGTCCCTTCCAAATTCACCATTCAACAAGTCGATGGTTCTCGGTGACTTCTATTTCCAGGCATTTTCTCACGGAGAAAAATGACTGTTTCTGTGGGTCCACTATGCACATAATACAACTGTCTTACTCAATGACCATGCTTATGAAAGCGGTCCAGTCCTTGGGCAGAGAAGCCAGTCTGGACTCTAGTGCTCACAATCCTCTACCTTTGGAAAAGCTAGGCAAGGTGCATGAGCAATGGACATTACAACATCAGGATGGTGGGATTCCCCCCCCCCCCCGATTCCTAGCTTACACTGAAGTTCTGAGGTGGGAATCAACAGGTCTGCAAAATTTGCAGCTTCAATGGCACCGGACAACCAAACTTGGATCAATCAATATCTGCACTGGCAATTTCATGATAAGAAAGACACATAAGAGACTCTGAACACTTCCATGTTATCAAGACTGTGGGTTTAGCACTAAGAGTCATTCCTTAGTTGTTATTCAGCCTTTTCATTTGCTCAACGATGAGCAGCACTTTCCAATGGGAAGTGGAAGTGTGTAGGGGTGTTGTGCGTGTGTTTCGTCAAGTCCAACAAAACTCTGATGAAAAATTCAGAGAGGGAACAGAACACAGTTTAAATATTTGAAAGGATGTCATATTGAAGAAGGAACAGGTTTGTTTTCCATGGCTTCAGAGACTAGGACTCGGGCCAATGGTCTCAAACTACAGGAAAAGAGATTCCATTTGAACATTAGGAAGAATTTCATGTCAGTTAGAGCTATTCGGCAGTGGAATATGCTGCTGCGGAGGGTGGTTGAGTCTCCTTCTTTGGAGGTTTTGAAGCAAAGGCTGGATGGCCACCTGTCAGAAATATTGTGATGGGGGTTCCTGCATGGCAGGGGGTTGGACTAGATGGCCCTTGAGGTCTCTTCCAACTCTATGATTCTATGATTCTATGATTCTAAGGAGCTTTATATTTAGTAAATATAAATGTGTAGGCGTAGACTGACACAAGGCAGATCTGAAGTATTCCAAAATTAGTTACATCAAGTATAGTTTCAGCGGCGGTGGTGGGGTTTGAGGGGGGAAAGCCAAGAAAGAAAGGGAAGAGGAAGGGGCCTTAATTGTCTGAACTAGAAACCATCTGTAAAGTCCCACTGTATTCCATCTGTATCAGTAATCTTTCGGCATCACACAAATGTACGAGTGGGGAATGCCTTTTACTGAACCACTAAAAATAAAACAAACTGCAACCTTGCATGGATAAAGTTACACTTCATCAGGCTTAACACAATTACTGCATAGACGGTGGATAAAAACGATAAACAAAAGCCCAGAAATTGATAGCACATGTCTGTGACAGGTGATGTAAATCCTCCTGAGCCTGTAGCTTTGGAAGAGGAAGTCATATTGGTCTACGCAAGAATTCCAGGCAAAACCCAAAGAAGCAAAACAAAAGACCAAAGGTGCCACATGTTTTTGTATTTTGTTTTGTTTCTGTGTATTTGTCTGGAACTCCTGAATCTGGAACTCTCTCTCTCTCTCTCTCTCCTCTCTCTCTCTCTCTCACACACACACACACACACACACACAGAGAGAGAGAGAGAGAGAGAGAGAGAGAGAGAGAGAGATTGCACATGGAGTTTCTTTTTTGGATTTGAAGTGAAACAGAGAAGACACTAAGCATCTTCTAATCTTACACAAGTTAAGGGGTTATAATTTGATTTATTTGTTCTTTCCGTATCAGTAATCTCAAACTAACCAATTCTTATTACCATTTAAGAAGATGGTTGAACGTTTCTGAAAGACTACAGATGTGAACCAAACCATTCTCATAGGTTATCTTCCAGGGGAATCAACACTTCTATAGTTTCGACAGCACATGGCATATGTATCTGTAGCTCTATTTCTAGAAAAGCTCATTCCACAAAGCACATTCCAAAGGAATTTAAAACTGCGTCTGTAAATATGACAGAATGATTGCAGGCCATGCTTGATTAATCTCTAAATCAGGCATATGAACGGTTGCTTATTTCCTCCAGTCTTTTGACTGTGTCTGCAACTTTTGAAATACTTTTGAAGTTTTGCTCTTTTGATATTTTTTTTCACCATCTTTTATCAAATATACAATTTTAGAACCATTTGGTCATTTTGGAATAAGAGCTGGAGGTACTTAAAACCAAGCCTTGCCTTGACCATTTACTGGGATACCATGCATTTGGTTGCTAATTTGGGCATTCTTACCTTGTAGGGCTGGCATAAAAGTTACAGTGCTTAACCTTGTGATTTTCTGGTAACTCCCTGGGAACACTGTTCATTCAGAAAGGACTAAGACATGGGAAGGTAGAAGGCAGAAAGATTTCCCCCAGCCATCAGTTCATTTGGCTCTCCTGGATTTTACCAACCCCTGGAAAGCCAGGGTAATGTGGCTACATTAGTGTTGGCCCCAGTGTGCTCTTGAAAGTTTTATACTGAGAGAACCCTAGCTTTTGATTTCAGCCTGTCTACTGTAAGTATGCGTTGTTAGTCTGTGGAACCCCCTGCCACAGGATGCGGTGATGGGATCTGGCCTGGATGCCTTCAAAAGGGGATTGGACAAATTCCTGGAGGAAAAGTCCATCACAGGTGACAAACCATGAGGGAGATGTGTCATCTCCAGGCTTAAAACCGGGGTACTTCAAGGGCCAGATGCAGGGGAGTGGTATCAGGAGACACAGATATCTAGTTTCGTCCACTCCCAGACGCATTTGGTGGGGCCACTGTGAGATACAGGCAGCTGGACTAGATGGGGCTTTGGCCTGATCCAGCACGGCTCTTCTTATGTTCTTATGTTAAGTATGACTGAGTCTAGATCAAACCAACTGCCCAAACTCTAAACATCTGTAGAATCTAGTTGCCAGCTCTAAGCAAGAGTGAACAGGATATAAAACAGAGCCAGGGAAGGAAAAAATGTAGAAAGAAAAAAATGTAGAAAGAAAAGGAAAGAGTGGTTACCTTCGGCACACTTATGTTCCAAGTTAGTCCACTCAGGTTTAGTCACTTTCAAGGGAAGCAAAGATTTCGGAATCTCTTACCTGTATTTTTATTGGCCATGTGAAGTTGCTGACGTAGACGAAGAAAGTGATGTTCGGATTGTTACGGAAGTCAAATTTCTCATTAGAAAAGCTATCCTTGTACTCTTTGATCTGGCTCTTTGAAACCACCGGAATCTCCTCCCCTGCCTGCGTCCCAGCTGGGAGCATTAAAAGAAGAAAAGGGGCAGAAATGAGTGTGGCACCAAGGTTAAGCCTCTCCCGCTAAGCCTGGGGAAGACACCCTTGGAAAACGTCCTTCGGCCACGGAGCTTACATGTGACCCAAAGCCAATCCCTTCCTCTGAAAGCGATCGGCCACACAGAGCTCTTGGGGGGGGGCAGGAAACTGAAGAAGGGAAATCTATTTATTTCCCCGCCCCCCCACTCACCCATGCCGCTTGGAGGAGAGGAAGAATGTAAACAAACGGCAGAAAACGAACCGTCCGCCTTTCACACAAAACCCCTGTGATATTCCGAAGGGTCCTCTTATTCTTTTAATTACAGAGCGAGATTCGTTGACAATAACACTGAATGGTGCCATTGAAACGAGGCAACGCAGAGTTCACTTACACGGCTGCAAACCGCAAACACCCAAACGACCATTATATAAAGCGTTAACATTCCGGCAGCTGACACACGCATCTAGGATGCCGAAGTCGGATCGATGGCGTTCTACTTTGTTTCTGAGAATGCCTTTGTACGATAATATTGAAGGAATGTCTGAACAGATACCTCTGTGGAGCTCAGCAAGCTACCCAATCCATAATCTGCCCACACAGTGTCTGCATATTAACCGGGTCTGTACTGGAGCAGGCTGTGAGCACCTTTCTAATGTTGGGGGGGGGGCTGCTCTGTGGCCATGGAATGGTACAAGCAATGCACCGGCTAAGTGCGAGAAACGAGAAACGTGATGGCCAAAGATTGGGGGTGAGTAGATTTGGGAAATACAGGAAATACAAAAAGGAGAAAATTAGCCAACTGAGTGGCAGGAACCAGAAGGTAGGGGGAAAGGGATAAAGGGAGATAGAGGAATTGGGCAGGAAAGGAGGAACCCAGGAAAAAAGCATTTCTAATGGGAAGGAAAAAGGTCAGAGGAACAGAAAAGTGCCACGGTGATCAAGAAGTACAGTAGAGGTCAACAAAAAAAAAAAAAAAAAAAAAAAGCAGATGGGCATGCATCTAAAACAACTCAGATATTTAGAGGTTGGCCTCTGGTTAGATCTATCACCACTACCATCCTTTTCAGACTCTGGTGTTGGGGGATTTTTCTCACCTGCAAAACTTGTCGACCAAGTGATGTTGAGGTTGAAGTTTTTCGAAGCATTGATGAACATATCAAGGTCTCTATTTTGCTGATTTCAAAGGACAGAGAGAGAGAGGGAGGGAGGGAGAGAGAGAACTCAGTTAGTGGCTTAAACGCAGAGCAGGTTCCATTATCAAACTCTGTCAACATTTTTTTGAGGAAAAACAAAGGCACGGCAAGATCTGCATGGCTAGAGTCAGCCTTGCCTATTCTGTGCTAAAACGCAGCAGTCGCTGGCTTCAGTTCCCCGCATTGTCGTTTTGTGCCTTTTTATTTCAACTGAGAAATAAAATAGGATCCAACGTTCTCCAGCTTCCGTGACTCAAGTGAAGTGTGCAGGAAAAGTGGGGGCGTTTCAGAATGTTTTTCAAATACGGAGCAAGAGGGAAAGGCAAAACCACAAATGCAACATGAAAAGGCCCACGTTAGGTCTTGCTGGTAGTTCTCTGAGCTCTTGTGCTCGGGGCCTTAACATCATGGCCTAAGCCACAGTGGTGGTGAACCTTCGCAACTCCAGATGTTTTGGACCGCAACTCCCAGAATTCCAAGCCTGTACTGCCAAGGACAAAAGGACTGTGAGAGTTGTGGTCCAAAACATCTGGTGTGCCGAAGGTTCGCCACCAGTGGCCTAAGGAATCACTGGATCCCATTAGGTTCACCCTTCCTTCAATAGGCCACTTGGGGGGGGGGGAGAATCTCTTCTCATTTCCAGACATTGATTCATGGTAACTGGACTAGAGGTGGGCACAAAACACCAAATTGGTGCTTCGTTTCGTTTCATTTTTTGTTTTTGTTTTTTTGTTTTTTGGGGGGTCTTTTAAAACTAAATGAATTTTTTTTTAAAAAAAACTTCATTTTGTTTTTCATTTGTTTCCTTTGCATTTTTTTTATTTTATTTTTTTAACTCAAGCCGAACTGCTGGCCCATGGGCCGGGTCAGCACATTTATTATTATTGTTATCATCATCATCATCATCATCATCATCATCATCATCATCATCATCATCATCATCATCATCATCATCATTTTCTTACACTGACCAGCTGGCCCATGGGCTGGGTCGTTGCTGTTTGTTTGTTTGTTTGTTTAGCTGACCAGCGAGTCCATGGGTCAGGTGGGTGCGTTTTTATTTATTTATTTATTTATTTATTTTCTTTTTCCTTTTCATGCAGAACAGCTGCCCCACAGGCCGGGTCAGCATATTTTTTTAAAAAATATTTTTTTTTCTTGCACTGCCTGGTCGGCGGATTTATTTTTTATTTTTCCTTATTGTGCCGAACAGGTGGCCCACAGGCCAAGTTGGCATGTTTGTTTGTTTGTTTGTTTTCCTTATCACTCTGAACAGCTGGCTCGCATGCCTGATTGGCGCATTTCTTTTTTAAAAAATCCCCCCCCCCCCCCGCACTGTCCAGCTGGCCTGTGGGCCAGGTCGGTGCATTTTTAATTTCTTTTTTCCTTTTTAGTTATTGCGCCCACAGACTGGGTTGGCACATTTTTAAAAAAAAGATTTTTTAAATCTCCCACCCGATTGCACCCGATCAGGTGGGGGAAAGGGTGGGCTTTTAAAACATTTTTTCTGATCGAAGCCCCACACTACAGCTGATTGGCGGTGGCTTCGGCAAGAGAAAAAAGCCTGCGTTTTCCCCCATGTTGGGGGGGAGGACTGCCGGCTTCCTATGGGAAAACGAAAAACGAAGCAAACGAAACAGAAATTTTCATTTTGTTTCGTTTTTCTTTGATGGGTCTGTTCATTATTTGTTTCGTTCCATAATGAAACAAATAACGAATAATGAAACAAATTAAAAATTCATTTTGTGCCGATCTCTAAACTGGTCTCCTTTTTCCATCTTAGGCTCCTCACCCAGATTCCCCCATATCTCAACGGCAACCTCCTGAGGGTGGTGGTGCAAGCGCTGGTTATCTCAAGGATAGATTACTGTAACATGCTCTACATGGGGCTTCCCTTGACCCTTATTCGGTGAGTGCAGCAGGTCCAGAATGCAGCGGTCAGACTGGTGGTTGGTGTGGGAAGATATGACCGCATCACCCCCATTCTGGCCTGTTTGCACTGGTTACCCGTTGCCTCCTGAATATGGTTTTCATTTGGAAAACCCTGCATGGCTTGGCGCTAGAATATCTGACAGAGCGTATCATCCCAAGATCCACCTTGGCCTGACCCACCAGAACATCCCAGGTCCAAATTCTTAGAGTCACTACTCCTAGGGAAGCCCATAAGACCTCCAGCAGGAATCGCCCTACCTAGTGGAACCAGCTCCCTAGCGAAATTAGGACCATGGTGTCCCTCTCAGCGTTTACAAGAGCGTTAAAAACATGGCTGTTTAAAGCAGCCTTCGGTGACTAGGAGGTGGAAAGTTTATTGTTTTTTGCTCTCCCCCCTGACTACTTTGCCGCCATCTTACATCTTTTACCTTTTATTTTTATTTTTAAATGATATATTATTGTTTATTGTCATTTAATGATATGGTTTTATTTGTCTTTTGCTCCATGTTGATAATTTACTTTATTTGTTATGCTCTATGTTGTCAACCGCCCAGAGTTTCCTCGGGATAGTCGGGCAGTCAATAAATAAATAAAATAAATAAATAAATAAATAAATATTCCTGTGAGACATTTCAATCTTACAAGAAAAGAAGTCCAGTTGCTATCACTCAGCTTCTGGATAACCTCACCTGGATGGCTGAGAATCTTTACAGAAGTTTTTTCAGGAGTCACAATGTGATAAGTTTTATAAATGAAACAATGATAATCACCAGCTGCCTGCCCCAAAACAACAAATAATGCAATTCTTTACAATTCTATAAATTGGGACAGCCAGGAAAATCCATGACAGTTCACACAGGAATGTATGAATTCTCATTACAATTGTTATGACTCCTGAATTCTCCAGTTATTGCTATGTACATAATTTCGGCCAGCAAACTTCACGCATTATAAATGATATAAGAGGACACGAAACAGGTTCATCTCCCAAAATTTCACTTCTAGACCATAATAAAGTTGTTCACCTGGCAGGTTTATAATCAGTTATATATTTATTCACTGCTGCAATGCAATAAAAAGTTAAAATTATTTACATGTTTATTGAATGCTGCAAGACAAGTTGCTAACTGATTTTTGTATCATGCAGATATCTGCCTTGAATTAATAAGAGCAAGGTGGAGCCATAGTACAATTAACTAAACCTATATACTATAAACAGGGTTAAAGGAGGACATACAAGTTGTTTAGACAACTTCTACCTGAGAAGCGCTAGAGTACAAATTTTTATGACAATGTACATCTTTGGCATTACGTCCTCTTGTGTAATTTTGGTGGTGGCAGGTACATATAAATATGTTATTGATATCATGGAAATTAATAATGACACACTTCTGGGGAAAAGGTATTTATCTCAAGCAGCTAGTACAATGCAAGCTGACAATGAATGTCAGGAGGGAGTAACAAATCCCGTGCTGAAGTCATTCTCCCCCCCGATTGCCTTAGGGCCATCACCATTCCTCAGCTACAGCTGCCCATAAATAAGCCCGGGATAGCAGCACCCTGTCTGGGAGGGCCAACTGATCACATGCCAGATGCTGAGCGTCCAGGCGCTTTAATAGCCAACGTGAAGTGCAGCGGAGAGAATTCACTCACCTCTTCCGGCGTTGCTACAAAATTGATTGCGGTGTAATGGCGATCATCTTCTTGCGAGAGGCTGAAGGTGAATTGATAGTCAATAAGGAGAGTATCTGCACAAGAGTATGAAAAACGGCGTTGGTTGAGCGTTCTGGTCCAAAGCTTCACCCAAGGGAAGCATGGAGACCTCTGACCGGCAGGTCAGGGTCCAGTCTACATGCTTCAAGAGGGCACAAGGGAGCATAAGCAGGTAGCGTAGGGCAGGGGTGTCCAAACTTTTTGCAAGGAGGGCCAGATTTGGTGAGGTGAAAATGTTTGGGGGCCAACCATTTGGCTGCATTTGGCCCCCGGGCTGGACTTTGGATAAGTCTCTACAATATGCAAGGAGGTAGGGAGGATGCTGCAGCAACAGAGCTGGGGGTGAGTAGGCTGGGCAGGTGGCTGGGGGAACAGACAGAAGCAGGGAGGGCAGGCAAACCATAACACTGCAAGCTAACGCCTCCATCCTGTATGGGGAGGGGCCAGCTGGTGGGGATGCATGACAGCCTGAGCCGGTGGGGAGAAGAAGCCGTGGGCAGCTCAAAATTTCAAAACTTTGGACATGCCTGGTGTAGGGGATCACAGGTGCCAGCCAGAACGCCTCTGGTCTCATGCTGTTATGCAGAGTCTGGAAAAGCAGACTTTCAGACTGGCATTCTCTAAATTGCAGTCCCCCCCCCCACAAAAAAAACCCTTTCCCAAGCTTTTTCTCATGCTCTCATCAACTTTGTTTGTCCAATATGGGGTAATAACGCCTATTGACCTTATTGATCCACTCAACGATGATCACGCTGATCATATTATCGATAGTAACAATGGTCAGCCTTATAGATGACACTTAAAGATCTCTGTCTATCATGATGGACACTACGCATCAACAGCTCATGGGTCTCCATTCATGTCAAGACATGTTTATTGTTAAAATAGTCCAAGCTTTCAATGGCATTCTCCTGCACCATCTTCACCAGGGAGGGCCGTGCCTGTTGTTTATGCTTATTAACTACATCTAGAATAATGTAGACAACGTCTTTTGAACTGACTGACATTATATCTCAAGGTTCAATAAAGCTCTTGGAGCCGGAACACAAAAGGTGTCTGAGCTGAACTGGTGGAACCTACTCATGGAATCAAACCAACCTCCTCTCTTGATGGCTTCCCACCACTGCAAGGAATTCCTCTGGCATGCATTTAATTTACCATGTTGATTTGTGATTCATTTTCTAGCTGCTGTTCTGCTTTCAGTTTAGACTTGAAATAGTTTCTAATGTACTGTCTGATTGCTCTAAATTGTTTTAATTGCATTGTTTCATAAGATGAAAAGGACCTCAAATACAAATTCAGAAGACAGACTGATAACTTTGTTGCCACCACTCGGTGGATATTATGATTTCAGTTTGTTTTCAGGCGCATCCTTCTCCAACTGTCCACTCGGGTGTGTGTGTGTGTTGTGTCGTTACAGTCGTGACCGACTCTTCGTGACTCCACGTCCATGGAGTTTTCTTGGCAGGAAGACTGGAGTGGTTTGCCAGTTCCTACTCCAGGCGCCTACAGCACCCGGTATTCCCTGGTGGTCTCCCATTCAAGTACTAACCAAGGCCGACCCTGCTTAGCTTCCGAAATCAGGAGAGATCGGATGTGCTTAGGGTGAGGGATCCTCTACTGTCTACTCCCTTGACTATGCCTTATCTTTACTGTTAAGAGTGTTTTCCCCATGGGAAGGGCCTCTATCTTGTTTTTTTTACTACACTCAGAAATGATGGGCAGTAAGTGACCAAGGAGGGCTTAGATGTGGCATGTAAAAAGACTAGATCGGTCCACGGTCAGTCATTTTCCATCTTGTGGCTAATCTCTCCACTTGTTTTTGCCTGGATGCATCTTCCACTTGGATCAGCTATGGAAGAAGACCAGCCCACGCCACTGGGCTAGAAGATGCCTTCCAATAAGGCCCGGAACCCCTAAGTTGAAACGGGCATTTACGTAGCCACTATTCCAGCTGATGTGGACCCTCTTGGGTATCACCTCCTGGAGGCACCCGTTTCCTACACAAGATGCCTATTTCTGCATTTCTGATCTTCCACGGGGAAGCAAATCATTCTCAAATACTAGGGACAAAGAAGAGAAGATGCCAGCCGAGAAGAATTGGGAGGGGTCTGACAGGTCCCAAACTCACCCCATCTCAAAAAAAAAACATAGCGGGACTGGAAAGGGTGCAGAAGAGAGTGACTAAATGGATTACTGGGCTGGGGCACCACCCTTATGAGGAAAGGCTAAAACATTTGGGGCTCTTTAGTCTGGAAAAAAGGCGCCTGAGGGGGGGATATGATTGAGACGTACAAAATAATGCAGGGCATGAGTCAAGTGGATAGAGGGACGCTCTTCTCCCTCTCACAAAATACCAGAACTAGGGGACATCCACTCAAATGGAGGGTTGGGAGAGTAAGAACAGACAAAAGAGAATATATATTTTACCCAGCGTGTTTTTAGTCTGTGGAACTCCCTGCCACAGGATGTGGTGAGGGCATCTGGCCTGGATGCCTTCCAAAAGGGATTGGACAGATTCCTGGAGGAAAAGTCCATCACAGGTGACAAACCACGATGGAGATGTGTCATCTCCAGGCTTAAAACCAGGGTACTTCAAGGGCCAGATGCAGGGGAGTGGTATCAGGAGACAGAGATCTCATCTCCTGCACTCCCAAACGCATCTGGTGGGGCCACTGTGAGATACAGGAAGCTGGACTAGATGGGCCTTTGGCCTGATCCAGCAGGGCTCTTCTTATGTTCTTATGTTCTTAAGTTAACTTTATTTTTACTACAGCCCCCGCTGGTTGTGCTTGGAGTTCTAGTCCAAAAAGTAAGGTCTCCCACCTCTCTTGAGTGAGGCTCAGCTCCACAGGCACATTTTCTTCATTTGTTTTTTAAAAAAAAGAAAATACCCATCTCTCCTGGGACATAGAAGACAGCATGGTGTCAGAACGGGCAGACGTAGCAGCTGTGGCACTGGATATCCAGTCAAAGAAAAGTTGCACCCAAAACTATTCCCTTGACTGTTATTATTATTATTTCCCCCTATGTTTTGGGACAGAAAACTCTGCCTTTGAAAACTTTAAACACCAATCCCGAGTTTCTCACACCCTTTCAAAAAGGCCTACTTTGGCCTATTTTCTTCCTTGCTCAGCAAGCAATATTATTGTTTTTAAATGGTTCCTCGGAAGAGGGGGAAGCTTTTACGTCTCAAAAGGCGTTGAGGGAAAAAAAAAAGGAAATGTAGGATGAATGCGCTGGCGGAGGAAAGAGAGTAGGTTGTAAATGGCCATCGGGAATTCTGAGCTGGAGTCCATTTAAGAAGAGATGGTCTGAAAGCATCATCTTGGCGGTATATATTTACTGACACAGCCCACTTCTCCCGGTGAAAGACTATTAAACATGTATAGAGCACCAATTGTATGCATGGCGTTTAGCATACAGATCTGAACAAAACGAAAGTAAGCCAGGGAACAGCCATATCAATTTTGTGGGTGGAACGCAGGGGAAAGGGAGCAGGCAAAATGAGTGACCTGAGAGAACACAAAGACATAGTTTTTTTTTTTAAAAAGAGATGGAGCAACACGACTTAAAAGGAATTCCAAAAGGCAACTCCAAAATGAGCAGATGGGAGGGAGAAAGCATTAATTGGACTCATAAATTCCTTTTGTTCGCCTACTGCAAGTTGCTTGATGCACAAGCACTCTTCACACACACACACACACACACACACACACACACACAGAGGAAGCATGGTGTACACTCACAGTAACACGTTCCTTTGAGAGGATTGCCTTGGTATCGGTTTTCGACTTCACATCTAGAAGAAACAGCATTAACAATGTTAGCCCTTGGTCTGAAATTTGCTCTGGAGGCTCAACTCCTAAGTATTTTATTTTTTTTGTCTTCTTTTCAAGCCACCCTTCGCTTGGAACTCAAACGCTGCGTCTTGCTTTTTTTAAAAAAAAGGGGGGGCGACTCTAAATATGTAATGAGCTAACAAGAAGCACAGCAAGACAACGGACCCGAACTTTGACAAAATAAAAATCAAATTGAAATCTGAATAACCTGGACCAGAACCTTGGCAACAATGTTTAAAAATAACATAGAATAATCTACCAGCCCCCTAAGAACCAGCTACAAGGGAAGCCATTGTCTGTTTTGTGCGTATTGAAGGAGCTCATACTCAAAATAATTGATTTTTCATAGCGCTGGAGTAACTCTTCTTGGTTAGAGGAGATATAGGTGCTGCTAGATCCCTCACTCCAGTTCAATCAATTGGCTGGAAGCCTCTGAGATGAGCTCATTAATCAACTTCTTCTTCTTCTGAATTCTGGAAACTGTCCGAGTCCAAAATCACCGCTCCGTCCACCTCCCCTTTGCTTCCCACTACAGACCAAACCCCCCCCCTTTTGGGTCCTGTTTGGACCGAGCACTCCCCACCCTAGAACAAATTTATACTACCAGGTGCCACTGTAAAGCATTAAATATATTAAGAGATCCATCACATCCTGGTCATCGCCTCTTCGAGTTGCTGCCATCGGGACGGAGATATCGAGTACTGAGGGCGAGAACAAACCATCTCAAAAATAGCTTCTTTTTTAAAGCAATATTGGCCTTAAGTGGAAATTCTGGGCTTTGACGTCAGCTTGTTTTATATGTCATATTTTATGTGTTGTAGCTGTTTTTAAGTCTATGTGGAATGTTTTATATGAGTTGAATACAGCAACCGTGAAATTTCGTTGTTCCTGCAAGGGGGCAATGACAATAAAGATTTCTATTCTATTCTATTCTATTCATTCTTGAAATGGTCACTCACAGTTGGCACTCTTCGCCTTTGATTCCTTTGGTGGTGCAGAAACACTTCCCCGTGTGCGTGTTGCACATAGAGGCATGGCCGTTGCACTTGCAAGCTGGAAGGTAAAAGCTACCGTCAGTTCAACTGGGATACCCAAAAAAACGCACTGCAAAACTATCCAACAACTTAGCCTCTGCTGCAACTGGCTTCTCCCTTTGGTCCGTAACCTGCAATGTAATTTCTTCTCCCTTTGGTCCGTAACCTGCAATGTAATTTAGGGCTACATACATCGCTGCTTGTTACAGCCTTCATCTGATCAGACCAGTGTGATGTGCTCAGAAATCCCTTTCAATGGAGAATGTTTCAGCCACACAGGCGGACATAGCAAAGGATAACAAAAGAGATAAACTGGCTGTTGAGTTTTTATAAAATTTAAAACAAATATAAATTAAATATTGTGAATGAAGTTGGCTTACCTGTTCTTGCTAGAAGGCACTACAGGAGTGTTTGGGGTGTGTCGGGCAAGTGTAAGGCAATCAAGCAGCCAGAAGTGTATTTAAGGAAAGGCTCTAGTGTTACACTTTGCTGAATCTGCTTAGATTCAGTCACACCAACTTGCTAGCTCTGTTTGAGCTGTTTGCTTGTTGTGCATAATTCTGCCTACTGTATGTGCTGTGTACTAATTTGTTAAAGTTGAGGGCTATACTTTACTAGTACTATACATTTAAAGTTTAAGGTACAGTTCTGAGTTTTCATTGTGTTGTGAAAGGGATTGCTGAGTATAAGCACGTATAGAACTGTTTTAAGTTGTTTATATAGAGCTGAGTACCAAGCATTGTATTTTTGTGTTTGATGTATTTGTGTTTTATGTATATATCTTTTTGTCAAACAATACAAATACAGTATTCTATTTTTCTACAGAATTGAGTGAGTCTATGTTAGTTCATTATTTTAGTTCTCTTTACATTGTTTATCTTTCCTCATGGGAGAAAGCCATTCACTGTAAACTCTGTTGTTATGGTTGAAGTTTTTATTTTTATTTCTCTGAATCATTAACTTCAACCCATACTTCACGACATTGGCAATGTCCACTCTATTGCCATCTCATTTCAGACAGGCTGGAGGCAGAACGGAGGGCTGGAGTCAAGGGTAGGAAAATGGAACAGCCACTTGCGATATTATGATTTAAGCTGCCATAATAAACATCAGTTTTAAATACTACTGCGAGCCACATTAGAACAAAGTGCTCCAATGCCTGAATGCTGAACATAGCTGCAATTAAATATACTGCTCATTCCGGAGCTATGTCAGTTCTTACCGGGGCTATACAGACCCTCTAATTTGCAACAGGCGAGAAAGTACTAAAATGCAGAAAAGAAATCACATCGCCTTGCTCAATTTACACAAGTTGCAGAGACCAGGTTTTTTTTTTTTTGCAAATAACTTTGTGTTACTTAGAACGAAATGCGCACAGCCTTGGTCCTTGCCTCCCCCACCCCCCAGCATGTCACCTCTAACCTCTAACAATGGGCAAGAAAATATGAAATCCCCCCTCGCCGAGGTCTGGAAAGAAAGGGAGGCTGTGGGCACAACTTACGCTGACAGGTCCCTCCATTGGTGGGGTCTCCATAGTAACCAGAGATGCAGGTCTCACAGTGCTTGCCCGTCGTCAAGTTCCCGCACCTCTCACAGACGCTCTCATTGACACATTTACTGTGCCCGTTACATTGGCAGGCTGAAAGAAGGGAAGAGGTGCCGCGCGTGTTATTTCTCTTCACGGCCCCTTCGTAATTTTTGCAATTTCTCGGGGCAAGCTATGGAGCGCATCAGCTAGCTGGATCAAGCCCTGGGTCACACGGCGAATACGGACAGACCCCAAGCAGCAACCATCCGAATGGGGACTCTGGACAGACTGGAGACCCCAAGACAATCCACCCCGATTCCTCCCGCAGCTGCTGACGAAACCATTTCGTCTTCTCCGTTCTCACCGTCCCGGCCGATTCCAGCCCAGCAGGGATCGTGACGGAACGAACAGCTCCAGAGGTTGATCAAGGTTCACGACACTGTCCTCCCTCCCCACCCACCCATCCGCCCACCTCCTTTACTGCTCCGCACGTATCCTGGCACCTGCTTTTGATTCAGTGTAACTATTTCCATCCGGCTGCAGCGCGGAAGGAGAGAGGAAAATGCAAGGTTCGTTTCCATAGGTTGGGCTGAATCTGCAGGGCTCTTAAGAAGCTGCCTTATGCAGAGTCAGATCTCTGAGCCATTGAGCCCCAGGAGCTGGGTTTCCAGCGGGACTTGGTCTGGGGACTGCACACTGGGAAAACTTCTGCGTGGCCAACATGCGCTCTATCATACAGGAAAGCACCTCGCCTCTTAAGTTCAAGCAGGCAACTATAAGAGACGAGCAACAAGGAGCTGCGGTCTGAAGTCGACGACTCATGAATCAACGGGACAGTGGAAAATCAAGACTTCGGTAAGGCCCATCAACTCAAAGGTCCAAATCTAATTTGTTTTTGTGTTTTTCGTGGGTGCAGCAGCCCAGTCATGGATGACACAGCACCCAACTATGGCGAATTCAGGAGGGCCTGGTTGTGTGTCAGCCATGGCAAGAAGGAACTCTGCTGATTAGCCTCCAGGAGCTGCCAAAACTTCCATAACTGCACTACAAGACATGGAGAAAAAACTGACCAATGGGTCTACTTTGGCTTTTGCGAATGACTGGATTTAAAATCATTTCCCCTCTCCCACACCCCGCCCACTACTCCATTCAATGCCACGTCTTGAGACTGTAAGCACCAAAAGAGGTCCTACTGTATTTTTAATGGTTATAACTCATTTGCTTTGGAAGAGATTTTGAGACAGAAGAGAGGCATAAAAATCCTTTCGAAAAAATAAACTTCTAGAAATTCTCATTCCTTGCTGTTGCATATTGATTTAACAGAAAAAGGAAAGCATCGCCACAATCCTTTTAAAAGGAATCGCAACCCATGGAAAGTGGGTTAAATGCATTTCCTTGCCCTGAAAGCTTACGCCTTTGGCCACTTTTATGGAACAAATAAGAAGGAAACCTTCAGGGGTTTTAGACACACCCTCTCTGTAATAAGTTGTCTCCAGTCTGTGTTCTTAAATAGATTACCTGGACAATGAATGAAGGACCAGTTATATTTATTCTCGGCCTGGCACATGCTGGGGTCAAGGATCGGTTCCTGATAAAAGGTCCCTGTCGGCAGCGCAGGAGGGGTTGACTTTGGCATCTTGATGGGACCTCTGGAAGAGCCTTCGATGCATTTCCCTTTGCCTGTGTTGCTAGGATCCGTACACCAGCCGCAGCCTGGCTGCTCCAGGCAATGACTGCATGTTAAGTACCCCGAACAATTTTCAGCTGTGCAGAAAGGAGTAAAAGAAGTGTCACAGATGGAAGAATAGACTGAAAGTACTCTAAAGGTTTGGACATGCAACCACAAAACAGGGTGCGGCCAGCTTGCCGTATGCACACTCTCTGGCAGGGACGGGACGGGCCTTTCATGTTTAACGTAGTGACCCAAATCACAAAGAGGATCTCTAATTATTTTCTTTCGTTTAGCACAAATGAAAGAAGGGTACACAAATGTTTTGTTTCTTTCCTGTTCCTTCTTTTTTTTTATCCTTCTAGTGCCCTTTCACCCTTTGGTCTGTCAAATCACCTAAGAAATTTTCCATCCATGAGCATCACCATGGATGGTGAACCCTTCTTGACATAATAAAGGGATAGTAATGATTGGGAATTGTGTATCCAAAAAAAAAAAAAAAGACAGAAAAAGGGAACATCAAAAGTCCTATCCAGCACAGGGATGCCTACAGGTTCCAAATTCCCACCCATGTCCACTTAGTCAGGGCTTAACCCTTTCAAATCCAACCCAGAACATCTTGTCTTTGTCTGCATCATTCTACAATGAACAGACTCACAAGCAGGATTGATTCTCACTCATAAGAAGAAGGCCATACAAAGTGACGGGGTCAGGACACAACACTTCCAAGGCAACAGCCAGTCTTTGGGAACAAGCCATTTCCCTGCATCATTCCTTTTTTGGCCCCATTAGTAAGAGATGGCTTACGTGGACAGCTGCTCACAGTGTGCCACTCCATGCACTGGCCGTAAGGGAACGAGGCCACGTAGGCGTTGGAGTCCACGCACTGCTTCTTGTTGCTACACCACATGCATTCAGAGTTACTGCTAGTGCATTCACTGCATGCCGTCCTCAAGCCGCAGGGGGTGCGGCACTGCTTGGCGCTGTGGTTCGCTGCGTGTTCAGAAAGACCACATTAGTGCAAGCATATTTCCCTTCTTACAATCTTTAGAGACCACTGCATTTTCCCAACTACAGTGGTACCTTGCATAAAGGAATTCGTTCGTTCCAAATGAAATTCTGTTAAGCAAATTTTCCTTTATACAAATTCCCCATAGGAATGCATTGAAACAGAGTAAACCCTAATTGTGACCATTTTGTGTTGTACGGATTCGCCCCATAGACAATTGTGTTAAGCAAATTCCCCCTATCTCCGGAATTGTTTATGTTGTACAGATTTTATGTTATACAAACCATTTGTTATACAAGAGTCCACTGTACCTTGAGAAATCAAAGAGAAAATGGCAAAGCAGGTGAATGAAATCTTCCTTCTGTTGACCAAAAAAACCCCAACACACCTGGATCAACACATATGTCAGGATCCCAACAGTTGTTCCTTTCCATCCTGTCCTCCTCCATCACCCAGGCTGCCATAACCCCCTTACAGTCCTTGTCTCTGCCTCTCCCCCCTACTGGTTTCCAGCATGTCTAAAATTCATCTCTCTGACTCTTATGAGGCAGCTGCTTTCCTTTCAAAACATTGCACTCAAGGTCATACTCTGCATGGACACCACGTTGCCCCTCCTTTATGCTCTCCGAACTGCTCTCTCTTTACAGGCTGTAGATAATGTATTCTTTAGGGAGGTTATGTTAACATTTCCCAGGATAAGTTATTATTGCCACAGTCGTGAGGTTTACAAGTATCCACTGGATGCTTCTGGAGCACCCTACTATCAGATTTTACATATCCTACACAGTAGGGATGGGCAGGAAACGAAAAACAAAATGCTGCTTCTTCATTTTGTTACATAACAAAACGAAACGAAACAAGGATGCAATATTTTGTTATTGACGAACCAAAACAATCGTTTTCCCATTGAAACAAACTGTTTTGTTCCATCGTTTTGGGGCTCCGGCCGAGCTATCAATGTATGGACCCCTTTAAACCTGGCCCAGTCGGCACCATGGGGTCCCCCAGGTGCCGACTGGGCCAGGTTTAAAGGGGTCCAGACATTGACAGCTCGGCAGGAGCCCTTAAAAATGGCTCCTGGAGTCCCGGGCACCAAATCTGGTGCCTCTAGGACCCAGGGGAGCCATTTTGTTTTGTTTCATTTTGTTTCGTACGAAATTTTTAAATTTTTTTCGCAAGAAACGAAACAAAACAAAACAGGGTGAGCATGAAACTAAGCATTATTTTTCTGCTTCGTGCCCATCCCTACTACACACCTCTTCCAAAGACCACAAGGATGCACAAAAATCTACAACATTAGAGACCTGATCTACACACTGATGATGTACACACCTCTAAATGTTCTAGCCCAAGCCTGCCCAATGGGTCGCCCATGGGCAATGAGTCCAGACCCCACCCCACCCCATGCCCCAAACTGAGATGTTCTACAGGCACACATCTCCCACCCCCACCCCCGGACTCCTACAGCAAAAACGGGTGTGAGGATGGGGCTTTACCGGGCCTTTCGCAGATGCTGCCATCCACTTGGTTGATGCACGTGGCGGCCTTGAGTCCTCGGGTGCTGGGCTCGGCTAAGTAGCTGCAAAACCCAATGTCGCTTGGCTCCCCCGGCAGCCACTGGAGCAAGGTATTCGTAAACGGAGACATATCTTCCCAGCACCAGTACGAGACGTTGATCTTCCGCAGGCCGACCCACGGGGTCAGGGCTTTGGGCTAAAAGGGAGCAGAGCGGGGGAAGAAATGGGCAAAGAAAGCAGGGCACTCGTGATTCGGGAAGGGGTGCAAGCCAAGTCAACCCCCCCAGGGGTGCTTCACCGTGGGGGGGGGGATAAATCTTACGGTTCGATCGATACTCTTTGGGTGGCTGAGAGTCCAATCACAGCAGAAACACTGGACACAAGCAAGACACGGGAGGCATTTATCTGCCTCTCTCCAGCCAAATCTCTCCTACGACCACCTTTTCCTCAATCTCTCTTGTCTCCCAGCAAATGGACAGGCTGGTCTGTGGTGATCCGGCACAACTCATTACACAACTTACATCATATTTCTTTCACGTTGTGTTTGGAGCCGAGACCAAAAAGAAGTTGAGAACAGCTGGTCTAGAATAAATTATGATTCAATCGGCGCCCTTTCAATAGGAGCCTCGTGGCGCAGTGGTTAAATGCCTGTACTGCAGGTAAAACTGTGCTCACGACCTGGGGTTCAGTCCCAGGCAGCAGGCTCAAGTTTCACTCAGCCTTCCAGCCTTCCAAGGGCTGTAAAATGACCACCCAGCTTGCTGGGGGGGGGGGGGGGGGGGAGACAAGGTGCAGCCTGCATAATTAAATTGGAAACAGCCCGGAGTGTTCAAAATGCTATGAGGTGGTATGTCTGTGAAGATTCTCAGTCATCCAGGTGAGTTTATCTGCAAGTTGAGTCATGGGTACTGGACTTTTTTTGAGAGAGATCTATCTCTCAAAAGAGAAGTCCAGTAACCATGACTCAACTTCCAGATGAGGTGGTATATAAGCAGAACACTTTCTTTTGCTTTGCTTTCGTCAGACTCTAACAAAGTTCATTCCATCCCAGAATTAGCCAGTGTGCACGGATGCACTGAGATGGAGAGAAGCAACAGGTGCACCTAAAGGAGCATGTTTCCCAAGTTAGTAGGTAGGTAGGTAGGTAGGTAGGTAGGTAGGTAGGTAGGAAGGAAGGAAGGAAGGAAGGAAGGAAGGAAGGAAGGAAGGAAGGAAGGAAGGAAGGAAGGAAGGAAGGAAAAGGAAACTAAGGAAGGAAAAGGAATAAAAAGGAATCTAAGAGCTTGGGGGTGGTCTACAGCTTGGATGCCCAGGTCACAGCTGTGGCCAGGAGTTCATTTGCACAATTAAGGCTAGTACACCGGTTAAGCCCGTTCCTTCAGAAACCAGCTCTGGCCATGGTGACACATGCCCTAGTGACATCCCGGCTAGACTACTGTAATGTGCTCTATGTGGGGCTACCTATGAAAAGTCTCAGGAAACTTCAATGGGTCCAAAATGCAGCAGTCAGATTGCTGACTGGGGCGGGTTACGGAGATCACATTACACCCCTATTAAAGCAGCTCCATTGGCTGCCAATCAGCTACCGGGCACAATTCAAGGTGCTGACCTTGAACTACAAAAAACTGTACGACTGTGAGATCAGATCTCACAGCATGAACTGATTTGGGTCTTAAGGTCATCAGGAGAGGTGGTTCTCTCCATCCCGTCACCCTCACAGGTATGTCTCATGCGACCCCATGAAACAGCCTTCTGGACTGACTTATCTGTAACAATAAATTCAGAACACTTGGGGCCCAAGAGACCTGTCAGGATCCGGATTCCCTCAAAGGGGAACAAGGACCTGGTCCAAAAGGAAACTACTGGTAAACCCTCTCTTCCGGGAGGCAAAAAGCAGACGCTGCTTTTGGATGACACAACTAGAGCGCAAGAAACAAAACCAGAAAGCAAACCCTCCCTGTAGAGAGAGAGAGGCCAACATCACCCTGGCTGGCCTCTGCCCGAAGAGGAGCGTTTAAATTTCAACATCCCCCTTTTTGACAGCAAACACTTGGTCCACCTTTTAGGGCACAAGGGCACCCAAGCCAGCATGCGGAAGCCTATCAGGGATCACTCACGGAGGACTGGGTCTTCTGAAGTTCTTTGAGGAGAAATTCCACCTTCTTCTGGGTGGTGAGCGATGCCAGGGCAGCGTTGTGACTCCTGCAGGCCAGCTTGGCATTGTCGTAGCTGTCTTTCACTTGGGTGATTTTCAGGCAGGAATTGCCCACCAAGTGCCACGTTGCCCCGCAAATGTTTTCTGGGAGGGGAGGGGGGGAAAAAACATCCTCACAGATTTCTCCCCTTAGAGTGATTTATAATCGCACAGTATAGAGGCAACAAGAACCATGACTGTATTCTCAAAGGCTTTCATGGTCAGGATGGGATAGCTGTTGTGAGTTTTTCGAGCTGTTTGGTCGTGTTCTGGAAGTTTTCAAAACTTCCAGAACATGGCCAAACAGCCCGAAAAACTCACAACAGCTGTAAGAACTATTACTCTTAATCTGTTAACACAACTGGGGTTGCATCCACTAGACCCAACTAGAACAGATTCGCTGAACCAATGGGGCTACAGACATCCAACTGGTGAAATTCCATTCTGCAATTCATGCAATTCAAAGCTACAGTACATGAATTCCGGCAAGATTTTTACAGAGGAACTCACAATGTGATTACGTGTTATGTGTGGCAATCAGTTTAGCTGATAGGCAGGGAAGCTTTTCAATGGGTGGTAGGTTCTAGTCTCCAAGGAATGACCAAACTCTAATGCATGCAAGCTAGCAATCTCTGTGAACTAAAAGGTTTTATAGATCTGTGTGCAAAACTACACTTCACCCTTGAACTGCTTGGGTCTGAACAGCGTGGTTTGGATTAAACACTGGTTTCTGCCCCCCCATCCAACCAACCAACCAACCAACCAATCAACACATGCTATGATGACCCTGGCCACTAAGAACCCCATGGGTTCAACACTGAAGGCAGCTGAACGCATCTCGAATTAAGTCTCTAGATAGGGGTCATAAATAGAGATGGGCACAACATTATTTTTTTATTTGTTTCATTATTCGAAACCCATCAAAGAATCAAAGGACCCATCAAAGAAACATGAAACGGAACGAAATGAAACGAAACGGAAATGTCCGGTTCGTTCGCTTCATTTTTTGTTTCCCCATCGGGAATGCACAGGAAGCAATGCATTCCCATCGGGAAAAGCTGGTCCCCCCCCCCCCGGCCCTCCAAAATACGCCTGATTGATGCAGGGAAACCGCAGACTTGTTTTTCCCCGCAGAAGCCACTGCTGATCAGCTGGGGCGTGGGGCTTCGGTGGTGGTGGGGGGAGAAGTTTTTAAAAGCCCACCCTTTCCCCCCACCTGACCGGGTGAAACAATGGTGTGGAGCTGTCAAGGATTGTAGTTTTGACAAAATGTCTGTAATATTTATTTAACAGATTAAAAAATGGATCCTGTGCAAAATGCTATGTCATGAGCTAGACAAGAATGTGTATTAGGTCTAGGTCACAGATGTAAAATCATCCTCAGTACTGGAAGGTCAGGATGATTAGGCACAGGTGGTGTAGCTAAATCACCTCGTCCCATGTAGTGTGTGATTGGCTTACACCATATTGCTTTGTGTATATAGGTGTCAAGCAAACCAGTGTAAATTGGGATTGCCTAAGGTGAGAGGCAGCTTTCCCCACGCTCTGTTGTGCTGTGCTTTGTAGATTGTGATTGCATATTACTCTTTGCCATGTGTACATATGTAATATAAGTGTTGTACTAAGTTCTATTGCCTTGTTCATTTGTCTCCTAGCTCCATAATCATTAAGTGCATTTTATTCTTCCACAAGGCTGCTCATCTCTGCTCGTGGTTTATAGATTTCCTTGAACATAACTAATCTCCATCTGCATAAAAGGGCAATATACTTTAACAGGAACACATTCCATGTTTTTGCTTTGTTTTCAAAGGCCATTACTTCACGAGCCGCTCGCTTCGCGGCTAGCCTTCTTTTCTGTGCGAATCGATCGTTTCAGTCCGCACGCTCCTCCTTTTTGGCTGCGATGCCACCCCGACCACGCCCCCTTTACCGTGCTCCAAGCGGGGCGAGTGGTTCCCCTGGCTGCTGCCGGGAATCTTTTCGCTTCGCATCTTGCTTCGCTCCCAACGTCACGTGTGGTCTCGGTTTTTGGCTTTTATTTCAAGTTTTTTAAAAAAATATTCAAACAGGGATATCGATGCATCGCTATATCGTTTCATCGCTTTGCGCTGTTACTTCCTCGCTCAAGTAGGGGCGGCGGCGGCGGCGGCGGCGGGAGCAGGAGGAGCCGCTGCCGCCTTGCCCGGCCAGAGCAGGGCACCCGGGGCAGGCGGAGGGCGGGCGGCTGTGCCATGCGGGGCTCCCCCCGAGTAGCGGCGGGGGGGGGGCTGCCAATGATGCCAGGAAACAGTTGAAATCAGCAGAGCCATTGCAACTGACAGTCCAGCATCAGTGCATCGATACGCCGTCGGTAGGAATTTTTTTAAAGGACAGATGGGAAATAACGAACGTTGAAAAGTGGCATGCGAATGCGAAGGGAGCACGTGAGGTTGTGCTCGAATCGGTCCTAAAACTGCAGCTCGTGAGTACTGAGAAACAGGGGCGGGAGCGAAGCGAGAACACGTGACCGCCACCGAATTCAAATCGAAGGCAATATCGCTGCGGAGCACCGCGCCTTGTGAAGTAAGGGCCAAAGTTCGCCCCACTGCATCAGCCGAAATATTTATGCTCGCTGCTTCCAAGGGAGTCAGATAAAGAAAAGCAGCACTGACTGCTGAGCCAGATGGCAATCCCGGGGGGTGGGGGGGGCACACACAGGGAAAGCCAAAGGAGGCTGCAGGCAAACATCGGGAAGAAGGGCCTACAAGTCACTTCCCCTGACAGAGGTTTGAAACAGGCAGAGTGGCTGCATTGGGATTTCCGCCCGTAGTCTCCTCTTAGCTCTCCCCTGCTGCCTCTGCGGAAATTTCATATTCCAAGGCTGACATGATAAATATGTTGCAGACTCTGCGCTTCGAACAGCTTCTTTAGAATGGCTTAAAGGTAATATTAACGCAATAGAGGTAACGTTCCATTCATGGTTTTGACAGACAGGGAGCAGCGGCGATTCTGACTTTTGGATGGAGAAAAACGCCAAGACCTACCTGGCAAAGCGATGCACTCTTGATTCCGGCTTTCCCACTGGCAGTTCTGATCCAGGCTGCAGCTCTTGCAACTGGTCTTTTTGTTACAGTAAAACGCAGGGTTATCCTTGGGGCAATTTTCAAATGCACTAATAGGAGTCTGAAAGAGAGAGAGAGAGAGAGCTAAAACAGTAAGCCTCTCCTTCACGGTAAGGAGGACTGATCATCTTGCAAAAGAGGAAGCAGGTTTGAAGCACAGAATAACGGGGTAGAAGATGCCTAGAAGGTCTTCAACCCCAACCCCACTGCCTAAGGCAGGGATCCAAGTCAAAGTAGATCCAATTGATGGTTGCCCAATTCCCTCTTGAATGCCCCCAGCACTGGAAGCCTCAACGCCTACTGAGGCCTACTGTCCCTCTGCCAGGCGGCGGTAGAGTATCTCACCGCCACCTCCAGAGGCCTGGCTGCGGCTGGGCCAGGTAGCAGTAGTCTGTCCCTCTGCTGGGCTGTGGCAGACTGTCCTTCTGCTGGGTGGCGGTAGACTGTCCCACCACCACCTCCGGAGGCCTAGCTGCGGCCGGGCCAGGTGGCACTAGACTGTCCCTCTGCTGGGCTGTGGCAGACTGTCCTTCTGCTGGGTGGCGGTAGACTGTCCCACCACCACCTCCGGAGGCCTAGCTGCGGCCGGGCCAGGTGGCACTAGACTGTCCCTCTGCTGGGCTGTGGCAGACTGTCCTTCTGCTGGGTGGCGGTAGACTGTCCCACTGCCACCTCCGGAGGCCTAGCTGCGGCCGGGCCAGGTGGTACTAGACTGTCCCTCTGCTGGGCGGTGGCAGATTGTCCCTCTGCCGGGCGGCGGTAGACTGTCCCACCACCACCTCCGGAGGCCTAGCTGCGGCCGGGCCAGGTGGCACTAGACTGTCCCTCTGCTGGGCTGTGGCAGACTGTCCTTCTGCTGGGTGGCGGTAGACTGTCCCACCGCCACCTCCGGAGGCCTAGCTGCGACCGGGCCAGGTGGCACTAGACTGTCCCTCTGCTGGGCAGTGGCAGACTGTCCCTCTGCTGGGTGGCGGTAGACTGTCCCACTGCCACCTCCAGAGGCCTGGCTGTGGCCGGGGCGGGCGGCGGTAGACTCTCCCTCCGCCGGGTGGCGGTAAAACTGTCCCACTGCCACCTCTGGAGGTCTGGCCACAGCCGGGCCAGGCGGCAGTAAACTGTCCCTCCGCTGGGTGGCGATAGACTATCCCTCTGCCAGGCGGCAGTAGACTGTCCCACCGCCGCCTCCGGAGGCCTGGCTGTGGCCAGGCTGGGCAGTGGCAGACTGTCCCTCTGCCGGGTGGCGGTATATTGTCCCACCGCCGCCTTTGGAGGCCTGGCTGCAGATGGGCCGGGTGGTGGCAGACTGTCCCACTGCCGCTTCCGGAGCCCCAGCCAATAATAAATTAGACAAGTGCCTCTCCTATCTCCCTTAAACCTTCACTTCTCCAGGCTAAACCTGCCCAGTTCTTCCAGTCCTCCCCCCACTCCCTTTTAAGGTTTCCTGATCATCATCCTTGTTGCTTTAAGCGTGATGGAGTGCTACAGTATATAACCAGAACCCTTTGCTTTCCTTTGTTTTGCTCTCTTCTGAACTTGTTCCAGTTTGTCAGCATCCTTCTTGTCATGTGGTGTCCACAACTAGATACGGGACTCAAGATGAGGCTTAGCCAGCTCTGAACAGAGGGAATTAGTAGGCTGTGGGATTTAGAAACTAGACCTCTCTTAACCCAGTCTAAGATGGCATCAGCCTTTTTTGTAGCCACATCACACTATCGGTACATATTCAGCTTGCGATCTACAACAATTCCACAATCCTTTTTGCTAGTAGGACTTCTGAATCAAGTAACCCAGGCATGTCCAAACTTCAGCCCTCCAGATGTTTGGGGCCACAACTCCCATAGTCCTTTGCCATTGGAAATAGAAGCTTGGAATTCTGGGAGTTGTGATCCAAAACATCAGGAGGGCCGAAGTTTGGTCATGCCTGAAGTAACATCGTGTAAATATTTGAGGGTTTCCCCCCCCTTAACTGTAGGACTCTGCACTTATGCCTGTTAAATCCCATTCCAATGTTTACAGCAGAGTGCTTGAGCCTATCAAGTTCTCTTTTTTAACCTTTCTGTAGCTGTCTTCCGGGGTATTATCTACGCCACCCAAGAATGAAGCAACAAACGCAGCCCTTGAGAAGAGGCCAAAGACACTGCTAGTGCCAAACTTCACACATCTTCCTGCTGTCTTTGTGGAACCACGACAGTCTGGTTTATCCCAAGACCTGTTATGTCTGGCTCATCTCTCTACACGTTTGCTTTTTACCGCGCAGCTATTACGAAATGAGCTTCGATGCCTCAAACACATAAGTGAATACAGTACTCCCCCCCGTTTATTGTGGGGGGTTAGGGTTCCTGACCCACCTGCGAGAAAGGAAAATCCACGATATGCAGATGCCTTTATCTGCATGTCAGGACAGGACGGCCAAGCCTGTGTGGGACCTCCTGTCCTCACCCCAGGTCTGCCCAGAATGGGCCTCCGGTGGTCTTCCCAGGCCTGTACCGGGCCAAGAAGTGGCTTCCAAAGGAATGGAAGTGGCTTCCCATCGGTAGCCTGCATCATTAAATTGTAAACTGGCCAGAGAGTGCTTATAGTGCTATGGGGCAGTACATAAGCAGAACACTTTGCTCTGCGCACAACCACCACCCGTGCTGCCCTGCCACCGCACCCACAGGTGTTCCTGGTAAATCCGTGATATACTGGGACAGCAATGATGTGGTGGGAGACTACTGTACTATGGGTTTTTGAACTTGCTTCCACTAGAATGCATTTGCGGTAATCGCTGGACACTGTTGATAGAGCCCCCAGGCCCAGCTGACTTTAGAAAGTGTGCTGCTTATATACTGCCCCATAGTTCTTAAAGAACTCTCTGGGTGGTTTACAATCTGCAGTTTGATTATGTAGGCTACACATTCTTCCCCCTCTCCTCCCACCAGCAATCCAGGTACTCTTTCTCCTGACCCCAGAAGGATGGAAGGCTGAGTGAACCTTGAACCGGCTACCTGGGATCCAACCCCAGGCCTTGAGCACAAGTTATAGCTGCAAGATTCAAGATAATTCTGCAGTATCTTCTAGGTAAAGCAGTAATGGAAGCCCCTGAGAACATGAAATCTTGTCTCAGCACAGCTTACAGAAAAGGCAAAGCTAACTCCTGTCTTGTAGGACCCTCATGTCACAAGCATTTCCCAGAGACAGAATCAAGTGCACTTTTCAAATCGAAATGCACTGGGTTTCCATTAAAAGGTCAAGATCTATTTCGCTATTCATACCTTTCACAGAATATTTACGCAAGCAAGCCACCCAAAACAGCAAGCTTCCAGCACAATGCAGGTCACCCACTTAGAGACTAAACATTTTAAAGGATGCTCAATGACACTCAATACATTCCTCAGAGTCTTCAGAAACACCCACATTTACACTGCCTGGAATTGTTTGAATTAAGTGTGTGTGTGTGTGTGTGTGTGTGTGTGTGTGTGTGTGTGTGTGTGTGTGTGTGTGTGTGTGTGTGTGTGTGTGTGTGTGTGTGTGTGTGTGTGTGTGTGTGTGTGTGTGTGTGTGTGTGTGTGTGTGTGTGGCCTTCCTGCTTCATTTCCTCAGTGTTTTTGTGTTGATAAAAGGGAATGTGTTTTGGCAGAAGAATAACAAACCCACATCCTCCTCGTTTTCCACTGAGCTTCTGAAATGCAGACGTCCTGCCGAGGACGGACACGGCCCACCCCCCAGGTACCCATTGAAGCTGTCTCGCCAAGGTGCCGAGAGCAGCTTCCGGCAGGCACTTTCTTTGCAAAAGAGCCAAGGTCGGTGAAGATTACCCAAGGTCGGGGGGGGACAGTTACCTGGTCTTCCGAGCAGTTGCTGCTTCTCGACACACACACTGGTCGGTGCACCAGTGGCAACGGTTGGTGTTGGCTGTGCAGCTGTAGCAGTCCGTGATCTGATCGCATTTTTCATGGTCCGCGGCTGGTAAGGAGAGAAAACCGAGAGGGACCCTGCATGAGTGAAGCCTGGCATGTCCTGTGCTCTTCCCAGCCCAGAAGCAATGGTTCCACCTCAGGGGTCCAGCCCCAGTGGAGGTGTTCTTGTTTTACATTCCACCTTCTTCCTCCCTTGCTGTAGGAAATGATTCCACACATAGGCACATTATTGGGTTCAACGAAGCCCAGGCCTCATGCAACGGCTTCCTCCTCCAGCATGAGTCCCGGGCTCTTTTATTAGTTGCAAAAAGCAGAGCACCAGAGATGGGTTGAGTGTCTACGTGTCAGGATGCTGTAGGCTGATGAATTCCTGGGGAGGGCTTAGTAAGCAGTGTACGTATGAAGGGTCTTGATGAATGATTAACCAGACAGCTTGTTATTTCCTATGTACCATCCCATGGCCTTGGTGGATAAAGTGAGGGCAAGAGATGACAGCAAGCCTGCTTCCTGAGCATCAGGTCTCATGGAATCCATTGTCCCCTCCGGGGCATCCCCGCACAGATGGGGTTCGATGATTTCCCAAGAGACCCTGTAAAGGAAGCTGGCTGGGTGGGGGGTGGGGGGTGGGGGTATTAATATCTTCCAAGGGGATATTTCTATACCTTGCAGCATGTAAGGCAGTTTACAAGATGAATTTGGGGGGAGGGGAGGAGAGAGATGCAGGTGAAGTTTTTTTAAAGTTGTTTAATTTACTGTTTCTTATTGTTGTTGTTGTCTTTCGCTTTTATGTTATTAGCTGCTCTGTCACTTCTGTAAGCCGCCCAGAGTTCCTATGGGAAGATGGGCGGGGTATAAATCTAATAATTAATTAATTAATTAATTAATTAATTAATTAATTAATTAATAAAAGTTAAAACCACACACACAATAAATAAGAGTAATAAAGCGACCCTATCAGGGCTGGCAAGATAACGGAGATATTAAGGAATTCCCTTACCACTTTTGTCCTCTACCCTAACTCAAAAGACAGTATAATGAATTACTGTAAAAAGAGCACCTAACAAAACCTTGGCAAAACAAGAAGCAAATCAGATAGGCCAGAATAATTCCTTCTAAAATGCCTATTATCCATCTGGAGAAATCTTTTTTTTTAAACAGCAGAGCAGCTGGCGGTCCAGGGTGACGAATCCTCGAAACCAGGCCTTCAATTTCTTTGAACCAAGAACATAAGAACAGCCCTGCTGGATCAGGCCAAAGGCCCATCTAGTCCAGCTTCCTGTATCTCACGGTGGCCCCACCAGATGCCTCTGGGAGCGCACAAGACTAGATCTCTGTCTCCTGATACCACTCCCCTGCATCTGGCCCTTGAAGTACCCAGTTTTTTAAGCCTGGAGATGATACCTCTCCATCATGGTTTGTCACCTGTGATGGACTTCTCCTCCAGAAATCTGTCCAATCCCCTTTTGAAGGCATCCAGGCTAGATGCCACCACCACCTCTTGTGGCAGGGAGTTCCACAGACTAACAACACGCGGGGTAAAAAAAATATATTTTCTTTTTGTCTATTCTTACTCTCCCAGCCCTCAGTTTGAGTGTATATCCCCTAGTTCTGGTGTTTTGTGAGAGGGAGAAGAGCGTCCCTCTATCCACTTGACTCATGCCCTGCATTATTTTGTATGTCTCAATCATATTCCCCCCTCAGGCGCCTTCCCAAAGGAAGGCTCAAAGGAATCCAAGTGCTTCCTCGTGGTATATACCTTATGGGCCACCTGAGGCTGCCCCCCAAGCAATTTCCCAGCCCCTCCAATGGCCCCTAAATTACTTTTTTTTTAAAAAAAGCTGCCCTCCCCACATAGTTCAGTCTGCCACTGCAAAACAGCTGAGTAATATCCTGTCACTTTATCAGCTTGCCTGCAGACAATTTATACTTAATCTGCCTTGTTTACACTTGTGTGCTGCTTATGTATTGTCTTCAGCAGCAATTTTTACGTGAAATTGATGTTTTTATATTAGCTGACCCTGACTGATTCACTAAAGCTTTAATGAGGCTGAATACGTCCTGGCTCCTGACTGCAAATTCACCTGGAAGGACTCAGGCTGATTGAAAACTTTCTGAACCAATTAAGGATGATTAAGATAAAGAAATTCAATTACTGCCAAAAACAACATTAAATCACTAAGCAAGTACAAACGAGGTAGATGTATAAAATACCTGCAGGTAACAAGAAAAACAGGTCCCTTTTTCAGTAGCAGATTACAATGTGGGGATTTTTTGGCGAGTGTGAAGTCTCTCCCTGCTCCCCTGATGCCTCTTTTTTTAAAGGGAGAATCGGGTTACAACCCTTGGACTCCTGCCGGAACTGAAATATACTCTCTGTCCAGCCAGGACAACCCACTTTCATATACACCCTGTAGAGCTTGTACAATCCTCATACAAGTACTTTCACGAGCAATCTTCAAAAAGTTGTTCTCCTCACCTCACGCCAGTGGGAGAACCAAAAAGATGAAGGCCTGCTAAAATCTTAGCTAAGCATACAGTCTACCGGCATCTTAGTGACATCGGCCGAGCCAAGTGTATATACCTAAATATCAAGACATACAAAATACCATAAAGTCTATAATAATAGTCCAGTATGACCCCGGTATCTGCTGGGATAGTTCCAGGCCTTCCCATGGATAATAAAAACCGTGGATAAGAGAGAACACCAAAAAAAAACCCAAACTGCTCTTTTGTGACAGTAGCTTGCTTTAAGGTTGCTGTTTTACAACAGTAGATTGCTTTACAGCTGCTGTTCATGGCTGCTGAATTACTTATTTAATTTTTTTTCCTTTGCCAACTGTGGATACCTAATCAGTGGTTAATGAATCAGTGGATAATGATATAACCAAGTCAGCCTCCATGCTCACAATTTCTTTGAACTGTTGCCTTCTGGCAGAAGATACAGAACAATTAAAACTCGGACCACACGTCTTCTGAACAGTTTTTATCCCAGAGCTATAATTGCACTTAATAATGAACTCAGGGTTCTAGCCTGTTGTGTCCATGCTTTGTTTTTAGGGGGGGGGGGTTGGTGGGTGGGGGAGTGTTCGGGGATTTTTATGTGTGTGTCCGGAGAGTGTTTGGAGATTTGTGTCAAATCTCGTCTCTGGGTGTCGTGTATACTATATCTGACAATACAATTATTATATTATTTGTTACAACTCCGGAATCATCCATTGTATTCTCTTACAAAGTATCACCACTAAAATTGCTTATGTCACTAGAATCATAGAGTTGGAAGAGACCTCAAGGGGCATCCAGTCCATGCAGGAACCCCCATCACAGTATTTCCGACAGGTGGCCATCCAGCCTCTGCTTAGAAAACTCCAAAGAAGGAGGTTTTTAAGGAGTCAGTAGACTGTATGTTTAGCTGGTGAAGTCATTACACTGTGTCTTATAATCACATGGAGTTTTTGCTGTTTTGTAATTGTTTGGATTCCATGCTCCCTCATTTGGAGTGAAAAATCCCATGTAAAAGCAGATGGTTTTCTCTTCAGAATAACTGGGTTAACACCAAGGCAAATTTGTACACATTCGTTCTGTGTCGGTAGCCTCTGCCTACTTGGGACTTTCTTTGCAAAGAAAATGTTCCACCGACTTGCACCTTGGTTGTCAGCTGTGTTTTCCATAATTTTCCCAGCCCAATATTCTTCTTGAGATGGGGAAACCAGAATTCGGCTCACGGCTGCAAAACACCTACAAGTCACAGATATACGAGGAAGCTCCCCTCCCTCCCCAATTTGGCTGATTTATTTTCCACTCTCCCTCATCAGTTGCCAAGAATGAACTGGCCCCTTCCTTGACTGCAGTACAGTGGAACCTTGACTTACATACTGCTTGACTTGCATCATATTTGATTTTCAGCAAGAAGGGGCCTGTTTGACTTGAGTCGCAGGTTTTGACTTACATCTCGGAGCCCCGGCACAAGACACCGGAATTGGGTGGCAGCCACAACCCAGCATCGTGGCTGCCGTCTCCAAACTGCTCCTGCCTTCTTCCGGCAGTGGTGGCTTCGGTGAGGCCAGCTCCGAGCACCTGGAGCTGGTCCTCGGCCTCACCGAAGCCGCCGCTGCTGCCGGAGGAGAAGAAGGGCCGGGAGCTCGGGGCTGGCCTCGGTGGTTAGACAGTCGGCTCAGTCTTGTAAAAAATCTGGCTGCAGAAGTCTGGTCCACAATGGAAGCATTTTAGTTGGGGAGCTGTAAAGTTGTGGGACTCTAATGGTAAGCATAGAGTTGTTCAGAACTTGGAACGTCAGGTTAAAAATCAGTAAAACTTAAATGTTAGACATTGTTGCTATGAACATTAAAAAGTGGAGGCATATAACTTGTGGATTATAATTCCACTGCCTCCACCTCTCTTTGAAGAGACATTTCATTTACATCCCCAGAAGGAATCTCCTATCCCAGTCAAATTTGTGTTAAATTGCTGTTTTCGGGGGTCTTTTTCATCATCTGGAACGGATTAATCCGCTTTCCCATTACTTTCTATGGGAAACGTTCGTTTGACTTAAGTCATGTTTGACTTAACTCTAGACCACTGGAACGGATTAATGACATAAGTCAAGGTTCCACTGTATTCTGGGGTGATGTTGCCAATAATCTTTCCGCTACAATCAAGATTCCTCTCGGTTCCCATGGCCAACCCACAGGATTTGTTTCCTAAAGTCAGAGAAATGGCCCTTGGCACTAACAGCTCCCTGCCATTCCCTCACTCAAGGGGGGGGGGAGAGACCCTTTTTAGAATCTGTTTGCAGTATGTCTGGCCATTGCTTGATGATGCCCACGTTAAAGCAAAAGCAAAAGCAAAAGCAAAGTGTTCTGCTTATATACTGCCCCATACCACTTCAAGTAGTCTCTGGGCAGTTTACAGTTTTTAATTACAGTATGCAGGCTACAGATCGCCCCCCCCCTCCCCACAGCAAGCTGGGTACTCATTTTATTAACCTCAGGAGGATGGAAGGCTGAGTCAACCTTGAGTGGCTACCGGGCATTGAACCCCAGATCGTGAGCACAGTTTTACCTGTGCCATGGGGCTGGCCGCTAAGGAGCCGAGGCCGCATCACTAGCCTTGGACAATGCGGCAAAAGAACGAAAACGAAAAGGGAGGGTCCGGTCCAGTTGTCCTACTTACCTTGCCATGGGGGGCATTCCTCTGTGGTTTTTTGTTGCTGCTCTACCGTGGCCATCTCCCACGGGAGACACTGGGAAACGGAGGCGTTCCACACACACCGGAGCCCCGGCCCTGCCCGTAGGCAGGTGGTTTCGTTGCTGTACGCGCCACAGCTTTCTGGGGTGTACTTCACGATGTCGCTCAGCAGCAGGCTGTTAAAGCCTCCAAATATGTACAGATGGCTGTGCGAGGAAAGCAGAGGAGGATGAAATGGGTTAAGTATTTGCCGTTCGTTTACAGGCATATAAGGCCAACGTGGGATGCACCGGACTGGACCACTCATCCTAAGGCACACACGCATATCTGTCGCCAGCCCTTCGCAGGCTGCTAGGTGACATTTGGTACCAGTGGCGGGTGGCAAAGGGCCAGCTTAATAAATCAAGATTTTTTTCCAGAAAATTCACTGCTTTCCCCCTTCTCTGGGACAATCCACTATGGGACTCGGCAGAGCTTTTCACGCCGTCTGTTAGAAACCACTCTTGTGCCTTGGGGGCTGCAAAGAAATCTGAACGCGTAACTGCCGATGAAATCTCACATATGAGAGTGCTGAATTATCAGGTGTAACTTCAGCGTGGTAAAGAGTTTCAATCAGTTCCTTCCCATCTACTCTGAGCCTATTCTTTTTCATTTCCTCTTCTATAGGCCACTTTGCTGCGCTTCCACTCTGAACCAAAATCGCAATAAGAACATAAGAAGAGCCATCATGCTGGATCAGGCCAAAGGCCCATCTAGTCCACCTTCCTGTATCTCACAGTGGCTCAACCAGATGCGTCTGGGAGCGCACGAGACTAGATATCTGTCTCCTGATACCACTCCCCTGCATCTGGCCCTTGAAGTGCCCCAGTTTTAAGCCTGGAAATTACACATCTCCATCATGGTTTGTAACCAGTGATGGACTTTTCCTCCAGGAATCTGTCCAACCCCCTTTTGAAGGCATCCAGGCCAGATGCCATCACCACATCCTGTGGCAGGGAGTTCCACAGACTAACAACGGGCTGGGTGAAAAAATATTTTCTTTTGTCTGTTCTTACTCTCCCAGCCCACAATTTCAGTGGAAGTCCCCCTAGTTCTGGTATTTTGTGAGAGGGAGAAGAGCTTCCCTCTATCCACTTGACTCATGCCCTGCATTATTTTGTACGTCTCAATCATATCCCCCCTCAGGCGCCTTTTTTCCAGACTAAAGAGCCCCAAATGTTTTGAAGAACCAGTCATCAGGTTTCTCAGTTAGCTAAGAAGGAATGCACAAAGATGCATAAGTTGCAGAATCTATTCTGATTACAGAATCCCTACACTTTTCCATGCTGAATTGCTATATGGGTGCAGAATGCATAGAAATCTTAATTACCTAGTTGAGCACCATTTGGGGGGGAAAAGTGATCGGGACTTCAAAAACAATTTTTTTAAACGAACCTGTGAAGTGTGGGAATGACTTGTTTGGTTATTTCAAAGCAAAAAAAATTTTTTTTTGCTGACTATATGGATTAAGTGATGGATGGCTGAAGTCAAATGATGTGTCGTAACTCCGGAAGGCGAGTTCAAAATGAGGCCAGTAGTAACACACAGCAGCCATGAATGGCTTTTGCCCAAGAGGAGAAGATTTAACACAGGGCTTTCGAAAAAGCAATAAAACCATGTTGTTATGAGCGGAGGTACATTAGCTAGCGAATGGGGTGGAAAAGCTGAGTGGGAACACTGTTGTTCAAAGCAAGGATGAAGGCAAAACGCAATGAGCTAACCCCTCCATGTTGCAAAACTAGTAAAAGTACATTTCCACAATTAACCCGTGGCGAACATGATCGTGGGTAGGAAGAAAGGGAACAAGCCAGCCAACAGCTGCGGCAGCAAATAAAAGACAAGGAGGTTCAGGCGTCAACTCGAAGTTCCACACAGACGGAAACAAGGGTAAGAGAGAAGAGCCCGAACACCGTGTCCACTGCCATGCGCTTACATTTGGTGTGTCTCTCTGGTCACTGCAGACAAGGGACAGTGGCTCATTTGCGGGCACTACCTCACTCATGGCCATCCGTGTATTTTTGGGTGCTTCTCCTTCAATATTGAGTTATTAATGCAACAAAGAGGACAACTGAAAACGGCTGTGGAGGTTACATGGTAGCCGCCACCCCTCGGTGTTAACAGGAGTCCTGCCAGAACCAGCCTTTCTACGAGCGCCAGGCATAGGATCCTAACAACCAAGCCTTCAAGAAATCACTGAAAACTTGGCTTTATAGGTTGGCCTTCCCTGATCATTCCGTTTCAACCAACTTATATAAATAGGATGCTATGATTTTTCCCCTGCCTTTAGGATAATTTTCTACTAGTTTTTTTCTCATTTGTTCTTATTTTGAATTGTCAAATCATTTTGATTTATTGTATTTGTGCTTATTTGCTTATTTGTTCTTTTTATTATGATGATTTGATTATTTGGTCTGATTGATTAGTTTTTATTTACTATTTTAAGTTGTTTAATCTGTTTTTGTATTTTGTATATGTTTGTAAACCGCCCAGAGTAGTTTTTTTGCTAGGTGGTTGCGGTATATAAATCAAATCAAATCAAATCAAATCAAATCAAATAAATAAATAAATAAAATAAACCAGACCTCCACAAAGGCCTTCTCCCTCCTCTTTTGATGTACTGCACACAAGAGCATTAATGTAACAAAAGGCTCCTTGAGATGGTTTATTGTATTTGTGCTTATTTGCTTATTTGTTCTTTTTATTACGATGATTTGATTATTTGGTCTGATTGATTAGTTTTTGCCGTGAGTATTTCCACATTAAGTTGTTTAATCTGGGCTATTTTTGCATTTATTATTTATTTATTACATTGTAAACCGCCCAGATCTTAGCTTTTTTGCTAGATGGTTGCAGCTTACAAAATAAATCAAATCAAATCAATCAAATCAAATCAAATCAAATCAAATCAAAAATCAAATAAATAAATAAATAAATAAATAAAATATGTACAGTTCCCACAAAGGCCTTTTCTAAAATACCTGATTTTGATGTACTGCACACAACAGCACTGAAGTAACAAAAGCCCCCCTTGAGATGGTCGCACATTACATTTTGAAGTATGTCTGAGAAGATTGCAGAGCAGTCATCGCAGGTGAGGTCAGGGCAACCCGACTTCAGTTGCCGTGACCCAATTTCCAGATTTACCGTTTGGAGCTACTCTGGGCTAGTCACGACACCGAGGAGCAGCCGGGCTCTAGAGGCACCCCCCTCCAAGAAAAGGTGACGAGCGCAAGGGACTCCCATCCCAAATGGCGGGGGTAACTGAAGGCCTCCTGATGATGCCAGAAGGATATGCTGACGCAGCAGCCCTTTCTTCAAGCACAGGGGCGTGAGACCAGACCTCACACTCCCCGCTCCCCGCTCCCCGCACCCTGAAAAAAGACCCAGAAGATAGGCGACCCTCTTACTTGTTGTGCTGGACAGCAGAATGGCCAAATCTGTTGATATCATGAGGAAGATCTGGTGGAGGAAGCACGGACCAGCGATCGCAAGCTGAAATTAAGCAAACCTTTGTTCAGGTGTGTTCTGTGTGGCGTGTTAATGGGTTCTTTTTGAGGGAACATATTTTGACATTCTCCCCAGAGCCAATCAAAAAGGTGACACAGCAATCATCCCCTCTCTCTCTCTCTCTCTCCATCCAACCTTTTCCCCCAAAAGGACCCAAGGCGACTTGCATCATAAAACAGTATTATAAAGCTAAAAACTACAAATATACCATTTTTAAAAAAAAGAATTAAACAAATATTATATTAAAATACTAATGACAGTAGTCCTAGGGTGTTCTTGACATTGCTACAGCATGTCAGAAGACCCTGCCACTACTTTCTCCCCTATATCTTATTCTACATCTTAATTATATCACTCAGTTGTGGCAACTGTCGTCAACATACGTCTGAATGGCAGGTGTCTGTATGGCAGACACCATTTTGCCTGTTCATGAGCAAGTTCCTTTACCAAATCACAGAAACAAAATCTGGCCTTTGCAACAAGTGGTACATGAGCTACATCGCTAAATCCTTGTCTATTTCACCCAACTACATAAACCACTTGCTATTCCAAATTTATTTTGAAGACAGCCAAGGAGAGGTACAATTCTTCTGCAGGTTACTGGACTGGTATACTCGGCTCCAGCCAGAAAAGGTCTCTGTCCACCATAGCCTTTAGGTAAAGGGAAAAGTCAACTAATTCCTTACCTAATGCAGAATTTTATTTTATTTGTCCTTACTTAATTGTTGGCTGGATGGACAGAAAACAGCACCAAAAAAAAAACTCATTAAAACAAAGTGCTGAACCAAAAGCAAGAAAAACAGTGAAACCAAACAGTAGACACAAAACAAAGGTCACAATCTGTCAATTTACTGTATATACTCGAATACAAGCCTAGTTTTTCAGCCCTAATTTTGGCTTGAAAAGGGGGGTCCTCGGCTTATATTCGGGTCAGTACTTTTAGCCACTGAGGCAAGTGCTTGGGTCGGTGGCTAAAAGTCATTTTAAACATTGCGTGCCGCTTCTCTTGATCTCCCCCTCCCGAGTTGCGGGGGGGGGAGCGGTGTGTGATGTTTAAAATGACTTTAAGCCACCAAAGCAAGTGCTTGCCTCGGTGGCTAAAAGTCATTTTAAACATCACACACCGCTCCCCCAGCTTACAAAGGAGGAGCTGCCAGGCCCTGCTGCATTTCCCACCCTAGACTTATCCTCGAGTCAATACATTTCCCCAGTTTTGGGGGGTTAAATTAGGGGCCTCGACTTATACTTGGGTCAACTTATACTCGAGTATATACGGGTATTGCTGCTAAGGGTTAGCAAATGGCCTAACAACCTCTCAGAGGTTTTCCTGCCTAGAAAACGATGTTTTACATTCCAGTGGTTCAGAACCTCTACAGTCCAAGGCAACAAAGCACAAGCTCCCAGCCAGTTAAATTAAACCTGTCACAGAAAGGAAACAGAATAGTTTCAGGGTGTCCCGATAAATCCTGTTCCAGGCTTTCACTCCATTCCAAACAAAGATTCAAGTTTGAATCAGAGACTAACAGCAATTTAGAAATGGATGGTGGCCTAATATTCAAAGCATACAAATCATTCACAAGTTACAGCATTCCACTGCTTTTTTATCTTCCATCTTGACTCTGCTGGGCTCTATTAAATTCGCTCCTGCCTCTACAGTGCAAAAAGAGGGAAGCGGACCACTGTGGCACACCACGTGTCATACCACGCCAACAGTTAACAAAAAGCCAGCTTTTGAAGTCATTTCAAACGGTGGCTTTCTTAACTCCTCCCAGTCTCTTTACTTCCAGAGGGCTGGAGATCCAGGATCAGGAGTTCCAAGAGAGAGGGAAAAATTGTAATACGAGATTGTATTGTTCTTTCAGTTTTTGTAGCTTCAAAGGCTGACCGCTGAATGTCTGGCAAGCCACTACCAAGCTTGGAGAACTGAAGGTGTGTTGCAACATCATCTCGGCGTGCTGGTATATTGCAGCGCCATGTTTTTCGGAACTGCAAAGAGCGCCTATTAAAAGTCCTGCACCCTTTGCTGATGATTTGTTGTCATTTTGCAAAAAGAAGTTCTGCTGGGTCACAGCGACCTTGCTTGGCTGGAGAACCGGCTCAGTGTTTTGCAATGATTGCAGCACACTATCAGGCTGGATAGTTCAGTGGATTAGGCATCTGACCAACCTGAGTGGCCTTAGAACCTAAGAACAGCCTTGCTGGGACAGGCCCCAGCCCCTCCAGTCCAGGATTCTGTCTCACACAGTGGCTCACCATTGGCTTCAGGGTATTCCCAAGCAGATGTCTTCACCTGCTTCTGATTCCCTGCAAATGGCATTGAGAGATCTCCTGCCTCTCTCTCCAACCCTGCCATCGATACCTTTGTTCTCCATGAACTTGTCCAATCCTTTTTTAAAGCTGTCAAGGATGACAGCTGTCACCACTTCTTCTGGCAAGGAGTTGCACAGATCAGTGATCTTCTGGGTGAAAAAGTACTTCCTCTTATTTGTTTGAGATCAAGCACCCCAAAGTTTCACGGAGTGCCCCCTAGTTCTAGCGTTGTGCGATAGGGAAAACAGCTTTCCCTCATCCACTTTGTCCACACTGTGTAGGATTTTATAAACTTCAATCAGGTCACCTCTTAGGCGCCGTCATTCAAGAGTGAAGAGGCCCAGCCGTTGCAGCCTCAGATGGTAAAAGGAAGGTGTTCCAGTCCCCGAATCATTCTGGTTGCCCTCCTCTGCACTTTTTCCATTTCCATAGTATCCTTCTGGAGGTACGGTGACCAGAACTGGACACAATACTCCAGATGGGGCCTCACCATAGATTTCTAAAGAGGCAAAATGACACTTGCTGACTTATTTTCTATACCCTTCCTAATGAGCCCTAGCATTGGGTTTGCTTTTTTCACTGCTGCGGCACACTGGGTTGACACCTTCATTGAGCTGTCCTAGCCTTGGGCAAGCTGCACAAAAGTCCCAGGGGACACCCCCCCCAAAAAAAAAAGAGAGAAGGGAATGCTAAACCACTTCTGACTATTCTCCACCTAGAAAACGCTGAAAGGGGTCCCCATAAGTCAGTAGTTTCAATTTTAAAAGCACTTTCATAGGGCAGTTCTTCTGCAGAAACCCAAAATTATTTTAACCCCCTATCCAGACAAAATTTCACATCGTGACCAGATCGAAGCACAACAAAAGTTAAGCAGGATTTGAGATGAGGTCTTAGCTGATTCTAAACTGCTATTACTTTTCAATTTTTGAAAGATTACCATGGGATGAGAAAGACTTAAGGACTCAGAGACAATGCCCAAAAGATCTTTTACAACACTCCAGTGGGTCTCTTTTGATGTTTTTGCTCACCGCTTTGCTATAAAGTTAAAAGAAATATCAAAAATAATCAAAAACTCGGATCGCCAAGACCTTTGAGAGGACCAGATTTCATGTTCTCTTAATGGGTTTCATCAACTCAGCTCAGCTCCCAAGCGTTAGGAACGGGGAATCACACACAACTCCCAATCCACAATGCTTCTGAACTTCTGTGATAGTTGTTCATCTTCGTCAATCATTCTCACAATATCCCCAGAGCGGTAAGAGGAAATCGTAAGAGAACAAAAACAGATTCTTTACCAACCAAGGTGCAAATCCAAGGAGCAATCCCAACCAGAATTGATGAGACTTGAGCACTGAGGGAGCCCCGTCCTAGTTTGGTCTAACGGCCACCGTACCAAATGGACTGATTCACTTAAAGTGATTTTTTTCAAAACATTATTGTCATTTAGGTGCGATGTAATTTGATATCTGGCACAACTGCCGAATAGAGATCAATGTACTCTTTCAGTTTATTCAAAGCGGGCCTGTAAAGGCAAAGGGTTCAATTTTAATTTTTTTATTTTAAATCCCTGCAAGCAGAGATGAAAGTTGCGAGCGGTGCAGCCAAGGCACATATTTTGATAGATTAAGAGGAACATTTGGAATGCTTTGATTCTGTGCTCACTTCTCTCTCTTTTTCTGGGAATCAAAGAAGGGAAAAGCTAATGGCTTTGAAATCACCAAGAAAGATTTCCTTCCTGACCTTTAAATTAAGCCAATTTGGGATTTGCAGCTCAGAAACCCACAAGAATTTGTGACCGTGTGCAAATTTTGCAAAAAAAGCGATTGCTGTTCGTAAAATGTAACCCTAACCTTTACCCTGTTCTCAGGGAGATGGCTGCCAATATTTCAATAATAACCCACTAACACGAGAAGGCCATACAATCAGCAGCCCCATTACAGCGAAGGGTCTTTGACAGCTTTAAAGAGCTGTCTTAAAAAGACACGGCGAGCTGGGAAGATCGACGTTCCCCTCTCCCACGGAAGGGGATTAGCTCAAATGACGGCAGTGAGCGCGGCGGCAACACGGGCAAGAAAAATATGAATTGTTCGTAAGTCCAGAAATTACCATAAGGCTTTTGATAAAGATCTAGGGATGGCATTAAGAGATGATCCGGATGCTTTCTGTCGGTATAAAAACTGATCCTCAGCTGCCGTAAAGAAAAAGGGGTGGAAAAGGACCGGTACTATGATGGGTTTGTTGAATGCTGCCATCTCCTGGCTCTTCAAGAGTCCAACAATTCCCAAATCAGATCCTCTCTCGGCCAGGAACGCCCAGTGATTTTAATACCGCCACAGATGGCATGACCACGAGAAGGCCACCCCACGCAGCGAGGCAGAGCAGCACCTCTTCCGCCGACATACAGGCAAAGGCCAAGCCTGACAGGAAGCCACCAGACAGCTCCACCGGGGTTGGGGTCTCTGGCGGCACAGCCAAGAGGTCGGGGGTTCGATTCCCCACTGGGCCTCCTTGAGAAAAGCTAGACTCCATTATCTAGAGCAGTGCTGGCGAACCTATGGGCACGGGTGCCAAAGATGGCACTCAGAGCCCTTTCTGTGGGCACCTGACATCACCCCCCCCTTCATAGCTACCTGTATACAGGTTCAATTATTGTATTGGCACGTTGCAAAAAAAAATTAATGGCTTTTGAATTGCAGTTTGGGCACTCGGTCTCTAAAAGGTTTGCCATCACTGATCCAGAGGATGATGATCAGCTGCATGTGCTGGAAGAACAACGACCATCGCACCCGCAAGAGATGCTTGTGCAGTGCAAGGCCAACATACAGGAGACTAACACCGGCAAGAACAGTGAATACTTACAGTATTTTTTTTTAAAGAAAAATCTTTTACTACATTTCTGTGCTTCCGATACTTTCTGTTATGAGTCCCTCCCTGGGTGGAAGTGTCTGCAAAAGCTAAGCCTGGAACACGGATCCAGTGGGCAATCTGAGTCACAAGCCTTTGGCGAATCTTAATTTTCCTTAATTTTTCCCCCCGCCATCGTTATTACTTATTGATTGCTGACTACCGGTGTCTCCAATTTTAATTGTTAGGATTCACGCCTTTGGCGTGCTGGGATGCACAAGGAGGCACTAGGACTTTTATTCTATATTTGTACTATACTGTTTTATTTTGATGTTGCTATTGGATTTTGTTGTAATTTTATTCTCTGTTCGTTGGCGCTCGGACGCTTTTGTTCGCCGCTTAGAGTCCTAATTTAGGAGATAAGCGGGATATAAATATAACAATAAATAATAAAATAAATAAATAAAGCATAGCATATCACAGCGGCGTTGCCTCTGAACGCCGTGGTTCACCTGAGACAAGGCCACTGATGGTTGGCCGCTATCATTTTAGCCAGTTCTAGCTCCCTTTGGACCTGGACTTCCCTGGGGAAAAGACAGAGCAACAGACATTAGGAGGGCCTTCTCTCTGGATGCCGCCAGGCTGTGGAACTCTTTCCCACCGGAGACCAGACTGGCCCTAATTTTACTGTCCTTCCGCAAGCAGCCAAACGTCTCTCTTTTTTCTTTTCTTCAGGCAAGCTTTCCCTGAGATGCCTAGATGTCCTAAGCACATCCGATCTCGCTTGATTTGGGAAGCTAAGCAGGGTCGGCCCTGGTTAGTACTTGGATGGGAGACCACCAGGGAATACCAGGTGCTGAACTGGCAAACCACTCCAGTATTCCTGCCAAGAAAACTCCATGGACATGGAGTCACGAAGAGTCGGTCACGACTGTTAATGACACAACACACACACAAGCTTTCCCTGAGGGGTCTTCTGAGAGGGCTTCTAAAGGGATTGTTGTGCTCTGTTCTTTTAAATCTGTTCCAATATTGATTGTATTCACCATTTTCATATAATAATTCTTCATTTTTTTTAAAAAAATTACTTGTATACTACTTCTTATATACTGTTTTTTTTAATGATGTAGGCTGCCTTGGATCCTTTTTAAGCAGAAAGGCTGGACAGAAATTATTTTAAATCAAAAAATAAATCAAACACGAGGACAGCCACACATAGCAAACTCTGGTGATTCTCTTGCCCCAGAAAGCTCCTTTGAAGCACAGGGTGTCAATACCTAAAACACACAAGCTGAATGCCGTGTCTCTCCAGTCAAAGTCAGGAGGCTAAGCTGCCTCGCTGATTTGGAGCAGGTTTTTAAACAGGAAGTGAAAAGGAAAAGCTTGAACTAGAATATTTCAACAAACAGGAATTCCAGACCAAAATCCAAAACAAACCAAACAGGAAGAGACACAACTAGACAGGATGTCCTCAGTTCAGTTTTTTATCAGGAACTGGGTCTGATTGTGGGTTTAACTCAAGCGCTACACCAAAAAAGCTACCTAGATCATAAGCCATGAAGTCAGAAGAAAAGCATTTGGCTCCGTGGCTCATGGAGGTGTCGTTGTGGGTGTTCCCTCCAAACACCAGCATGGTCCCGCCGATGATCGTGGCCGAATGCAGGTACCGGGAAAACTTGCTGTCTTTAAGAATCGTCCTGCAGAAACAAGAAGAAAAGAGATTCCAGAGATGACCTCTGGCTTGTCTTCTCCAAACGTCCCCTAAACGTTTGGAGATACCTGAAGGACCGCCTCCTTCCATACGAACCTACCCGGCGATTAAGATCGAGCCAAGGGGGCCTTTTGAAAGAGCCATCCCTCAAGGAGGTGAGAGGGATGGCTTGTAGACAAATGGCCTTCTCAGCAGCTGCTCCCAAGTTATGGAATGCCCTCCCTATTGAGATCCGCCTGGCGCCAACACTGATTACATTTCGGCACCAGGTAAAAACCTTCCTGTTCCAGAAGGTTTTTAATTGATACAATATAGATTGTGGGTCCGCTGATGACAATTTTAGGATGATGATTTTAAAGAAGGTTTTTATTACTGTTTGATGATTTATTGATATTTTATTTATAACTATTTTAAATTGTTTTAATTCTTTGATTGTAAGCCGCCCAGAGACCTTTGGGTAGTGGGCGGCATATAAGTTGAATAAATAAATAAATAAATAAATAAACCCCACCGGGCTGGAAAGAACCACAGCTTCTTCTGACAGGTGCTTTCCAAAGAACGACAGCATAACAATACTTTAGAGAGCAAACCCTTTTCTTGTCAAACTGCCACGTGAATTAAAGATCACCATCTTTTCTCGACAAACACTGCACAAGCTCACAGGTTTCCGGTTGCGACAAGACATTTCAACTGTTAAACTAATTCCAAGATTTTGTTGGGCAAGATCCTACGTCATCTCCATCCTCGCCTTCCCTGATGAAGATGGCGCAGGAGATTGGCGTCGAAAGCTTGGCTTATTTTAACAATGAAAATATCTTAACTCGACTGGAAACCTGTGAGGCTGTTTATGGCACACTAATGAAGAGAGCCAAAAGAACTGGAGCATCCAAAGGAGCCACGAGTCAAAAGAGACAAAGTCTCAGGATCCTGAGCAAAAAGATCCTTTATTGTAACCAAAGCCCAAGGCGTTTCGGCTTAGGAAGCCTTCTTCAGGGGCTATGTTTAACTGCATTAAAACAAAGGGGCAACTAATGAATATCTATTATTCTTATACAGCAATTACAGTAAAATAAATAGTATATGTTCTGGTAGGGGGCTTATAGACATTAAAAATATATATGGGATAAATGGTAATGTTACTTTTTACAAACCCAGTAGGCCTGTTGAACGTAGCCCCTCAAGAAGGCTTGCTAAGCCGAAACGCGTTGGGCTTTCGTTACAATAAAGGATCTTTTTGCTTAACATGCTGAGACTTTGTCTCTTTTGACTTATGGTACGCTAATGGCCTGCCGAAGCCAACCAAGGATTATTCAGATGCCCACGGCCCAAGTGAATGTGTGTGAGAGAGAGAGGGAAAGAAGACATACTCACCAGGTGCGTCGGTTCACATCATACTTGTATAAATCATCCGTCAGCCTGTACTTGTTCGCACTGAAGGCCTTATAACCTCCATGGGTATAGATGGACTTGCTGTTCGGATCGTACACACTGCTGTGGCCGTACCCTCCTTGAACCAATGCACCGCCCGTTGACAAAATACTCCATGTATTTGTCCCTTTAAAAAAAAAAAAAAGAAACAGAGAGTGGTATTTTTGAAAGGCAGAAAAAGAACCAAGATGGGAGAAAAAAGGAGACACTGACGAGGGGATCGTCTTAAGTCACTGATTTCCCAAACGTGGTTCTCAGAAGTGGCCAGGCATCGTGTCTCAGAATTACCCAGCCCGGGTGGCCGGCGCTCAGGGGCTCCATCAGCCACACCAACAGCTGGGAATCCAAGCTTAGGAACCTGTGTTCTAAGGCAAATCAAGTTCTGAATAATGAATCCGCACACCTCTCTTTGCAAGCCATAGAGCCACCGTCTGGGCTGAGGCAGTACCCACCCAGATTGTATTCCTGCACGCTGCTGATGTACCCGTAAAGAGGGCAGTGGCCAAAGATGACCAGCATCACCACGGAACCATCCTCCAGTGTGACCACGTGAGCGGAATGTCCCACCACCGCGTACTGCTCCTTGGCTTGGGGGAGCATGTGAACCCAGGACTGGTTGGCCACGTGGAACGCCCACAGCTCGTTGGTGACGTTTCCCGATGCGTCGATTTTGCCACCGTACATGTAGAGTTTATTCTAGGAGGGGGAAAATTAAAAGGAAAAGAGACGTCCTTTCACATGAAAACACACTAGAAGGTAACCAGACACGGAGGCCAACCTGGAAGCACGGACACTGCCTTAGCAAATGTAGAAACCACACTCGTAATGTCGTTTGATAGCAAACACGAGGGCATCTGGAAAGCACTTCAAAAATATTACCAACATAGCCTAGGTTTAACGCCACTGCCATTTAAATCAATTGGTATACAGCACCTTTCACGGTTTCCTTCTCTTCCTCTAGTGTAATGGTTCCGGACCGTTGGGCCCCCAGATGTTCTTGTACTACAATACCCAAAAGCCTTGACTGCTACCCGTGCTGGCCAGGATTTCTGGCAGTGGTAGTCCAAGAACATTTGGGGACCCAAGGTCAGGAAGTGATGCTCTAGTCCAGTGGCTCTCAACCCGTGGGTCCCCAGATGTTCCTGGACTGCAACTCCCAGAAGCTGTGCTGGAAGGGGTTTCTGGAAGTTGCAGTCCAGGAACATCTGGGGACCCACAGGTTGAGAACCACTGCTCTAGCGGGAAAAGCAAGGGCCCAAAACCGAAACAATATCGGAAAAGCAGCCCCTGTCAAAAGCCACTTACTTCATATAAAGCCAAAGAGTGTCCATATCTGATTACGACTGCATTCACACTGCTGTTCAGGGGCAACCATTCTCTTGAAACAAGGTCATACCTATGCAATAAAAAAGGGTAAAAAAAAATATAACCGTGTTTCTTTTAAGACGCAAATGCAAAACTGCTATTTATATTCCAGACAACAAGAAGAGAAAAAGCTACATAAAAATGCTGGAGGGGATATTTATGGATCCACCAAACCCAGCACTGATTCAGGCATAACCGTTCTGCTGATAATATAAATTGCTGTGTTTTCGTTTGTGTGTTTAATATGAAAAAAAAAGGTATGCTCAGAGTAACATCAGATTCAAATAACTCAAGAAGACAAGTACAAAATAAAAATAAAAAACCAATGGGGAATTTTATCCAGGGCTTTTGTGAAATATTCTGCAACTCCCAGAATCCTGAGCCTATACTGCCAATGAGAAAGGACTGTTGGGGTTGCGGTCCAAAACATCTGGAGGGCCGAAGACTCCCCACCCTTGCTCTACAGGTATCGAAAACGAGCCAGAGGATGTGCAAGATCACATGTGAAAATGGGAATAAAATATTATGCAAAATAAAATAAAAATAAAAATGAAAGAGAAGACTGAAGTTGGAGAAGAGGAAGAACAAATAAGAAGACCAGGCTCAATCATGCCATAGAAACAAAGGAAATTAACACATGATTCAACAATGATAAAATGTGCTGCTTATATAACACCCCATAGCACTCAAGAACACTCTATGGGCTGTTTACCATTTTATTATGCAGGCTACACATTGCCTCCCCTACCTACTCACCCAACAAGCTGAGGACTCATTTCACTGACCTCAGAAGGATGGAAGGCTGAGTGAACCTCAAACCAAATACCTGGGATGAACCAAGTACTTGCTGCGGAAGGTACACACCCAAGTGTCTGAGAAAGTCCAGCTCAGTGGTTCTCAACCTGTGGGTCCCCAGATGTTCCTGGACTGCAACTCCCAGAAGCCTCCACTACTCACTGTGCTGGAAGGGATTTCTGGGAGTTGCAGTTCAGGAACATCCGGAGACCTACAGGTTGAGAACCACTGGTCCAACTTCTGCAATCTTTATAGCAAACCTGCTCTCTAGAACAGCCCCACGCATGCGTTATGTTCCCCCTGGCTGATTATCCCCCAGCTTGGGGCTCCCATTTACTCACGCCAAAACCATCTGGGCATCCGTGTGGTTGAACATGTAGCCTCCGACCACCCACATGACATCATCTTGGACTACGGCTCCGTGGGACGCCCTGGGAAGTTTGGGGGTGTAGAATTCTTCCTGAGTCCAAAAGGAGTGGTTTGCAGGAACAGGGATGGAGCAGTCTATACCTAGGAAGGGCAAAATGCATTAAGCCAGTGGTTCTCCATCTTCCTAATGCTGAGACCCTTTAATACAGTTCCTCATGTGGTGGTGACCCCCTTGCCCTACTTGGAAGAGGCCACAAGCCCCCTTTGGCAGGCCACTGCCGCAGGGGCCATAGAGAACTTCCCTCTACAGGCACCCTCAGCCAATCGCAGCCTCCGGTGCTTCTGACTGACATCCCCTCCAATCTATCAAGCTGTAACTCACTCGTCCCACCCCCTTCCTCCCCTTCCTCCTCCAGACCCAAGCCGTTTGTGCCTTTTTCTTCACTGGCTCATGGTGAGCCCTGTGAAATGGTCGTTCGACCCCCAAATGGGTCCCGAGCCCCAGGTTGGGAACCACTGCATTAACCTGTTGACAACTGTATTTAGAAAAGATGCACGGTGTACGTTGGTGACCCAGACCCTGCTGGGTTATGAATACGTTAAAAACTGCCTGGCTGTTACTGTGGGTGAGGGGTGAGGGGTGCATACAAGCTGTTTGTACAAGACAAGCAACTCAGACCTGCACACCTCTTCTCCACTACAGAAAACAGATAAAGGAAAATGAAAAAGTGACATGCAGCCACCTCAAGCAGGGTGGATTTGATTTAAATCAAATTGATTTGAACTGATTTGAATCCAAATTTAAATCCAAAGAATCTCATTTTTAGCAATTTAAATAAACACTTTCTAAAAATTAAATCATGATTTATAAGAATTTGATCTTTTAAAAAAAGCTGCGTTTTTTTAAAAAACAAATTCAAGATGGCAATTTATTTTGCCCAGAACAGCCTGGCGTGAAGGTAGCAGCACAAAGGACAGAGAAGGCAGATTAGCTGTCGGTAAACCATGTCACAGCACATAACTATGCAAGGGATTCAAGATGAAGAATGGATAAGAAGAAAGATGAACCCAGAAGGGATGGGGGGAAAGGCTTTGGGACAAAATTAGAGAAGAGGAGAAGAGGGAGCAAGAAAGATGTAGCAAGATGAAGAATGGAAATAATATGTGAGAGAGAAAAAAATCAGCATAGAATACTCAACAAGATAATGGTGTGTGCTAGCTACATGATTTGGGAGACCCAATGCACCAATCAAAGAGGTGTTTATGACACTAGCTTGAAATCTTAAGGTTTTACTGGCTGACAGAGTATGTTACAAAAAGAAACACCATCTTTGTGACTTTCATTGGTGCTGCAGACCCTCGACCAGAGATGGCCTTTTATCCCAGGGCGGCACCACCTACCTTGCCACCCCGAGTAGCACACGCATCCATGGGTACCATTTTCAATGCACTGCCCTCGGTCGGGGAAGCCACAGTCGTTGGGACAATACGGGACGTCGCAGGCCTCTCCCTTCCAATGTTCCGAACACTCGCACTCCACCACTCTGCTGCTGTTGGTGAGTTTACACTCCCCACGGCCAGAGCAGTTACGGGGACACACGTTGAAGCTGCGCAGGCGGAAGATCACAAGACCCAAGTTAGAGATGGGCTTTTGCTGAACAGAACTGCCGAGTGGGCCAAAGCAAAGCCCGTAACAAGCGCTGCTAGTGATTAAATTATGAAACAACTTTTAAAAAATGCCTCTAACCACAAGGCTATGCTCACAATCAGGCTATGCCCCCTACCCCCGGCAACATCTTTCAAACTTGTGTATGGAAACCACAAAACGTAGGTCTACTGAAACTGGCAAACCACTCCACTATTCCTGCCAAGAAAACTCCATGGACATGGGGTCATGAAGAGTCGGTCACGACTGTAACAACACAACACAACACACACACACACACACACACACAGAACTGAGAGCAGGGGGTGTGGTTGATGGAAGAACAAAACCAGGAGAGCAACACGTCTCTGCAAAACCACAAAGTCAGCTCGTGAGGAATATCAAGCTATGGCTGGTTGACGGGACAAGAAACAATAATATCTGCTTGCCACCCCCTTTCCATATAAAAGATATTGAAAGGAAGTAATTGAAATCAGGCAATTAACTAAATCCACAATGAAACTTTGAAATGGGCCAGAAACAGATAACACTGGGGGGAAATAACTGTAGAAGGGCAAAAGAAGCAACAAAACTGGAAATTACATTTTCCTCGCCAATTTCCTTGGAAATTAAAAGGGCCATTCGCCTCCACCAGAAAGCGGCAAGGTTGGAAGATGATGGGTATGGGTACTGGAGCTTTACCGGGAAAGCGCACACACACACACACACACACACACACACACACACACACACACACACACACATACGAATCCTAACCAGCAGAGGAACCATCCCCCCTCCACCGGGGAGGCCTCCTTTTATTAACCTTTTACCCTAGGTAATTAGAATAGGTGATTGCATCATCTCTTTGTGTCGCAGTAGTAAATCCACAAATATAGTGAAAGAGGCGTTACATGGAGGGTCTACAACATTATTATAGATTACTACGTGAACTGGCACCTATGTGCATGGCTCTAATTGGTAAGCCTTAGATAAGAGGCAGTTTTCTAATTGGCAAACTTAACTAGTAAGACAATGAGATCACTTGTTGGCATGCTTTACTGGTAACATGAGAAGACAAAGGAATCTAGCTTAACTAAGGAAGATAGAGGGAGAGGGCTAACGTGCTGGCACAACTTGTTTGCTGTTGCAAAGAACTCAGGCCTGTTTGCATCAAAAGCTGTTGCTTCTGAGATAGGAAAATATGGCCACATTCATGTCAACCCAAAAGCCTAATCCCACAAACAGCATGCCAGAGCTTGGGACTCGGGCAGAGTTATAACTTTCAAGCCAGTCAAGACGGTCAAGTGCTAGAGCTCCTGTTTTTCCTAGCAACTGGCTGTCGCCTGGGGAAATCCATGCACGGGTAGTTGCAGTGGCCATGTCCCTGTGCCACCCTGAGGTTGGTGGCTGGAAAAAGATATTGCACCCGGTAAGCTGGGCTCTGCCATGCGAGGAGATAGGTTTATCAGCTGAGCCTCTTCAGGGCACCACATACCACTAAAAGCACAAGAGTGCGATTCCTTTGACTAGGGTGCATCAGGAGGACACAGGGCAGCTCATGAAGCCGTGTTTCTTTCTGACAGAAGGAACAACGGACAGGCCCCATCTCACCAGTAAGTATGACCATTTGCAGTCCCACAACCCCAATTAAGAGGGTTCAGGCATCGGGCGATGAAAAACTGTCTCTAAGACCTTGACGAACTGGTGCCAGCCGGACCATATTACTGGTGTCGGCTGAGAAACCATCTCAGTCAATACAAACAGCCTCTCTGCCCCAGATATATTACTCACTGCAACCACAGGATGGTACTAGAGTTTCTGAAATCTCTTCTACTGTTTGTAGCTCTCTCTCTCTCTCTCTCTCTCTCTCTCTCTCTCTCTCTCTCTCTCTCTCTCTCTCTCTCTCTCTCTCTCTCTGGAAGAAGCACACCCGGCGTATGTGTTTTAAAATTTAATTTCCTTTTCGCTACTCAAATATTGAAACTGAGGGTATAACACTGGAGACCAACTTAATAGAAAGGACGTGAAATACCAGGTGTAACAGTTGCTTAGAAAATACCGCCAAGCTCCTTCCGATTCCACTACGACACGATTTCTACGACTGGAGGAACAGGGAGGCCACTAACTCCGAAACACGATATTAAAACCAGCGATTCATACTCCTACTAAACCCAAAACAATTACCTGCTATAGGACTGAAACCACATTATCTAGGCAATCCCTTCTAATAATACGACACGCGTTTCGACGCCCCTCGGAAATGTTATTAATGAAAAACTGTAAAAGAATAATAATAATATTAAAGCACAGTACAGTAAAACCTGCCTTACAACTCACTTGTAGGTGATGTTAAACCCTGTCAGGTTATAGGCCGCATCGCTGAAGAAATGCAACAAAGCGTAGCCGGAGGTGGCCATTACTTCTGGGACGGTTTCGTTGCTCTCTTTCTCCGGAACAATCAACCCACTGGAAGAGATAAAACACCGGTGGCCGTAAACCATGGTTTTCAATAGCTCAAGTGCCTATTCCAAACACACGTATAAAAAGCTGGCAATCAAGATTCAGAGGGAGGCCTTGACAGAGCCATAATCAGCACACACCCGTTTACAAGGGTGCAGTGAAATGTTTAATCCCTCTTGTCACTCAAATAAAACCCTCATCAAGATGATTTATTATCTGCGGTGCCTTGTAAGGTTTAAGCATCTGCTTTTATCTGTGAAAACCAGTTTAAAAAAGAGAGAGAGAAAGCTCCTCTCGTCCTCTCTCTGAGATGAACAGGTATATAATGTTTCTAAGCCAAGCCTAAGGTTGACCATCAATCTCAAGGACAGGAGATCGCAGGTGAACCATGAAAAGAGGAGCTGAAAGAGGGAGGCCTATTTAAAATGCTCATCATCACTCTTTCAAGAGAGAGGTCTGAAGCAGTTTGCACTAACTGAAAGCGTGAAACACTGTACTGCATGTATCTTCTTTTGCGTCTTTTCCAAGTACAAAAACACAACAGCTTAATGGGATATGCCCCGGGGTGCGGAAGACAAAGGAGCAACTCAGAACAGAAATGTCGGCACCTGCTCAACGCCCTGCAGTTCAAAAGGGCTAGCCAAGACTACAGGCACGATCCTCCTATATTGTGTGGTTTCGAGGCAACTAGGGTAATATTTGCAAAACAAACTCTGTACTAAGTGAAAGCAAACTTTTGAAGCTTGCTTGAGCGGAATGCCTACCGCTTAGCAAAGTTCACTCTTGCATCTACCGGAATGTGAGGGATGTTTGCAGTTCAGCAGCATTGCTAAGTAAAGGCAGAACGATGCAATCTAGATGAACATCGGAATTTATTTACTGAAATCGAGAAGGGTGTAACGTTCACCAGCACATAACTGTGCATATCTAGACTAGAGGACAACACCAGTGTTTTGGGGGTTTTGTTGTTACGGACTGCAGTAAAAACAGTTTCAAAACAGAAGCCTTAACGACCTGTTTCCTGTCATTGTAGTGGGCTACTTTCACTTTATTGCCATAAACTATGGTGACAGATTTAGCTGCAGCATTGTATCTAAACGAACCAGGACAAAGACAAAAACAACCCAAATCTCTGAGACAAATATTAAAATATGATATACAGTACAGTAATACCTCGGATAACGAATGCCCCTGATAATGAATTTTTCAGATAACGAATCGCAATTTCTAGGTATAGGTCTGCCTTGCATAACGAATTTTCTCTATGGGCTGCCTCGGATAACAAAATCCAGGTGTCTGTGTCATTTTCCTAGGCTCCAGAATGAATTAATTGGTTTTCCCTTCATTCCTATGGGAAACCGCGTTTCGGATAACAAATTTTTTTGGATAACAAATTGCCTCGGAGAACAAATTAAATTCGTTATCCGAGGTACCACTGTATGTGTATATATTCAGGACAAGGGCAGGGAGCTCTTAATAACTAAAATTGCTACCAGACTGCCACTGCCATCATAAAGAGCACTGGCTGCAACTCATCGCAATTTCTGACTATTAAAAATCTCCCCAATCTTCTATCCTGAATTTCCCAAAGGCTTCTCTGAGTCAAAATGGATCCCTATAGGGAGCTTCAGAACCTGAAACAAGGGGATGGGAAGCTTTCAAAAATTATATTACTGCAATCTTTTCAGCACCTGATCAGGCTTACACTGGTATAATGTGGCACCATGGGAACCGTTCTCTAGTAAAAGGAAATTTTCTACCCCATAAAGCCTGTTCGAACCACCAACAAAGGCATTTTGCGCTACTTTAAAAGTCTAACAATTGGGTACTTTAAAGTCTCACAAACAAGCAACTGGCAAAAATCTCAGCACTGGCTCCTACCACGCAGGAGAAACACACACTTGTTCTAAATCTTCAACCCATGCACAATTTCCCCGAGTCATGTGGGAATGTGTTACTCAGATTCACAACCCACCTATACACTGCTTTTTTAAATTCCTCCGAACAAATGACAGAATTTCCATTAAGTGCAGCCAAGGAATTGAACCACACGCGCAAGGAACAGCGGCTGTCATGAAAATATATTGCACACAAAGTAAGTGTGTGTGTGTGTGTGTGTGTGTGTGTGTGTGTGTGTGTGTGTGTGTGTGTGTGTGTGTGTGTGTGTGTGTGTGAATGTTTCAAAAAAAAAAGCTCTTGCGCATTTCCCATCCAGAATACTGCAAGGCAGAATATGATGGGCAACCAGGAACCTCTGCTAGACCTTCCATCAATTCCACTACCAACACACACGCACACGCAAACGCAAACGCACACGCACGCACGCACACACACACACACACACACACACACACACACACACACACACGGAAACCAAGGAAACCGATACCCTCCCTCAGAATCACGCGGCAAGAGGGCGGAACATTTGCTGCTCTGCTCTTTATTAAAGAAATGGTCATGCTAACCACATATGGCGCTCAGGTTCGTAAACCCTAACGATATTTTGACAGCACTCTCGGGGAGCCGCTGTCATGGCCATGTTTCATCACAGCTTAATGAAAGCGAGGCCAACTGTTCAAACCAAGGGAGAATGAGGAACAATAAGTACTTTGTTCTCACGTCACACTGGAGACCTACTAAAACATCTCCAGTGTGCTCAAGGGATGGCTCACAGACAAACCATTGTGTGAAGAGAGTTGACCTACAGACTGCTAAGACCTCGTTGTCTGTATTTAACTTTATGACACTGGATCCTTCCACAAGGACAGAAATCCTGGAGAAACTAGATGGGAATTTGTCAAAAACCTAGCCCATATTGTTCAGTCACCTCATGCACAAAGTCTACTCTGTTGTAGATACTGCCATATGGGCTTCTGTGTAAGTGGTTCAATCATCCTCAAAAAAGAATCATCAGCAAATAAAACAGCAAGCTTATTTCATCCACAAAGAAGGGAAGCCAAGGCATGTGACTTCTGAGACATCACAGACTCAGAGTTCACAGTCGGACAAGGGTCTGAATTAGAGATGGGCACTTCGTTTCGGAAGGGGCCCAGTTCGAAACCGGGACCCACCCTCCGGAATGAAATCAGCCACTGACTTACCTTCCTTTACGTCGTCTGGGGAGAAACTCCAAGCAGGAAGCAGCCTCCAACGCATCATCATTCCTTCTCCCTGGCACTGGCCAATCAGGAGCTGTGCGACATGCGTCATCCCGCCTCCTTGTCTCACTGGCCAGTGCCAGGGATAAGGAAAGGTGACACATCGGAGGCTGCTTCCTGGAGTTTTGCCCCGCACAACCCAAAGTCAGTGGTTGATTTCATTCTGGAGGGTGGGTCCTGGTTCCGAACAGCAGCTATGCTGCTGTGTTTCGTTTCAGAACCGGACCCCTTCCGAAACAAAACGCCGATCTCTCGTCTGAATGCAGTTTCCCTTGCAGGCCCCCACCCACTGGCTCAGCAGCAAAAATGGTTGATTCAAGTGGACACAGAATCTCCACCACGTTGAAGCTGGGTCACGCAGAATGAGAATCAAGTCATCTATACCTCCTGCAAAAGAACGGGATGGAACCGCCACCTCTGCTTCATTTGCAAGGCCCGGATTACGCCTGTCGTTACTGAGGCTTGATAAGAAGAAGAGCAAAACGGAGCATCTCGAAACCTTCCATCTTCCACTCAAGGCACACACTCAACAATGCAGAAATCCTTTTAGGCTACATCTTGTGTTCAACCAACGGTTACAGTGAAGCTGTTTTCGCATCCTTTCCTTTCCTCTGTTTAAACTTCTGGAACACCCTCAAGCTGGCTGGAGAGTTCGGCGAGATTCCTACTGTGCCCCTGGGGGGGGGGGGGGGGAAACCAGCCTGTATAGCCTTGGGAAAGCTGCAGTTCCCCCTGAGGGCCCATCGCTTCTGAGAACTCTTATCCCTAGGAAACCTTGGGAAAGGTTGCCACAAGTCAGAATCAACCTGAGAGCATGTGATTTACTTCTCAGGGCGCACAGGGCGACTTAGGTAGGAAACAGGGATTCTTCTCCCTCCTTTTGCCAAACCCAGGTGTGCAACCAATGGGGACACCATCACTGGATATACTCACATATTTATTATCTATACACAATGGAGAAGTTGTCTCAAGAATGATAAGTTTGTGGTCCCTTAAGCAAGGCATGTCCAAACTTTGGCCCTCCTGATGTTTTGAACTGCAACTCCCAGAATTCTAAGCTTGGAATTCCAATGGCAAAGGACTGTGGGGGTTGCAGTCCAAAACATCTGGAGGGCCGAAGTTTGGACATACCTGCCTTAAGCTAAGCATCTCAGCTTGTACTGTAGGTAAACTGCTTGAAGGTCAGACTATAATATTGTGGTGAATTTGAAGAAATGAGTGTCAATTTGCTGTCCAGAGAAGGATTAACCAGACATTGGCAACTACAGTGGAATCCAGAAACATAGACCATATGGGGACAACTTATAGCAGGCACGTCCAAACTTCGGTCCTCCTGGTGTTTTGGACCAAAACTCCCAGAATTCTAAGCTTAGAATGTCAATGGCAAAGGACTGTGGGAGTTGCTGTCCAAAACATCTGGAGGGCCGAAGTTTGGACATGCCTGACTCATAGAATCATAGAGTTGGAAGAGACCTCAGGGGCCATCCAGTCCAACCCACTGCCATGCAGGAACCCCCATCACAGTATTTCCGACAGATGGCCATCCAGCCTCTGCTTTAAAAACCTCCAAAGAAGGGGATTCCACCACCCTCCTTTGGGGCAGCATCTTCCACTGCCGAACAGCTCTAACCGTCATGAAGTTCTTCCTAATGTTTAAATTGAATCTCTTTTCCTGTAGTTTGAGACCATTGCCCCGAGTCCTAATCTCTGAAGCCATGGAAAACAAACCTGCTCCCTCTTCAATGTGACATCCTTTCAAATGTTTAAACATAGCTATCATATCCCCCCCTCAGCCTTCTTTTTGAGAGGCTAAACATTCCCAGTTCCCTAAGCCGTTCTGCATAAGACATTTCTTCCGGACCTTCAACCATCCACACACACACACACACACGGTAATTCCTTATGGATCGAAATCTGTTTTATAGAAACAAGCAGCAGTAAATAAGGCCACTTAATGAATGATGGGGAGGCGACCTGAAGCATCTATATCCCCAGCTCTTTGTGGCTATAAAAGCTTACCTCCTGCTGAGACGACATGTTTAAGAACATACTGGTATTGGGCGTATCCTGAAAATGATAAATACTGCGGAATCTGCCTTAACTCCACCCTAGATGAAATTCACTGTATTAATGAGGTAACACACAAGAAAAATGCCTGCCACTCTGGTATCCAAAGGTGAGCCTTTTTCACTATGTATTGTGAATACCTGAAACCGCGGATGGTACTGAACCCTATACACAATGTACGAAGAGACAAAATGACAAATGACAAAATGAAAGCACTAAAGCAGCCACCTTCCTCAAGGTAAAACAGGTAAAAGAGAAGGCTATTTTTAGGTACCAAAATCCTTTTATCTTGAGGGAACGAGATTCCTTATGTTTCATATAAATTTCAAAGCACATAGCTTTTTCGATTCCTGAATTACTTAGGAAGCCAATTAAAACCACATTAATCTGTGAACAATTACATAAAAAGAACCAATTTGCATAGGTTCACTCCACGTTTATGATTGAAAATGCAATTTATGGCAACTGGAGGGGCAGTGCCGGGGGGGGGGGGAGAGGAGGCAAATGGCTTCATTATCTGCCCAGATAAACAAGTGTTTGTTTGCACTGCCTTTAGACCAGGCCTGCCCAAAGTCCGGCCCGGGGGCCATATCCGGCCCGTCAGGCCATTCTGAGTGGCCCTCCTTTGGTCCCCACCTTCCTTCCTTCTTTCCTCCCTCCCTTGTTCCCCACCTTCCTTCCTTCCTCTCTTGGTTTCCACCTCCCTCCCTCCCTCCCTTGGACCTCACCTTCCTTCCTGCAGGTGGGGTTGCAAGGGGTCAGTGGGTGGGGCTTACGGGTCAGTGGGTGGGGCTTGCAGTGGGGTGGCAGGGTCGGGGAGCAACCGGCCCCTGACACATTCTCGGCCAGCAAATCTGACCCTCCTTACAAAAAGTTTGGGCACCCCTGCTTTAGACAAATAGCTTCCCCTTGAGGGTCCCCCCCTTAGTACATGAGGAAGTCCAGGAGCTTACCTTGCTCATACTGTAGCTATTAGACAAGAAATTCTTATAGGCTTGATGGCCAAAAGATGAAATTTAATTTAATTTGATTTAATTTAAAAGATTACAAAGGTTGAGTGGCATTCTGTCAGCGCATGACAGAAAAATGCAGAATTGCCTTGCTGATTTATGAGAGAATGGCTAGGAAGAAAGCCTGAGTCATTGCACGTGGCATGTAGCCAAGTCAGGTGACATTTCTGGACATGAGCAATATTCATATTGCTGAGTAAGTTGTTGTATGCCACCCAGAGACCTCTTGGTAGTGGGGCGGCTAAAAAAAATCATGTAAATAAATAAATGAATGAATAAGTGTTGCCTCATGCACAGACATACAGTAAATGCAGGCAGGTATCTTGCTCCAATTTGTGGGTGTATGGAGAAGGAGCAGCATGTCACTTTGTTTGTCAGAGTTTTGGACTACTGATCTAGACTGGGACTATGATTCTGATGAGGTGGCTTGCCTGTATATATGTAGATATTTTGGTAAATACAGCTCGGTGGTGAAAGGAAAAACACCTGAGTGTTGTGTCATTTTTACCTGTGCACTGCTACTGGCTTTGGAGGTTCTATCAAGCATCAAGCCAACACCTATCAACAGCTTGGTCTACTTTGTCATAGTCATACTGTAGTTGAAAGTCTGTGGTGAGTCAACCACATAACCTACTGCTTCACAAATAAATTTCCCAAAAGTACTGGGGTGTGTTAAAGCCCCTAACATGAAAAGTCAGCTGAATTTTTGGGACAGCACATGAAAAGCACGCGGAAGAATAAATATCTGAGGCTTTATTCCGAGATCATCAAATGCCTAGCTATTCAGTCTCTCAAGTATACTGTAAGACCCCCAATCTGAGGTTTTACTTATCTGCAGTCTGAAAATATTAAGAATTAGAGATGGGCACGACTCAAAAAATGGTGTTTCGTTTGTCGTTTGGTCGTTTAGGGGTCCGTTTCGGTTCATTTTCGTTTTTGTGACGTTTTTTGCAAAGAATTTCATTTTTGTTTCGTTAGGTAACAAAACAAAAAAAATGAAAACGAAAACTTGCTGTTTCGTTAGCATTCTTTTTAGTTCAATGCATCTGCTGCAACGAAAACAAAAAAACACGGCAAATTTGGTCGTTTTGTTTTCGTTTTCGTTTTTAAAAAAACATTTTGTTTTCATTGCGTAACGAAACGAAAAAACGAAAAATCGTTTCGTGCCCATCTCTATTAAGAATATATATTTTTTAAACTCCAGAAGTACATGTGTCCATTACGTAGTTACCAGAACTGGCCACTAAGGGGAGCCCGAGACCATGCTATGTATAGTGTTCGCTAGAGATGGGCACGACTTGAAAAAAAAATTTTTCGAGTTGTCGTTAGTCGGGCCGGTTCCGTTTCGGCTCGTTTCCGTTTTTCGCGAAAATTTGCAAAAATTAGTCGGTTCGTTTTTTTCATTTTTTCGTTGTCGTTAGTACTGGTTTGGGGAGGGGGTAGCGGGCTCCTGGAGGGAGCTGCAGGAGTCAGCCAGAGCCACAAGTGACGGACTGGCAGACTCTTTGCACCCGCTGTGTCTCACGTACTTGCATGTAGTGCAATGCAAGTAGATCTGGCTTAGGGTTAAGACGGGTTAGCGGAACGGCTAGGGTTAGGCTAGTTACGGGTGAGGTTAGGGTGAGTATTGGGGTGCACCTCTGGGTGCCTCTCTGACCCACTTAGAAGGACAGTGTACTGGCGTATGGGTTAGGGTTAGGGTTCGGGTTTGGGCTACGATTAGTGGGCTGTTTATGCCCGATTGGCACATCCCAGAAGTCTCTGTGGTCAACCTGGCCAAGTGGCCATGCGATTGGTGGAAAATTTGCATGGTCTACTCCCATGGGCGAGCCCATCATTGCAAATGTGCAGGTGTAAAAAAATAAAATAAAATAAAATCAACGGAGACTTTTTTTTTTTGCAAGAAAAACCCACTGCTGCTACTGTAAAAATTCAAGCATTTAAAATAGCCAATTTTCGCATCTTTCTGTGGTGCTTTGGTGGGGTTTTGGGCAACGATTTCAAAAAAAAATATTGCGGTCGCCATTTTGGATCCCCCGCACTGCATGGCAAATGGATGCGCCCTCCCAGCCTGGTACCAGCAGCGCAGCAGTAGCAATAGCCAAGGAGAGGGGGGCGGGGAACCCCCCCCCCAAATAAAACACCCTTCTGGCCTGGTAGGTGCCCTCAGACAGTTTTCGCCTACTTTTAGGGCCGGGAATCGGGTTTTTTTTTAACTTTTAAAAACTTTTTTCTGTGCCGCTTGGCATTGCGCGATGCAAGTAACGAGCACGACAAATCAGACCAAATTGTTCGTCGGTTCGAGCTCGAATTCTGGTGGAGTAATTCCCGTTTCCGTTTCCGTAGAGTAACGGATACGAGTAACGGAAACGGAAACGGGAATACCGCTAAGTCGTGCCCATCTCTAGTGTTCGCTCTTATCAGCAGGATATGGGGGTCTTGCAGTATCTATCAAAACATATACCACATAATGGCTAAAATCCTGTTTGTTGCCATAGTACGTTGGAACTGGAGTAGACCCATTTGAACCAACTGAACGTCTGAAGGAGCTGAGTCACCAAATGACTCAGTGGGGCCTATTTGTAGGCCAGTCAATGGACTCCATTTCCCCTTATGTCTTCTTTATCAACAGCGCTGCCTTTTTAATTCCCACTAAGAAAGCAAGTCTCGTAATAGGAACTATTGAAGCATGCTGCATTATTTGCTTAATTATTTTTCAGTGCATTCGGTTATTTCCACTAAAATAAAATAACGCAAAGCATTTTACAATAAAAAAACGCATCCAAGAAGACAGCACAACAGTAAAAAAAAAAAAACAAAGCCAATGAATATAACAATTCATTAAAAATTATGGCTGCTTTGCAATGTTACACTGAAGAAAACAGTCAGAAAAATGCCTTAGTAAACAGATGGGAAGCCAGTTGGCAGCCAAAAACATCCAACATCGGGTACCCAATACGTGGGAGTCCCAATACATCCCACATGACATGAATTCCATAGATATAATGGGCATGAGAATTCCACAAATAAAAGTCACCACGGCAGAGCTAAGGGGGATTATCTAGTGCAGTAACTGGGAGTTGAGTCATGGCTACTGGACTTCTTTTTTGAGAGATAGAAACGTTTGGAGCCTTCACCACCAGGTCACAGCTAACGACCCATCCTTGATGGGTTTCAGCACCTTAGGCCATTGTTTACCTTAAGGCCATGGACACTAATGTCTCCCTAACGAGCCTATTCAGGCTTTGTTCATCTTATGAGCCAATCAGACCAGGGGACAAGAGGTCAAGCTGACTATAAGAAGGTCTCTTGCACTAGCTGTATTCAGACCGATGAAGCTGTTCGGATGAACAGCGAAACGTTTCTAACTCTCAAAAAAGAAGTCCAGTAGCCATGACTCAACTCCCAGTTAAACGAACCTGGATGACTGAGAATCTTCACAGACGTATCTAGTGCAGTATTTTGCTTCTGCTTATATATATACCACTCCATAGCACTTCAAGTAGTCTCTGGGCGGTTTACAGTTTTAAATTACAGTATGCAGGCTACACATTGTCCCCCTCCCCCAGCAATCTGGGTACTCGTTTTAGAGACCTCGGAAGGATGGAAGGCTGAGTCAACCATGAGCCTGCTACCTGGGAGTGAATCCCAGGTCGTGAGCACAGTTTTACCTGCAGGACAGGCATTTAACCACTGCACCATGGGGCTCCTATGTGTTGTGAAACTATGGCACAGGTGCCAAAGGCGGCACTCGGACCCCTTTCTGTGGGCACCCGATATCGCCCCTTCACAGCCACCTGTATTCAGGTTAAATTGCTGTATTGGCACTTTGCAGAACATTACTGGGTTTTGAATCACAGTCTGGGCACTCAGTCTCTAAAAGTTTTGCCATCACTGATCTAGTGCATTACACACAGTTGCAAGTTAGATACAGTCAACAGAAAAAGAAATATTTTAAAGACTTAACTGTTTTATTTCCATATGAGTTTTCATGGATCAAAATCCCCTTTTCCTCAGGTTCTAGCGAAGCACAACTGTTTATCTCCAAATTACTGTAATACTTTCCTTTTTTTTCCCCCTTTCCTTTCCCCACCATGCCATGACAGACTACCAAAGAAGCTATCAACTGGGGGTTCTGCATTTTCAACCTTTTTTATTACAACAAAACAAATGGAGGATGGAGTGTACTTGTAGTATGATTTGGCAAAAGGAGAAGGCCCTACTATTAACAGTACCATTAATGCTACTCTCTGCCATGACCCTTGTGCCATTCCCAAAAATCCACTTTCCAAAACAAAAAAGAAAAATCCCACAGAGCAAATGTGAAATACCAATCCATTTCACGCTATACGCTGGGGCTTACCTAAAAGCAGCCAGTAATGGAGCATAAATTGAATCACCATCGTATACATACAAGTGGTCCCAGCTGCATTCTGTAGCGAAATGATTAAAGCGGAGCCTGAGGACTGTGTTTGGCCTGAAAAAATGGAAATACATGCATTATTACAACAATATCAACATTTTGCTTCCCTTCTGCCCGACTGTAACACGACAATGGTGGTGTCAAAAACAAGGTGTAGCATCACCTATTATCACCATTTTTGTGTGGCGAACATTTCTTCTGAGTTAGCCCCTGTAGATTTACTGGCTGGAAAAACTAGAGCTTCTTCTCTGCACACCAAGCAGGGGCAGGAAGAGTACAGATAATGCATGGGAAAACAAGCATATTCTTGCCCTCCAAACCCTGGATCCTCACTTCCTGATTCTACAAAATACTTTTTTCTGGTCTAAGCCATTCTTAGGGGGACAAGATTATATTTAAATGGGAAGTCACACACACACAGAGACAGAGAGAGAGAGAGAGAGAGAGAGAGAGAGAGAGAGAGAGAGAGCAATTCCCCATTGAGGAGTGACCAGTTTTAGTTCAGTTGGGAATTGATGAAAATGTGTAACCTATAAATATTCTGAAAAGGGCCAAAATGGTCCCGTGGCCCATAACACTGAGAAATATGCAAAAATGTAAGCTTCATGCTGTCCTCATGGTGCTTAAAGTTTCACAGCATGCCAATAATATGGGGTTCAGTCTCAGAGAGCAAAGAAACATTATCACGTCAAAAACACCAAAAAGGGACCTCAAAGGGACCTAAAGAGGGACAACACAGACTATTTCATGCAGGTTTTCAAATTATGTAGCCTCCTTCAGTGGATGTATGAAGTAGGTTGCAAACCATGAAAGCCTGTGCCAAATAAAACCTCTTCACCTTTAAGGTGCCACAACACTTTCGATGTTTTTGGTGCAACAGGCTAACAGAACTACCCCACACAATGCCCCCCCCCATTTATTTATATATTTATTTATTTATTTATTGAGAACTGTCTCGTTACTATGCGTTCCAGGAACCATTTCAAGATGTAGGTGGAGTGGCACTGCATCATTAAATGCTTCCAAATGACAACATGCACACCTTCAAAGCACCAGTTTCCTGTTTGCATTCAGAAATGGGACACTATTGCACTGGACACATCACGAGAACCTATTTGGCAATTAGTAAAAGACTGTATCTTAAGCTAGCCAATAATATGGGCTAGCTTAGGGATGAGCCTCGTGGTGCAGTGGTTAAATGCCTGTCCTGCAGGTAAAACTGTGCTCACGACCTGGGGTTCAATCCCAGGTGGCAGGCTCAAGGTTCACTCAGCCTTCCATCCTTCTGAGGTCGGTAAAATGAGTACCCAGCTTGCTGGGGGGGCAATGTGTAGCCAGCACACTGTAATTAAAATTGTAAACTGCCCAGAGACTACTTAAAGTGGTATGGGGCGGTAGATAAGCAGAACACTTTGCTTTAGCACCACAGATCACATTGCGGCATGGCCTTTTCTTCCAGAAGAAGGATCGATCTGAGATACCCTCAATAACTACAATATGTATCTCCTAAATTCGTCCAGTGCCCTTCACATCAAAGGGGATGCCTATTAAACCATAGAGGGCCATAGGTGGAAATTTCATTCAGACATATTGCATGCTGCATCTCATTCAGCTCAATCGTCTCCTGCCTAGTATGACAAGTGGGTCACTTTTCTAAGCATCTTTAACGTACACATTGGGTTTAACAACGCCCAGCTTTAAAACTTCCACAATATAGCATGTCTGAAGCTCGCCATAAGTCTCCTTTAGAATAATGGATAATAGGAGTGTCATTCTGTTTTTCAAAAATCCTTCCTTCAAAGGGTCTGCAAAAAGCAGCTGGGAGAAATCAGATATCCACAGATATCTCACAAGAGGACCTTTTGTAAGAGGTCAACGGTTCCTCCAAAGGCCTGTCTGTGTCAATGTGAATCTGGGACAGCGTCACACAGGCATTCCACGCTTCTTGCGGAAAACTGATTTTTTCATACATAGGAGGAAGATTGAGAAGCTTTACAGCCCCACTTGATTTTGGCACAAGGGGAAGCTTCGGGCGGCAAAGCTGGCAAGTCCAAAGTTTAAGCCTAACGGAAAGTGGTTAGTTATTTTGTCTTTCCTAAACCCAAAGGGGAAAACAGCCACGGGAAACACCAGAACGCCTTGTCAGTATCAAGACGTACTGTCCTGAACGCTCCCTGCTATCAAAAATGCTTTTCTGTTCTTCCCATAAGAACATAAGAAGAGCCCTGCTGAATCAGGCCAAAGGCCCATCTAGTCCAGCTTCCTGTATCTCACAGTGGCCCCGCCAAATGCCTCTGGGAGCGCACGAGACTCGATCTCTGTCTCCTGATGCCACTCCCCTTCATCTGGCCCTTGAAGGACCCCGGTTTTAAGCCTGCGAGATAACACATCCCCATCAAGGTTTGTAACCTGTGATGGTCTTCTCCTCCAGGAATCTGTCCAATCTCTCTTTGAAGGCATCCAGGCCAGATGCCATCACCACCTCCTGTGGCAGAGAGCTCCACAGAATAACAACACGCTGGGTGAAAAAAATATTTTCTTTTGTCTGTTCTCACTCTCCAATGTTTCCTTGCATTTTTTAATGCTGAACCACACCTTGAGGAAGGAACAGGCAGTGGTAAAGATTTTCTGGGATATAGTTCTGTTGGTCCCATTCCTCGTGAACAATCTATTAGTGGCAACAGTCCAGAAAGTCTGATCTATACAAATAAAGGGTAAAGGGGTTTGGCCTTTGTGTGCTCCACCAACAGTACTCCATTAGGTAAGATTTCTTACACAATAACATTTTTAAAAAGAACACTGAAAGTAATATCCCTGGAATGCCATATTAGGCCCAATTGCAGCAGTCATTCTTTAAGAGCAAAGGTCTAACAGTAGTTGTTAGTCCACACAACAGACTCATTAAATTAATAGCCCAAACCCTACTGTGCAACCTGTAGCTGTGAGAGGAATCAGAGGGAAAAGTGACACGACAGCCAAGGAAGGCAATGCTATTTTTTGGTTGCATCAACAGAGGCGTAGCGTCTAGACTAGATCAAGGGAGGTGATTGTACTACTCTCTTCTGCTCTGGTCAGACCCCACCTGGAGTACAGTGTCCAGTTCTGTGCGTCTGAATTTTAAAAGGATGTTGACAACCTCGAGCGGGTGCAGAGGAGGACGACCAGGATGGTTGAAGGTCTGGAAGAGATATCTTACGAGGAACGGCTTAGGGAGCTGGGAATGTTTAGCTTTTTAAAAAGAAGGCTGGGTGGGGGATACAATAGCTGTGTTTAAACATTGGAAATGATGTCATATCAAAGAGGGAACAGGTTTGTTTTCCACGGCTTCAGAGACTAGGACTCGGGGCAATGGTTTCAAACTACAGGAAAAGAGATTCCATCTGAACATTAAGGAGAGCTTCATGACTGTTAGAGCTTTCCGGCAGTGGAAGATGCTGCCACAAAGCGGGGGTGGTGGAGTCTTCTTCTTTGGAGGTTTTTAAGGCTGGGTGGCCATCTGTCGGGAGCACTGTGATGGTGGTTCCTGCATGGCAGGGAGTTGGACTGGATGGTCTCTTCCAACTCTCTGAATCTAGGATTCTCAGTGCTATCCACAAAGCACTTCTGCAAGTGCACTGCACAATCTGTCTTGCGTTGCACAAATCCTTGTTGCCAGGTGTAATGTAAAGTTACGCTGGCCCGAACAGGAGCATGACCGATGTAAAATAGATAAAAATTGACTGAACATGCTTTGTTCATTCATTTTTCTGCTCTAGTTGAGATTAACCCTTGGCATTAGTCCAAAATATTTCCAGTTTAGGAACTGCACTGCATCAAAAAGTTCTGTTATCGCTGAGATGTTATTACATGGAGGCAAAAGACCTGTCACCCAGTTAGTTTTACGACACTTAAGAAACCTGCGACTCACCTTCCCTGAATCAGCCATGTGCATTTTGTTTTGTATTTATAGTTCCCCGGTCCATCAGTAAGATACCCTGACGATCCAGTGAGCCTGTGAAGAGAAATAAAACATGTTGCAATCCATCAGGGTTTGGTATTCATTCTTACAAAGCCCTAGCAAAGGGAAACCAAAAATAAAGTTGCCGATCTTATATTGCTTTTGTACAAATCTGTGTTACATCTCTACTTTTAAAACGACGGGACAAAAGGTTGGTCTTTGTGCGCTGAAGAAAAGCAAGCATTTCTAAGAGATTGACGGGAGGGTAAACCAAGCAGCCACAAGCTTCTCATATTCATAAGGAGAAAAACTATAATGAATATTAGGCTTGGAAAAAGAATGTGGGTAAGAGGAACGTATATGGGTTACATTTTATGTTAATGATACAGGATCATTAAATTGCATTACATTTATGAACTGTATAGATGTTTCATTTTCAACTGTCACATCGTTGGGCTTTTGAGTTATGAAGTGTTCAGAAGCGGTTTGCCTCTGTTTTGCAAAGTACTAGAGATGGACATGACACCCGTGGTTCATGCCCATATCTAATACGAAATGTCGAATTGAGTGTTGCTGCTGCCATCCATGAAAAGATGCTCTGCCCGGTGTCAATGACTGCTACGACGGCAACCCAGTAACTGTTATTCAAAAAAAGGATGTGCCCTCGTCCGCACTAGAACAATCAATTATCTTCTGCAGATGGGCAGAGAATTCTTGGAGACAATTGACGCATCTTATTCCAGTACAGTGGTACCTCTGCTTAAGAGCAGCTCTACTTACGAGCAATTCAACTTAAGAGCAAAAAACTGTTGCCATTTTAACTGCTGCCTTACTAATTTCAGATGCAGTCTGCTCTACTTAATTTTTTAAAAAACATTTGCATTTTTATTTATTTTGATTTTTTTTAGATATGGCTGCTGTACTTATGAGCTGTTCGAGATATGAGCATGCATTCGGAACGGATTAAACTCTTAAGTACAGGTACCACTGTATTTCAGGTCTGACCATTTTTAGACTCATAGCAGGCGATCCTCCCGACAGTAATGATCTCTTCTCTAATGCACTCAAACACCAACACTACGTTAAACTAAGCATCCAAGAGGGGAATAAAACAAAATGGAAATCAAAATATGAAAAACACAGCTCACAGATTGGAAAGATTCGACACATACTCCAATCCCAAATGAAGGTGCCAACATTGGAAATATACAAGTGGAGGCTGGCTGATAATTCTAAATCCCCCCCCCGCCATCCATATCTCGCTCCCACCGAGTAGCCTCGTTGTTGGGTTTGTATGCATTGCCAGGGCGCTAAGCTGTTTTAAACAGTTAGAATTGTTGTGTTTATTGTTTTATTATGTCGTTTTGTTTTCTTATTGTGTTTTAGTTGCTTTGTCAACCATTGTAAGCCGCCCAGAGTTCCTACGGAAAGATGGGCGGGGTGTAAATAAATAAATAAATAAATACATAAATAAATAAATAAATAAATAAATAAATACTTGTGACTGTCCTACCAACGTGCCATAATACTGCATTGGAATGCCCCCTTAGAAAGTTCCCTAGCTCCCGCAAAGAATTACACAGTCTAGAGGGGGCTGCTAATCAATGGCTAAATGATTTAGATAAAACCTGAGGCTTACTCGCTGCACTAGTTACTGCTCATACATAATTTATTTTCCAAATTATTCATTATACATATTGTGTGTTTTTAAAACTTCATAGAAATTATTCTTTTAACACATTTTACACCTCTTTCATATTGTCTTTGCGAAGTTGCACACAATAATGGTGCATTTGGTTATGCCATACCATACTGGTATGAGGATGAACAAACTGAAATTAAACCCAGACAAGACAGAGGTGCTGCTGGTCAGTCAAAAGGGAAAACAAGGGATAGGGATGCAACCTGTACTGGATGGGGTCACCCTCCAATTGAAAAAAGAGGTGTACAGCCTGGGACTGCTCCTGGACTCATCCTTGAGCCTAGATGCCCAGGTCACAGCTGTGGCCAGGAGCACATTTGCACAATTAAAGCTAGTACGCCAGTTACGCCCGTTCCTTGAGAAACCAGTTCTGGCCAGGGTGACACATGCCTTAGTGACGTCCCAGCTAGACTACTGCAGTGCACTCTATGTGGGGCTACCAACGAAAAGTCTCAGGAAACTTCAACAGGTCCAAAATGCAGCAGCCAGATTGCTGAGTGGGGCAGGATACAGAGATCCCACTACACCCCTGTTAAAGCAGCTCCACTGGCTGCCAATCAGCTATTGGGCACAAATCAAGGTTCTGAACTTAACCTACAAAGCACAAAACGACCTGGGTCCTAGCTACCTCAAAGATCGAATCTCACAATATGAACTGACTCGCCCTTCTCTCCATCCCGCCACCCTCACAGGTACGTCTCATGGGAACCCATGAAAGGGTCTTCTCAGCTGCTGCTCCCAGACTCTGGAACTCCCTCCCACTGGAGGCCAGGTCTCCCCCATCTCTGATGTCTTTCCGGAAACAGGCAAAACCCTTTCTCTTCAGGCAAGCTTTCCCTGAATGAGGGAATACCATACATGGCTACACCATTTATAACTTTGTGCCTGTATCTCTCCTTGTTGGCACTATGTTATCAATTGTTAGTTCCCATCCCTCATAACTTTCAGATGGTCTACCATACACAATTACATGGAGTGCATACTCTTTTCTTAACTGCTCTGGAAGTTGAGTCATGTCAACTGGACCATGACTCAACTTCCAGTTGCCATGACTCAGCTCCCAGATAAACTCACCTAGATGGCTAAGAATCTTCACAGGCATATTCTTAACTGCTCGCGTTCTCTTTTAGTGTTAATGTTGTCTTCTAATGCTGTAAGATGCCCCTCAATTCCCTGTTCTTAAACCTGAATATGCCTTAATTGTACTGGACTGCATATTGTCCCTTCTTACTGTAAGCCGCCTTGGGTCCTTTTCCAAGGAGAAAGGTGGGGCAAAAAACACTCATAAAATAAATAAATAATACCAAGTAAATAAATTCCACAACTGACATGCAGGCAACGAAGAAATCAGAATTGTTATTCTGCAATGATGTAGCATAAGCATATGTTTGCATGCTTCAGAGCTAGCTTCCCACGGACTATGTGAGTAAAACATGTGAGTGTTACCAAAGCACAGGACAGACTCATCAGTCTGGGGGAAGAGACGTGAGCTTGTGACCCTGACTGTTGTTCTCCGATTCTTTAGTACATCTTAAAACAGCCTTCCCAATCCTGCTTCCCTCAATTGCAGCCATGCTTCTTGAACTGGTTTTCGGAGTAGCAGGCTGAAGAAAACTGGCATAGACAAAAGGGGCCAAAGGAAAACCACTGAGCAGAGCAGAATTCACTTCACTAGGAGCCCAAATATCCCAAATCAAGCTACCAATTTAAGCTGTCATGGGAAGAAGCTGGCAACTACACCTGATAGTAGAAAGGGGCCATAGATGCATGTCATCCGAAGTCAACAAATCGTCAACCTGCAGAACTGATGCAATTCCACATACTTCTTCAGTAAAACAGCAGTGATCTGAATTAGAATGCAAGGTCTAGAAATGAGTGATATGAGATAAAGTTTGCGCTAATGGTGGTAAGATAATAAGGCATACCTTCATTTAACAATATTCACAAGAGGATGTTCCTTAAACTGATTCTACACATGTAAAATATTTGTGACAGAAGTGTCTGAATGATCAACAACAGCCGTGAAACGATTCCGTACAGAAATGCACATTACTAACCACAGGTTCAGATATCTAACTTGGTATTCTTTTGTCTAAGGTGTGACCTTACAAAAGCCTTGGAATCTATATGTGCAAAGTATAGCTGTGTATTATTTCAGCTGATGCCATATTGGCAAGTGATAGCAAACAAACATTGTACAAACAAATCTTGTCATGGTAGGTGGGGATGGGTGGGAAAATATTGTGCAATCTGTCTTTATCTCAAATAACTTTGTGTTGTGTCGTTACAGTCGTGACCAACCCTTCGTGACTCCACATCCATGGAGTTTTCTTGGCAGGAATACTGGAGTGGCTTGCCAGTTCCTACTCCACAAATAACTTTACCCAGGAATTGTTACAATTGATCCATGTAAAGCAATTAATGCAACCTTCACTGTGCAAATAGGACTGCAGACTGCTTCTAGCAATGCCAGTGAATCTTGGTGCTTGAATGAGGATTCAGGGTCTAAAGTAAACCTTCTTCAGCTGGACCAGCCAAGAGGAACACCCCACCCAACTAAATGGTCAAGCAAAAGAATAACAGGCAAAAATAATTGAAAAACAAAACAAAAAGACACAAAACGTGGCACCTTAAAGGCTAACTTTCATATTTTAATGTAACATTTCGTGGACACGTCCACTTCTTCAGACATATAGCAGCAGAAGTCTGAAGAAGTGGACATGTCCACGAAACGTTACATTAAAATATGAGAGTTAGTCTTTAAGGTGCCACATGTTTTGTGTCTTTTGTTTTGTTTTTCTATGATTTTTGCCTACAATTCTTGGAAAGACTAACACATCTACCCTCTCTGAAACTTCAAGCAAAAGATAATTCCACTGCCAGCTTGTCAATTATTTATTCCACCATGGTAAACTCTAAAATGTGTTATGCTCTGCCAATATATTCCTTTTGGGGAGCAAGCTGAATCACTTTCATCACAGTAAAATAAATCACAATTATTCTGTTCCATGCAGTCCCCAGAATAGGGGCCTTTCCATAAAATCCAGATCTACCCTAGTTTCTTTCTTTATTCACTAACTAACTCATTCTTCAACTAAAAGTCTGGTCATCCACTCAGGCATCACATCAAACCCAAACCTTAAATCCACAAACAAAAATCCTATAATATTTTGCCTAAGAAATCTATCAGCAGTGAGATCCCCACCTCAAACTGAACAGCATCACCAAGTACCTCTAAGGCCACCTGCGTCACAAGGGTCTGGTGACCAAGAAGTCATAGGCTTGATGTTAGAATGGAAGACAGCAGCAGACCACACAACTGTCTTGTTACATTTGCGCCTTCACTGCGATTTCTGGCATAGAACTACAGTAATGGGCTTCTTCTCAGCGTCTACAGAATCTAGATTAGACTCAAGCCAAGTAGTTGCAGCGTGTTCAAAAACTCCACAGCCATTAGAAATTAATCTCAACTAATGACTGCAGTTTGTAGATCAAAATTTAAAGGCTACACAAGATGATGCCAAGATCCTGACCACAAAAAATATCCCCAACAGGCTGTTTCAGATATGTTTTTTTAAAAGATAAATCCCTACTCCAGAGGTAACTGACATGAAATTAAGTTATGTAAATAAGAGTGATCGTGCTATGACGAAAGTAACCATATAAAATATACTGTACGTACATGTACTCAGAAATAAGTAATGGTAGAAATATACATTTAATCCCATGGCATGCCAAACCAAAACCTGTTCTTATAATCCCAACACACATCTGGCAAATTTTCACATCACCATGAATGTTGATTTCTTTTATACTAGAACAAGCAGCACTGCAAAAATAAGGAAGCATTACAGTTGTGTTTAATTAGAACTTGTTAGCATCATATATTTACCATAATCACATTCAGGTCGCAAGAGGAAACATTTGCTTGGAGAGAGACAACTTTGATCTCTGCTTCTAGCCAACAAGGTAGGTCTAAGCTTCAAACGCATTACTTACTGAGCAGTCATATACAAAATTAATGTAAGACATTAAGTGACATTCAGAGTGTATCATCTGCTTTCAGAAACTGCTACTCAACTTCAGTTCTTATCTCTGGCTATGTTACCATCAATAATTATACCAATCAATCCAAAGAACAGACGGGACAGAACACCAGTGTTGAGGAACTGTCACGTGCAGTACAGTGGAACCTTGACTTACGTCATTAATCCGTTCCAGTGGTCTAGACTTAAGTCAAACATGACTTAAGTCAAACGAACGTTTCCCATAGAAAGTAATGGGAAAGTGGATTAATCCGTTCCAGATGATGAAAAAGACCCCCGAAAACAGAAATTTAACACAAATTTGACTGGGATAGGAGATTCCTTCTGGGGATGTAAATGAAATGTCTCTTCAAAGAGAGGAGGAGGCAGTGGAATTATAGTCCACAAGTTATACGCCTCCACTTTTTAATGTTCATAGCAACAATGTCTAACATTTACGTTTTACTGATTTTTAACCTGATGTTCCAAGTTCTGAACAACTCTAGGCTTACCATTAGAGTCCCACAACTTTACAGCTCCTCAACTAAAATGCTTCCATTGTGGAAGCAGCCAGATTTTTTACAAGACTGAGCTGACTGTCTAACCAGCGAGGCCAGCCCCGAGCTCCCGGCCCTTCTTCTCCTCTGGCAGCAGTGGCGGCTTCGGTGAGGCCGAGGACCAGCTCCAGGTGCTCTGAGCTGGCCTCTCCGAAGCCGCCGCTGCCGGAGGAGGGGAAGAAGGCAGGAGCAGTTTGGAGGCGGCAGCTGCAATGCTGGGTTGTGGCTGCCGCCCGATTCCGGTGCCTTGCGCCGGGGCTCCGAGATGTAAGTCAAAGCCTGCGACTCAAGTCAAACAGGCCCCTTCTTGCTGCAAGTCAAATATAATGCAAGTCAAGCAGTATGTAAGTCAAGGTTCCACTGTAGGACCCTTGCATGTGATTGAGAAACAGATGCACAGAGAATGTCACACAATTTCAACAGTCCCCTGTCACCTTACCACAAACCCAGATATCAACATACACAAATTTACACAAACGACAAGTCCCCAACACCAGGTTGTCTTCTCTCCCATCAACCCTCTGGGAGTGCCACACAAGTTCTTCCGTTCTAACAAACACGCAAAAGGCATTCACAGTGGTGTTTCCATGTTTAATTCAAATGATCAATGCGGTAAGATTGCTAGATCCTCTTCAACTAATATCAAAGCTTGTGCAACGATACAAGCACTTAGAAAAACTGATCCACCTGAGGCAATGCACCCAAACTTCTACAAGCAAATGTTTTGCTTCTCAGCTATTTTAATCATGTGAAAATGTAATCATTAATCGATCATGGCCTCAAACATTCAGATTTCTTTAACCTAAGGGTGGACAAAGTTCTCTTAGACTCCTGATGATGGAATGCCTACCCAGCAGAGCAGAAGTCGAAAACTCCTGAGTCTTTCTTTTCAACAAAATCAGGGATGTGCAGTTTAACCACCTGTTTTAAGTGAATTCCAGACAGTTTTTAAGTAATGTAAGAAAGTTGTGGATGTTATAGTATTTCTGCTTAATAGCTATATTCCGTTACTAGATCAATACCTATTTTAAAATACAAAGGCATTTGCTTTCTTAAGTACTCATGCTATTTATCTGTAACTAATCCGTCCTCATGCAAGTTCTAGCCTTCTGTCCAAACAAACCCACACAGATGATACAGCCCTGTGGAAGCCTGTAAGGTTCCCCCTTTTGCAGACTACGGCTCAAAGAATTGTCCCATAACAATGCCGACAACCAGAATGACCACATCCAAGTTGTGTCCCACTGTACACAACAGGAGGAGAAAAATATCCCAACTGCGTGAGAAGGAATTATATACCACCTCCTATCCCCCTATGCCACAGTACCACAAAAAGATCTCCACGTGGACTCCCCCAAACAGCCACAACAAAGAACTTGACCTTCACATTGAATGCTTCCATCACCACACATGGAATGAGATCATCCACAAGGAACCAAGCTTAACATACAGCCTCACCCAAACAGAGTGTGACACTATAGATAGCCTCAGAAATAATCCTGACATAGCAATCAAAGAAGCTGACAGGGGTGGTGGTGTGGTTGCCACAGTCAAATCAAGCTATACACAGGAGGGCGAGAGGAGGCTGTTCAACACTACATTTTACCAATCCCTAACCACAGACCTAAACACCAAATACCAAAAGGAACTACAGAAATCCATGAAAGACCTAAAGACCTCCCTGAAAACATGAGCAAACAAGAACCTCAACCAGGAAGCTTCTACCTGTTACAGAAAATACACAAACCAGGAAACCTTGCCAAAGCTATTGTATCAAGCATCAACACCATCACACTCGAGGTACCTGGCTACTTAGACAACATTCTCAAACCTTACGCCATCAATGCAGCCCGTTATGTAAGGGACACCACAGATTTCCTAAGAAAACTTCAGTCCACATACACTACGTTCCTGACGACACCATCTTCGCTACAACAGATGTAGGTAGAGGTTCTCTATACTAACATCCCACACCAAGATGGACTCCAAGCTATCACAAATACCATCCAAAAGAAAGGAGAAGCCCACATCATCATCACACTCTTGACTTTGTAACTTACACATAACTATTTCACTTTTGACAATAAAATCTACCTCCAGAACCGCAAAGGGCACTCCCATGGTGCCACAATATGCAAACATGCATGCCTGACCTGGAACAATGCTTTCTTAACCACTCCATCCAAAAACACTCCTTTATTTGAGCTACAGTGATGACATTTTTCTGATCTGGACTCATGGAGAGGAATCCGTAGTAAAATTCCACCAGGACTTCAATATTTTTCACCCAAACATCAACCTCACATTGGAACAATCCATGCACCAGGTGAATTCTCTGGACATCAATGTGAAATTAAAACATGGACATCTTAGTACCTCACTGTACCAGAAACCCCACCAACCTATATAATTTCCTGCACTCTTCCGGCTTCCATCCTGAACATACAACAACATCCACTGTAGACAGCCAAGCCCTAATATACAATTGCATCTGCTCCAACCCACAGGATATACTCCAAACTCAAGGAATTACAAAAGGCACTCCTCAGGCTACAATGCCCACCTCATAATGTTAAGGAACAAATTAACAAATAAGACACATACCCAGGGAAAACCTGCTGCAAGACAGATTCAGAAGGCCAAACGACAGAACGCCACTAGTTGTCACTTACAGTCCACAAGTGAGACCACTCACACGCATATTAAGTGCCCCTCTGCACTTGGCGTAGGATAAGTCACAGGACAGTCTCTATGGTAATGGATCAATGGTCACAAATCTGACATCAGAAAACACAATACAGTGGTACCTTGTATAAAGGAATTAATTCGTTCCAAATGAAATTATGTTAAGCAAATTTTCCTTTATGCAAATTCCCATAGGAATGCATTGAAAATGGAGTAATCCCATTTTTATGTTGTATGGATTTTCCCCATAGGCGATTATGTTAAGCAAATTTCCCATATCTCTGGAATTTTTTATGTTGTACAAATTTTATGTTATACAAGCTGTTTGTTATACAAGAGTCCACTGTACATAGAAACCCGTCTCAAACCGTTTCAATCCACCAGGATACTCCATGGAAGATCTGAAGGTCACCTCTTCAGAACAGAATCATTAGAAATCAGGAATAGAGAGGGAAACAGATGAGATAAAATTCATGTGTATGATGGACATTTGTAAAAATGCAGAGAATATAAGCCAAGGTTTCTTAAGTCTTTACCAAATGTAATATTTCTATACTGCCGCTGCTATTTTCTTCACTACTACCAAGCCCATATTTTACCACAAGGCTTTAAGGTAAAAATCTCTCTACAGTAATATTCCCCAAATTCTTTTGCCTCTATATTCAAAATTCTCCCATTCTCCCAGTCTTCCTCTCCTCCCTCCCTCGTCACTTTCCCCTGCTCATCCTCACCCAGATCTGGTGCCTGTTTTCTAACTCCTGAGGATATTTTACAACAGGTCCCAAAAACAACATAAGCCAAATCGTTGCTTGTCAAAGTACCACACAACCAAGTCAACAAATATTCGGTATGAAAATGATATTTCATTCACCATTCATTCTGTTAACAGCGTAAGATACGCTGACAACACTGTCCTGCTTGCCACAGGTCTGGTAGATTTGCAAGGATTATTGGATTCTGTTCCTACAGAAAGCAATGCCATTGGGTTGCTATTTATCGTGAAAAAGACAAAATGGATGGTTATCAGTAAAAAAACAAAATGATTCATACGACCTTCTCAAGATTGGCAATGATATAACTCAGAGAGTATCATCTTAAATAAATACTTGGGATGCTTTGTCTAACAAAGATAACTGGGATCCTTCATGTGAAATTCGTTGTAGAATTGAACAAGCTAGAAATTCCTTGCAGAAAATGAGGAATGTCTTGAAGAACCGGGACTTATCTATCAGACTTCGCATTTGAATATTTCGATCCTATGTATTCAGCATACTTCTCTAAGGTGTCAGAACTTGGACCCTTACAGATACATTATGCAGGAAGCTGGAAGCATTTGAAATGTGGACGTACAGACGAATTCTGAAGATACCTTGGACAGTCAGAGTAACTAATGTGGCTGTATTAAATAGCACATAAATAAAAAGTTAGAAATCCTCAATATAATAAGAAGAAAATTGCAGTATTTCAGACACATAATGCGCAATGAGAAATACCATCTGCTGCAAGTTATCCTTCAAGGAAAAATAGATGGGAAGCATGGCCCAGGGCATAGAAGAACATTCTGGCTTAAGAACTTAAGCCAATGTTCTGCAGTGAGCACAGCTGCTCTATTGAGATTAGCTTTAGACAGAAACCAGTTCAGGCTACTGATTCCCAACGCTCTACAAGGACATGGCATTTGAAGAAGAAGATTCATTCTGTTGCCATATGTCCATAGAAGTGGACTTGATTGCCTTCTCAACTGTATGTATAGTAGCTGACGTATTGAAAGCTTGCAGACAAATTCCTAAGCCATTCTCAAGAGACAAAGCATATAGAACACAACCAATTTCACTGAGGAGAAGCCTGGATCCATTCTACACATCTCTTCCAAACAACAGATAAGCCTTCAAATAGTATTTATCATAGCCAGGGATTAGTTCCCAGGTAGCGGATCACAGCAAAGTAGCAAACAGCTCAGAAATCATTGGAACCTTTTGAATGATAGCAGCTGGTCAGCTGTGGCCAAAAACTCTCAAAAGACACTTCCTGTATTATAAACACAGAAACAGGAAAGAGCCAGAAAAAGAAACAGAGCAAAAATAAAAGGTCACAGAATACATCCTAGCTACTGAAGTATTTAAGGTAACACAAAACATTCTCAATAGCAAGGAATGACACACACTACAAGTCCAGTCTGTAGATAGAAACAGGGGGGCAATATGGTGTCTTTAGCCTAAGCTGCATCCTATAGCCCTTGGTCAGCAACCAATATCATAGAATCATAGAGTTGGAAGAGACCTCAATAGAGATGGGCAGGAAATGAACGTTTGGTTCGTTTCGTTATTCGTTTCATTACGTAACAAAACAAATAACGAGCTGCCCCCTCTAAGAGAAACGAAACAAAACAAAACAGAAATTTCCGTTTCGGTTCAGTTCAATTCGGTTCATTTGCTGGCGGTGTCTAGAAGCCAAGCTAAGGTTTTGTCGATTTTTAGACTTTCTTATTTTTGTTGAAACTCTACTTATGTTTGTGGATTTCAGTGGCTTCCCTGTGTAGTCTGACATAGTGGTTGATAGTGTTGTGCACTAGCTGCCTAGATGCCTAAAGCACATCCGATCTTGCCTGATTTCGGAAGCTAAGCAGGGTCGGCCCTGGTTAGTACTTGGATGGGCGACCACCAGGGAACACCAGGTGCTATAGGCACCTGGAGTAGGAATGGGCAAAACTACTCCAGGATTCCTGCCAAGAAAATTCCATGGAGATGGAGTCACAAAGAGTCGGTCACGACTGTAACGACACAACACCCACACAAAACACATGGTCAAAGCTGAGACAACAATCTAAGAGGCACCCATCCTCTTCAAGAAGTCAGGGTTGCATCAGGAAAAGAGGAGTGACAGTTCCAAAGGCAATGAAGGAAGCAAAACTCTGGAAGGGCAGTGACTGGGTAGTGGCATTTATGGAAGATGACCCTGGCAGGGGAAGCTCCATAGACCAGGCCTGCCCAACAGGTAGACCGCGGGCTACTGGTAGCCCGCAAAGGGTTCAAAAGTAGCCCGCCGGACATCAATTAAAAAAAGTGAGGGGATAAGTTCTCCACCCCTCCCTCCCCCATCCCAAGGACCACCACTGCCTCAATTTTTTTTACTTATGAGCATATGCTTGGAACTAGAGATGGGCACGAAACAAGCAATTTTTCGTTTTCATTTTCATTTTTTCGTTTCATTACATAACGAAACGAAAAACAAATTTTGTCTCCAAAATGAAACAAAACGAACCGAAACAACAGAAATTTTGTCGTGCGTTTCGTTTTCGTTGCGGCAAATACATTGAACTGTAATGAATGCTAACGAAACAGCAATTTTTCATTTTCGTTTTTTCGTTTCGTAACGAAATGAAAATGAATTTTTTTGCAAAAAATTCACGAAAAACGAAAATGAACCGAAATGGACCCCCTAAACGACAAACGAAACACCATTTTTTGAGTCGTGCCCATCTCTACTTGGAACGAATAAAATTGGTAAGTAGAGGTTTTAATGTAGTAGCCCTCAGGAACTTTGGGCCAGAAAAAGTAGACCTCGGCTTGTTCAAAGTTGAACAGCCCTGCCATAGACAATGGCAGCCAACTGCTAAGGGTAGACTTCTTACCGCTATACCAAACTTGCAGTTCCTTCACAGCCCTTCTTGGAAACACATGCAAAATGAAACAAAAATTAACTCACAGCCTTGGTATATTACTTATACAGAACTATTAAAGCACATGGCACTTGACAATGCAAACGGAAAAGATGAAGTCCTGACCAAATAAGGCAATGTATCAAAATTTCAAGTGTGGGAGACAAAGCAAAGAGAAAGAGGAGGGTAATGATTCATGTAGGAAGCCTCCCAGACTGCTGACAAATATGTGTCTCCTTTCATGCAATCTCGGTTCCCTTTCAGGAGTTCATAGACATCACCAGGAAAGGACAAGCAGAGAGTACGGTTCACTCACTGGCACAACAGGTATATCCCAGAATTAGAAACATACAATGTGCTAAAAATGAAGCATCTTGAAGCACACCAGAGGATTGCTAATCTAATCTACCTTATTTTACCCCTTGTGTGCCTTTCAAAGATCTAAAGCAGCACGCATGATGCTCACCACTGCTCATCATTTTTTCGGCTGCTCTCCTGTTTATGCAAGTCCCCACACCACCCTCACGTCTCGGCTAAATGTCTTGAGAATTGACAAAATGGTACTGCATTGAACCCAAGGGTCTTTTCTTCTGCTGGAAGGGAAAAAAGCAGCAACTGCTATGGAAAAGCCCTTCTCTCTCTCTCTCTCTATCTCTCTCTCTCTCTCTCTCTCTCTCTCTCACACACACACACACACACACACACAGACACACACACACACACAAAATTTCCTGTCCCTGCACCACAGCTTTGTCATTACAGTTCTTCTGATTATACAAAATCTTTTCGGGATTGCAGCCACAATAGGATGCCCTCAACTAAAGAGTCACCTTCAACAAGTATTCACATTGATTCAGGCTTACGGCCACGTAGGGAAGCTGCGCTATTGCTTTACTTCACAAATTGAAAGCCAAGTGATTCCCAGATGTGGACAGGAAGGGCCAACTTCTTCATTCAAACGCTGGTAGGGCCGCCGTTTGGAACCTAAACAAGCCAGTAATGAGGTTCTCACTAATATTGTTCATTAAATCAAAATACCGCTGCAAACAAAGGAAAGCCATCTATATGGCTCATGCATTGTCTTTTTTTTTTTTACCCGCCTATCTATGCTCGGAAATTGCTGAAATTGCTGTCTTATCTAATTTGTGTTTTTATTTGTTCTCATTTTAATGTTGTGAACCGCCCTGAGTCCCCTTTGTGGGAATAGGGCGGTATACAAGTGTGAATAATAAATAAATAAATAAATAAATAGAATCATAGAACCAAGAGTTGGAAGAGACCCCAAGGGCCATCCAGTCCGACCCCCTGCCATGCAGGAACCCCCATCACAAGACTCCCGACAGATGACCATCCAGCCTCTGCTTAAAAACCTCCAAAGAAGGAGACTCCACCACCCTCCTTTGTGGCAGCATAGTAAAATTACAACAGGTAATTAGCAGGATGGGATGCAATGGGATTTGATACATACCTCCTGGGTTTCACAAGGATGATTTGCTAATACAAATCATCTGAATATTATTATCAATATTGTTGATAATAATTACGATTTTAAAACTAAAGAGTTGATTACAAATTTGTTGACTGCGGCTAGATTAATAATTGCTAGAAACAGGAAATCTAAATATGAACTATGCTTAGAAGGATGGTATAATGAAATATGGAATATTGCTTTAAATGATAAATTGGCATGTACTTTAAAGATTAAAAAAGGAGAGTTAAAAAGAGATATTTTTATGGTATATGGAGTATATTTATTGAATATGTGCTTGTAAGAGATAAGGGCAAGGCTTCCACGCAACAATCAATTTTGTTCTGGAGGGGAGGATAATGTAAATAAGAAGAGTGGTCCTGTTGGTGAAGGGGTACACTGTTGTTGATGTTTGTCTTTTGTAATTTGTATTGTGTATTTTTTTGTATTCTGCATAATAAATATAAATCTCTTTGGGGGGGGGAATCATCTGAATCAATAAAGGGTTACCAATTAAGAGCTCACTCGAACCTTACTGCAATGATACCAACAGCTAATAAACGAAGAGACCCAAATTAACTGCATTGCATCCCAGGCCCCATTTAACACAGTTTGGGGAGCAGACCCCCTCCCCAATACAGCAGAGTTTTTGGTGGGGAAAGGGAAGATAAGCCCCAAATACAACCACAGTGCTTGCTTTCTGCAAAAAAAGCCTCAACACATTTCGATAGATCCACTCCTGGCATGAAGCCTGCCCTTCAAAAAACCAATGCACTGCCAATCCTCCTGCTTCCCTTTAACTCCATCACTCTGGGATCACTGTTTGGATGGCCGGGGAATGTTACAGAGAATTAAAAACCTTCATGAGAAAGTAGTTAAATGGGATCATCTCCCTGGTTCAAATATTCAAGAGGCTTTTCTATTTCTCTAGCACATTTTTATTGAATCTAAAATACACACAGACAAAAATACAAAACAAATAAAAAAGCTTTAGACATACACCCATAACAAAGTGTCCCCCTCTAGCACATATTGGGGGGGGGTTCATCCTCACAATTTTTCCCATCACAATTGGTCACTACCCACATTAATTATATGTCGGACACTCTGAAATTTCATTTTCTGTTCCTCTGCTCTCCCCTGCCCCAAAAATGTACTCTGTAGATCAACCTGTAGCTAAGTTTTGCCTCCATGCAGCTGAGGAAATGGGTTACAATCCAGGAAAGTTCCCATTGAAATAAGTCAGTCTTTCAAGGTCACATAGTTTGTTAGTTAAATCCCATTTGGACAACCGTCACGCTTTATGCGGGACTGCCTTTGAGGAGTGATACCTCAGCTGACCCAAAAAGAGACAGACAGATTATTGAGCAAGATCATGTACAAGAAGACACCTGAATCTTCCCTGCTACCTCAGCTCTGTTGGCTTCCAGACCCAGTTCAAAATGCTCTTTTTGACATATAAAATCCTATATGGCAGAGTCTTGGGATAATAGAAGAACCGTATCTTCCCCTATGAGCTTCCCCCTGCTTTAAGATCTTGGTGGAACCTCTCCATCTCATTGCCTAACAAGAATATTTATTTATTTAAAATATTTTTACTTCTCCTTTTTCCTTGACGTGGCTTACAACATTGAAAGGACAATGTTTCAGGTTGAAAACAATGAGTATAATAGGACGGTTAACATTATTAAAAGACAATAGTAAAGCTAAGAACGGCGAACATACAAATTATTTGAAGAGGGACTTTTCAGTGGTTGTTCTCAGGCTATGGAGCTACTTTCCGTCCATGCTACAAGCCACAGGATTGCCCTTGGAACTCACAAAGACCGCTCAGATAACTAATCATCAGAAGGTTCATCTACGGTGCTTCTCGTGAGGCTTCAATAGCAGCAAAGCCTCCACTCCTTACCACGAGCCATCAAGGTCATCAAGGGATTCAGCTGTTCTTAGAAATCCTATTTGAAAATTGTCCAAATTATGCTCCAAAAGAGAATTGACAGAGACATTCAAAGCTCATTTTAAGTCACAAGATGACCAAGTAACGGGGAAGGGAAGGAAATATTGTAAGCCAAATGCACATCATTGTGTTTACAAAAGGGCCTCCAGGCTAAAAAATTTAAATGCTTCTGATGCATATTTCCTACCAGTGAAAGAACAGGCCTTTGATTCTTCATCTGCTTTCCTGGGAGTGAAGTTGAGCACTGCCAAATAACATAACACAAGCACAGCCCAATCCTCCACAATGTGTTCACCTGCTCCCACTGCAAACAGCAGCAACTGGATATTTGCCACCCAGACTCCAACAGTGTATTTGCACCAGCATAGGCGAAAGTGCAACTGCAGGAACAGTTTAATTAAAAAGACCCTGGCTGAAGCTCTGGCAGCATGCTGAGGCACCCAACGGGCATATGGATAAGAATTCAACTCCAGGTTAGTTCTTTCGAGTGGGGGGGGGGTTCATCCCAATCCAGAAGCAGCGTTGAGAGAGGAAGCAGTATGCCTACGCCTAACAAGACATGGCCCACCATCTAGGAACAGGGTAAAGATTCTGGGACTGGGAGACTTCCATCGGCCCATCGTTACTAGCCTTCTCTAAAGAGCGTGAGCTGGCTGGGATCGGTGTTGTAAACTAGACCCCAGCCCTGGACCAGAGACCCTTGAGACCTAGTGAACAGACCTGGGGCCCAATCGAAGACAATGCTGCTAGGAAGACTACTGAGCCATGTAACTGGAAAGAGAAGAAGCAGGACCATTTCATTGAGTAGTGAGGACCAACTTCCTGTGGCTAATCCGCTTTCCAAACTGTTTTCATCCCAGATGATTATTACAAGGATAGGTACATAAGTTTAAGAATTGGGACCTTTGTTTGTGCATCTCCCTCGCCTCCTCCCTGCCCCTTCTGTGTTGCATCCTTTAGAACCAGGTTTTCTCAACATGGGTCTCCAGACTTAATATCCACAGGACTCAGCACAGACACAAATCGGGGATTCTGGAAGAAATAGTACAAGAACTGAGAATAGTCCAAGAATAGTCCAAGACCTGAGATGAGGAACCAGTGTTTTAGGTGATATGCTGACAGATGGGGGATGATCTGGTTTGACAGTGATCTATAAACTGTTCTGTTCTTTTTAACTTCAACATGATGATGATTATCGGAATGCTATTTCAACAACTAAAAATAGATTTCCCCCATCACTGTCTGCAATCAAAATGCAGGTGTCTCATGTTTTACCTGCCAGTTTATGTATTCTGGTTAGATGTGTCCTTGCCTTGCAAGAGACAAACTGCACATAAAGGAAAAAGCCCTGTCCACAACAGAAAACATCATTGGATGAGTTAATGCCTTCTTTGTTTTTCTTTGCCTCTTGGAAACGTTTGAGATGAGGACAAAAAGAGCATTAAACTGAGACCGATGAAGCTGTCTGGATGAACAGTGAAACGTTTCTATCTCTCAAAAAAGAAGTCCAGTAGCCATGACTCAACTTCCAGATTAAACTGAAGTGGGTAACCCACTAAAAGCCATTACCCTTACTCTAAGCCAGGCATGTCCAAACTTCGGCCCTCCAGATGTTTTGGACCACAACTCCCACAGTCCTTTGCCATTGGAAATACAGGTTTAGAATTCTGGGAGTTGTGGTCCAAAAACATCTGGAGGGCCAAAGTTTGGACATGCCTGCTCTAAGCTAATTAGAAGAAAATTTGCAAGACAGACACGTTACCATGTTTCAGTGTAACAACTCCTATTCCTATGCACATGGTAACAAAATGGGAGGAGGGGTGAACAAGAACCAATAAGAGGATTATTTTCCGATGTCCTGATGACTCTCACTATGCATGCACACATTAACATGGCAAGGGTGTCAGGAAGCTAATCTCCATTATGAGTATGGATTCCTAGCAGGGTCACCCAATGAAGAACATTCACAGTTGAGACTCCAGACTAAGACGGAGCAACCCTTTTCAGAAGTAACAGACATGAGCATGGATAGTTCCAGTGGTGATGGGGGTGGAAGAACTCTTTAAAAATCAGCTTCTAGAAACCAGCAGTAATTGAAGTTAATGTCGGTGGGGAATCTTTCACAGAGAATGACAGTGATGCTCAAACTAATGTTTGTTAGTACTGTTCAGCAGAAAACAATGGTAAACCGCTTCTGACCCCTGCCTTTAATACCCTGTGATGAGAAATCCAAAGCGAAAAACGAATGGTGCTGGAAGATGAGACGGCCAGGCTGGAAGACTTGTCAAAGACAAGTTCATGGAGAACAAGGGTCTCCATGGCTATCATGATGGATGCCTAAGGACAACCTCCGGGTTGGAGAGAGAGGCAGGATATCTCTCAATGCCATTTGCGGGGGATCATAAGCAGGGGAAGACATCTGCTTGGGAATACCCTGAAGCAAATGGTGAGCCACTTGCTGGACACGATGGGCTGTGGCCTGTTCCAGCAAGGCTGTTCTTATGTTCTTATCTACCAGAAATGAGAAACGGAAAGATACAGATAGCGTTGTGGCTAACAACACAACTAGATTATCTGTCAGAGCGGCTCCTATCACAGAGTATTGCCCATAACACTCGTTCTTCTCAGCCGGGTTATCTGAGGGTGCTGACCTCAAAGGAAGCCCAGAAAACACCAGGAATTGGGCTTTCTCAGATACTCACACCGTGCCTATGAAATCAGCTACCCTCCAAGATTATGTCTGGCCCTTACTCTGCAAGCCTTTAAAAAACAGCTCAAGACCTGGCTGTATAGACTCACTTTCCTTGATTGCTTTTCATCACCCCACTGATCTGGTTCTTACATTTTAATCTGCCTCTGTCTGTCTTTTCTTGCATGTTAATTTAGATTTATCATTATTCTTTTGTTGTTTGATTAATTATGATTGATTTGTTGATTTTCACTTAGTTATATACTGCATATTGCATATTGTATAATGTATTATTCATTGCACAGTCTGTTTAAATTTGTGTAAATCGTCCAGAGTGACCTTCAGTCAGATAGTATGTATACAAATTAATTAAATAAATAAATAAAAGCCAAAGGGACATCTAATGAAGAGAGATTTTTGGGGGGGGGGGTCTGATAATGCACAACACATTTAATTGGAATATAAAAATAAGAAGCATGAGTAATAGTAAATTGGAGACCAAAAGGCAAGAAATTGAACATTTAAACATTACATGTTTCGTGTCAGTGAAGTATAGTGGGCTAGAATGTGACATATGTTGACAGACAACCACAAGGTGCCTTACTCAGAAATGATGATGAACTCAGAAGAAACTGATCGGCTCTAATACGGAGACCAAGCTTCCTTCTAAACAGTACACCCGTGGACACCTCTGGCACCATCTGCACAAGGATTTTCCACCCCTTCCACCCTTGGTTGTTTTTCTTCTAGTTGGGAATCCACAGGAGAGGAGGGGGGTTGCTCAAGTGTGTGCATGGAGGAGAGCCCTGAACAGCAAGGATGAAAATTAGAGGACACACTGACTAAGACAAATGGAGAGGGTGCCATCAGACTCATGCCTTGCAAGGCACATCTGATTATCTGGTTGCTGTTGGAAACAGACCGAATCTTGGCTTGGAATCCACTCTAGTAGGGAAACCCCCAAGTCTCTATGTTCAAAAGAACGCTGAAACAGATAGGATACATTAGGAACATTAGGAAGAACTTCAGGACCGTTAGAGCTATTCGGCAGTGGAATATGCTGCCGCAGAGGGTGGTTGAGTCTCCTTCTTTGGAGGTTTTTAAGCAGAGGCTGGATGGCCATCTGTCGGAAATATTGTGATGGGGGTTCCTGCATGGCAGGGGGTTGGACTAGATGGCCCTTGAGGTCTCTTCCAACTCTATGATTCTATGATTCTATGATAATTATAGCACACAGGCACTGGTAAGTATTTTGAGTACAGTGGTCCCCCGCCCTTTTGCGGTTCATATACTGCGGTCCTGCTATATCGCGGGACTGCAGTAACCAGAAAGGGCTTAAGGGAAGGGGGAAGGTTTGGGGGCTTTTTAAACCTTCTCCCCTTTCCCCAAGCTCCAGCTGACTGGCGCTGGGGTGGGGAAACAAAAGGTTTTTCTCCCCCACCCCAGCGCCAATCAGCTGGAGCCCAGGGCTTGCCTCTGGAGATGTCGCGTGCCGCTTCTCCCCACCCCCTCGGGGTGCTGGGAAACTACGTGCTATGTTTAAAATTGTGCTCCCCACCCACCCAACCTGCATCCACATATCATGGATTTTCAGTGATCCCGGGCCAGGTGGGTCCCTAACCCCCACGATAGATGGGGGGGTTAATGTATTCCTATTCATCAGGCTGCATTTTATAAAGCAAAAGAAACAGGTTTGAAGGGAGGGGAAATCTGTCAGGTATAGTCAGGAATATTGAGAAAAGACAAGACATTAAGCAGTGCAAAAAAAGATCAAGAAACCAAAACAGCTTGCTATTCTCTTTAGTCCCTCCTATAATTTCCATTTATGCCATGTTACTATTATAATACGAAGTGAACAAACGCATGGAAGCAGTACAGGTTTTGGAGTGTTGGCATCAAGATTCACAACTCCTTATGGGGGAAAAGTATAAAAACATTAAAATCTATCCAGGAGCAAGTGTCCTTATTGCTCTAGGCACAGAATATCAGATAATAGTAAACCACAGTTACTACCTTTTCAGTACCAGAGTAAGCGATAAAGATCACAGCAAGGATGAGCTCACAAAGTTGATGTGCAAAGAAAACGCAAAAAAAAAAAACCTATCTTGAAAGGCAGATTGTATCAGATGGCGATTACAAGCCCGGTTTGTGAATATTGCTGTCCTAATCTTACTGGGGTGATGGATGTGGAAGAGAGGAGATAAACAAGCAATTCTAAAGCCCAGCATTTCATTAAAGGAAAGCTAGTGGCCGCCTTAAATGGGATTGTAAAAGCAATTTCATGTGCAGTAAGCAGCATAGAAATAGGGACAACACAGAGAGTGAAATATACAGACCCAGAAACTTACGGCTGCCCTTTAATTGTAAAGAGCTCTCTGGAGAGAGCTGTTTCTCCCCCCCTCCCACATTACTCTTGCATTTCAACGCTGTTATTAAACTCGCCAGCATGGCTTCCGAGGCGTTAACAGAATATGGAGCAGCGCTCTCTGCAAATGCTTAAGGATGCTCTAGCAAGGGGCTCCAATGGTTTAAAATTAAACAAAAAAAATTAACTCACATCTACACATGAAGCTGCCTTCATGATTTATGCTTTATGATTTTCTATACTTCTTCTGCTTCAAGTGCCATGTCCTTGTAGAAACGTTGGCAACCAGTAGCACAATCTTTTTTTTTTAATCTAAAGCTATTCTAAAAAGAGAAGCTGTGCCCACTGCAAACTACTGGCTTAAATTCTTATGCCAGAATATTCTTCTAGGCCCCGGGCCACGCTTCCTGTCTATTTTTCCTTGAAGGATAAGTGTTTGTTATTGTGCATTATGCGACTGAAATATCGTAATTTTCTTCTCTTCAAATAATGAATACGGTTATGTTCTTAAAATACACTTTCCCCTCCTACATAAAATATTCTCTCTATGCTAAATCATGCATGAAGATTGATAATGTACCATAAATACTGTTGCCTAACTCAGATTTCTAGTGCCATCTCAAGTTGGTTCATTCAACCAGCTGCTGAATGGCAAATCAAGTGTCTCATTGACTCAATTATTGTTAGGAACATAAAACAAGAGGTGTCGTTTGGATTCTCAAGCTCAACAGGATTTTGGATAATGAAGAATAAATCAAATTACAAAACTGGGACAGATATAATACCAGCACATAAGGTTGTGCCCTCACCCCAGGATTCGGTCCACGTCCAAAGGACAAACAGTTTGGGACCCAATTCACGCTGTTCCCCATTGGGGTACTCCTATCTCATCCATGTCGGTGCCAATATTTGTATGCTTCCAAATCTCGGGGGGGGGGGGGAATCCCAGAAACGAGGCAATGAAAAATCCCTTGGGAAACGAGATGGAACATAGCGATGTGAAGGCTGTAGAGGAGCTACTCGTAGTTCTATTAACAGCGGCTCCTTCACAGCCTTCATAACTCTATGCCAAACAGGAACCGGATGTATAAGACAGATACCTGCCTCTCCTTTCTCCATCTTTATGGTCCATGGTGGAAGTGTTTGCTAGGAGGTCTCCTGCATCAGGACCTGGATAGATCTGGGGTCCTTGGAGATATCTTGGGGGGGGAGGGGAAGGGAGGAGATGAGATGGGTGGAGGAATCAACTTCCTGCTCCTGGTGGGAGAGAGATCCCTGATGGCCCTTCCAAGCAAAGGGAGCTGCAGTCCAGGCTCACCAAACCAAGGGAGCTGCTGGACCAAAAAGTTGGAAACCACTGCATTAGGCCCAAGTTATATATCTGCCATCAACACAAACCCCTCATTCCACACTACAGCCAGACAAAATGCCATAAGAAGAGTCTGGAATGGAAGATACCCAATGCCTCAGCAACTGTGAGTGCACAGGAGAGGACTTGGTATTCGATTAAGATGTGCAAATATCCTTCTCCTTCGTCACTGGCCCAACATCACCCTTAGCAAGTACAGATACTTTCCATTTCCCTTCTCCAGTTTTCAGTTGGGTTTTCTCAATCTTATTTTAACATGATAACATGCTGGATTTCACATAAGGGATGTGCTGAGGCACCTGATCCATAGAACCATAGAATAGTGAAGTTGGAAGGGGCCAACGAAGGCCATCAAGTCCAACTCCCTGCTCAACTCAGGAATTCAAACTAAAGGATACTTGACAGGTGGTTGTCCAAATTTCTCTTGAATGCCTCCAGGGCTGGAGGACTCGCCACCTCTTGAGGTCATGGGTTCCACTGTATCCAATTGGTTCCATTGGCTGCATCTCATGAGCATTCCTGGGGTCTCTGCCCTGGTCACCCCAGAAATGCACATTCTGTACTGCCCACATTGGGCTGGCTTTTTGGCCTTTAGCCAAACATGGCGCACAGTCCGAATTTGTGAGCAAGTGCCCTGCAAGTGGAAGCAACAATGCCCACTGCCACCATTCATCTTGTCCCCCTGCTACTGCTTCACCGTGGGGGGGGGGGAAATGGACCACTCCTTGTGGCACAAAAGAATTGCTTTTGATGCCTTTTGTGTAACGTCTGATTTCATAAGTTAAGCACAGTCAGACCTAGTCAAAGGCTTGCAGTGAAGACCACCAGAGAACAACAAGGCCCCCATTTAGGACTAGCAAGCCTAAAACAATCAGGTCTGAAAATTCAGTGAACTTCCCCCAATCAGGGTCAACCATCCTGGAACAGATGGACCAGCGATTTTTCTCATATGAAGAGGTTCTGGCCTGTCTACTAAGGAACAGAATAAAATGTGTAAAATAAATAGAAATCAAAGCTAAATTCTAATTAAGTCTTTTCCAGTCATTAGCTTCAAGAAGCTCATATATTTATGTACACAACTCTATATGCACATGATAATAAATAGCAAAAAATTATTCTTTAGTAGTAAACTAGATAAACCATTTTGGTGCCTTTTCCCCCTTAAGCCTCAGATATTGTAAGCAATCTACATGCTATTCAGTTGAATGTCTTAACATGTTTGTAAACAACTAAATGAATGAAACATTTGTTTTGCACAAACAAATGCATGCTAAGTGGTACCTACATGATGATGGATGAGAGGGTCCAATCTCGAATCTTACTTCTACAGCTGGAACACCTTCAGCAGAAGGCACCACCAAATGGCGTTGCCCTTCAGACCACACTCATGAAGAACAACAGAGGCAAGGAAGCATGACACTTAGAACACACAAACTGCATTTCCTTGATTTGTTCCCCATTAAGATATATCCATTTGGGTACCACTGACCCTTTTTATGCCCAATTAATACTATTTACAGTGGCACCCCTTAAGAAGAATTTAATTTGTTCTATGGGTCAATTCATCCTACGAAAAATTTGTCCTACAAAGCATGGTTTAATGCAGTTTCCTATAGGAATGCATTGAATTCGTCTTGCGAATCATCCAATAGGAAAATTCGTCTTACGAGGTTTTCCTAGCCCCGGACATTTCATTCGCCAAGTACTCTGGTCCCAAGCCGTGGAGGGCTTTGAAAATCAAAACCAGGACCTTGAACCTGATCCGGAGGACAACAGGGAGCCAGTGCAGGCGAGCCAGGACTGGGGTGATGTGCTCATATCTACGGGCACCCACCACCAGCCACTTTGCACCCGCTGTAACCTCCGGACCAGGGCCAAGGGCAACCCCACGTAGAGGGCATTGCAATAGTCGACCCTCGAGACCACCTAGATTAGAAGGAGGCATCATCCTTGTCCAGGTGAGTGAAAGGAATATGGCTGCACGTGTGTGTGTGTGTGTATGGGCTGAGACTCCCAAAATCCAGCCTGTGAATTTCTTGGAGAATTATGAGAATCCAAGAGTAACAGAAAAAGGCATTCTCCACCATCTTGCTATTTAAAACTGCCTCCTAGCCAGGCTGCCTACACACAAACAGACAGACAAGCGCAATTTTCAACACGTACTTATTACCTAAGGGACATGTTTGATTTGTGGGACATGATAGCTGGCAACAAGTAGAAGGCATCTCCGTAGCACTCCCATGCTACATATTGTAAACACAAAATAGTGGTCTACATATGAAGGCATCATTCTGAAACAACAGGCGGTTCCAATAAAACACGTTTGCTTGTGGAGTAATCATTTTCAAACTAAAACAAGGCCCCTATGGTGATCAGCAGCTACAAGGGGGAAATTGCTCACTTAAACCCGAGTTTCAGTAACTGCTGATCCAAGAAACTGTGAATTAAAGATTCTCTACCAACCAGGATTCACTGGCAACCTTTAAATCAGAGTCTGCTAATTCGAGAACCAGGAGCAACTGCTTTAAGAAGACAAGAATATCCCCACTAGGCATGGGATATTTGAATTCCTAGGACAACAAATCTCAAAAGTCTCTATTCTGAGAGTTCTACCTGATGTACAGGGAAAGCATGCCTGCTGGCTGAAAGATAGCAAAGAAGGGGCAGTCCTGGCCTCTAGTGCGAGAGAGTTCCAAATTTTGGGAGCAGCTTCATGTGTCCTTGTGACATGCACCTGTGAAGGTGGCGGAATGGAGAGAAAGGCCTCTCCTGATGACGTTAGCACCCGATTTTTGCAGTAGTTTGGACCTAGGTCGTTTAGTGTCCTGTATTACATTCCCTGCATTCTAGGATGAAGGAGAACAGATCCTGTCCCTCCTCTGTATGAATTGTACTACAGTTCAACTAAAGACATCATGTGCAATAAATTAAGCAGCAGCTGTGAATAGTGAAAACAAGTCACGGACAGGCACAGAACGACCATGGGATCACAAGAACATGTTCAACACAATGTGCTAAGCTACTTGAGGGAGACCAATAAGAGGCCATGGGTAAATGAGGCATCAAGGAGCACGAAACGCAAAGCATTTGCTGTGACTCTGGGTGGATAACAATCAATGATTGTTTTTTTAAAAAATTTAAATCTTCCAAAACACAACAACAAACTGCCCTGGTTTTTTAATATTTAAATTGTGATTTACATCAAATCTGTCCTAGCTTCATTTCCATTTATACTGCATGGGACAGCAAAGCAGAGGCACGAACTAGAACCCATATCTGCCAAGAGATGCAAACCACAATGGCAAATTTACACTGGCTCCCTATAAGTGTCCTGCTTAGAACATATCTACCACAACCTATCAGCCAATACAGGCACAGTGGTTAAATGCCTGTACTGCAGGTAAAGCTGTGCTCACGACCTGGGGTTCAATCCCTGGTAGCAGGCTCAAGGTTCACTCAGCCTTCCATCCTCCCGAGGTTGGTAAAATGAGTACCCAGCTTGCCCGGGGGGAGGATGTGTAGCCTACATACTGTATTTAAAACTGTAAACCTCCCAAAGACTTCTTGAAGCGGTATGGGGTGGTATATAAGCAGACACTTTTTATCCTACCTTTCAGCCAAAAAGGGACCGAAAGCATCTTACAAACTAAAATAATTCCAACTGACAAAACCACAACAAAAGCACACCAATGTCAAAGGTAAAGGTAAAGGTTCCCCCTGCACGTGGGTGCTAGTTGTGTCCGACTCTAGGGGAGGTGCTCATCTCCGTTTTCAAACTAAAGAGCCAGTGTTGTGTAAGTCCATGGCCATGTGCTGCCATGGCAAAAAAAACATTTCTGCAAATGGAACACTGTTTACCTTCCTCCTTTTTAATGGCAGTACCTATTTATGTACTTGCATTTGCATGCTTTCAAACTGCTAGGTTGGCAGGAGCTGGGGTGATCAGCAGGAGCTCACTCCGCTGCGTGGCACCTGGGAGTCGAACTGCCGAGCTACCGACGTTGCAGCCAACAGTTTTTGGAGAGTCTGCTGAGCCACCACACCCCCTCTGTCAAAAGCACTGATTAAAAGCATAAGTGTATTACATCTTCTAAGGAACCTTCATTTCTCTCCCAGGGGCTTTATTTCCAAATGCCTGCCTGAAGAAGCCTGTTGGTGTCCAACAGTGGAAGGATAACTGGGGTGAGGGGAAAACTGAGATTGGTTCACTGCAGAGCTCCACTCAAATGGTCCTGTTGCATATCCTTACCAAACACGTCTCAGGCATCAAGACAGAGAGAAGACCCTTCCCTGCAGTTGGCAGAAGGGCCGAAGACAGGAAGAGCCAGTTCTTCAAACGGCCTGCATCCAGGCCAGACAAGACATGCTGTGGATGAAGACGTGGTTAACAAGGATTCATATGTTACCTGTGACCACCTCCAGTCAACAGTTTAGCTACCTCCATTTCATCAGCTCAGCTTCCTGAAAACATTTCAAAGGCAGCTCTACACAGACATCAGGATCATACACCCAGGATGTAATTAAGATGTGTACCGCTGAAGCCAGAACAGGCCCAGCTCCTACTCCATGTGTAACTGTGTTAATGCATAAATACATAAGAACAGCCATGCTGGATCAGGCCAAAGGCCCATCTAGTCCAGCTTCCTGTATCTCACAGTAGCCCCACCAGATGCGTCTGGGAGTGCATGAGACTAGATCTCTGTCTCCTGATACGCACTCCCCTGCACCTGGCCCTTGAAGTACCCCGGTTTTAAGCCTGGATATTACACATCTCCATCATGGTTTGTAACCTGTGATGGATTTTTCCTCCAGGAATCTGTCCATTCCCCTTTTGAAGGCACCCAGGCCCAATGCCATCACCACATCCTGTGGCAGGGAGTTCCACAAACTAACAACACACTGGGTAAAAAAATATTTTTTTCTCTGTTCTCTCTCCCAACCCAGTTTGAGTGGAAGTCCCCCTAGTTCTGGTGTTTTGTGAGAGGGGGAAGAGCGTCCCTCTATCCACTTGACTCATGCCTTGCATTATTTTGTATGTCTCAATCATATCCCCCCCTCAGGCACCTTTTTTTCTAGGCTAAAGAGCCCCAAATGTTTTAGCCTTTCCTCATAAGGGAGGTCCCCCAGCACAGTAATCCTTTTAATTGCTCTCTTTTGCACCTTTTCCAGTTCCACTATGTCTAACACTGAAGCAATAAAATAGCTTTTTTTAAAATGATATGAAAAAGGAGCCCTGTGAGGAACAGTTGAGGAAGCTTGGCTATATTTAGTCTGAAGAAAAGACAGAGAGCTGATGCAAAGCTGTGTTCAAACAGGTGAAGAGCTAGCACAGAGAAGAAGATGGAGCAGGCTTGTATCCTGTGCCTCTAGGCAGGAGTTTAGACTTGAAGCAACAGATAAGGAAATACTTCCGGGCAGCAAGAACTGTTCAACAGTGGAATTATTTTTCTCTACTAGATGGGCATTGTTGGCAAGAGGTTGGATGGCCACCTGGTAAGGACATTTTAGCTGAGGATTTCTCGGATCAAGATGAGGAGGTGACACTTGAGATCTTTTCCAACTCTACAGTTCCATGGCTCCAAGACCAGTCATTCTGTGCACACAAATATCCCCTCGATCTCATCCCCGCGAAGCAAATAGATATTTCCAGTGGTGATGAGATCCAGGCCATCATGACATATCCTAGGGATGGGGTGGTTCTTAGTTGAGGGTCTGAGCCTCAACTAAGAAACTGCCTGGCTTTTTTCCCATCTTGCCAAGGACCTGGCATCTAAGAAATAACTCCTGGCAAATCCATCTGTTGCCATGTTATAACCTATTGGTACTGCTCTGAGAAAGAGGGTTTCGCCCTCGAAATATTAGCAATGTTTTTGTTAATTTTCTAATAGCCTAATGATGTGATGGCTATATGGCTCCTCAACTTGTTTTGCTTCAAAGGGTACAGATAGTTGTCCTTCAAACAAACTGGCCCCAAACTGTTTAGGGCTCAAAAAGCCATCGTGGCTGCTTTTTAAAAGCTGGCCATCAGCTCAGTGATTGCAAAGCCAGTGGTCTGAATGCGCACAGCCCCATAAGCAACCACAGAATCATAGAATCATAGAGTTGGAAGAGACTTCAAGGGCCATCCAGTCCAACCCCCTGCCATGCAGGAACCCCATAACAGTATTTCCGACAGATGGCCATCCAGCCTCTGCTTAAAGACCTCAAAAGAAAGAGACTCCACCACCCTCCATGGCAGCATATTCCACTGCCGAACAGCTCTAACCATCATGAAGTTCTTCCTAACGTTCAAATGGAATCTCTTTTCCTGTAGTTTGAAACCATTGCCTCGTGTTGCCCCTAGCCGTTGGATTCTGCATAATCTAAAGTCTGGCGTACAGAGAACTATGGCCACGTTTTTTGCTTCTAGATAGGAAGCCTCTGGCAAGCCACCCAGACCTCCTGAAAGAAGGCGCAGTGGTTAAATGCCTGTACTGCAGGTAAAACTGTGCTCATGATCTGGGTTCAATCCCTGATAGCAGGCTCAAGGTTCACTCAGCCTTCCATCCTTCCGAGGTCGGTAAAATGAGTACCCAGCTTGCTGGGGGGGGGGGCAATGTGTAGCCTGCACACTGTAATTAAAATTGTAAACCGCCCAGAGACTACTTGTAGTGGTATGGGGCGGTATATAAGCAGAACAGTTTGCTTTGCTTAAACCTTCAGAAAGGATACGAATCCATCCCACATCAGAGTCGCACTTCTGTGGAGACGAACAGGTTTCTCTGCCTAATGCCCGGGTACGTCTGCGTTATGTGCCAGGTTGTTTGCCTTCATGCCTCCCCAATGGTTTCCAGAAACTTGCTCTGGACTTCCGTAACCTCCCTGGGATCAATTAGAAGAAACAAGAATTGACAGCGATCTATATGCCAACACCGTTTTAGTTCACAGGAAGGGAATTCCAAGCCTGCAGGGACACCATATGCTAAAAGGCTTGAGGGATGAGGCAGAATCCCCTGAGACACCCAAAAGCCTTACAATCATGTAGGGAACAAGAAGTCTCCCAGCACCACTTGCTGGCAACTTGCACAAAAGACAGAATGCCACCATAACACTATACCCTGCCTCAGTTCTACACCAAGTATCTCAAAGGGGTACCATCATCAGTGGTGTCAAAGACCATTGAGAGGTTCAGGAGAGCTGAGAGGTGGCACTCCCTTGACCATTCTCCAACCTAAGTCCTCCACCAGGTCAACAAAATTAGTTCTATCTCCAAACCAGGCCATAAGAACATAAGAAGAGCCATGCTGGATCAGGCCAAAGGCCCATCTAGTCCAGCTTCCTGTATCTCACAGTGGCCCCACCAGATGCCTCTGGGAGCGCACGAGACTAGATCTCTGTCTCCTGATGCCACTCCCTTGCATCTGGCCCTTGAAGTACCCTGGTTTTAAACCTGGAGATTACACATCTCCATCATGGTTTGTAACCTGTGATGGGCTTTTCCTCCAGGAATCTGTCCAATCCCCTTTTGAAGGCATCCAGGCCAAATGCCATCCCCACATCCTGTGGCAGGGAGTTCCACACACTAACAATGCGCTGGGTGAAAAAATATTTCTTTTGTCTGTTCTTACTCTCCCAGCCCTCAATTTGAGTGGATGTCCCCTAGTTCTGGTATTTTGTGACATCACTAGAAACTGCTAGAAATCAAACTGGAATGGATTCAAATAACCCATACCCATGCAGAGGAAACATCTCTTCAAAGTTAGTTCTGTGCTGTTTAGTGTATTCTCGAAGGCTTTCACAGCTTGGATCTGATAGCTGTTGTGAGGTTTTTTGGGGGCTGTTTGGCTGTGTTCTGGAAGTTTCTCTTCCTGATGTTTTGCCAGACTCTGTGGCCGGCATCTTCAGAGGGCAAGGAGCTCAGGGAACTAGGAGTTCTCTCTGTGCTCTGGGTTATAAAGTGAGTGAAACTGTGGGGGTTTTAAAGCTGTGCAATAGAGGAAGCTTGTCCTATGCAGGAGAATAGGTGCTAGTCATTGTATTGTGATGAAGGGATTAAGAAGTGTCAATGCCCTAAGCACATCCGATCTCGCCTGATTTCGGAAGCTAAGCAGGGTCGGCCCTGGTTAGTACTTGGATGGGAGACCACCAGGGAATACCAGGTGCTATAGGCTCCTGGAGTAGGAACTGGCAAGCCACTCCAGTATTCCTGCCAGGAAAACTCCATGGGCATGGAGTCACGAAGAGTCAGTCACGACTGTAACGACACAACACACACACACACACACACACAATGCAATCAGGAGTAGCAGTGTAGTAGATGGGTGTCATTAGCTGTTATATTGTGTGAACTGATCACTGTTGCTTGTGGCTGGGTGGGAATCATTGAACTTCGGCCTTTTGCATGCTGTAGTTTTCAGTACTGGAAGCCAGGCTAAGGCTTTGTTGATTTTTAGACTTTCTTCTTTTTGGTTGAAACTGTGTTTATGTTTGTGGATTCCAATGGCTTCCCTGTGTAGTCTGACATAGTGATTGGTAGTGTTGTCCAGTACCTCTGTGTCCTGGAAGAGGATTTCATGTCCAGTTTGTTTCAGGGCATGTTCTACTACTGCTGCTTTTTCTGGTTGTTTTAGTCTGCGGTGTCTTTCATATTCTTTGATTCTGGTCTGGATGCTGTGCTTTGTGGTCCCAATATATATTTTTGTGGTCACAGTCTCACTCACTTTATAACCCAGAGCACAGTGAGAACTCCTACTTCCTTGAGCTCCTGGACCTCTGAAGATCCCAGCTACAGAGTCTGGCGAAACGTCAGGAAGAAAATCGTCCAGAACACAGCCAGACAGCCCGAAAAAACTCACAACAACTATCTGTGCCATTTCTTTTTTTAATCAGTCCATCAACCAAGACAATGTCAGAAATTTACTACATTCACACCCTCACTATCTTGAAGTTCCTTCGGCTATCTAGGGAAAGTCTCCATCATAGACTTCCAAACCATTAGGGCAGTCTTCACCAACTGGATGCTGTCCGTATGTCGTGGGGTACAGTTCAAATCTGCCACCGATGGCATTATCACTGGTGAAGGATCATGGGAGTTCAAGTCCACAATATGTGCAGGCAATCTGTTTGGGGAAGGCTGTTTCAATCATGAAATGCCTGGACCTGTAGAACGAACATTGTACTTTGAGGACAAGTACTCTGAGATGAAGCATTAAGATTTCACACTCAACGTTCTGCCCTCTTAGGTATATGGATCCCAAATTATTTCCATGATTCAGAAAAAGCAATCTAACCAAGCATGCACCTTCAACTTAGCTCCCGTCACTTTTTAAAAACTAGATATTTCCACGAGAAAAGATCCAAGACCTTCTCTGCAGGTTGAGTCTCAACACCCCCATGCCCAGCAGCACAGTCACTCAGCACCACACCATAACCACACTAATACACTTGCACCAAAGGTGCAGAATAATACTCTTCTACATGAATGCATCCACTCTGTCCCCTCAGATCTAAACATGAATAAGATTCCCTTTCTCTTCCCCATTTCTACATGTAATCCTGCTGCTGTCTCACCTTCATGTAACTCAACCAAAAAATATATATATTGGACCATTCTACACAACCTTTTGTGCCTCCAGGTCTGTACCTGCTCTTAATTCTGGTAAACATGGAGTTTCGCCAACCCACGCATCTTGTTACTTCACCATCTGCTTAGGCGAGGCACGTGCTATCAGGCTCACTAATTTTTGCTTTGCTCAAGCTCAAGGAGGCTCTGGCGTTTTTGCCAGACTCCCTCCTTAAAAGATCTCTCTCATCCACTCTGCAGGCTTCAGGGAAAGGAGAAAGCCAAACCCATCCATCTGTTCAAATGTAGTAAGAACTCCCACCGAGACAGCACAGAAGCTGTAAGAAAGAATTCCAGGCAAAAATCAAAGAAAACTAAAGCAAAAGACAAAAAAACATGTGGCACCTTAAAGACTGATGTTCATATTTTTAATGTAATGTTTTGTGGACATGTCCACTTCTTCAGACATGTAGCAGCAGAATGAGGTGTACAACAGAATATGTAATGGCACATATGTTTCATAACAACTATTCATTGGCCCTTGTATGTAGCTATATTTACATGCAAGCTCTGTTGTAAAAATTCCTAAAGAGAATTGCCCTTGCAGAAGCTGAAGGCATGAAAATCACAGCTGTTTCTTTTTATTGTTATTATTATCCCCTCCTGAACGCACAAACTGGGAAGGCCAGAGCCATTAGAAAGTCCCCGGTTCAAAGTTCAAAGTCATCCATGCAGTACTGTGCGCTTAGCAAAACCACCGTGTACCTTCGACCTCTGTTTGCAATCTACAACATGGAGATAATAACATTGATTGGCTTCATGACCTAGCATAAAATATGCCGTTTGAACAGGTGTGGAGTGTTTTTGCTACTCCTGAGTTCAGTGGCATCTAATACGCTGCTCCCACGGCGTTTTGGGTCACCTACCACGAGCTTTCCCACTCGCACAGAAAAACTGGCCCTCTATGAAGGCTTTTCTACAACACTCAAGAGAGCTCCTTGAATGTATAAGCTGACAACCTTTAAACTGCACTGTAAGCTCAAATCAGCTGTATTATCCTCACATTGCCGCTGAGAACTGGGGGGGAGTGTTAAGTGGGGAGACAAAGAACAACGCCAGGTGAACTGATGGCAGGGGCAAGATTTGAAGCTGCCCCCCCCCCGAGCCCTCGGACTTGGCTTTGAGCAGCTCTCCTGAAAGTGCGTGTCATGCAAGCTCCGTCCCACATCACTGTCCAAGCACAATAAAAAGCACAGCAGTTCAGAAGAGGTGGGCAGGTCCTCTGGGGCCAGGATGAGCCCTATTAAGCATCACTGCTTTTAAGCTTTGAAACCCCAGGGAAGGCTCCGTTTCAGCAGGAAATCTGAAGCAATGCCTTGAGCTCCTGGGGAGAACTTTGCAAATCACACAAACAACAGGAGAACCCATCGCAGCCAATCCCTCAAGGGCGAATCTCTCATAGAACAGTGGACAGCAAAATGATCTGCTAGAGGTCGGGAGTCCGAGGCCCACATGGTACCTCCTGGACCAGCACCGGCCCTGACAACCCACAGGGTCCCTTCCAGCCCTGCAGTTCTAAGATGATGATGATGACGATGAACCTTAACAAACTACTGCAGGGGTGGCCCTGTGTATTATTTATTGTAGAAAAACGTATTGGTCTGTTAGGTGAAAGCTGGTGTGTGGGTCTCGACATATCCATTATCTTAGGTCAGTGGTGTCCAAACTTCGTCCCTCCAGAAGTTTTGGACCACAAACTCCCAGAATCCCAAGACTGTATTGCCAATGACAAAGGACTGCAGGAGTTGTGGTCCAAAACATCAGGAAGGGCCCAAGTTTGGGCACCACTGGACTACTGGGCGATGCCTTAGGCATCAGGCTGCAAAGCCCAAGTTTGGGGAGTTCGATTCCCCGCTGTGCCTCCTGGGCAGCAGGTGGACTTGGGGATCCATGGGGGGGGGGGGAGTTTCCCTCCAGCTCTCCCGTCCTAATATGATCATCATCACCACCAGCACCACCATCATCCTAACCGCTTTCCTTTTCCAAAACCCTTCCATCCTCCTCTCCCCTCTTGCATCCCTTCCCCCCCCACCCTTGTTTCATTTCATACTGAGTTTTTTTTCCTTCCGCCATCCCAATCTGTTTTTATCTACCACTGTACAGTGACTGAGGTGCCATAAGGTTTTTAACCTCCTGTTTATTGCTATTACTATTTGCTTTACTTGTGCCTTTATTGTAATTTCTATGGCTGGGTAGCCTTGTAAGCCGCTTAGAGTACACTATGTAGATAAGCGGGGTATAAATGAAACAAACAAACAAACAAACAAACAAACAAATAAATAAATAAATAAATAAATAAATAAATAAATTTGTCACACACACGGCCCCCCTTCCTCTCTCTCCTGCCCCCTCCCCACCACCAGCCCCTCGAGGGGGGGGGAGGCGAGGGGGTGTGTGGAAACGGGGCGGGGGTGGGGGGATTGCGTGGAGACCCTCCCCTCCCTCTTTCTTTCCCTTCCTTCCTTCCTTCCCTTCCTCCTTCCCTTCCTTGGTCCCCGGGGAGGGAGAGGTCTCGGTCTCCCGCCCTTCTCACCCACCGGAAGCGTCCCCCGCAGTGCTGGCAGTGGTCGCCGACCCAGCCGGGCGGGCACTCGCACTGGCCCGTGGCGGCCTGGCAGCGGCCTCCGTTGGCGCACGGCTTCTCGCACTCCTTGCCTTCTTCGCCCAGCCCCGAGCCGGGCCCGCCGACGGCGCCCGACGACCCCGACCCCGACGACGCCCCCGACGCCCCCGACGACGAGGCCGAGCCCAGCGCCGCCACCGGACGGGCCACCGACGCCGCCAGCAGCACCGCCGCCGCCGCCGCCGCCAGAAGCACCAGCCCCCGCGGGCAGGCGGGGAAGGACCAGGGCCGCTGCCAAGGCCGACCCTCCGGCTCCCGCTCCGGGTCCTGGTCCTGCTCCGCCCGCCGCCGCCGCCGCCGCCGCCGCCGCCAGTCCCACCGCTCCATCTTCCCCGAGGAGGAGGAGGAGGAGGAGGAAGGCTTCGCGCTCCGGCCCCGCCGAGGAAGGACGGACGGTGGCCGGCGAGGGGCCCCTGCAGACCAGCAGGCAGGCAGCCGGCGGGAGGGAGAGAGGGAGGGAGGGAGGGAGGGCGGCCTGGGAGGGAGGGAGGGAGGGAGGGGGCGGCTGCGACGGTGGCCGGCGAGGACCAAGCTTCCTTCGCTCGCTCGCTCGCTCGCTCGCTCGCTGGGCGACGGCTTCGCAGGTGTGGTGCCGCCGCCGCCGCCGCCGCTCACAAGGGCTCAGGAGGAGGAGGAATAAGGGGCGGGGCCAGGGAAGGGGCCGCGCCGCCACCGCGCGGTCCCCTCCCGATGACGTCGCCGGCTGGCGCTCGTCCAAGCGCCCAAGGAAGGGAGGGAGGGAGGGAGGGAGGGAGAGAGGGGAGCCCCGGGAGCCGCCACCTTCGGCCGCTCTCCAGAGGTTTTGGACCACAACTCCCATGATCCTTTGTCATTGGCGATACCGGCGCGGAATTCTGGGAGTTGAGGTCCAAAACACCTGGAGTGTGCCAAAGGTTCGCCGCCGCTTCTTCTTCTTCTTCTTCTTCTTCTTCTTCTTCTTCATGATCATCATCATCATCATCATCATCATCATCATCATCATCATCATCAAAATACCAGGCGCAACCAGTCAGAAGCACAAAAAGATGGGCTGGTATTATTATTATTATTATTATTATTATTATTATTATTATTATTATTATTATTATTATTATTATTATTATTATTATTAACCACACAGCTGACTACGCTGGATTTTGTAATACAAATCACTAGTCTATTATATTATTTTTATTATTATTATTATTATTATTATTATTATTATTATTATTATTATTATTATTATTATTATTATTAACCACACAGCTGACTACGCTGGATTTTGTAATACAAATCACTAGTCTATTATTATTATTATTATTATTATTATTATTATTATTATTATTATTATTATTATTATTATTATTATTAACCACACAGCTGACTATGCTGGATTTTGTAATACAAATCACTAGTCTATTTATTATTATTATTATTATTATTATTATTATTATTATTATTATTATTACCCCACCTTTGAAAACAATGAATATACAATGCTGGCATTCATTAACATCGTTATAAGACAATATTTATATATGTTTTTTAAAGTGATAAAATGTTATAATGTGCCTAGAAAATCAACAGGGTTTTTTTCATTTGTTTATGACTGATGTCTTGTTTATTATTTATAAAATATTTATTTATGTATTTGAGTATTTTTACCCTGCCTTTCTCCTTGGAAAATCACTCAAGGTGGCTTATTTATTTATTTTATTTTAGACTGTTTTTCCCCTGCCTTTCTCCTTGGAAAAAGGACCCAAGGTGGCTTACAGTAATGAGGGATAATATACACTCAGTCCAGTACAATTAAGACATTTCAAGTATTGAGAACAGGGAATTGAGGGACGTCCTACTAATAGACAACATTACATTAAAGCTACAAGAGAACCTGAGCACAACTCTCATAATCCTTTGTCATTGGCGATACAGGCTCGGAATTCTGGGAGTTGTAGTGCAAAACATCTGGAGTGTGCTGAAGGTTTGCCACCGCTGAGAGTGCGCTCTTCTTCTTCTTCTTCTTCTTCTTCTTCTTCTTCTTCATCTTAAGAATTGAACCACAGGCCGTGAGCACAGTTTTAGCTGCAGTACAGGCCTAGATGCCCTAAGCACATCCGATCTGGCCTGATTTCGGAAGCTAAGCAGGGTCTGCCCTAGTTAGTACTTGAATGGGAGACCACCAGGCGCTGTAGGCACCTGGAGTAGGAACTGGCAACCACTCCAGTATTCCTGCCAAGAAAACTCAATGGGCATGGGGTCACGAAGAGTAGGTCATGACTGTAACAACACAGCACACACAGAGAGGTGTTTAACCACTGCACCTCATGGCTCCTCAGCCTCTTGGCACTAGCCTTGGTGCCCCAGATGTTCCTGGACTAAAAACCCCAGAAGACTTTGTCACTAGCTGTGCTGACCAGGGTTTCTGGGAACTGTAGTAGAAGAACATCTGCAGACCCCAGGTTGGACACACCACAATAGAGGAAAGAAACATGCAGACACCCTGCTGGTGGGGGCGGGGGCAGGAGAGAGATGCTTCTGGGCATGTCCCAATCAGACCCAAAGCCTTCCCATGGCAGAGGAGCCCCTGAGCAACCCAAAGGGCCTTTATACCCGAACCTCTCCACAGGTACAACAAAGATGCCTCGCCCAGGTAAATTATTGCATGCCAAATAGCACGAGGTCAGCATGTGATCACTTTGATAAGAAGTTCTTACAATAACAGTTTTGTATGTATAAGATGTGGCCCGGTTGCTTTCTGTGCCCAAAGCTCCCATTAAGCTGGTAACATAGTATACACATCCATACGTAATGTACATATATAAGTTCTCCAACCCAGTGCAAGTATGCCAAAATGTCATATAGTAAGAAAGATTCTTACCTGGCGGAACACCCACAGTCATGGATGTGACTAATGAACCTAGCTTAAGTGGGGCTAGTCTGACCTTCTTAATCAAGCATGGATAATGTCATTTATTTACATAATTTGTACACAAAGGTTGTTTCCATTGCCCTGGGGTTGTGTGTCCCTTGCACACAGTACCACAACCTTGAGAGAGATCTTGCAGCATTGCTGTTTAAAAGTGCAGTACTGTAATTAGTTACAGCTTCAGTTCTAGGGCCTCCCAAATTGTTTGTCCTGTGGTTAACATGGGTAAAATATTCTGTTTCTGATGAGTACAGTAGGACCCCCGTATCCACTGATTCACTAACCACTGATTCAGTTATCCATGGTTGACAGAAGAAAAATAAATAAATATCTAATTCAGCAGCCGCAAAGCAAGCTACTGTAGTGTCACAAACAGCAGCTGTAAAACAAGCTATTGTCACAAAGCAGCAGCTGCAAAGTAAGCTACTGTCACAAAACAGAAGCTTTTTGAGGTTGGTGTTCTCTTATCCACGGATTTTGTTACCCATGGGAAGGGCTGGAACCAATCCCCAGCAGATACTGGGGTCCTACTATACTGGAAATGTGTGCCTTTAGTTACTTGGTTTAAAAATCAAACTGGTGCAAGCCTGTGGTACAAAACACAACACACACTCCTCTAGGCTACCTCGGTGTCACCTCTACACCCACAACAGAGCGCGAGGCAGGACAATAAAAGAGAATTTGCTTGAGCCCTGCACGATTTTTAGTGAATCCAGTGTATTAATCACCTAATCATCATCCTAGAACAGGGGTCCTCAACCTAAGGCCCCGGGGCCGGATGTGGCCCCCCAAGGTCCTGAGTCCGGCCCCCGGGACCAATTGCAACCCCACCACCACCTACCCCCTGCTTTGCGAGCAAGCCAGCCTCCGCAGCTGCTTCTATTGCTGAGGCAGTTCAAAGCAGTGGGCTATGTCACTTTTCCCACTCCCCCCAACTACCACCCAGATGATCATCATGCTGGCTAGTGGGGCATTCAAAGTGGGAGGGCTACGGCAAGGTCCCCCGCTCCCCCACCCACTGTGGTCCGGCCCCCAGTGGTGTCTGGGGCGTGGTGGACCGGCCCGCTGTTTGAAAACTTTGAGGACCCCTGTCCTAGAACTTCAGGGCTGGAAGGCAGCCTACCGATCTACAAAAGGAAGTGACTAAAAATTCGCCGTTTCAGTACAAGAGGTGCGAATTTTATGCCTCCTTTGGTTATGCTTGTAATGCAGTCCAGCCATATGTTCACCACAGATAAACAGAGTTAAGCGAACGGAATTCATTACTCGTAAACTAGTTGTTTCCCACAAACACACCTTGGGGGTTGTTCTTGCATGCTTTGTTATCCCCCCCCCCAATTGCCTGTGCAAGATGCACTGACGAAATTGCACCCACTTCACCTTGACACGGATGTCCGGACTGAAAACACACACACACACACGCCATGGCCCACATGGTAATTCAGCAATTTGCCATCCATTCGCAGAGATAATTGTCTTCTCGACGCAGCACCTGCTCCCCTTCCTGTCCTCCATGCGGGGAGGCGGCCGGGCCAAAGGATCCGGCGAAGCACGACACAATGCTGCTGTCAGGCCAGCAGAAGCGTTTCCACTCGAAGGAGGCCCTGGCAAATTGCCCTGCTTCTAAAAGCAAAATCCAGCCCCTCCCCTTCCGGACACATACTCCTCACTGTGTTTGCCCAAACTCTCTGTGGTTTGGATCAAGCTGCATAAACCCAAGCCATTTTGATTTGGGCTCCCCTGGGTGACAGAATACCTCTGTGCCGGCCTAAGAAGGCTTCTAACAGAACCTGTACAAATCGGAGCTTTCCATCATGTAGAAGGGGATGGATGAGACATGATCCGAGCTGACAGTTACACAGGTTAGCCGAACGTCAGATTCCCACACCCCCATATCCAGATTTCAGACATGCTAGTTCATTTTTAAAACGGCAGAATAGCTCAATGTGGTTTAGGTCTCTGGCTACAGAATCAAAGGTTGGGGGTTCAATTCCCCCACTGGGCCTCCTGGGAGAAAAGCCAGCCTGGGTGGCCTTGGGCCAGTTGCACAGTACCAGGGCACACACACACACACACACACACACACACACACACACACACACACACACACACACACACACAGAAGAAAGGATTGGGAAACCTCTTCCAAGTATTGTCTAGCTAGAATACCCTAGAAAGGATCACTGTACATGCAGTAAATAAGTCCAATAAATATATTTATATTTCTATTTATAAACTTAAGTCACATTAAAGAAATATAAATAAATAAATAAATAATCTGCCTGTAGCAAAAAACAAACAAACTAGTGGGATCATAAGCCTAGAAAAGTGATTGAAAATGAGTATGCAAAATTACTTTGGGACTTCCAAGTACAGGCAGATAGTATGTTGGAGCATAATACCCCAGATATTATGATTGTGGAGAAGGAAAAAGTGTGGATCATTGATGTTGCTATACCAGGTGATAGTAGAATCACTGAGAAACAACTTGAAAAAATTACCCGATACCAGGATCTGAAAATTGAACTTCAGAGATAGACACGGGCACGACTTGGCAAAATTCTCGTTTCCGTTTCCGTTTCTCGTTTCCGTTACAGAACGGAAACGGTAACAACAATTACTCCGCCAGAACTCGAACTCGAACTGACTAAAGAAAAATTGGGTCTGATTTGTCGTTGTCGTTCCTGGCATCGCAGAGATCGCGCGATGCCAAGCAGCACAGGAAAAAAGTTTTAAAAATTAAAAAAACCCCGATTCCCGGCCAAAAAAGCAGGCGAAAATATGCCTGCCTCAGTGAGGGCACCTACCAGAGGGGTGGTTTCTGGGGGGGGGGTCCCCGGCCTCCCTCCCCTCCTCTCCTGGGCTGCGCAAAGTGCGCATCCTCGTCGTCGAGTCGCACTCGCCCACACCAACTCGCCAAGCGGCGCGGCACAGAAAAAACGTTTTAAAAATAAGAAAAAAACCCCGATCCCGGCCAAAAAAGCAGGCGAAAATATGCCTGCGGCCTGCCTCAGTGAGGGTACCTACCAGAAGGGTGGTTTCTGGGGGGGCGGGGGGTCCCCGGCCTCCCCCCCTCTCCTCTCCTGGGCTGCGCATCCTCGTCGTCTCGCCAGCTCGCCATGCCATGCGGTGCGGGCGGGGGATCCAAAATGGGGCGACCGCAATATTTATTTTGAAATCGTGGTCCAAAAACACACCAAAGCACCACAGAAACATGCAAAAATAGCTATTTTAAAACTGCCTGAATTTTTTCAGTAGCAGCAGTGGGTTTTTCTTGCAACAAAACGTCTCCATTGATTTTATTTTATTTTATTTTTATTTTTATTTGTTTACACCTGCGCAATGGGCTGTCCATGGGAGTGGACCATGCAAATTTTTGGAGCCATTCCACCAATTGCATGGCCACTTGGCCAGGTTTTGACCGAGACTTCTGGGATGTGCCAGTTGGGCATAAAAAGCCACTAACCCTAGCCCGAACCCAAACCCTAACCCTAACCCATACGCCAGTATACTGTCCTTCTTAGTGGGTCAGAGAGGCACCTAGAGGTGCACCCCAGTAACTCACCCTAACCTTACCAGTAACCCTAAGCCTAGCCCTTGCGCTAACCCCTAACCCCAAGCCAGATCTGTGTACTCGCATTGCACTACAGCAAGTACACTTCCCTTCTTAGTGAGTCACAGCGGGCGCCCGTAGGGGTCCTCTCTCACTTCGTTCCCCAGCCCAAGTGCACCGCAGGCAGTGAGTCACAGAGGCACCCGAAAGAGAGGTGCCTCTGCCTGCTGCAACTGCAACTTAATGGTATGCATATCCAATTGGCTATGCATGCCATTTTGTAGCGGTGAGGAGAGGAGGCACCCACGAGGTGCCTCCAGGAGCCCGCTTTCCCTTCATGGCGGGCCAGAGGAGGCACCCACCCCAGAGAGGTGCCTCCAGGAGCCCGCCCCCCCCCAAACCAGTACTAACGACAGACGAAAAACCGACAAACAAAATGACAAATTTTTGGAAAATTTCGCGAAAAACGGAAACGAGCCGAAACGGGCCGGCTCCGACACACGACAACTCGAAATGTAATTTTTCCTGGTCGTGCCCATCTCTATTCAGAGACTCTGGCATAAACCGGTACAGGTGGTCCCAGTGGTAATCAGCACGCTGGGTGCGGTGCCTAAAGAGCTAAGCAAGTATTTAGAAGAAATTGGAGTTGACAAAGCCACCATCAGTCAGCTGCAGAAAGCCGCCTTACTGGGATCTGCTCGCATAATTCGCTGATACATCATGAAGTCCTTAAACGCTTGGGAAGCGTTCAACTAGTGATTTGTAATACAAAATCCAGCGTAGTTATCTTGTTTGCTGTGTGATGATGATGATGATGATGATGATGATGATGATGATGATGATGATGATGATCATCATCATCATCATCATCATCATCATCATCATCATCATATAACTGACTTGGCAGCACACAATTATTGCAATTCATTTTAAGCCGCTGCCCCCAACTCTGGCTTTCATTAATTCAGTAGCTTTTGGTAAGCACTAGTCACAGTTGAAATGCAAGAAACATGAAGCAGAATGGGGGCCCGACTTTGAACCCCTTATTTACACATGTTGAATTGTAGATTAACGAAATGAAATTTTCAGATTGATCTTTGAAACTGAAATCAATGGCCACACAAGGAAAGCAACTGCAGGGTTTCCTTATAAGTCTAAGACAGATGGGGAAAAAGAGACCTATTTAGCTACTCTCCCAAAATACCTCCCAGCCTTTAAAAGAAAAAAGCTCTGTTAATGTTCTGCAACAACAAATGTGTAAAATCTGAATGTGCCCAGGCTGCTTTTTCATTGAAATAAGGCAGTGTTTCTGCCTGGGAAACCCAAGAGCTTATTAGCTAGTGTAGCTGCACCAATATCCTTTACCCTTGGGGAAACCCATTCCACATTATTGCCAAACAGTTGTAACAACTCACAAAAGGCAAAAGGAAAGCATGCTCTAAGGGCGTTTATACACAACCCCTAAGCTCCGCCGCAAATGGCTGCAAGCTCTGGACTTTAAAAATGTTTACCCACCAGCTCCTGAGTTTGCAGACAATTAAGTGCGACCCCGCCCACTTTAGCGCGACCAAACAGCAGTTTTCTTGTACCTGCTCTTTGATGGTGAAAAATTTTGATGCGGAGACTGCCTGAGCTCTCCTCGCTTCTTTCTGTTGTTTTTCTTTTGCCTCCGCCCCTTAAAGAGGAACCAGGAAGTAAACGGAGGTCGGAGCAACTTCCCCCAGCACCGGAGGTAAGCCTTTTATTCTTTTGTGTCTGTCTAAGGCTTTTTTTTCTTACCCCCCCTCACGCAGACAGAACAAAGAAGTGCGGAGCGGGTGGGGACGGAGGAACAGCAACGAACCCTCAAGATCTCTGGTCCGAATTTAAGGGACCAGCGGATCTTAGGGGTCGTGTAAAAAGGCCTTAAGAAGCAGGAAACGGATCTTTGGAGAGGCAGAGTGTGAGATGCAAAGCAGACCCAGCCCTACCTTTAGGTAAAGAGAACCAATAAGGTAATGCAGTAAGTACTGGGGTGCAGCAGAGAGAAATCTCAGACATCCCTCTTGAACTCCCATAGTATTGGAGCACATACCATAGTCTGCTGCCCCCAGGTGTGGAACAGGATCTTTTCCATATTTTCCTCCTTACAATAAGGTCAGTTTTGACTAAGAGCAGGGGTTAAACTGCAGTACGGCCTCCAAGACTCTACTCACAACATAAATTCAGTCCCAATAGGGTGAAGTAGATGGCTCAAGGTTCATTCTGACTTCCATCCCTCTGAAGTCGGTAAACTGAGGAGCACACTTTGCTTTGTTTGCTTGCTTCGGATAGTTTCAGTATATTAAATTGAAAAGGCAGGTATCAGTCTTGTCATTTGCCCTAATTTATTTTTTGCTTAAGGTTGTGTTGACCCCTTAATGAAATGGAGCTATGGCTCACCAATTCACAGTCCCAAAATTTTCTAAGCAGCAGGGACGATAACATTGTATGCTATCCCCCTCAGACCTTTCAGTTCCCTCTGTATTTAGGCCATGTATTTATCATTTATTTAAAACATTTTTACCTCCCTTTCTCCTTAAAAGGATCTATAGTAATTGACAGACAAATAGACCTGTCAAGGAACCATCCACCATTGCCAAGCATCCATATTGTAATGTAACGTAGGTGTCTGCGAAGATTCTCAGTCATCCAGGTGAGTTTATCTGGAAGTCATCCAGGTGAGTTTATTTTGAGGGTGGGTTGATTGTGAATAGGAATCAAAAGCCATTGACTTTACAAAAGACCTCCTCATTTGTTGGTTAGGGCCGAGCCATCTGCCTGTATTGTCCTTCCTGGTTAGTCATCCAGGTGAGTTTATTTTGAGCGTGGGTTGATTTTATGAATAGGAATCAAAAGCCATTGACTTTACAAAAGACCGCCTCATTTGTTGATTAGGGCTCAGCCGCCTGCCTGTGTTGTCCTTCCTGGCTAGGGATGAGAGAATTTTGTAGTCCATCATATCCAAAACACAACAAAACCCATCCCAGTTTCTGCTGTACCATCCCATCAGTCACGCCTCCAAAAGGGTAAGAAAGTGGTCCTGTTTGCTGAGTGGAAGTAGAAGCCTGGGGTTTTGTTTTTCTGGAATTAATGAAACACAGTCGGGTTTTTGTTGTTGTTTTGTCATCTTTCCCAGCCGTGCTCCTGCCCTAGGGATGTTTGGCTAAAGAACAGGTGAATCCTTGATCTCCCCAGATGCAAAGCTCTTTGAAAAAAGCAAACCGTCCTTCTTTTGCCATGTTTCAAGGGAAAAAGCAAAAGCAATCAACACGGGCTCTATGTAATGGGCTCTTTGGAGGTGTTGCGTTCAGCGGGCAGCACTTAATTGGACTCCCGAGGCTCTCTCGCTTCATCGGGTACCATATTGGGGAGGACGCAAGGACAGTCTCGAGTGCTGATAAGATATAAGAACATCAGAAGAGCCCTGCTGGATCAGGCCAAAGGCCCATCTAGTCCAGCTTCCTGTATCTCACAGTGGCCCCACCAGATGCCTCTGGGAGCGCACGAGACTAGATCTCTTGTCTCCTGATACCACTCACCTGCATCTGCCCCTTGAAGTACCCCCGGTTTTAAGCATGGAGGTGACACATCCCCATCATGGTTTGTAACCTGTGATGGACTTTTCCTCCAGGAATCTGTCCAATCCCCTTTTGAAGGCATCCAGGCCAGATGCCATCACCATATCCTCTGGCAGGGACTTCCACAGACTAACAACGCACTGGGTGAAAAATATTTTCTTTTGTCTGTTCTTACTCTCCCAGCCCTCAATTTGAGTGTATGTCCCCTAGTTCTGGTATTTTGGGAGAGGGAGAAGAGCTTCCCTCTATCCACTTTACTCATACCCTGCATTATTTTGTATGTCTCAATCATTTCCCCCCTCAATCGCCTTTTTTCCAGACTAAAGAGGCCCAAATGTTTTAGCCTTTCTTCATAAGGGAGGTGCCCCAGCCCAGTAATCATTTTAGTTGCTCTCTTTTGCACCTTTTCCAGTTCCACTATGTCTTTCTTGAGATGCGGTGACCAGAATTGTACACTGTTTTAGTACAAATGATGGCAGCCGTGTTTTTTTTCATCCTCTGCTCAACAAGGTCTCCTTTGCTCAGCCCCACAGCTGTGTTACTGACCTGAAAGTAAGGGGGGCAGTCCTTCAGCAATTTAAAGATCCACTAGGAAATGTATAACTTCCTCTCGGGAGTGGAAGATTAAACATATTCCCCAAGACGGGTGTGTGTAAAATCCAAGACTCTGCACAACCGGACACTTGAGCATTCACTCAAGGGGGTCCTGGGAAGTGAAAGTCAACAAAAGCAACTCCCAAGATTCAGTCAGCACACATTGCAAAACACACAGACATACATACTTACCCATTGTTGCATTCCCTCTGACGTGCACTTTTAAAACTCTTGGACATTACATCCACGGATGTCATGGGGTTGGAGATGGGCACAAGGGGAACTATATTTGTTTGTTTGTTTGTTTGTTTGTTTGTTTAACTTTTTTTCCTTTCTCCTCTTTCCGCCCCGGCCTACTTATGTGTGCTTGGATGGCTATTGTGATTGTTCCTGTCCTTAGCCGACTTTTAGTTTTTAAATTTTTATGTGAACCGCCCTGAGTTCTCGCTCGGGAAGTAGGAGCGGTATATAAATCTGAAAATAAATAAATAAATAAATAAATTATTTATTTATTTATTTATTTATTTATTTATTTATTTATTTATTTATTTATAACTATGAACTTTTAAAAAAAACCCACAGATGGGTCTGTTTCATGGCTCAGTTCAAGGTTCAGTTTGGGGATCTTGTTTTGCCAAAATTAAATAAATGAAAGTAAAGTGTTCCGCTTATATACCGCCCCATAACACTTCAAGCAGTCTCTGGGCGGTTTTACAGTTTTAATTATAGTATGCAGGCTACACATTGCCCCCACCCCCGGAGAAAGCTGGGTACTCATTTTACTGACCTCAGAAGGATAGAAGGCTGAGTGAATCCTGAGCCTGCTACCTGGGATTGAACCCCAGGTCATGAGCACAGCTTTACCCACAGTGCAGGCATTTAACCACTGCACCATGGGGCTCCTTTTCCCAGCTCAGTGCTTCACTTTCAGCAAAACGGCTGTCCTACACCCTTCCTTGCTGCATCCCCCAATATCACCTCCCTTACCTGATCCTGCCACCTCTTCCTGTTTGTCCTCCACGCAGCCATCCTTAGAGACGGTGGCTTGTCTTCCCTTCCAGCAGCCAGGCTGGATGACTCTGCGCATGGACCTGCCTAGGCAGAAACAGTTGGCCTCAGTCTCCCAGGAGAGAAGCTGGGCCACTGTCTCTCAAGAGGGCGATGGTGGAGGCGGCGGTAGGTCCAAGTCAGGAGGTGGGCATGGCAATGGGAAAGGGGCAAGTGGGTGGCGGAGGGTTAGAGGCATTTAGTTTGCTTTTCCCATGCACAAACTGGTCGGGGTGGTGGTGGCGCAAACTACAAAGCAGTTCATTTTTCCCTGGTTTGTGGGGACACATCAACCACCCCGATTCTTCATTCTTCCCATTCGTGTCCATCTCTGTATAGGAAGTTGCCTCCTCTCCTACAAAAGAACATAAGAAGAGCCCTGCTGGATCAGGCCAAAGGCCCATCTAGTCCAACTTCCTGTATCTCACAGCAGCCCCACCAAATGCATCTGGGAGCGCACGAGACTAGATATCTGTCTCCTGATACCACTCCCCTGCATCTGGCCCTTGAAGGACCCTGGTTTTAAGCCTAGAGCAAATATGTCCAAACTTTGGCCCTCCTGATGTTTTGGACCACAACTCCCAGAATTCTAAGCTTAGATTGCCAATGGCAAAGGACTGTGGGAGTTGCTGTCCAAAACATCTGGAGGGCCGAAGTTTGGACATGCCTGGCCTAGAGATTATACATCTCCATCATGGTTTGTACCCCGGGATGGACTTTTCCTCCAGGAATCTGTCCAATCCCCTTTGGAAGGTATCCAGTCCAGATGACATCACCACCTCCTGTGGCAGGGAGTTCCACACAGTAACGACCCGCTGGTTGAAAAAATATTATCTTTTGTCTGTTCTTACTCTCCCAACCCTCAATTTGAGTGTATGTCCCCTAGTTCTCTTGGCAGGCACTGCAAACCACAAGCCTTGTAGCCTAATCGGTTGCCGAGGATTTGTCTTGAAAAGGTGGGTGCTAGATGGGGCAGGAAGGAACCATAACTGGTGAGACTCCAAGCCATCCCATTCATAGGTTGACCTTTCAAAGTCTTGAGACTTGTCAATGTTATTAAATGTTACTCAAGTAGGATGAAAGCAATAAGGGACAGAGCCTTCCCCCCTCTCATCATGTTTTAAAATTACATGTACTGTATAGTCTATCAGCTGCTTGTTCCAAGGATTAGCCCATGTCAGGAAAAAAACACATGATTCTTGCACACACAAACACTCACCAGCTGTGTTCCCTGCGAAAGCCTTACATGGTCCCCTCTGCAGAGTAATTAAGCGTGTAATCCAACAGCCCCAGCACGTGGCTCCCTTTTTCTCTATCTGACATCTTCTGCAAATATATAGAGAAGTAAAAAAAATGGGTTGAGCCGTGTGACCAGAAAACAAATTCAAAAGTAGGCTAGGTGATACCTTTATTGGTCACTACTAAAACAAAAAATGTGAGCTAAGCTTTCGATAGCAACTTGTTATCTTTATCAAAGCATTGTACCAGAAATGCAATCTTGATACAGGATGTAGTCTATCAGGCGCTGAGAATCTTTTTGGTGAGTTGGAATACACCAGATGATGGTATCAGGAGGCAGGGCTGCTTGTTAAGACTGCTTCAAAGTCCCAGATATGGTTTAACACCCAGCATATCAAAGCAGCATAGTCCTTGACCACCACCCGTTTCCACCCTCAATTTGGCTCTATCGAGACTCCATTTGGCTTCAATTGTGGTGGACCACAAATTCAACATGAGTCAGCAGTGTGACGTGACGGCCAGGAAAGCCAACACAATTATTGGTTGCATCAAGAGAAGCATTGTGTCTAGATCAAGGGAGGTGATGAGTACCACTCTATTCTGCTCTGGTCAGACCCCACCTGGAGTACTGTGTCCAGTTCTGTGCGCCTCAATTTAATAAGGATGTTGACAACCTCGAGCAGGTTCAGAGGAGGGCGACCAGGATGGTTGAAGGTCTGGAAGAAATGTCTTATGAGGAACAGCTTAGGGAACTAGGAAAGTTTAGCCTTTCAAAAAGAAGGCTGAGGAGGGGATAGGATAGCTACGTTTAAATATTTGAAAGGATGTCATATTGAAGAGGGAACAGGTTTGTTTTCCATGGCTTCAGAAACTGGGACTTGAGGCAGTGGTCTCAAACTACAGGAAAAGAGAATCCATTTGAACATTAGGAAGAACTTCATGACAGTTAGAGCTGTTCGGCAGTGGAAGATGCTGCCCCAAAGGAGGGTGGCGGAGTCTCCTTCTTTGGAGGTTTTTATGCAGAGGTTGGACAGCCATCTGTTGGGAGTCCTGTGATGGGGGTTCCTGCATGGCAGGGGGTTGGACTGGATGGCCCTTGAGGTCTCTTTCAACTCTATGAATCTATGAAACTACAAGTCCCTGCTGGCCTGAGGAACTGGGGGATAGGTGATACAAAAAGCATGTTTTCCATTTGAAAGTTGGAAAAAAATTAGCAAAACTCACTAAGAATAATCAGGGCCAGATTAAAAAGAAGCCATTTCACCTAGTGGCTGCAGTCCAGGCCTCTGGTGTCAAGAAGGTGTCTCTTTCTTCCTGGTAGATAGGGAGGGCGTCTCTTTTCTTGGTATCTTCATCAATCCATAGAAGTAAAAAAAAAGTGGGTTGAGCAGTGTGACCAGAAAAACAAATTCCAAAGTAGGCTAGGTGATACCCTTTGTTGGTCTGCAAATATACAGAAGGATTAAGATGGATTAAGGAAGGCGTGGAGAAAAAAGTGCCTCCTGTTTAGATCGATATCACTTTGTAGAGGATGGTGAAAAGTAGTTACCCTGCATGGCCTCTTTTGCCAACCTCCAGCTTCTCTACTCATTCCAGAGGTTGACCTTGGCTGGTGTCATGCCCCAGCTCAAATTCCTCTGCCCGTTTTGAAAGTTGCATGTGTGTGTGTGTGTGTGTGTGTGTGTGTGTGTGTGTGTGTGTATCCTTTTGAGCTGTAGCTCTCAACACTTTGTGTCTTATGTTCCACCCGTCACTCTGATGATAGAAAACATCAGGCCATCGATTCCAAGCAGGACATCAACATGTTTACAGTCATCCCATTACTTGACATCCGGTTCATTTTAAGGACAGGGGCATAAATCCAGTACCTCGCACCAGCTAGAACAGACCTACACTGAATCAATGCAAACTTGGAAAGCCGACACTTTGCAAACCCTGTTCGTGCCATGGGTTGACTCCAATGGAGACTAAAAACCGCACGATCCAAAATTGCACCCTTTTGGTTCAGAAAAATAGCACCGGGGGGGGGGGGGGGGGGAGGGGGGGAATACCTGGCAAGAGAACTGTGGAAGGTTTAAGGTTCAAAAGAAAACACTTGCTATCTATCTTTTGAACATCTCACCTGGGCAGCAGGTTTTGAGAATCTGCAGATGGAGATAGGTATTGATTCTTCAAGAAAGGCAAGAGATCAGACAAACCATGCTGGCTGAAATTCCTTTTTCTACACATTAAAGGGACAGCCACTCTGTCTTCTTTTTCATGTGCCTCCCTCCCGTGTTTCCGCATGTACCCCTTGAAATACAGAACCCCTTGAAATACCAGTGGAGCATGCAGAAAGCAGTGGCACGGAAGTAAGCACACCTCTCCCGGCACGGCCTTATTAAAATTGGCTACGGCTTGCCGATTGCAACCTCCACACGGAGGGTTTGTGAATATCGAGCTGCAGTGATCCCTCCGGAGAGGGGTAACAAGGTCGAAACAAAACATTCTGTATATGGCATTACAGTCATTCCATTTAGCAATTGTGTGGGAGGAAAAAAAGATCCCTAAAACGGGTTCTCAGAAGCCCTCGGAGGTGGCTCCCTTACTTGCAAGCCTGCTAATAAGTTGAACCTGCAGGACTAACTAAGTCAGACTTAAGTCGCACCTGCGACTTCATTTGGAGTCAACTTGGGGTTGTAGTCTTTCCCTAATGACAGTTCAAAGAGAGAAGAGTTAATTAAAAGACTCTGCTTCGCCGTCTGGGAGAAAACCTTTGCTCTAAGCAACTCAGTCCATAGAAACTGCAATGAGTCCTTATGAATGTTGCATTACGGATTATCTCTGCGCTTGCAACCTTGCTTTTAAGACCCCCCAAAGCCCGATCGGTTCAACGAAAGGGCAGGAATGTGCGTTGGTTTCCAACCTCCTTGGAGAGCAGAAAGAGAAAAGGAGAATCCATTGAACAAGGTACTCACACACTGTCAAACTTCTAAATACCAAAGGAAAAGAGCACTGCAGGTCAAACACCACCTGCTTCCCCTACATCGCCCTCCAGTTGGAAGCACCATAATCCCCAAATGGAAACAAGTGTTTTAGATTTATGTGCTGGAAAAAGTCCCTTGTCTTAACAAGCATGCTTGGCGTTTATGCTGCTAACGGATCACAGAGAGTTAACGGCAGACATGTGGCCATTAAATGGAAATAATTACTCTGAAAACTTTTGATTAGTTTATGATCAGGGAAAACCCTTTATATTTTATTCTTCCAGCAGATCCATACAGAGGAACAAAAGTACAGTACAGGGAAAATTGTACATTTGGTTACAGGAGCAGCTATGTCTGGGTTCCATGCATAGGGCATTGCTGGGAGCAGCAGTGCCCAAACATGTGCATTTTTAAAGGACAGACACCAGAACCACCACCCCTTGGTTACCAGGGGAATTATGGGCACTGTAGTCCAAAAACACAAATCTATACACTTCTAGCTGGTAGCAGTTAGAAAAAGAGTGTGTGCCACTACCTCTCCTTAACAGAGGCCAACAAGAACCATTTACTGATTTCCAAAAAGAAGCAGGTACCACAATGAACCAGGCACAAAATGGCCTCTTAGGAAAAGAGAGATATCCAAGCCTAGCTGATTCAAAATATGTCCTAAAACAACTGATTTGTTCCTCATCCGTTCCTGCTTGCTACCCGATGCTAGCTGTGGCGGTTACTTCACGTCCGTTTTGTCTCTGTTAGTGTTGCGCTTAGAAGAGGTACAAAAAATGTTACTTCACGTCCCTTGCGCAACTACTGAAATTTGTCTCGATCATGCCTCAAGAACGGGTTCTAAGTGCGACAATCCTGTACTTGGTGCTGGGGTACGGTTCTCCCTTGTCACTCTTTGTTCCCGCTTTCTCTTCCGAGACAAGACACCGTGTAGTAATGGCTGTCACGCAACAAAACATTCATTTCTCTCAGAAAACTGTGTCTGGGTTTTGGGGGTTTTTTTCTTTTCAGAAGCGAAATAACAAAAAAGAATTTTAAGCCCCCCCAAAAAGAAAAAAGGAAGCTAGACAAATTCAGTGCTTGTCACGGTACAAGACCATGAGGTAACACTTGTCACGAGACAAGTTATCATGACCATAGAAACACTGAAACAGGGACAAAACCACGTGATTGCGACCAACGCTGTCATGGTACAAAACTAGTCACGGAACAAAGAAGGATGTGAAGTAACCGCCTGTATTTTTTTTTTACAGATGTGCAGATATGTGGGAGTTTGGGGCTACAGTACAGTTCTCCAGTATTCCCCGGAAAACTCATAACTCAATTTCAAACTCAGAATTACTCAGAGGATTCTGGGAATTATAGTCTAAAACATCTCTAGGATATACCCCAGAGCACAGGGAGAACTCCTAGCTCCCCTGAGCTCCTTGTCCTCTGAAGATGCCGCCCCCCGAGACTGGTGAAACGTCAGGAAGAAAAAATTCCAGAACATGTCCAAGCAGCCCGAAAAACTCACAACAGCTCTCATCTCTAGGATGTTTCCAGATGATGCCAGGCTTTAACTGGTACCAGTTAAAGTTACAAAAATCCCTGGCTTTCACAGTTTGGTTTGGTTTGGGGTTGGGTTGGAGTCTTTTTTTTAAAATCTGTAGGTGCCATTTTGTTGTTGTTTTGCTTTGCTTTGGAAGTGGGTGCAGTTCAGGCAGCAAAAGCTTCCATTTCAGAAGCTTCTGTGTCAGTGCTAATCCACTTAATAACCAAGGAAAAACAACAATGCAACACAGAAAGCAATTCTAAAGTGCCAGAAGAAGGTTTTCCTCTGTCTCTTTTTGGATGAGCCTCGGGAAAGACAAATCTTTCCCAAATAAATTAGCAACGGGGTGAGCGTCCACTGACAAAAAAGGCTCAGATTGTAAGCCTTCATCGACAGTGTAAGCCCTGTGAAATATTGATTCAGGCCAAAGGAGTGGAATTTATAAAGAGCAGGGCTGAGATTAAGAGGTTCGAATCAGTAGGAGCAGAAGAGGTGAAGAGGCCGGAGCAGCTGTTCTCCCATAGACTGCCAGCTTGACCAAGGTATAGTTTCTGTGTGTTTGTGCTGGAGGGGTGGTGGTAGAATCTACATGGTGAATTCATGAATTGCATACGGTTGGGTTGATATATTTCTGCAGGGTTTCGAAGATTCGCCTGCATTATGGATGCTCAGACTTGGGCCCAAAGACTTCCCAACATCTCTGTCCTCAGCTGACCCTGACCTTCTGTGACCGGAGAGCCACTCAGCCTAACAGGGTCCAGGAATCAGGGTCTCCATTCCCATGCAAAACAGAACCTTGATGGTGTTACACTGCCTTACTCTGATAAGTAGCAACATTCATTTAAAGATGAGCACAGCAGCAACAGGATTGGTGCGGGTGAGTCACCACATTCTGAAACGATTGTGGTGCACCAAACGGTGTTTTCCCCCTCTACAGCTTTCACGTGACTCAGGTTTTCTCCCTTCTAGCCAAGCTGAACTCCAAAACCACCAAGCACACCCAGTGGGTTTTGCAAATAAGCAAATCCCCGGCCGAAGTATCTGCAAACAGGCTTATTAAAACTAAAACAAGCAGAGGGGGTGCAGGGCAGACCCGTGGGAAGTTGCAAGGCAGCGGGGTGGGAACTGTCATAGTGGCGGAGACGCTTTTACAAAGCCAACATCAGGAGGGTGTAATCCTCACCCGTCCTTTTCCCATCCCTTGCATCTGTTGCCATGGTGATGGACAGGACGCCTGGGCCAGGAATCCTCAAGCCATCCAAGGGGAACTCTTGGTGGTTCACCCACTGAAGTCAATGAACAGTCGCCTGAGCCAGCAGCTCCAAGGGAGCCCCCCCCCCACCTCCGCCTTTGAATTCACATTCCTTGTTGCAGAGCAACGAGGGTGTGTGTGTTCTGAACAAGGACTTCTCTTCAGCAAACCTTTCAAATGGTCTAAATCAGGGGTCCTCAACCTAAGGCCCCGGGGCCGGATGCAACCCCCCCAAGGTCCTGAATCCGGAGCCTGGGACCAATTGCAACCCCCCCACCTACCCCCTGTTTTGTGAGCAAGCCAGCCTCCGCAGCTGCTTTTGGACTGGGATCCAGCCCCCAGTGGTGTCTGGGTGGTGTTGGACCGGCCCGCTGGTTGAAAACTTTGAGGACCTCTGGTCTAAATGTTTAACCCACCCACCCTTCTTTAGCCTCTTTCTCTCTCTCGATATGGATTGTAAACCATTCGATTTTCTATCTCCTCTATCTCTGCCCCTTCTCTCTCTGTTGGAGTTTTACAACCTTGCATGTGGCCTCTAGTTTCTACCCCTTTCTGGGCTGGGGTAACATTCAATCAATCCAGCACTAATGAACGGTTATCCCTAAAGAGCTCCCTATTTTCCAGAAAAATCAGAGGGTTGGGGGCTTTGGATATACCCTCCAGGTGAGCAGAACATTACAGTTTGGGGAGCTGAGCAGTACCCCCAGGTGATAACCATGCATGGTGTTCTCAGTGGAGCCGCATAAGTACTGTAACGAGATGCCCTCTCTTGCTGCATGGTTAAGTAGCTAATCGTGCTGCTGCAATAGTTTCGGAACATGATAAATACTTTCATTTTTAAGTCCCTCTATTCTTGCCCATGTCCTTTGGCATGCTGGTCAGCTTCTATTGCTTTCTTATTTTTTTAAAAAATTATTCTGCACTCTATTTAAAGTATGTATGTAGGGAGGGAGGGGGTATTTAATACCAAAAACACCAATGGAATGCATTTGCTAAATTCATGCTCTGCCTGTCTGCCACACACACACAAACGTGCCAGGTGGCTAATGATAACTGAACAATAGCAGTTTAAAATAGTTTGAGAACAAGGTTAAAACAAGGAAGGCAAAACCATTATAAGGATCATCCACAGACGGACGGACGGACGGACGGACGGACGGACGGACAGACAGGCAGACAGACAGACAGAGGACATGAAGGAAGGGATAGATAGATAGATAGATAGATAGGATTTCTCTTACACACACACCCCGGGCATCTGACTAATAGTAGTTCTGGGCAGTTCATGGCAATAACAGTGACACAAAAGAAAATGCAACATAACCAGGGCAGTAAAATTAATCTAAATCATCATTACATATTACAGGCTCACAGGCGGCAGCTAGTTGCAAGAGGCTGGCGCTCTCTTCGGCTGCCAGGCTGTGCAAAGCTTCCTGGAATATATATGTTTTAAGCGACTTCTTAAAAGACCGCAGGGAGGGAGCCAGGCAGATCTCAGTGACCGTTCTTGTTGCAGAGAGGGGAGAACCCTCTGAGAAGTCCCCGTTGCTTGTTCTCTCCCTCTGAGCATCCCTCAGGATTCACGCCCTCCACTGTCTGGTCTGGGAAGTGTGTAGGCAAGGCAGGCGGTCCCTGCTGAGAGTGACGGCTTCCGAGACAAGTTAAACCTTGGAAACCTCAATTTTGGAACTATAGTTCCCAGGCACCATCTCGCAAGTTCAGGTGCCAAATAAATAAATAAATTAACTGGACACCCCTAATTAGCTGTAGAATGAGGAGCAAGCCAAGGGCATATCCGTGTGGTCTCTTGTCCACCTTTTTGGTCACCAATACATGACCACTCTTTGTGCAAGCGATTGTGTTGTATCACAAAGCAACTAAGCAGAGCAGAGCTGGGCAACGTTACTTTTTTTTTTAACTCTGCCCCCCAGAATCCCCCAGCTGGCATGGCCACTGGCTGGAGTCTCTGCGCAATTGCCCTCTGGGAGCTTTGCACGGTCTAACTCTAACACAAATACCTCTGCAACTCAAGTCCAAAGGATGAAGAAGATGGCTCCCGTTCCCTTTAAAAATTGACCACATTCTCTTCTAATATTATGCCCGGAAGCACTCAAACCCGGAACCCTCAAACAGAGGCCTGGCGATACTGATGCCAGATGGCAGAGCCTCCCTTGGAGGCGAGCATGTGCGTTGGGTTACAAGTTGGACGGGCCGAAGTTGACCGCTTAGTTATACAGGCTACACATTGCCTAAACCCCAGCAACCTGGGTACTCATTTCTTATGCCCGGAACCACTCAAACCCGACCCCAGAGGCCTGGCGATACTGATGGAGACTTGGATACAGGCTTGAACCGACCCAGAAGGATGATTGATTGATTGATTGATTGATTGATTGATTGATTGAGCTATGCTCTCTGTAGGATTCTAGAGGTTCAAACCCGATAACCCACTTTCTCAGCCTCTCAGCATTCTGCTCCTGAAAGCAAGGCAGACAGACGGAAGGACGCTTTCCCTTCCTATAATTAGGCAGTTTTATGGCTCCGTTTCAAGAATTCCTGAAATGATTCCCCTGGGAGCCAACCTTTGGATGGGGCTGAGGAGCGATTCAAAGCAATTCTTTGAAATGAAAGGATCTGCCTTTCCTATAACCAGGGCATCTGGTTTGCAGACATAGGAAATCACTCTGGGAATAAAAGCTATGTTGAGCATATTCCGGGCATTTGCCTGGAAAAGTTCGTCATACCCATCGCTTGGATATTTTGGACTCCAACTCTTAGAACTCTAGAAGCTGAAGGTTAAAAAGAGGAATATTTTCGAGCTCTACAAATACCCAACTTCTTCCTGGACAAGCAAAATTTGAGCTGGCTGTGGTCAAGGCAATGTGCCCTGGGAAGCAGGGCCTTTTTACACGACCCCTAAGATCCGCTGGCCCCTTAAATTCGGACCAGAGATCTTAGGGGTTTGTCGCTCTTCGTGCATCTCCACCCCTCCGTACTTCCTGGCTGCCGGCTGCGTGAGGGGAGGGAGGGAAAAAAGGGACAGAAGAATAAAGCCTTACCTCCCGGTGTTGGTGGACGCTGCCGGGGGAGCCCCGGTCACTTCCTGGTTCCTCTTAAAGGGGCGGGAGGCAAAAAACAAAAACAAAAAGAAGCGAGGATAGCCCAGCACATCCGCATCAAATATTTTTCACCTCCTAAGAGCAGGTACAAGAAAAGTGCGCTGGGTCGCGCTTAGGTGGGCAGGGTCGCACTTAATTGTCTGCAAATTCCGGAGCTGGTGGGGAAACATTTTTAAGCTCCGGAGCTTGCAGCCATTTGCAGCGGAGCTTAGGGGTCGTGTATAAACGGCCCAAGTGTGCCGGCAAGTAAATACTCATTAGTGACACTAGAGTTAACAACCCATTCAGGTTTTAGGGCCACAGGAAGCAAAGAAACCATCTTCGTGCCGGCTGTGTTTCAGCCACTCAAGTGTCTTGCCTTCCAGGTTTAATTAGACAGCGCTCCGGTCTGTTAAAGATGGATGGCCTAATTAACGACACCCAGCAAAACCACGAGGAGACAGAAGTCACCATTGTTGGCCCAAAGCTCATGGAAATGTCCAGGAAAGCAGATTTGTCTGGATGGCAGAAACCGGCCTGTCATCGTGGGGAAGCATCAGCTCCTGAGAGGAGCAGGGAAAAGCAAGACATAACATTGAGATGCTTGCAGTGAAATATCCATAGAGCGAATGCTCTGGGTAGATTTAGGAGGAAAATGACATGCAGATTTCTGCAGAGAGTCAAGTGGCACGTCGCACAAGGGGAAACGGCCGTTGTTGCGCCACAGTTGCAGTGACTTCCTTTTGTGGCCTGTCTCACCCATCCATCATCAGAGGGGTGAAATATGGATGGAAGGAACCCCTAGTAAAGCAGCTCCACCGGCTGCCAATCAGCTACTGGGCACAATTCAAGGTGCTGACCTTGACCTACAAAGCACCGTACGGCCTGGGTCCTAGTTACCTCAAAGATCGAATCTCACAATATGAACTGGCTCAGGTGCTTAGGTCACCAGGAGAGGCCCTTCTCTCCATCCCGCCACCCTCACAGGTACGTCACATGGGAACCCATGAAAGGGCCTTCTCGACTGCTGCGCCCAGACTCTGGAACTCCCTCCCACTGGAGGCCAGGACTGCCCCATCTCTGTTGTCCTTCCGGAAACAGGCCAAGACCTTCCTCTTCAGGCAAGCTTTCCCTGAATGATGCACTACCTATTATTTCTCTCTATATGAACCTACCATACATAGCTACACAGACTTTGTGTTTATAACCACTTATAACTTTGTGTTTATATCTCTCCTTGTGTGAGTGCATTGACGCTATGTTATCAATTGTTAGTTCTAGTGTTGCCTTCTAATGCCGTAAGATACCCCTCAATCCCCTGTTTCACAAAATGAATACAGTATGTCTTAAGTAGGAACGGGCAAACCACTCCAGTATTCCTGCAAAGAAAGCTCCGTGGACATGGGGTCACGAAGAGCCGGTCACGACTGTAACGACACAACACACACACATGTCTTAATTGTAATGGACTGTATATTGTCTCTCCTTACTGTAAGCCACCTTGGGTCCTTTTCCAAGGAGAAAGGCGGGGTAAAAATATTCATAAATAAATAAAGGTTAAAGCATCTCCAAAACAATGGTTGCATTATCAGGATTAGAGATGGGCACGAATCATAAAAATGACGTTTCGTTTGTCGTTTGTTGTTTGGAGGGTCTGTTTCGGTTCGTTTCCGTTTTTTGAGAATTTTTGCAAAAAAAATCGTTTTCATTTTCGTTTGTTTTGTTACAGTTTTGTTACCATTTATTTCAATTTTTTGTGATTTTCTTTAGCATTTAAAGCAGTTCACTGTATTGCAGTAACGAAAACGAAACACACGACAAAATTTCCGGTGTTTCTGTTCGTTTTGTTTCATTTTGGAGACAAAATTCGTTTGTCGTTTCGTTGCGTAACGAAATGAAAAAATGAAAATGGAAACGGAAAATTGTTCGTTTTGTGCCCATCTCTAATCAGGATCCTTCCCCACAAATGAAAAAGTAAAGTCAGCACGCGCCAACTTCATTCCTTTACAGGTATAGCTAGACAGGCAACGACAGAGATAGAGATGTGTCATTTCCAGCTTGTGGAGGAGAGAATCTTCCAGGTGTGTTGGCCGGCTGCTCCCCTCACTCTAGCCAGCATCAGTGTTGGACTCTCGGCTCACAAACTGGTCAGATCCAGTGCAAAATCTTGGCAGATGTGTGTTCTTCCTCCATCCCGAAACTGGCCTTAGTGGAACACCCTGGGCCACTGTTGTTCTGCCCTGTCAGACGCGGCGGACAGCCAGCCTTTCGGAGCTGCAGAACGAAACAGCTCCAGGCTGGATCGTGACTTGCTAGAGGCAGAAAACTGGACAAAGGAATGTAGAGGAATCAACGGCTCCCCCACGGCAGAGCCAAAGAGAAGGGGGTCAATATGGAGCAACAGAGAAACAAAGCACCTTTCCGTTCCTGCCAGGGGATACAGGATGGCAGCCGTTCAGCTCTGCCAGTGAGCATTTAAAGCCCTCTCTGAGATATGGAGTGGACATGAAAAAGAGAGGCATTAAAAGGGGTGGGTGGTCATGGCTGCCATCCAGAATTACTGACAATTGAAGACGTCAGGGCCGATGAAAGAGAGGCAGGGATGAGCAAAAGGATAGGGGAGAATCCCACCCATCAAGGCTCCCTACGAACCCTCGGTCCCCACCCCCCACCCCAGCCTAAAAACTTTGCAGAATAAATGGCTCGCTTTAATTACTGGAGGCCCCTCTCACCCGTCTCTTGGCTGCTCTTCTTCCGAACCTGCTCAGCGGAGAATACAAATTAAGCGGCAGAATTTCACTGCTTCCTTGCTGTCTGAAGATTTCTCTCCTCCCCCCTCCCCCGCCCTGCCACCACTATATTCAGAATTCAAATGTTGAGTATCATTATATTTAATAAATATATTTAATAAATATAATAAATATAATGTGTACTAAATTTTATTTATTTATTTATTCAAAACATTTTTACACCATCTTTCACCTTTAAAAGGACCCAAGGTGGCTTACATCATTAAAATACATTATTTAAAGCTTTTTAAAAAAATAACCCAGTAAGTATACGCCAGCAGCTTAGATAATTAAAATTATGTACCTAGATGCCCTAAGCACATCCGATCTCGCCCGATTTCGGAAGCTAAGCAGGGTCGGCCCTGGCTAGTACTTGGATGGGAGACCACCAGGGAATACGAAGTGCTGTAGGTGCCTGGAGTAGGAACTGGCAAGCCACTCCAGTATTCCTGCCAAGAAAACTCCATGGACATGGGGTCACAAAGAGTCGGTCACGACTGTAACGACACAACACACACACACACACACACACACACACACACACACACACACACAATATTTAAAGCTGAAAACCAATAAGTATACAAAGATGGTTTTGAAACAAATGCAAAATCCCTTCGTGTTCCTCCAGCTAAGTCGTCTGGGCGGATGCGGAAAGGGTTCAAGGTGAAACAGGCAACCATTAACCAGGCAGAATGCAGAGGGCCAAAAGCAGAGGGGGAGCTCAGGATAATTAGCAAATAAGGGAAAATTATCAAGGTTACAGGCATGCTTGATGCACGCCGGTACTGGGAACAGGTTAACAGTGCCAGCTTGTTTATCTCCCCAGGTGGAATTCGGCCCCTTCCAGCTTCCTGCCCAGTGCTTCGGGGTTATCACATCTGTGCAAGAGTGCAGGCTTTACATGACACTAAAACAGAACAAGAGGATTCTTCACTAAGGTATCTGGAGGGCACTGGGAAGACGGGAGTAGCCAGAGCTTGGAAATGTTGGTGTGTTGGGCTCCAATCCCAAGGACCCGGGGACTCTCCGTTGCAGCAACAACATGCTCCAGAGGGCTCATGCTGTATACAAAAAGTTGGAAAGCAACCCTCCGCCAAGCGTTCCAAGCTCTGCTCTGCAAACATCAATGCAAGGTGGTGTGCATCAAGAACCTGAGGGCGTTTATACACGACCCCTAAACTCCGGGGCAAATGGCTCCCAGCTCCGGAGCTTAAAAATGTTTACCCACCAGCTCCGGAGTTTACAGGAAATTAGGTGCGACCACGCCCACTTTAGCGTGTCCCAGCACACCTTTCAAGTACCTGCTCTTCCGTCCTGAAAATTCCTTGATGTGGTGTAAAGATAGTGAGTGCGGGGCTCTCCTCACTTCTGTTTGTTGTTGTTTTGGCTCCCGCCCCTTTAAGAGCTACTTTACAGACACAGGAATCTTGCCGGCAAGAGCGAGAGCCAGAACGAGAGCCAGAACGGAGGTGAGGCACGATCTTTTCTTCCTTTTTTTTTCTCCCTCCCCTCACGCAGCCAGCAGCCAGGAAGTGCAGAGGGGTGGGGAAGCAGGAAGAGCGACAAGCCTCTAAGATCTCTGGTCCGAATTTAAGTGGCCAGCGGATCTTAGGGGTCGTGTAAAAGCGCCCTCAGTTTAGCTGAACATTGTTGCTCTCTATCGCCCCCTCTTGGCCATGCCTGGGAAGCACAGGGCAGTTTACCAGCCTGGCCAGATTGATTATGTGGGGGATTTCCCCCTTCCTGGCTGTTAAAATGATGTCTCTGGAGCCATACGGCAAATGGCAGCACAGTATTGGAAAAACAAGAGACGCCGCCCATCAGCCCTAGTGGCGTCGCCAGTGGTGAAGGATGATGGGATCTGTAGTCCCACAACCTCTGGCAGGCCACAGTAACACTTCATGGTCACAGCCAGTATAACGAGGAACACTAACATCCACCAGCTAGTAGGAGTTTGTTCCGAGCTGACACTAATCCAGGCTGTGCACAAAGAAGAGTGACCATTACAAAATGTAGCACATTAAGAGAGCAATTGATCCAGAGGAACAGAGGAACTGGGTTTCTAAGGGAGCAGAACGTTGATCTATTTAACTCAGGGCTCCCTGCTGTGAATGGCAGAGGAAGAGAAAGCCACCTTGGTTTTTTTCCTGCCTTACAGAAAATGGAGAAGAGACGTATTCCATAACAGCGTTGCTTGTGTTTCTTCAAACTGGTGTGCCCAGGAATTGAACCTGGCCTCTTCTGTAGGTCACTGGTTTTCATTTTTTGGGCCCTTCACTATTGGGAAGGTCACTCCCCAGAATTCCTGGCTACTGGTAATGCTGGCTGGCATTCTGCGCATCGATGCCCCAAATGTCTGGAGGGCCACAAGAACCACCAAGTTGGGAGGGGTCTACAAGCCCATCCAACCCAACCCTCTGCTCAAGGTAAGAATCGAAATCAAAGGACATCTGCCAGCTGGTGGCCCAGATTTCTGATTTCTCCAGTGTTGGAGCACTCGCCAACTCCTGAGGTCATGGGTTCCATTGCTGTACTGCTCTCACAGTCAGGAAGTTTTTCCTGATATTAAGCTGAAACCTGGTTTCCTATTACTAGAACCCATTGTTGCATGGCCTGCACTCTGAAATGATCGAAAACTAGACATGGGCACGACTTGGCGAAATTCTCGTTTCCGTTTCCGTTTCTCGTTTCCGTTACGTAACGGAACGAAGAACGACAATTACTCTGCCAGAACTCGAACTCGAACCGACTAAAGAAAAATTGGGTCTGATTTGTCGTTGTCGTTCCTGGCGGCATCACAGCGATCGCGCGATGCCAAGCGGCACAGGAAAAAAGTTTTAAACATTAAAAAAAAAAACGATTCCCGGCCAAAAAAGCAGGCGAAAATATGCCTGCCTCAGTGAGGGCACCTACCAGAGGGGTGGTTTCTGGGGGGGGGGTCCCCGGCCTCCCCCCTCCTCTCCTGGGCTGCGCAAAGTGTGCATCCTCGTCGAGTCGCCACTCACCAAGCGGCGCAGCAGAGAGAAAAAGTTTTAAAAATAAAAAAAACCCGATTCCCGGCCAAAAAAGCAGGCGAAAATATGCCTGCCTCAGTGAGGGCACCGACCAGAAGGTTGGTTTCTGGGGGGGGGTGTCCCCGGCCTCCCCCCCTCTCCTCTCCTGGGCTGCGCATCCTCGTCGTCTCGCCAAGTCGCCATGCCATGCGGTGTGGGCGGGGGATCCAAAATGGGGCGACTGCAAAATATTTATTTATTTTGGAATTGCGTGGTCCAAAAACACACCAAAGCACCACAGAAACATGCAAAAATAGCTATTTTAAAACTGCCTGAATTTTTTCAGTAGCAGCAGTGGGTTTTTCTTGCAACAAAACGTCTCCAATTGATTTTATTTTATTTTATTTGTATTTTTATTTTTTCACACCTGCGCAATGATGGGCTGGCCATGGGAGTGGACCATGCAAATATTTGGAGCCATTCCACCAATTGCATGGCCACTTGACCAGGTTTTGACCGAGACTTCTGGGATGTGCCAGTCGGGCATAAAAAGCCACTAACCCTAGCCCGAACCCGAACCCGAACCCGAACCCGAACCCGAACCCATACGCCAGTACACTGTCCTTCTTAGTGGGTCACAGAGGCACCCAGAGGTGCACCCCAGTAACTCACCCTAACCTTACCAGTAACCCTAAGCCTAGCCCTTGCGCTAACCCCTAACCCCAAGCCAGATCTGTGTACTCGCATTGCACTACAGCAAGTACACTTCCCTTCTTAGTGAGTCACAGAGGCACCCGAAAGAGAGGTGCCTCTGCCTGCTACTGCAACTTAATGGTATGCATATCCAATTGGCTATGCATGCCATTTTGTAGCGGGCCAGAGGAGGCATCCACCCCAGAGAGGTGCCTCCAGGAGCCTGCTTTCCCTTCATGGCGGGCCAGAGGAGGCACCCACCCTAGAGAGGTGCCTCCAGGAGCCCCCCCTAAAACCAGTACTAACGACAGACGAAAAACCGACAAACGAAACAACAAATTTTTGGAAAATTTTACGAAAAACGGAAACGAGCCGAAACGGGCCGGCTCCGACACACGACAACTCGAAATGTAATTTTTCCTGGTCGTGCCCATCTCTATCAAAAACAGATCCAGCCCCCTCCTCTATAGGATGGCCTTTCAAGTATTTGAAAATGGCTATCGATGGTTGAATTTCGTTCTGTTGTCCTTGACCCAGCCTTCTAGGCTATCGAGATCCTTTTGAATGTTGTTCCTGTCTTCCAGGTTATTAGCTATTCCACCCCATTTTGTATCATCTGCCAAATTTGGATTAGCAATCCCTGCATCCACTGATCCAGGTCATTAATAAAAAATGTTGAACTGACTTTCCACCTGTACATATAAATGAGCACACCCTGTTTTATGCACGCTACTATACTTGTAGACAAAGTGGCCCATTTTCGGTCTCCATTTCAGAAAAGTTGATCCACCTCTTGGGCATTTAGTGACCACCTGAAATCTTTTCCCCCAACCCCGTGCTTCCCTTTAATCTCCTGGCCCCTGTGCATGTCCTCTTCACCTCCCTGATGTGGAGAACACGTCCCTCCCTCTCTTTCACCTTCACATCTGGGCCCAGAAGGAATGGCCTCTTGGATGCCTGGGATGCTGGATAATTTCGAGCCAGGGAGATTCCCAGCAATAAAAAGAGAGCTCTCTCTCTCTCTCTCTCTCTCTCTCCCCCCCCCTCTCTCTGTACCCCTTCTGGATTTCTTTGTGTGCTTTTGCTGCCTCCTTGTGTGCACAGAAGAATCAGCAGGTGGTGAAGCTAGCCTGCCTGGTACTGGGGCTGCTGCTACAGAAACATAGGGCAGAGTTTGGAAAAGTTTTAATTTAATTTTTTTTTTTTGCAGGTGAAGGGGCTGGAAGTCAGCATGTAAAAGGTAAAACGTTGCCCCTGCACATGTGTGTGACTCTAGGGGTGGTGCTCATCTCCGTATTCAAGCCGAAGAGCCAGTGTTGTGAAGTCCATGGTCACATAGCCAGCATGACTGCAAGGAAACAATGTTTTACCTTCCTGCTTTTTTATGGCGGTACCTCTTTATCTACTTGCATTTACATGCTTTCGAACTGCTAGGTTGGCAGGAGCTGGGGGTATCACCGGGAGGTCGCTCCGCTTCGTGGCACCCGGGATTCGAACTGCCGAGCTGCTGACTTTGCAGTCAACAGCTTTCTGAGCCTTAGTCCGCTGAGCCACCACGCCCCACGCAAGTCAGCATGGGCTTTATCTGAAAAACAACTTTCCCAAGCTCTAGACTATGAAGCACAGACTATGCTGAACAGACCGGGAAGTAAACGCAACACTTTTTTAGGCCTCATTTGTTGCTCTTCTTCCAGTGTGGTGTAGTGGGTAGAGTGACGGACTAGGGCTCTGGGTTCGAATCCCCACTTGGCCATGGAAACTCACTGGAAGGGTGTAACTGGTAAAACCACTCCTGAAATCTCTCTCTCTCTCTTACCTTGAAAGTCCTGTTAGGGTGGCTATAAGTGTGTTGCAACTTATCAGCCCATATGTGTTATCATGTACTGTCAAGCTGCTTCTGCCTTAGGGTGATCCTAACAGAGTTATGGAGGGATGCAGGATATTCAAAGAGTGGTTTGTCCTTGCCCTCCTCCTGCACAAATACAACTAGTGGATTTCTATAATCGGGTGGGGATTTGAATCCAGTTCCCTTGGGTCCTTATGCTCGGTCAACTACACTAGACTGACTCTCCATACACAATACTAGTAAAACGCTATAGAAGGATTTTAATTGTAAGCTGCCCAGAGACCTTTGGGTAGTGGGTGGCATATAAGTTGCATATATAAATAAATAAATAAATAAATAAATAAATAAATAAATAAATAAATAAAAGAAGCACAGGGTTGCTACCTCTTTTTTCTGGCCATGCATCTGGGCCACTGGAAGGAAGGAAGGAAGGAAGGAAGGAAGGAAGGAAGGAAGGAAGGAAGGAAGGAAGGAAGGAAGTTTGGTTTGTCAAGGTGGCAGCACAAGTGCTGCGTCTCCAGTCACCCAGTTACTCAACCGATCTAGCCATTCACTCAACCTAGTTTGTTACTTTCCAGCAATTCCTCAACTGATCTTCCACTCCTGGTTGGCGCTCAGGCTTCTCAATCCTGCCCTTTTCTTTGGGTGGGATAGAGAAACCTGAGCTGTAGCCCAGGAGTGGAAGATCAGCCAAGAAGCTGCTGGAAGGCAGCAAACTGGGCTGAGCGAGTGGCTAGATCAGCGGTGGGGAGCAGCAGCATCCATGCTGCCGCCTTTACAAACCAAACCGGTCCGTGCCCATTGCTGCTCGTGTGCTCCCCAAAATCTCAACTCAATTCAATGGCACTTTTCATTGTCCGTGGAACCGCGCTCCCCGATAAACCTTCCCAAGATCTGCTCCCCAGTTCTCCAAAAGGTAAATGAGACTTCCTGGCAATCAGATTTCCAGAGCGTACTTCAGAAATCCCCATGACTGAACGGTAGACCTGTATCATCCCTTCTACTGCTGCTGCTACAACTTGTGAAGCAAGGGCAGAACAGCAGCCTGGGCAGAACTAGGAGACATCCACTCAAACTGAGGGTTGGGAGAGTAAGAACCGACAAAAGAATTTTTTTTTTACCCAGCGTGTTGTTAGTCTGTGGAACTCCCTGCCACAGGAGGTGGTGATGGCATCTGGCCTGGATGCCTTCAAAAGGGGATTGGACAGATTCCTGGAGGAAAAGTCCATCACAGGTTACAAACCATGATGGAGATGTGTAATCTCCAGGCTTAAAACCGGGGTACTTCAAGAGCCAGATGCAGGGGAGTGGTATCAGGAGACAGATATCTAGTCTTGTGCGCTCCCAGAGGCATTTGGTGGGGCCACTGTGAGATACAGGAAGCTGGACTAGATGGGCCTTTGGCCTGATCCAGCACGGCTCTTCTTATGTTTGTGTGTTCTTATGTTAAAATATTTGCTCCCGCCTTTGTCACCCTTCCCTCATGTGGGCGACAAAGGCTTTCAAATGCATCCACTCCAGGTCCAACCCAGAGACACAAACAGCTTTGCTGAAGGCTCTTTCCTTCATTCCTTCCTCTGATGGCAATCATCCCCATTCACAAATAACTGTGCCTCCCCTCTCCTTGACTTCATGGAGATGAGATATGTTCCTGTCCCTAAGACCTGTATCATATTTTACACATTTTCCTCCTGGTCTGATCAAATTTGTTGTTGTTTTTTTAATCCTCCCTAGACCTTGAGCACTCATTCGGTCACCGTCACCCCCCCCCCAGAGTTTCCGAACTGACAGACCATATGATTCCTCCCTCCAGGCATGGTATTTCTTATTTCTGGCAAACAGCCAGGTCTATATTTAGTGCATTCTCGCTGCCTCTTTCCTGGGCAAACCTCCACTGGAAGGAAAGATAATCCTATTGTCTGCGACACTCTTTTGAATATCCTGTTTTGCAAAGGGGGGGGGACAGATTTCCGTGGCCTTTTCTTGAAAAAATGGGGGAAAAAGTGAAAAGAAAGGGGCAGCTTTGTCTCTTAATTAACAATGCCCTATGAATATGTTATTCAAATATCAGGGCTCATGCACTGCCTTAGAAGGGCAGCATCCAGCTTATCTGGGTTCCTACAAAGGAAGAATTGGCTCCCCATTTCTAGTCAAGGCATGATTGTTCAGGGTGGGGGAAGAGTGTGTAGAGAGACTTATTTGGGATGGGCTGATAGGCTGTTCAGGCAAGCAATGCTCTTATCAGTGAAAACAAAAGGCAAAATTACCTTGCTAAAATTAAACAATAGAGATGAGATAAAGTGTTAGTATGCAAATCTCCCCGCCTCCAACACAGCATATTTAAGGCAAATAATTCCTTTAAATACAGATTGGGTGATTTTCTCTGTCTGTCCATCCATCTATCTGTTTCTCTCTCTCTCTCTCTCTCTCTCTCTCTCTCTCTCTCTCTCTCTCTCTCTGTGTGTGTGTGTGTAATAGACTACAACATACAGTTTAAATCTGATTGCTAATCCCAACTAGAAATACCAAATCAACCAGATTTATATTGGCAGGGATTTAATAAACCCCGTTGATTCAGTGGGACTGCTTCAACTGAGATATATATTTTTTTACCATTCTAATTACTAGGGGGGGAAATCACATCAATACATTTTAATTAACATAAGAAAAGACAGTGAGATTTCAGAAACAAATGACTTTGGATTATGACAGAGTTTGTCAGAGACCATTCAAACAGCAAGATAATTGCATAATCACGTTATTAATGCAGTTCATGTCCTGTATAATTACTTTTAATTAAGCATGTTAATTAAAATTGAATTCCCAACTTCTGACTCTGTGCCCAGGTGCCTAGTCTAACGCACTGAGCTCTCCGGTCAGTTTATTAGAAACAGGCATTGTCGTTATTCTGTGCTATGAAATGAGAAGCAACTGACAGAAACTATGAAAGAGCTATCAAGGTAAGTGAGAACTTTAAGGGGTGCTTTTACCAGCTTCAGCCCCCCAATGTGTTTTCATGGCTGAAGAGGGATTTGAAAGCAGACCATTTTGAGTTCTAGTCCGTCACTAGTATCCACAGCACCACACTGGCTGTCATACACATAAGTAAAGTTTTTCCCCACACATGCATGCTAGTCGTGTCTGACTGTAGGGGCGGTACACATCTCCATATTCAAGCCAAAGAGCCAGTGCTGTGCAAGTCCGTTGCCACGTGGCCAGCATGGCTTCATGAAAACACTGTTTTACTTTCCCAATTTTATGGCTGTACCTATTTATCTACTTGCATTATACATGCTTTCAAACTGCTAGGTTGGCAGGAGCGGAGGTTACCAGCGGGAGCTCACTCCACTGCATGGCACCTGGGATTCGAACCGCCGAGCTGCCGACTTTGCAGCTGACAGTTTCAGCGCTCTAGCCCAATGAGCCACCACGCTCCTGTGTCATACACATATCAGCCACTAAAGAACTCATAAGCAGCTTACTATGCAAAAGGTCACTGGGATAGTGAAATGTCAACATGCCATGAAATAAAATTGTATATCAGGTTCATATCCATGTTACCATACGGACAGCAGAAAAACCGCCTACCTTAAGATTTTTTTTTCCAATCACTGCAAGCAAATTCATGCTAACCTATGACCAACCATAAGAGGATGTGGCTTCACATGACTCCACTGCCCTGAAGCCACCACTTCAATCCTGGATCAACTCTGGCTTTGATCCAGAGTACCACCATTGAGACCAGCGATTCCTAACCCAGAAATTCCTGGACTGCCACTGCCAGAAATCCTGGCTAGGACAACAAATGGTGAAGACTTCTGGGAGTTGCAGCCCAAGAGCATCTGCAGACCTTAGGTTGGGAACCATTTAGAGTATATCCGATCTTGCCTGATTTTGGAAGCTAAGCAGGGTCGGTCCTGGTTAGGACTTGAATGGGAGACCACCAGGGAATACCAGGTGCTGGAGGCGCCTGGAGTAGGAACTGGCAAGCCACTCCAGTATTCCTGCCAAGAAAACTCCATGGACGTGGAGTCACGAAGGGTCGGTCATGACAGTAACGACACAACACACACAGAATTTGCAGGAGAAGAGCTACACACCTGATCGCACCAAGTGACTCACTGGTTCCAGACCTTCCTTCCAAGCCTGAGAAGGCAGCATTCTGTTGGCTAAGAATATATAACTCAACCTTCTATCCTGGGACAGGATTTTGTGACAGGTCCTTTAGCAACGACAGCAAAATGGCACAGTTTGACATACATAAAGAACATAGGGGACTCCATGATTAATTTAAAGGAACTCTGTCAGTTTTAGTAGCTACAGAAGGAGGTCTAGAATAGGCGAGATAGTAAAAAAAAGAAAGAAAGACAAGAGCACCTCTGAGCATGCCTAAATGGCATGTCCTGAAGTCATGAGAATAAACTTCAGAATCTGGGCTTCCAGGTTGGCAGCAACCCATTTTCCTGAGGTTTCAGAGACCTAGAACATAGTCACCAAAACCTAAATCTCAGGGCCAAAATTTGAGATGTGGCTACATGTTCCTGTCCTCCAAAATTGATTTAAGCCCTTTGTAAAGCACCCAAATCATCAGCCACCCTAACAGTTAGTGGATGCAGTGGCATTTCTCCTCTAGCCAACGGGCAGGCTGTGCTTATGCCACAGATACTCAAATTGTGGTGCAGGTTGCACACTATTTAGGTGGTCTCTCAAAACATATCAAAACAGGTGAGAATATCTATACTGTGGACCCCATTCGATTCATGTTTTCCTCCCAGTGATAGAGATCAAGGTAGTTTTGACCACAGGTAGGTCATCTAATAAGAGTCTACCCTGAGGAATGTGATTTTCACAATATTAAATGATGCTGCAATCTCAAGATATTTTTGTTAAAATCTACCATTTGGCTAACAGCTGTGGTTTTTATACTACTACAGTGTCCGTTTTGATCAAGACAGCAGTGCCGGAGATTAGAAAGGTTATCAATAGCTTAGTGATTTAGGTTTCTAGGTTGGGAGTTCAATACCTCACTTTTCCTCCTTGACAGAGGCTGAACTCAATAATCCATGGGGTCCCTTCCCGCTCTTTGGACTTTTATTTCGAAGGAGAGTTTATTAGGAGCACAACTGTGCCCTGATACCATCATGCACATTGATTTTAAAAAGAGTTTTATCCTGTGGGAAGCTTGAAGGTTATCACATGTGTTTACTGCAGGAAAAGGACATCTCAGAACCCTGACCCACACCTGTGAGGATGAACAGGGGTTACATAGAGGCCGTAGAGGCTTAGGATGATGATTCTGCAGGGTAAAGGATCTGCTCGTGAATAAAAACAAGTTGAGGAGCTGTATAGCCATCACAAGAACAAAACACAAAAGTGGAACAGGTGATACCTTTAGGTTACTAGAAAATTAACAAAAACATTGCTAATATTTTGATGGGGAAACCCTCTTCCTTAGAGCAGTACCAATAGGTTATAATATGGCAACAGATGGATTTGCCAGGAGTTATTTCTTAGATGTAAGGTCCTTGGCAAGGTGGAATAAAAGCCAGGCAGTTTCTTAGTTGAGGCTTGGAGCTTGGATGTTCTTAGGCTGCATCAGAAATGAAGGGAGGGAGGTGGGAGCCTGAACGTTAACAGAGCTATCCAGGGTGCTGAATCTAATTTGGAGAACACAATCAGCATCTTGAGGAGTGGGTGTAAAGTTCAGGCTACAATTTGGCATCCCTGTAGAACAAGATTTGCCAGCCTCCACTGCGGGTGGATTCAGGCAAACCTTTCCAAATAGTACATGTGGGTGTCACCTGACTTTTCTCTTCTATCAGCCTTAGTAAGCACAGCCCGTGGCCTGAATGTCTGAAAAGCTGCCCTGCGTTCTTCCTTAGGATGGAATTTGCTTGGATTTCAGTGCATCCATCCACACCTTGTACAAGATCTGGCTATGCTGACCTCAGTTTTCTTACCGTTCTCCATCTGAACAAAACCAGAATGCCTGTTTGTTGGAGCGTGTTCCAATCAAGGGCCAGCCTAGCTGGTGCACTGCAGACCTGGCACCTGTGCATTCATTCTCTTTCCCAAATCCTGCTGCTATATTCATGAGACAGTCTTTGCACAGCTGCCTGTCTGGAAAGCAAAAGGACATGGCTACTTCCTCACCTCTTCCCAAAGGGTGGAATTATCTAATCAGCTGCCAGCATTAATGTCTGAATGGTTTACAGACAACCTCCTCCTTTAACTTTCAGATGTGAGTGGTGACCCTCACATCAGACCACAATGATGCCAATGCCCGGGGGCCTTCTCCTTGCTACCCATAGAGGTGTGGTTTCTAAAAACCCTCCCAAATATCCCAAATAATATTTCCAAACAGCATTAAAACAGCTATTCGTTTCTTTACTTGCTTCTTCATTCATTTGTTCATTTATGTGATTTATATATATTGCCCACCTGGCAGCAAAGGCCACTCTAGAAGGAGAAAGCCAAGAAGATAGATTATCTCTGGTACAGACTGTAGGATACAACATAGATTCATAGAACCCTAGAGAGAGAAGGGGCCTATAAGGCTATCAAGCACAATCCCCTGCTCAGTGCAAGAATCCAAACCAAAGTACATCTGGCAAGTGGTTGTCCAGTTTTCTCTTAGAATCATAGAATCATAGAGTTGGAAGAGACCTCAAAGGCCATCCAGTCCAACCCCCTGCCATGCAGGAACCCCCATCACAGGACCCCCGACAGATGGCCACCCAGCCTCTGCTTAAAAACCTCCAAAGAAGGAGACTCCGTCACCCTCCTTTGTGGCAGCATCTTCCACTGCCGAACAGCTCTAACTGTCATGAAGTTCTCCCGAATGTTCAGATGGAATCTCTTTTCCTGTAGTTTGAAACAATTCCCCCGCGCCCTAGTCTCTGAAGCCATGGAAAACAAACCTGTTCCCTCTTCAGTATGACATCCTTTCAAGTATTTAAACATGGCTATCATATCCCCTCTCAGCCTTTTTTTTGAAAGGCTAAACATTCCCAGTTCCCTAAGCCGTTCCTAATACGACATTTCCTCCAGACCCTCAACCATCCTGGTTGCCCTCCTCTGGACCCGCTCAAGATTGTCAACATCCTTTTTAAATTGAAGTGCACAGAACTGGACACAGTACTCCAGACGGGGTCTGACCAGAGCACAATAGAGTGGTACTATCATTTCCCTTGATCTAGACACTATGGTTCTGTTGATCCAACCAAGAATTGTGTTGGCTTTCTTGGCCACCGCATCACACTGCTGAATCATGTTCAATTTGTTGTCCACCAAGACTCCATGATCCCTTTCACATGTACTGTTTTCCAGCCAGGTATCTCCCATCCTATATCTGTGCAATTCATTATTTTTTAGACGCAGCACCCTACTTTTCCCGCTGTTGAAACCCATTCCGTTAGCTTTGGCTCTTGAACACCTCCAGTGTCGGAGCACTCACGACCTCTAGAGGTCATTGGTCCCATTGATGATAGCTTTCTATCAGACATACTTTGATCTGGATTCCTGCCTCAAGGAGCTGGTTCCTGCCTGATGAGCCCCTTCCAGCTCTATTGTTCTAGGATCTCATGATCTCATGAACAACATATTATATTATATCAGAATTTCTGGCATAGCTTTTAAACATTCTGGAGGCACATGGCCCCCTGTCTGCCTTTTGCCATTCTAGGGAGGGTGTGTGTAACTTGTTGGGGTGAAACACACTGCATGTTCCACAAAGCCATTCCCCATGTCTTCTCTTGTACCAATCAAAGAACATAACATAAGAACATAAGAAGAGCCATGCTGGATCAGGCCAAAAGCCCATCTAGTCCAGCTTCCTGTATCTCACAGTGGCTCCACCAGATGCCTCTGGGAGCACATGAGACTAGATATCTGTCTCCTGATACCACTCCCCTACATCTGGTCCTTGAAGGACCCTGCCACGACTGAGCCTCGTGGCGCAGTGGTTAAATGCCTGTACTGCAAGTAAAACTGTGCTCACGACCTGGGTTCAATCCCAGGTAGCAGGCTCAAGGTTCACTCAGCCTTCCATCCTTCCGAGGTCGGTAAAATGAGCACCCAGCTTGCTGGGGGGGCAATGTGTAGCCTGCACACTGTAATTAAAACTGTAAACCGCCCAGAGACTACCTGTAGTAGTATGGGGCGGTATATAAGCAGAACACTTTTGCTTTTTGTAAGCCTTTTTGTAAGCCTGGAGATGACACATCTCCATCATGGTTTGTCACCTGGGATGAACTTTTCCTCCAGGAATCTGACCAATCCCCTTTTGAAGGCATCCAGGTCAGATGTCATCACCACCTCCTGTGGTGCTGGTGATTGTTAGTTCCACAGACTAACAATCACACAGAAACCAAACCCATCACGGAGTGTTTGTCTTCCCCTGATCTCCAAACACAAGACAAAACTCCATCATAGATGGAGGGCAGCTAAACGTGGAAGTTCAAACAGGTAAGAATGAAGCAAAGGTTCCTCTACCACTACTAAAGGCCTGTGGGATCTGGCTTAGGGATCTTGCCCAAGGGTTTATTTATTTTTAAATATTTAAAAAAAATATTTAAAAATATTATTTATTTATTTATTTATTTATTTATTTATTTATTTATATACCCTGCTGATTTTCGCAAAAGGGAACTCTGGGGGGTTTACATAACATAACATAAGAAATCAAAGAAAAATAATAAAAATAATGAAAGAAAACAAAAATACACAACAACAACAAAAAGTAATCAGCAAGAGGCAAAGACAACTACAGTCGTTCCCTGCCATTTTGCATTTCATATACTGCGGTCCCGGTATATCGCGGGACTGCAGTATATGAAACTCAAGGCCCCCTGGGGCAAGCTGCTTGGGCCCATTTGATGCCTCTTGCACTTACCCCAGGCCTGGCACTACCCTGAATGGGCCTCCGATGGTCTTCCCGGGCCTGCCAAAGGCCCCAGAAGTGGTTCCCAGCGAAGTAGAAGTCACTTCCCAAAAAAATGGAAGTGACTTCCGGATCGCTGGAAAGCACTGCTGGGGCCTCTGACAGGCCCGGGAAGACCATCGGAGGCCCATTCAGGGCAGCGCCAGGCCTCAAGTAAGTGTAGGAGGACCCAGAGAGGCTCTGCAGTACCAACCCAACCCAGCATCTACATATTGCGGATTTTTCATTATCGCGGGTCAGTCAGGTCCTTAACCCCAGCGATAGGCAGGGGATTACTGTAATAACAAACATATTAGAAGAACCATGCATTAGATGGTCGAGGGGAGAAACAGGCAGTTATGGAGTGCTGGGAGAGTCTAATCGCCCCTTTTCTTTTTTTCTCATTATCTCCAGCTGCCTAGATGCCCTAAGCACATCCGATCTCGCTTGATTTCGGAAGCTAAGCAGGGTCGGCCCTGGTTAGTACTTGGATGGGAGACCACCAGAGAATACCAGGTGCTGTATGTGCCTGAAGTAGGAACTGGCAACCACTCCAGTATTCCTGCCAAGAAAATTCCATGGACATGGGGTCACGAAGAGTCGGTCACGACTGTAACGACACAACACACACACACACATTATCTCCAACATCTCCGCTGCAGTTCTGGAAGGACCAGGGATGGGATCTTGAGTGGCAGGACTTGCTGTCCCACTGGGCAACTTGACCTGGACTTGACTTGGGCTTTCTTTTCAATGACTTGGACTCAGCTCACGACTTGGAACCCACCCACCTCTCCCTTTTTCTGGAGGGAAAAGATTGTTTTTTTTAATAAGGATTCAGACTTGGGACCTGGTACCAAAAACTCAGAGTCTTTGAAACTCAGACCCAAAGATTTACCAACATCTCCAGGGAGAACGCATTTGACTCTTTGCTCCACTTTCGTTCCTCCACCTTCTTTTGCTTTGCAGCGTCCCTGTTGATGAAAACAGACCCCTGAAATGGCAAAAAAATCAAATTAGTTTTTATTATAGCCAATGGCCATTATATCTATATACAAATACAAATACAATAAAAGCAGTATGGCAATCAGTCATATCCGGATATCTATATTCAAGGACAACACATAGTCATAGAGGATTAGAGTAGAAGTTGACTGTATTTATACCTTATTGTTTAATATAAGAGTTAAAATTCAAGTTAAACGTGTACACAAAAATGTTTAAAAAATCTCTAAAATGGTATCACCATATACATAATTAATTATACAGCCTACACGAAAAACTGTATGTAAATAACTTAATACCTTGTATTTTTCAAACACTCCCTGCTCCATCTTGATTACTTATCCAGCTAATTCTTAGCTTTATAGCCATCTTCCCAAAACTGACCCCTGAAAGGTCCTCATGCAGCACAAAATGTAGCATGCTTCTGCTTTCATCGAGGTGCCAGCTTGTAGATCAACCCTTCAGTGATGGCACTAACAGTTTGGTGTGCAAACGTTAGCAGATAGCAAGTAAGGATTTGTGTGAAACATATTTACATCCCACCTTTCCTTGGCATTGCTCATGGCAGTTAACAATAGTACAGTGACAACTGAGACCCAAAGACAACAGAAAAGACAGACTTTTCAAGAGGCAATAAAAACAGCTGGAAAAGCTAATTTCACTAAGTCATTTTCCAGCTGCTTAAAAACAATTGCTCTAAAAAAAGCTTAAGCATATTTATCACTTATTCCTCCATTTAAAATATGTCTGTCCTGCCTTTCTCTCCAAAGGGACCCAAGGCGACACACATTATACAACTCTATGGGTCACTGTAGAAACAGAACAGTTATTTAGACACCCAAAGTAGGACAATCTCCTAGAGATTCTTTTTCACCATTTTTTTCTGGCTGGGACATAAGCAGAGGGACAGAAAATCAGGAAAGGTCATCGGGTGATCATTTTCTGTCAATGTGAAGCCCTGGTTTGGGCGGATAAAACAGCTGCAATGAGCACATTCCATGTGTTTGATTTATTTGAGCAGTAGGGAAAGAAACTGGACCCATTTCAGGCAGGTTGAGATTAAATGCCAGGGATTTCTTTTTCTTTTTCTTTTTCATGGACCTGTGCCCACACAATTAAAAAAGAAAAAATTATAGGGCTCGGAGCGCTCACACCTAAACTTAACAGTCTCCTGGCTCACCGCCAAGGAAGGTTGGTGAGGTTTGCCTGGAGGGATGTCAGGTGAAAGACGCTGGCTGCATCGGCCAAATCATATTTGTTTCTTCCCTTGAGCTGTAGGTGCAGGAGTGTGGGTTTTAAAAAAGGAGTCACAGGGCCAATCCCGTTTTATTCCACAGGCGTGGAAGGCTCTGCGGCATCCACAGTCGCTTGCCCGGGGTCAAGCATGGAGTAAGAGGGTGTACTTAACCCAGATTCTGGAGATGGATGTCGGAGGAGAACTAGGTCAGGAAGCAGCGGGAAGAGTGGCCGTAATTAGCATCCTGTTTGCCTCTCAACCTTCTCGTCTCTGCAGCTGAGCAGGCCTTATTGACGTATTATTCCTGGCTTGCCTCCTGCACATGTAGCTGCAGCTGGAGACACAGAAATTTCACGGGAGAACCTGTGTTCCAAAGTGGATCTAAAGCCATCCTAGGGGGTGGCATCACCAGGTGAGCTTCTGATTTCTCCAGCTAGATGAAAGGCACACAAGTCAAGCAAGGAGGAGATCACTGCAACCCTATTATTGCCCAGTGAAGGACAGAAGTGTGCCTGGTGGTCCAGAAGGTTAATCGAAGGCCTTAGCTCTTGATCAGACTGGATTAGGCTCCCTGGATTTGGAGGTCTTCATATGGAATGCACATCCCAGTGGCCATGCTGGCTAGGGACCTTGGCATATGAGACTTGAAACAGTTGACCTAAAGCAATGGGTCAACCCAGTTGATAAACTGGAAAACCTAATGGGGATGACTCAAGGGCACAGCTTTCCAAGTTCTGTAGAAGATATGCACACATCCTGCATAAGCACCAGTTCTCTCCACACTCCACATCTCTACAGGCCAGCTGTGCTTGTCAACATTTTGCAAACGGTGTCTGTGAGTGAGGCAAACAGATAACAGGCACCTGCAAGTGTTTTGACAAATTTGAAAACTACACCCCTGGGAAAATCTGCAGCCAGCTCCTTCAGGAATTACTGGAATGCGTTTTTGAAGAGGTGGCTGTGTAAGCTTGTGTAAGCATACAGGACAAGAAACAAAACAAGACAGAAACAAAAACCACAGTGGCACCTGAGAGACTAACTCAAGAGCTTTCATAAATTATGTCCACTTCCTCAGACACAAGTGTGAGACTGAATGACTCTCATATTTATCTATGACCAGGTAGGGTTACAGATGGGCAAACCCATCACCAAATATGAGTGGTCACAATTTGCAACTTGCATCTAGTTTACTAACCAACCATGGACACTTTGTCCGTTACTTGTATCCCCACTTGGTCCTGTGGCCATGTATAAATATGACATTCGTTTAACATCAATCACTCTTGTGTCTGAGGAAATGGACATGATCCACGAAACCCAACATTCAAACACAGCAGTGAATCTCTCTGATTTCACAACATTTTTATTTTTGTCTTGTTTCTTGCCTGATAAACTGGATAGGAATGAAGAAAAGAAAAGAGAAAAAAAGCCCTTGAACTAATTTCCCACATGCTTTATCTGAAATTTTGGGACAGCTTACAGGAACATATATTTAACTTCATAACAATGTTGAATTTTAAACAATAGAATCAAAACAATACTTTAAAAGTGCTAAACTTCCTTAAGTTTCCAAATTAAGCTCCACTAAAACAACAACAAAAATCCAAACCAAGAACCTTGTAAATTAAGTCCTCAAATGACCCAAGTCACCAACCCATAATTTTTAAAATATTATTGCAGCCACATGCTTTATGGGTTTATTTTTGTCAGAGTAACTATTTCCTGAATTTTAACTGCATGGAGGCAAGTCTTATTTCCTGCAAGACTTATGTTACATTATGGGAAATTGAATGGCTTTTTTTTTTAAAGTACAGTTGAACAGCAGGAGATTTGTAATCCTGCATAGGGACCTAACACGCTGAGCCTCAGCATAAAATGGTGTGGCAATTCTAAACAGAAAGCGCTTGTCAAATGCGGATGTGTGGGTGCCTGTGGGGGGGGGGGGAACCCGGGAGAAGCGGAGAGGAGATTTCTGACTCATTAGGATGGCTTTTTAGACAGAAATAGGCCAAATGTTTCTAAGGGGCAAAATGGAGCCCTTTGTGTGACTGGGACCTTTCTTGGGCAATGCCAGACTAAAAGCCTTTGTCAAAGGACTGGCAGAAGGGTAAGAAGGCTTGAGAGCTTCCGGGCCCGGTATTGTTGAACGGTCAGACAGGAGAAAAGGCTCGGGGTCTGTCCGGGGTTAGTAGATCAGACGCTGGGCTGGAGGTCATGCCCGAGAAAGCCTTTCGTAAAGGCCAGTGGCTCAGACACCCTTGCCAGCTTAGTTGGCATCAAGGGAGATAAACATTTCGTGGTACGCCGGCAAATCTTCTCCTTTGGTGCTACTGATGTCTGCACATTCTCCCTTCCTTAAACAGCAGGTAGTTTCTTTGGAAATGTATTGTTTTATTTATATGATGTACATACTGCCCATCCGGCCCAGGGGTAGCTTGCTTTGGTATACACTTTTAAAAAGTCCGCCCAGGCCTAGAAATGTGCTGCTCGCTGCCAGATTAGAGTAACACTGGACACAAACTGAAAAGAGTCCTACAGTTTTGCTCCAGCCAGCCATAATATGGGGTTCTAAATGCACAATGCCACACGGTTCAGGTCGCTACAGCTGCCATCTTCTTGTTAAGGGCTGTTTCATTCTTTTGAGCATCCAGTAGCATGTGAAGAGACAACAGGGGAACGATGACCAGCACCTGCATCTACATGTGCAACAGCTATATTCTGCATTGTTTTATGTTTCCTTCTTGGAAAATCAAAATGCACACTCAATTTAGAGTTGGTATCAAAGCAGGAAAGACCCAAGGGCAAGTTCATGGCCCTCTAAAGAGAATTTTTTTTCTACCCTCAAAATTTGGGCATCCTGGGTCAAAGCCCTAGTTGACCTGCCCTACTTACAGCCCTGGTCCAGCATCAGGCTAAGGAGCCTTCCAAAACCAAAACCAAATCTCTTTTGCACCCCCCCCAAAGGCTCAGCAAGAAGTTGCTTAGGAATATGTGTTGTGTATATAAACAAAAGATAGATTAACATTTCAAAGGAAGAATGGAGTGTGGAAGCCACAGAGCCAGGCAATGACTGAGACAAAAGTGTGGATTGTTGGTCGTTCGCAATATAAAAGACAGAAAATACAGTTTTCCACAAGCCTTCTGTGGCTTAATGGCCACAGAAGGTCGGTGAGAATATACATGTGAATGTGAAATGCTGGAGATCTCTGGGTAGTGGGCGACATACAAGCTAAACAAACAAACAAACAGACAAACAAACTGCAGTTAATACTGTAAAACGTAGATTCGGAGATTATGCTGAGGCTTCAGAGCTCTCTAAAGCTCACATTGATATTTGAAATATTTGAAAGGTCATCATATTGAAGAGGGGACCGGTTTGTTTTCCATGGCTCCAGAGACTATGACGTGGTGCAATGGTTTCAAACTACAGGAAAAGAGATTCCATTTGAACATCAGGAAGAACTTCATGACAGTTAGAGCTAGTTAGAGCTGTTTGGCAGTGGAAGATGCTGCCCCAAAGGAGGGTGGTGGAGTCTCCTTCTTTGTAGGTTTTTAAGCAGAGGCTAGATGGCCATCTGTCGGAAATACGGTGATGGGGGTTCCTGCAGGGCAGGGGGTTGTACTGGATGGTCCTTGAGGTCTCTTCCAACTCTATGATTCTATGACATTCTTGATTTAATTATGAAAACAAATGGTGCTTCCTTTCCATCAGGATTCCTCAAAGGAAAACATAGTGAAACTAACTTTTATTCATTCATATTATCTCTATGCCGTCTTGTACCCTCTAGGAGACCAAGACAAACAATTAAAATAATGCAATAATCATGTTAGCAGACATACTGTACTGTAAAAATGGTACGAAATATAGAGATGGGCAAAGTTGCTTTTCTGGATTTTCTGCTAGAGAAGAGCCACACAGAAGAGTCAGTCTCCTCTTCCTCCGTTTCCAGTACAGACCCATGTACAAGTGGTGCCTCATAACACAAATTTAATTTGTTCTACGGGTCAATTTGTTTTACAAAAAAATTGTCTTACGAAATGCGGTTTCCCATAGTAATGCACTGAAAACCACATTGATTTTCAATGCATTCCTATGGGAATGCTGTCTCAACCCCCTCCAATCTACCCTGCAGCTGACAGACAGCTGATTTTGACAGCTGTCAAAATCAGCTGTCCGTCGGAGGCAGTATTGAGCAGCAAATGGGTGAAGCTTCTTCTCCTTCTTTGCTGAGTTGGGGCAGGGGAAAAGCTTCCCCCCTTTTGCTGGCTGCTCCAACTCGGGGGTGGGGGTGGGGAGCGGGCAAGGGGTGTCTTGCCCACACATCCCCTTCCTGAATCGGGGCAGCCACCCCTCCTTCTCCCCTATTCCCGGAAATTTCATTTGTCTTGCCAAGAATTTGTCTTACGGGGCACTGTATATACTGTATACTTATGTAAGTGCAACACTACTTAGGGAAGTTTCTGGAGCAATTAAGAGTTAGGTGCCACCAAGCCATTTCTGACTTAATCTATGAATTAACACTTTTCAAAAGGTTCATTAATAACCCTGTTCAGGTCTTGCAAACCAACCCTTTATTGAGTCAATCTATCTTACAATCAGTCTTTGCCAGCTACCCCTTATTGGCCTTTCTCAGAGTTTGGAGAGACTGCCATTTTGAACCAAAACTTAAAACAACACCTAGAATTCCCAGAATCCCCTATTTGGTAAGGATCTTTTCTTTCTTTCTTTCTTTCTTTCTTTCTTTCTTTCTTTCTTTCTTTCTTTCTTTCTTTCTTTCTTTCTTTCTTTCTTTCTGGATCCTTCCAGAATCCCCTTCATGACTTTTTTTTTTAAAAATCATGTTGAGTAGGGACTACAATTCCCAGAACCCCCCAGCTAACAGTCTCTTTTTTTAAAAAAAAATCCCTCCCAGAATCCCCTACCCAGCAACGGTTTGGGGGCCACTCCCAAAACACCTTAGATGACTTTTTAGAGAGAGAAAAAACCCCCATAACTTCAAAATCAGCAAGTCTTTCTGAAGGGCGCAATACAGCTGCCAGAATACCCCAGCCAGCAAAGTTTGGTTTGGGGCCACAGCTCCCAGAATCCCCAATTAACTGGTAAACCTGTGGGTCCCCAGATGTTCCTGGACTGCAACTCCCAGAAACCCCTTGCAGCACAGCGAGTGGTGGAGGCTTCTGGGGGTTGCAGTCCAGGAACATCTGGGGACGGACCCACAGGTTGAGAACCACTGTGGTAAAGGTTTAGGGGGGCGTTCCAAACCCCCCCCAGTTTCCTAAAAAAAAAAAACCACCCTCAAAACCCCAAACTCCCAGAATGCCCCAGTCAGCACAATTTGGGGGTGGGGTTGAACCCCAATGGCCAAAAAGCTCTAGCCAATGTATTGCTTGGACTGCCACTCCCAGAATCCCCCAGCCAGCTAAAATGTCAAAAACTCTGGCCTCTCTCTCTCTGGCCACGCCCCTTTTATTTTCAAAAAAAAAATAACCGTCTCTCTCTCTCTCTCTTTCTCTCCTCATCCACCCCCTCCCCACTCCTGTCAGTCATTCTCCCCTCCCTGGCGACGCCCCGCCCCTTTCCTCCTCTCTCCCTCTCCCCCCCTCCCTCCCTCCTGCCGCCGTCCGCAGCTGCCTGGCCGAGCGAGAGGAGGGAGGGAGGGGGGGAGCGGGGGCGTTGCTAGGGCAGGCCTTCTTTCCGCGTCCACGCGCGGAGCTCGCGAAAGAAAGGAGGGGGCCGGTTGCTAGGGGGCGGGGCGCCGAGCGCGAGCGCGAGCGGTTGCCCCCGGGCGGCTCGGTCGGGGGGGGGGGAAGTCCCTGAGCGGCCCCGCCCGCATTCCCCGCGAACAGCTGGTCCCCGTCGGGCCGTACCATCGCGAGCGCCCGGGGAGGGGGGTGGGGGGGTCGCGCGCGCGCGCGCGCGTGTCCGTCGGGGCGGGGCAGGGCGGGGCGGGGCGCCGTCGTGAGGAAAGGGGCGGCGGGAGAGAGAGAGAGAGAGAGGGAGAGAAAGGGAGACCAGGAGGACCTTTCCTCTCCCCCTCCAGCTGCCGGGCGAGTGGTACGTCCCGGACCCCTCTCCCCCCCCCGCGCCCGAACTCCCCGGCCCGGTGCTGCAAGGAAAGGGGAAGCGGCGGCGGCGGCGGCGACCATGGCGGTGCTCCCTTCGCGGAACCCCCTGCTGCTGCTGCCGCCCCCGCCCCCGGCCCGAAGGGGGCGCCCCAAGGCCCGTGGAGGGGCCCAGCCCAGCGTCAGGTGAGCCAGGGTGGGGGGGGGGGGGGGGGGGGGGGGCAATGAGGGGAGGGGGGCATAGGGGGGAGGGAGGGGCATGGGGGGAGGGAGGGGGCTGCACCCAAAGAAAAGAGAATTTTTTGAGGGGGGGCTCATTGGGGGAGGGGGGGAAGGCAGAGGGTGGGGGCTTATCCTGCAGGGGAGGAGAGAGGGGGGGAGGGAGGGGGCTTTTATCACGTTATTGGGGGGGGAAGTGGGGGAGGGGCTGCACCCAAGGAAAAAAGGTGGGGGGGGCTCATTGGGGAGGGGGGGGAGGCAGAGGGGGGTTTATCCTGCAGGGGGGGGGGGAGAGAGGGGGGGGGAGGGAGGGGGCTTTTATCTGGGGAGGGGAATTAGAGAGAAGGAGGGGGGATGGGGGAGGGAGGGGGCTGCACCCAAGGAAAAATAGGGTGGGGGGGCTCATTGGGGAGGGGGGAAGGTGGAGGGTGGGGGCTTATCCTATAGGGGAGGGAGAGGGGTGGGTGGGAGGGAGCTTTTATTAGGGATTTGGGGGTAGATGGGGTGCATATGGGGGGTGTAGGGTCGCCATGGGTGGAGGAAGGCTAGCCTGCTAAGGGATGTCATTGAGGCAGTGGGGGGGGGAGATTTGCATGGGAGACTGTGGGGGGGGAGGGAAGCGTTGGTCTTAGCAGAACAGGAGGGGGGGGAGAGGCTTGGGGAAGATGGGCTCTGGGTGAGGGTCTTGGAGGAAAACCCATATTCCCAGGTAGAGGGCAAGAAGGACAGGGGTGGGGTGGGGTTAAGGCAGAGGGGGAAAGGAGGTGGATTGGCCAGCATGCTTGCCTATGGACTGGGCAGAAGAGGCCTCCTGGAGCTTTTTGGGGGAGGGGGATGTGGTGTGACCCCCCCCACACACACACACGCACAAAAAAGGTTATGGGGTAAAGGCGATCCGGGTGTGTTCCCCAGCTCAGGATATTCAAGGATGGTTTCCTGATGCAGGGGAAGATGGGGTCTGGGGTGGAAAGGCAGCGGGTTGTATGGAGAGGTTGGAGCAGGCGTGCAAATGACATGAGTGTGAAAGAGAAGCAGAGGATGGGGGGGGGGAGGAGGATGGGGGTGCAAACATCATGGATCCCATAAGGGGGTTATGGGTTGAACCATGGGTCGAGAGATGGAAAAATGGCTTGTGTGGTGGTGTTTGTTGTTTGATACACCGTCTTTTGTCTCATTTTGTCTTTCTCTTTTTCTTTGTTCAAAACTGAATGGTTCAATTCCAAATACCTAAGGAGTAGCTGTGTCGCTGCATGTTGGCGAACATCGCCCCCCTCTCTTTTTATTTGGCCAACATAATTTCAAACAGATGCAGTGGATTTCAGTCTAGGAATGAGGGCCAAATTCCCAATATCCTATACGCCTCCAGAAACTGAATAAATAGCTCTACTGGAAGCTCATCTCACAGGGCATGTCTCTGTGTTGCAGATGTCGTGTTCTTTGGGTACCTTGGTGATGCACGGTCTAAAATGATGGCCTGTTGACCTGACAAATAAAGGCCATGTCAGAAAACAGCTTGAGTCAGAACCCAGACAAAGGCTTAATTAAGATTAAATGAATTTAATCTGGATTCTGAACCAAGATGGATGTGTGTCTTTCTGAAGGAGGAAGAGGCCTGAGCCTGGTGGCCTGTGGTCAGTGGAGGGGGGGGGAGGGTGCTTTAACATATAGAAGGCAGTGTCCACTCTCTTTAATTCCTAGAAATGAGTGGCTTGCACCAGAGAATTGTCCATCTCTCTGATGAAGCATTTCCAAAAGATGACTGTGGGAGACCAGGACGCTCTCTCTTTTGTTATGGCATCCGAAATTTGAGCGTACATTGAGCAGATGAAGGCTCAGAAAAAGGAGTTGGCTTGTGTAAGATAAGAAGACCTTTTGCATAGGGCAGTTTGAGGAAGTACCCTCTTAATGTTTGCATGGGGGGAAATAAACATTATAGATGTAATTCAGGGTGAGGTTGGTCTGTACGGACAGAACACAAAGGGAACATGCATTGTTTAGACGGCGGCATCTGGTTTATTTGTTTTTTAACATTGAATTGATCAGCCAGAGTTTAATTGGGGGACTGTTTTATAAAGTATAGTACATTAAATAGCCAAATTAACGTAATTCATTTGAAGAGATGAGGTTGAAGCCGTGTACATTTAAGACATTTGCATTTTGCTCCCTGAAAGAGAATGACATACAAACAAATAGGTCTTAAATCCACTGCAGCTTGAGGTCCTCAGAATGTGCAAAAAGAAGAAAATCCATCGATTTAAGTATCTTGTATTTGTCTTCAGCTTTCTTCTCTGCAGCAAATGAGCAAAACATAGGAGTGGGATGCTTATTTCTTAATGGCTGTGGGGTGGCGCATGCGTGTCCATGCCTCTTAAACCCTCCAAGGCAGGCATGAAGAATAGTGGCCTCTCTGTTTGCAATGTATTTACATGGCTGACTCTGTGAAGGTTAAATTCCTCTTCCTTGTGCAGTGGCAAATTAAATTAGTCACAAGTGGAGTGGGGTGGGGGAGATGGCCGAGGCATGTGCTTCAGGGCCTTCTTTTACAGCTGTGCACAGAAAAAAAAAGGCTAGCATAGCAAAGATTCCTGGGTAATAATATATATATTTTTTTTAAAATCAGGATTTAGGATTTGATATTCTTGCTATGTTCTAGTGATTTTAGCACTGCTTGATTTTGAAAATGAAATGAATGACTTAAATAAGCTTCCTGTGAAGCTTATTAGCTTGTGGGAATGAATGACCTTGGTGAGTCAGCTGCTGTTTCAGAGCTACCTTGGGATTTTCATTCTCAAGTAACATCTGTGCTTGCAGAGTTTGGTACAGCGTTTACCAGCATCTGTGCTGCCTCTCCTGTTTTTATTCTCCTTCCACCTTTCCTTGGCTTTCCATTCTTCACCCCCTCTCCGTTCCCTGCTTAGCTTAAAGGTGCTTTTGATTATTATTTTTTAAAAGCAAGAGGGGGATAACCAGCAGTTGATTTGTTGCTGACAGTGTGTTTCCTGGTCGATAAATTATCCTTGTCAAATGCTTAACTGATGCAACCAGAATACACAAAGTGTGTTTGTAGATATGCATACTCGTCTACCATAAGAAGAAAAGCATCCCAACATAACCTTTCCTGAGTCTCTCCAAACTACTCAAAATAAGAAGGCTGATCCAGGACATTTGAAAGTTGGCACAAATTCTGCTAAAAGCCTTGGCTGTATGTCAAAAGAAAGGGGGGGAAAGCATTCTCAGGGTTCCTTAAATAGCATTCACTGTAAACCTGCTAAATGCACACAGTTCAGATGAAGTGTTTGCTTTAATGTTTCCTGTTTGGTTACTCTTGGAGAAAGGAATAAGAAAAAACCAAACACAACAATGACATTTAGCACCAATGAGAATGTCAGCGTTGGTCTAATACAGGCATGTCCAAACGTCAGCCCTCCTGATGTTTTGGACCACAACTCCCAGAATTCCAAGCCTGTATTGCCAATGACAAAGGACTATGGGAGTTGTGGTCCAAAACATCTGGAGGGCTGAACTTTGGACATGCCTGGTCTAATATTACTATTAGAATCATAGAATAATGAAGTTGGAAGGGGCGTATAAGGGCATTGAGTCCAACCACCTGCTCAGTGCAGGAATACAAATCAAAACAGATCTGACAAGTGGCTGTTGAGTTTTCCCTTGTATTACTCTTATTGTGTTGGTATTATTCTGGTGTTAGTCCTGGTGATACCTTCTTTACCCATTCACCAACTGAGAATAATTTTGCCCCAATCTTCTGTGGCGCATGTCTATAGGTGTCTCAGCTCATTTACTCTAGTTTTGGAACAGGAGAACGGAAGAGAAGTCTGATGATGGATCAGGAAAAAAATATTATTTAGCTGTTCTTTCTAGTGTTTTCCTGCAGTGCGGGGTTTGCATTTTGGATCCTGAAACCACTTTGCCCCATCCACCGTGTCTTTAGGCTACAGGGTGATGATCTGCATAGCCTTACTGGCAGTGTCCTACCATCTCTGTTTTGGTCACCCAAGTAGCTGCCGGCCATCAGTTTTTTAGTGGCAAGAAGTTTGGGCGATGGTGATTATGAGAACATGTCCATACCAGCAGAGCCGGCTTTCCCTCATTTTCTCTTTTACTGATACCACACCTACTTGCTGTCAGGTAGCATCATCGGTGACGTGTTTGAGTAGGGAGATACCTGTTATCCGATGGAGCACAAACATTTCCATCAGACCGAATGGATGTCTAATCTCTCTGTCTGCGGAACTCACTACTCAGGTCATGAAGATTGCAGCCTCCTTTTCCTGTTTTTCTAATCAACTGGTATTGAGAGGCATGGTCCCTCTCTCCCCTTGAAGTACTTTGCAGCCATGATTGCCAGTAACTTCTTGATAATACAGTAAATACATGCTGTCAAGTAACCTCTGACTTAACAGCAATCCCTTGTAGGGATTTCTAGGTACAGAGTACATGTATTCTGAAATGGTGCACCATTCCCTTCTAATTCCCTTTTAGGCTGATTTCTGTTGGTGGTTGTCACGCCATTTCATGATTGAAAATTCACAGTATAATCATTTGCATTGTGATGGGTGCTTACCTGGTTCGGACCTCCTAGCATTCAGCTTCATTCACTGAGCCTGGGTACTGGTGCTTTGGAGAAAAGAAATAATAAAAAAAACACTGGCCCTTATTTTCTTATTCAAATGCATTATATGGTTCTCCAAGCCTCAGGTATTTCCCCCCACTTGCATCACCTTTTTCTAAATGAAGACCCTCAAATGATCTAACCTCCTTGGAGCAGAGTTGCTGAAGCCCACTAGTCATTTTGCCAGTTGTTTATCAGTGTCTTGGTTGAGATTTGCCAGTCAGAACTGGGCAGATGTGTGAGGTTATGTCAAGTGTTTCTGTACTGCACATTTGAAAAAAGGTACAATGATGGAGATGTGTCATCTCCAGGTTTAAAACCGGGGTACTTCAAGGACCAGATTCAGAGGAGTGGCATCAGGAGACAGATATGTAGTATCGTGCGCTCCCAGGCACATTTGGTGGGGCCACTGTGAGATACAGAAAGCTGGACTAGATGAGCCTTTGGCCTGGTCCAGCATGGCTGTTCTTATATTCTTATGTTGGCATCAGTTTCATCTCCTGCCTTATCACTACTCATCCTTGATCTGTAATCCAAACATCCATACAGTGACTGCATCCTGTCTCTAGTTGAGCTGTTCAGCTTTGTTCCAAAGTTGTAATCTTCTTAATTACTTACTGGCAGTGTAGAATCTGTGTACACAGTATGCCTGAAGTTCGGCTGTTTTGCCACAATCCGCATCAGTTATATTGTACCACATTTTCTATTTTATTACCATTTAAGTCCACCTGGAAGAATATTTTTTGAGCCCTAAACACTTTCCTTTCAGATTTGTATATCTTGTGGACTGCTCTTAATGCCACTTATGAATGTCAACACAAATCTTTTGGGGACCTTTTGACGCATGCCAAGGGTGACTCGATGCTTTTTGGCACAATAGAATGGGGCAGCATTGTCAGACATGTTTTCTTGAGAGTTGCATCAGTAGGCATCTGCCATAGCTGTCCCTTGGTTACCCAACTCAATTCTAGCACTGTGTTGGCCCTTTTAACATTTGGCCTCTTTTGTCCTTGGTGTTTCCCCCTCCAGTTCTAGGTTGTTAGACAGAGAATCTTGGAAACAAAAGAATGCATATTCTTGCAATACCCCCTGATAACTTCTCTTGACTGAGCTTGTTTAGACATGGGGATCTTGAGTTGTTCTTGACTCCTAGCCTTTCATCTCATGCAAACACCTCAATGCCAGCAGTACTGTAAGAGCCCTTGTTATGTAGCTTTTACCGCTTCATTCCTGGCAATGTTAGCAAGGAGCAGATGATCAGGAGGGTACTAGTGAGGGAACTGCTTCCTGTGAATTTCACAGCCATTTATGTTTAGTACATTTCCCCCCTCTTGCTATCTTTCTCCGCTCCCATCTGCCCCATCAAACAATCTGACTTTGTTATGTGGTGTAACCACAAAACCCAGTGGGTAGGCATCTCCATCTTAAGACGCCAACTCCTGTGTGGCCCTGTCTACCCCACTTCTCGTTAAATGCACTGTTTGGCAGACCATAACCACAAGGACATTCTTTTGTTCACTGCTTCCCACAGGACACTCATTTTCAATAAACAGGAAAAGTCATGCCAGTGACTTCACACCCCTTCACGGAGAGCAGCCATGTATCTTAGACACCCCTTCCTTTAAACCTAGCCTACCTATTCCACGCTGCATCTGTTTGGAAGGATGATACTCTTATTTCCTGAATCCTACTTTGATACTGCAGGTCCTGATGAAATAAGGGAATAGAATGAACAACCTAGATTTCATTGTATTGATTATTTACATCCCCAACTCACCTTTCCACTAGAAAGTAGTGCTCAGGGTGGGTCATAGTCTTCATGAAAAGAATAAAAGACAAGTAAAACCAAAGTTTAGCTATAAAATCCAGTAAAACATCCCACACTGTCCAAAACATTATTTATTTATTTATTTATTTATTTATTTATTTATTTATTTATTTATTTATTTATTATATTTAGATACCGCTCCATCTAGCTACATGGCTACTGGGCCATAACATAAACTAAATGCATTAAAACTGTTGAAGACAGTTGAAGGCCACAGTTACAAATGCAGCAGGGCAAGTTAAATACACTTTCCAAAGCACGGGTCAACACCTTGCTCCAGACAATAGATTTTCCCACTGCTCCTCAGGGGCAGGCCGGTCTGAAATGGGATGGGGTCCATAAAAAGTTGGACTCAAAGAGATCCGCCAGTGGTGTGAGCTACACATCTTTCAGCACTGGCAGAGCATGGGGGACATGTCTATTCATAACACACCCCAGATACTAAATACAGTGGACCCTTGTATAACAAACAGCTTGTATAACATAAAATTTGTCCAACATAAAAAATTCCGGAGATAGGGGAAATTTGCTTAACATAATCGCCTATGGGGAAAATCCATACAACATAAAATGGGATTACTCCGTTTTCAATGCATTACTATGGGATTTTGTATAAAGGAAAATTTGCTTAACATAATTTCATTTGGAACGAATTAATTCCTTTATACAAGGTACCACTGTAAAGTCTCAGGTCAATTTACAATATAATTAAAATGTGGTAGAAGAGGAGGTTGAGCAGCTGTAGTCCCTCTCTGGAGAGACTTCTTTGACCTGACAGTCATTATTTTTTCTTGTTGCTTATGGCAGCTGCTGAACCAAGTGTGGGAGAAGACCAAGCTGTCCAGTGCTCTAATTTTTTAAAAAATAGATCACCAAAAATTATTTTAAAAAAAATAGAAATAGTAATTTAAATCAAATTCACTCTAAAGCTACAGACTGGAAGCATCATAGCACAGGAATGGTTGAAATGGCTCTCCCAAAAAAAGGGTCAGTCTGGTTTATACTGTAACATCAAGTTGTGTACATACTGCAAACTGAAATCATAGTCAAAAGATCTGTGAACTACCTTTGCATTGCCTGGATGGTTTTCATAGAATCACTGAGTTGGAAGAGACCTCAAGGGCCATCCAGTCCGACCCCCTGCCATGCAGGAACCCCCATCACAGTATTTCCAACAGATGGCCATCCAGCCTCCAAAGAAGGAGACTCCACCACCCTCCATTGTGGCAGCATCTTCCACTGCCCAACAGGCTCTAACCATCATGAAGTTCTTCCTAATGTTCAAATGGAATCTCTTCTCCTGTAGTTTGAAACCATTTCCCCGAGTCCTAGTCTCTGAAGCCATGGAAAACAAACCTGTTCCCTCTTCAATATGACATCCTTTCATATATTTAAACATAGCTATCATATCCCCCCTCAGCCTTCTTTTTGAAAGGCTAAACATTCCCAGCTCCCCAAACCTTCAACCTTCCTGGTCGCCCTCCTCTGTACCCGCTCAAGGTTGTCAACATTCTTGGACTCCCCTTCACCACCACCCCTGCCCTGCCCCAGTAATCTTTGCCCTCTGTTATCACAGGAAGTCCTGCATTTCAAAAGCCACTGTAGGCAGCATGTCCTGCAGTTATGGCTAAGAAGCATTTCCCACTCATAGAAGATGGATGTGCCCTTGAATGGTGATCGTTTTATGGGCTGTGTGTTTGCTTAAGAGGCCTTCTTATGACACAAGGGAATCAAATGAAGTGGTTTGTTGCAGAGCTAGGTCTGGTGCCAGTCATATGATTTCATTTAGTCTTCGTGGGTTGTATATTTATATAGGACCAGTTGCATTGGGGTTAGTGTTGGAACTGTGACACATGGAGATGGGGGAGGGGGAGGCTTAACCGTTGCTTGGGTACTTCATACTCTAAACCTGGACCTTCCTCCTGTCTTTTAAAAAACGAAATAATAATTGCATCAATGAATTTAATATAACATGGGGGTTTGGCCTGCGATAAATATAACTCCAGTAAAAGAAGTAGAGTTGTATAGAAGAATGGCAATGAGGAGAAATGAAAAAAAGACGTTTTCTACGATATCTGGGGTAAATTTATAGATTATGTATTAGTCGAAGGAAAGGGGAAAGAGTCCATGAATATTTCACGGCAATTCTGGAGAAGAGGACTTTAAGAAGATTACTAGAACAATAGAAGACTGAGCAACGAAGAACGCATGGATGGTCCTGTGGGGTGGGGGTACACTTATATTGTTAATTGTAGTTCTTTATTTCTTACATTGTTTGTATGTAGCTTAAAATTTAATAAAAAAAACATTAAAAAAAGATTTTCAAAAGAAAAAAAGTGCATGGTAGGAACTGAACTAGGAAAAGTCAAATGACTAAGATTGTACTGGTGTGTTTCTTATTGCCAACACCTGTTTACCATTTTTATGCAAAAGAAAAAAAGAATGGAGAAAGAGGTGACTCTTCTTTATTGTTGGTTTAGATAATGTGAAGAAAATACTGTAGTGTTTTAAGATTTTCTCCAAAATAGGGATGGAGCAGCAGCGATGCTGAGCTGGTTCCCACTAGAGGTCTATCTAGTCCATGTTCCTCCTTTCTTCCCACAGTGGCCATCTAGGTAGCTCTGGGCAATACCTAGATGGCCACTGCAGGACCATCATCTGTACCTAGCATTCTTTGGTGAGTGACACACAGAAGCCTGGAGTTACTAACTCAGGAGGTGATATGTAGCAATTCTGGACAGGAACAGCTGATGACTTCTAACCTCCATGAATTTACTGTATTTTTTCCGTCTATAAGATGCTGTGATATTTTATATGTCCCACACACTTTTAAGACCCCAAATTGATACATTTAATAAATCCTCCTTGAGTTCTCCTCCACCCCCGCTGTTTCCTTTCCTTTCCACATTTGGAAGAGTCCCCTTGGCTTTGCTTTTTGCAGGGATCAGAGCCTTCTTTTCAGTGTGGAAAGGCACTCAACCCACAAGCCTTTCCCCACTGAAAAGAAGGCTCAGATCCTTGCAAAAGCAAGGACACGGAGAGTAAACAAAGGCTGCCAGGAAGGAAGGGAAACAGCAAGGTCAGTTTAGGTTCTCCTCCACCTCGCCCCCACCCTTTGGGAAAGGGTTACTTCCATGCAAACGACGCCCTGTAATTTTTAGTGCCATGATTTTAGGAAAACATAGTGTTGTATACATGGAAAAATATGGTATACAATCAGCCCAAGCAACTTTGCTTCTTCTTGTGGCAGAGAATCCTATAGTTCAGCTATGAGCTGTAGAAAGAATCATTTTAAAGTATTGTCTCTCTCTCCGTCCTTCAGCTTCAATGGATAACTCTGGGTCCTGATAATATTCCAGTGAGAAAGATGTTTCTTCCTCTTAAAGTTAAGCATCCTTACAGTGTTGTGAATTTTCCTTGTGGGAAGGTGCTCCAGGCCCTAGATCACTTCAGTTGCCTTTCTCCACATCTTTTCCAATTCTGCAGTACCCATTTGCCTTTATTATTACTTGCTCCCTTTTCACCATGTAGAAAACAAGATCTGGGAGCTGATTCATGGCAACTGGACTTCTTTTTTTGAGAGATTGAAACGTTTCACTGCTCATCCAAACAGCTTCGTCAGTCTGAGGAAAGCTAGTTGCAAGTTCTCCATTTTATAGTTCACTTTGAGCTCTTGTCACCCTGGTCTGAAATAGGCTCATAAGATGAACAATGGCCTCAATAGGCTTGTTGGCTAGACAATGGTCTCCATAATAGGCCATTAGGTGAACAATAGCCTAAGTTGTTGAAACCTATTAAGTATGGGTCGTTAGCTATTGCCTTGGTGGTGAAAGTGTGAAGTATTTTCAATTTGTCTGGATATTGTTGAAATCACTGCCCGAAAAAATAGCAGATAGACTGTACCTGAGCCCCTGCCCCGAAGAGTTTTCCTTCTGCTACAACTAAGGGTCTGCTGACTGGAGAGCTAATCTCATACTGGCATTAGAAAAGCCAGACAGCAGGGTGTCCCTGACTTCTGGTGTGCACACTGTTGTAGTGAGAGAGACCCCTCCAGATGTATTTAGGGCTTTAGAGGGCAGAGTCAGCACCTGGTATTGAGCCTGGATGCAGACAGGCAAGCAGTTCAGTTGCCTCAGAATCCATATCATTTGAGCCTCTCTTGCTTGTACCCCTTCACCACCTGGTAGCTGCCTTCTACACAACTTGCAGCTTCTGAGTTGACTTCAAGGACAGTCTGACATATAGTGCACTGCAGTAGTCCAGTCAGGAAGTTACCACAGCCTGAATCACTAGGAGAATACTATCCTTATCCAGAAAGTCGTGGTTCAGTGTCGGAACCTTTCTTTGAAGGGTGCGTTTTTTTAGAGGACTGCAGTGATGTGCACATGCTCCTGGTCCATGTGGCATGCCTGGAAGGGAAGTGACCTTCTATTCCCCCCTGACTTTTTGCTTTGAGGCAGGGCTAAAGGGCACCTGCTCCCTATCCAAGTTCCTGTTTTTGTAAGCTCTCCAATCTATTGCTTGTAAACATAGATAAGATGAATAAAATGAAGCCCCAGACCATATTTGCACTCTCAGATATTCATGAGGGCCACATTTTAGCAGTGGCAAGTACCAGAGGCAACAGGGCAGGTAGGAGAAAGGATACCAGGCTATGGGAGCTTAAGTACAGTATCTTTTAGATTGTAACTGAACCTTAGGAATGACATGCCCACCTTTTAGAACAGGGGAAAACCCTGCGCAGAAGCTAGGAGCCCTCAAAGGGGTGGGGTTGGAGGAAGCATTGGGTGTCTGGAGGAACATAGGCCTGGTTTGGCCCCTGTGATGGAAGATCCTGGCTCCAGAGTTAACATCATATGCTTCTTACCTCCTTGAATTGTTGGACAGCAAATAGTAGTTCCACAAAGGAAATAAGAATCTGCTAGAAAATTCATGAGGAAGGAGGCAGAGATGGAAAAGATTCATTGAACTAGATAGCTATTCTATGTCTGCTTGTGAGCTTTTGAGTTTTGAAGACTTGTGTGTTCCGAACAGAGGTCAGCTCAGGCATATTCTTGCCTGCCCAGACATGACTGCTTGGCCACCTGGCTGGTCCTAAGATGGAAGGTGTGCTTTCCATATCAGCTGGAGTGCATCACACTCTTCTCTGCCCAAAGGGAATGTGTGGCACTTCCGTTCTTGGATGAAAACCTTCTTGGAGGATTCTAAGGGAGGGCCACCACTGTACCGTCCTTGGTAACGGGGGCTTGGTAACCTTGCCGACAGCAAAGCGGTGTTTTGGTAGCCCTTGTTGTATCTGCCCTCCGGGTTGCCGAGTGCCATGAATGGGGAGGAACCCTCTTTTATTTCTATCGTGAGAAAAGGTGGAAGGTGATTTGGCCAGCTTGCTGGGCAGGCTGAATTGGTTGTACTGTAGCAGGGAGCCTGAGATGTAGAAAGTGCAAAGAAACAGTGGGTGGCTGCAGATGCTAAGGGAAGAACAGAGCCTGCAGCCGGAACAGCTAACAGATGACAGCCTGTTATACCATGCCTTTTCCCCAGCAGCCTTTCTCAAACGTCATATTATTGAATTGAAATGAAAGAGGAGAGCCATGTGTCAATTACAAAATACAAATACAGTGGACCCTTGTACAGTGGAACCTTGACTTACATACTGCTTGACTTGCAGCATATTGGACTTGCAGCAAGAAGGGGCCTGTTTGACTTGAGTCACAGGCTTTGACTTGCAGCTCGTAGCCCCGGTGCAAGGCACCGGAATCGGGCGGCAGCCACAACCCAGCATCGCGGCTGCCTCCTCCAAACTGCTCCTGCCTTCTTCCTCTCCTCCGGCAGCGGCGGCGGCTTCGGAGAGGCCAGCTCAGAGCACCTGGAGCTGGTCCTCGGCCTCACTGAAGCCGCCGCTGCTGCCAGAGGAGAAGGGCCGGGAGCTCAGGGATGGCCTCGCTGGTTAGACAGTCGGCTCAGTCTTGTAAAAAATCTGGCTGCAGAAGTCTGGGCCACAATGGAAGCTGTCCAGTTGTGGGACTCTAATGGTAAGCACAGAGTTGTTCAGAACTTGGAACGTCAGGTTAAAAATCAGTAAAACTTAGATGTTAGACATTGTTGCTATGAACATTAAAAAGTGGAGGCGTATAACTTGTGGACTATAATTCCACTGCCTCCTCCTCTCTTTGAAGAGACATTTCATTTCCATCCCTGGTAGGAATCTCCTATCCCAGTCAAATTTGTGTTAAATTGCTGTTTTCGGGGGTCTTTTTCATCATCTGGAACAGATTAATCCGCTTTCCCATTACTTTCTATGGGAAAAGTTCGTTTGACTTAAGGCATGTTTGACTTATGTCTAGACCTCTGGAACGGATTAATGATGTAAGTCAAGGTTCCGCTGTATAACAAACAGCTTGTATAACATAAAATTTGTACAACATAAAAAAATTCCGGAGAGAGGGGAAATTTGCTTAACATAATCGCCTATGGGGAGAATCTGTACAACATAAAAATGGGATTAGTCTGTTTTCAATGCATTCCTCTGGGGAATTTGTATAAATGAATATTTGCTTAACATAATTTCATTTGGAACGAATTAATTCCTTTATACAAGGTACCACTGTACAAGAATATGCTATAGGCAATGCCTTTACAAGCCACTGATTAAAAAAAAAATTAAAAACCACTGCAAGCTTTCGTGGAAATGCTCCACTTCAAGGCAAGTACCAAAAGCCTGAAGAGGGTGAGATGGGGTTTGCCAGGAGGTTAATCTTACATGGCAGGTTCTTGGCAAGATGATTCTCTCCAGACACGTCTGTCTTGGATGAGGCAGGAAGCAGCAGGGCTGTTGCTGCAAAGCTAATTGTTTTTCCTTTCTTTTTTTTCAGCTGCAGCCGCCTCCGACAAATTCAGAGCATTCTGACTCAGAGCAGCAAATCTCAGCCAGATGGAATCCTGTGCATTTTGGGTAAATGCTTTTAGTTATTAATATATATTGAGAGGGCTTCTTTCTCTTTTTTTTTGCTGTTTGCAGGCTAAGCTCCTGAACTAGCGAAGTTTCAGAAGCTTCTTTTGTGTTTGAAAAGAGTCCACACATATGCCTTCTTCATTATCACAAGCTTATGATTTTTTCCTGGAACTCTCACATTTCCTGGATTTCTTTCTTTCGCCATGCAGGATGCGCCAGGACTCTCGTCGTTTCAACAAACTCAGAATGACCAAAACAATTAGTAATGTTTAAGGGATGGAGTGGTGGAGACAGATCTTAAGATGCCCCCCCCCTTTATTTTTGACGCTAGGCAAAGTGATTTGGCTGGACCCTGCATCCATACTGGGGAAGCTCAGAGCGTTCTTAGTTGGCGAGAGAGTGCATCGAACATGGAAAGAATGAGTCTCTTGAGTACAGAAGGCTAAACAATGCAGCTGGCTTATTTCAATGCAGCTGAACTATTTACCCCTTAATAATGGAAGGAAGCCGCATTGGGGGAAAATTAAGCAATCTGTGATGTTCTGACTGCCTATGCCCTAGACCAGTGATGGCGAACCTTTTAGAGACCGAGTGCCCGAACTCCGATTCAAAACCCACTGATTTTTTTTCGCAAAGTGCCAATACAGCAATTTAACCTGAATACAGGTGGCTGTGAAGAGGCGATGTCAGCTGCCCACAAAATAGGCTCCGAGTGCCACCTTTGGCACCCATGCCATAGGTTTGCCAACACTGCCCTAGACTGTTGTGAGTAATCCCAAGATTGCAGTGGGGTGTAATGAGAATTACCTGTATTTTTTCTCCCTCCAAAGTGTGTTTATTTGGAAAGTTTATTTGTTATAGTTTTGTGTTTTAGGTTGGTAAGGGTAAAATGCAGCGTATATGTCTGCATAGAATTAGTGAACAGCATCCAATGACAGTCCGCAAAAAAAAAATGTAAAAAGAACTAGATTGGAAAATAACAAGGATCAAATGGGTTATCACTTGGGAAGAATGCTTTCTTTCTCAAGAGTAACCAGGTGCTTTCCATATTGGCTACAGGATATTTACCCATCTCTGAATCAAGGAAAGTGTCTGTGGTTAGGATGGAAACTAAAGAAAAGAAGTCAGAACAAGGCACACTTTAGAAAGTGCATTTTGAATTTCCAGTGTCCTGGCTTGAGTGTCTGGCCAATAGACCTAAGATGATCTATCTACCCACAGTGATTCATGTGGATTGTGCCACTTCTGTGAGCTTGTTCCTCCCCATTCCTGGTGAAATCAAAGCACTGCAGAAGGGGAGAAGTCTAAGCCATTACCAGAAAGCTGAGGTCTGTTAACTAAATTCCAAGTAAGACAACCGGCTTGAATTGGAAGCCGTTGAGAGAACAAATACTGTGGAGGCACAGATAAAAACCCTCTTCCCAAAGTAAGAGAAGGCTGTGGCATCTGAGTTATCACTATCCATCTACAGGAGAAAAATGCTGAAGGAGGAACTATATTTTAAGCATTAAAAAGTAACTGGTTTTTGGAGGCCGGGTGAGAATTTAACAATTGTGTGGAAACAAGCTCAGATGAATATGGTGGAATGCTTTAGGAAACGTGAATTAAAGGGTAGCCGTAAGACGCTGAATTTAAAAAGTTATTGACAGAGGAAGCACAGTCTCCTTGCAATTGGTGTGTCTAGATCAGTGGTTCTCAATCTGTGGGTCCCCAGAGGTTCCTGGACTGCCGCTCCCAGGAGTCTCCACCACTCACTCTGCTGGAAGGGATTTCTGGGAGTTGCAGTTCAGGAACACCTGGGGACCCGCCGGTTGAGAACCACTGGTCTAGATAGTCCAAATAAATTGTTAATATGAGCCATGCTATAGGCATAATGTTGTTATGCATCCCATAATATTATGGATCCGGTGGATCTATGTCTGGCATCATCTCTTATGTTGTTTAGAACGGTGGTCCCCAACCCCCGGTCCGCGGACCGGTGCCGGTCCGTGGACCGGTCGGCACCGGGCCACCTGGGGAGGCCGGGGAGGCTCCTCCCCTTTTCCTCCGCCGCCCCCTCCTCCTCCTCTTCTCTCCCGCGGGCGGCCGGTGGAGGAGGAAGGCTGGAGGACCGCAGGAGGAGCCGCCGCCGCCGCCTTTGCCTTTGCCTCCCTCCTCTGCCCGCCGCCGGCAGCGGTGGCGCATCCTCCTCCTCCTCCTCCGCTCCTCCTCCCTCCTCGCCCTCCACCAGCAGCAGCAGCAGCCACGGCGGCGGCGGCGCGTCCTCCTCCTCCTCCTCCGCCCTCCTCCTCCTCCTCTTCTCTCCCACGGGCAGCCAATGGGAGAAGAAGGCTGGAGGAGCGCAGGAGGAGCCGCCCGCCGCCCGAGGAACAGAGAGCGCGGTCATGCGGCTGCTGCCCCGGGCGCCTCTGCCGCCTTCGCCCTCGCCCCCGCCGCCGCAGCTGCGCTTCGCAGGAGAGGAGAGGAGAGGCCGGGGGGGGGGGCCGGGAGCCGGAAAACCGCCGCCACCACCACCGCTCCGCTGGGAGAGGGAGAAGGAAGGAAGGAGCGGCCACTCCCGTCCCCCGCCCCCCCCCACACACACAGAGAGAGAGGCCGGGGCCCCCGAGCCCCCCCCCAACCTGAGTGTGCGTGCGCTGGCCGTCCGGCCGGCCAGCACAGACACACCACCCCCACCACCGGCCTCCCTCCCCTCCCCCCTCCCGATTGCCTGCCCGAAGGCCGCAGTCGGAGGCAAGGCGACGCGGCGGCGGCTCCGGCCCGAGGGCGCCACCGGGACCGCCGAGCCGCCGCTGGCGGCGGCGCAGAGGTGCCCCACCAAGGCGGGCCGCGGCCGAACCCGGGCGGCTGTCGTGGCCACCGCGGCTGCCGACAGGAGGAGGAGGTGGGGGCCCGCCCGCCCAGGAGCCCCGGGCTCCCCCCCACCCCGCCCGTGCGCGCGCAGGGGGAGCGGCACGCCCGACGCTCAAAACTCTTTATAAAGTGCACTTTAAAGGTACAGATGCAATGCCACCCCGGGATAACTCTTTTATACTGATGCATGCTGGAAATTCGTTATCCGAGGCAGTCGATAGGGAAAATTCATTATCTAAGGCAGCCCATAGAGAAAATTTGTTATCCGAGGCAGACCTATACCTAGAAACTGCGATTCGTTATCTGAGGCAGCCCATAGGGAAAATTCGTTATCAGAGGCAGTCCTATACCTGGAAATTTGCAGTTATCCAAATTATTCGTTATCCGGGGCAGTCGTTATCTGAGGTACCACTGTATATGTTTATTTTTATGTTTGTTTATTTATTGATATGTTGTCAACTGCCCAGCATAATTCATAGTACTTATGTGGTGAGAGAGAGAGAGAGAAAGATATTGACTAACAAAATTAAATTTTGTTTCCCCATAATGGCCTTGGACTTGATGGCCTTACAGGCGCCTTCCAACTTTGTTATTTTTTGTTTCCATTATCTCTCCCTTTCCCCGTATGAGTGCATCAGGAATTGGCCCCATGCCATAACTTTCAGATAATTTCTGGGCGGGAAGGAGGTCACATGCTAATGACTTGAATTAATTTTCAAGTTTTGCGTGGTTAGCTCTGTATATTGTGAACAGGTCACCAGCAGCATGAGGTTCAGTTAGATTAATAGAAGGGCACCAGGAGACTTTATTTAGCAGCTTCTTTCCTAGAGATGTAAATTTTCCGGGGGGGGGGGGGAGGGAAACTAAATAATTTTTGTTTCCAAAGTGGTTTTCTATGGGGGAAAATAGATTGTGGGATATATGATGATAAAGACTTCTGTGGCTTCAAAATTACTAGGAATTTTACGTTTCTACGAGCCTTTGCTGTATTGCTGGAAGTATTGGCTTGAAAGTAAGGGGCACTTATAGATCAAGAGTGAGAGGAGCAGCTGAATCTGTTGGTATAAAAATAATAATAATAAGGCAGAGCTGATACAAAAAAAATTGCATGGCATCTATAAGGTAGGAGTGCTTACATGGAGTTGCTTTAGATCAGTGGTTCTCAACCTGTGGGTCCTCAGATGTTCTTGGACTACACCTCCCAGAAGCCTCCACCACTTGCTGTGATGGAAGGGATTTCTGGGAGTTACGGTCCAGGAACATTTGGGGACCCACATGTTGAGAACCGCTGCTTTAGATTTACAGATGCTAGAGGCCTTTTCTGATTCAGGGATTTTGCATCCTAAGTTAAGAATCAACCAGATGGGGGGTGTAGACCATGTAGACCAGGGGTGCCCAAACTTTTTGTAAGGAGGGCCAGATTTGGTGGCTGAGAATGTGTCAGGGGCCGGTTGCTCCCCAACCCTGCCACCCCACTGCAAGCCCCACCCACTTTCTTTTAAAAAAAACATGGGGTGAAGGAGGGGGAGGGAGGGGCGGGCCAGCCAGCTGTGGGCCACTCAGAATGGCCTGACGGGCCAGATTTGGCCCCCGGGCCGGACTTTGGGCAGGCCTGATGTAGACCATGAAGCAAAGTAGGTGTCACCCATGTTTCTAAGACATAAAAATATTCCAATTTATATGACCCGCTTAACTTTGAAAGTGGCCTAGTTCTCCTTCTGCAGCTTCCCCGAGCCTTTGTCTGGCCCCTGCCTATAAATCTGGATTTGCTGGCAGCCCCTGAGCCATATCCCAACATAACCCTGTGTGAAAGCCTGAACTGAACAGTTACACCGGAAATTGAGCAGCCCAAGTTCCAGTCCAACCCTGGAAGAGGCAGCCAGATGTTAAGTGGAATCGGATCCCCTGCAACCTTAACCCTTTCTCGGGAGTCGTGGGCCGAAGGAGGCCTAACGAAAAGGTTGAGAATGGCAGCTGTTCTCTTTCTCGGGTTTCGGTGCCCTCGGTCTTATCTGAAATTAATGTGTAATCTTGCCCACCCCTCCCCAAAAATGATACTTCCCACCCCAAGCTTGCCTGGGGACACGGAGAGGGTTATGTTGACCCAAGCTGGGCTTTAAAAAGTTTCTCTTTTCGCTAGAGATGCAAAAATTTATAGACTTTTGGGGAAATGAGTGAAAACCCATTTCAGCCTGTTGCTTGTACATGTAGAGATCATTTCTAACAACAAGAAAGGAGAGAGTTGAAGCTTTGACGGCAAAGCTCAACCTCTAGGATCTTCATGCTTCCGCCCTCCATTTATAACTCAGAAATGTTAATGTGCTTAATCTGAAGCATTATTTCACAGGTGGTGCTAAATAACAGGGAGGTTTCTCCCCCCAAGTGTATAAATTTTGAATGAAAATCCAAAAGGACCGTGACAGATTAGAGTGCTGGGTTTCAACAGTGGGTAATGTAGGGTGATGCATCTAGGTAAAAAGAATGAATTGCACAGATATAGGATGGGAGACACCTGGCTGGAAAATAGTACCTGTGAAAGGGATCTGGGAGTCTGGGTAGACCACAAATGGAACATGAGTCAGCAGTGTGATGCGTCAGCCAGGAAAGCCAATGCGATTCTTGAATCAACAGAAACATCGTGTCTAGAAGATCAAGGGAAGTGATAGCACCACTCTATTCTGCTCGGGCCAGACCCCCATCTGGAGTACAGTGTACAGTTCTGTGCATCTCAATTTAAAAAGGATGTTGACAACCTCAAGTGGGTACAGAGGAGTGCAGAGGCCTCTAGCATCTGTCAGTCTAAAGCAGGCATGTCCAAGCTTTGGCCCTCTAGATGTTTTGGACCACAGCTCCCACAGTCCTTTGCCATTGGCAATCTAAGCTTAGAATTCTGGGCGTTGTGGTCCAAAACATCAGGAGAGCTGAAGTTTGGACATGCCTGATCTAAAGCAACAGTTCTCACCCTGTGGGACCCCAGATGTTCCTGGACTGCAACTCCCAGAAATCAAATAAATTTCTTACGAGGAACGGCTTAGGGAATTGGGAATGTTTAGCCTTTCAAAAAGAAGGCTGAGAAGGGATATGATAGCAATGTTCTCAAACTACAGGAAAAGAGATTCCATTTAAACATTAGGAAGAGCTTCATGACAGTTACAGCTGTTCGGCAGTGGAATAATATGCTGCCCCAAGGAGGTTGGCGGAGTCTCTTTCTTTGGAGGTTTTTAAGCAGAGGCTGGGTGGCCACCTGTCGGGAGTCCTGTGATGGGGGTTCCTGCATGGCAGGGGGTTGGACTGGATGGCCCTTGAGGTCTCTTCCAACTCTATGATTCTATGATTGAGGATCTTTAGACATATAAATTGCTTTGCCCTGCATCATGACTCACTCTAGGTAGGATTCGTCCTCTGAGAGCAATGTCATGCTGTAACAGAAGTTATTTCTTGGAAATCTATCAACTCTCTGGCTATAATTCAGGGATTTCTGTTATAAGTCTTATGAGCCTATGTTTAATCACAAAGCCTAATGCCAAAGAATTGGGTCACCAGATTCTTATTAGGAAGCTTCAGTCATCAGCATATTGGTTAGAGAGAAATAGTATTTTAGAGTCGGAGGCATAAAATGAAATTATTAAGAAAGCCCTCCCAAATCCTACCGAAGCATTTGTAGCAACCTGGTGTTCTCCACAACCCTCTGGGGGAAATTAGATCACTGGGGTGATAGGTAGCAATATTTGAACACGAGGATCCTGCGAATAACACAGTTAAATGGAAAGGAGTATTCAGCCGTCACTGCTGTAAGAGTAGTTGATCTGAAACACTAGTTCAGTGTTTTTCAACCACTGTTCCGCGGCACACTAGTGTGCCGCGAGATGTTGCCTGGTGTGCCGTTGGAAAAGTGAAGAATATCAGCTTTGTGTTGCCCAGGTTGCGCACTGAATAAAGTATTTTATAATTTTTGTCACCATTTGCTATCAGAGAATTAATTTGGGTATAGACACAGAGTTTTTTTTAACATTTTCATGGTGTGTGCCTCGTGATTTTTTTCATACAGTGGCTTTGCCCTTACTAGTTCAAGTATGTAAGAAATGCTGCTTGTCACCAGCATCCTGTTGGAGTTCTTGTGGCAATATTATTCTCCTTACTCTGTATATAAGATGGCTTTATCATCCTCTTCTCTTTGCTTCTATTCTCTGTTAAAGGAGCTCCTTTTTTTTTTTCTAGGCCTGCTGGGATAACCTTGGCATTCTTGTGTCAATCTCTATGCCTGCATTCAGATTAGTGTTGTCGTAAATGGATTTTGGAAGTCATCCCCAGTTGCCCCAACACTGTGTGGTGGCGAGAGTTCGTTTGGCAAAAGCAAATCAAAGTGTTTCTAGTGGAGTGCCTGGTACGGGAATCGTTGGGTGACTAAGTCAATGCACACAGAGTCCTTCTGTTTATACTCTTTCTGTGCTATAGTGTCACTCAGTGTCTTGTAGTTGTTGCTTGTGAAGTCACCTTTGTTAGTTCAGAGTTGTAGAATGGGTCTGTGTTTTTTCCATCAGCCTTCTGTTCAGTCTCTTATGGGCAACTCAGTACTGGCACCGTTGGAAGTGTGCAAAAGCAAAGTGGTCTGCTTATATACCGCCACATACCATTTCAAGTAGTCTCTGGCTGGTTTATAGTTCTAATTACAGTGTGCAGGCTACACATTGTCCCCCCCCCAGCAATCTGGATATTCATTCTGACCTCGGACGGATGGAAGGCTGAGTCAACCTTGAGCCGGCTACCTGGGATTGAACCCCAGGTCGTGAGCACAGTTTTACCTGCAGTACAGGCATTTAACCACTGTGCCATGAGGCTCTTGTAATACTCTGTATTTTTGGGCTGGAAAGTAGCAATGCCGGGAGATTTCTGGGAGTTATCATCCAAAAACACCAATGTGCTCACATTTAGGTTCAGATAATCTGCATGTTTTGCTAAGGTATTGCATGGCTTGCTAGCTTTTTCTTGGTCTGTGTCCTCTCCTCTAACTTTCACAGAGGTCTCCATTCCTGCTTCTCCATATAAATGGAAAGGCAGATGAACACTCACACTTGAACTCTGGGCAAAAACAAAAACAGAACAGAACTTGAACTCCAATAGCCTTGGATGAAGTATCTGTATAATTGGCATGGCAAAGCATAGCTTTGAGTTAAGGGTGCTGCTCAGATGCATGGTGGGGTCAACGAAAACTTAATACCAGGGTCTCCACAGAAATCTCAGATGGATGTTCAGAGGTGGAATGTGCATGGCGGTGGCTTTGTGGTTACAGCAGTTGGATAAATGAACAACAAAGATATAGGGGCAATAGCTAATCATATTGGAAGTTGTCTGGACCTCAGTTTACATTCTCTTTTGGAGATGGGTGCCTCTTGAAGTTTGAGGCCAGTCCTTTGAAATGGTAAATGGTTTACTTGGTCTGTAAACACTTCACATATATCTGTCTTAAAAATTTCCTTCTCTTTATATTTTTAAAAAAGAGCCACAGGAAAAGAGATTCAGTTTAAACCTTAGGAAGAACTTCATGACAGTTAGAGCTGTTCGGCAGTGGAATATGCTGCCTCGGAGGGTGGTGGAGTCTCCTTCTTTGGAGGTTTTTAAGCATGTCGGAAATACTGTGATGGGGGTTCCTGCATGGCAGGGGGTTGGACTAGATGGCCCTTGAGATCTCTTCCAACTCTATGATTCTCTGATTGATTCTATGATACCATTGAGAAGCAGCTGTGGGAAGTTCTAATGCTGAACATGATGGATGGCTTGGCCTGTTTTCCCTTTTCCTCATCTATCATCTTCCATCTGAAAACTGCTTCCTCCAGACACTTTTCTTTCTGCTTGGGAAAGAGCAGATAGTTATACCCCTAGGAGAAGAACAGGAGGTGATCTTGAGTATAGAAACAGCTGGTGGTAAAGGTTTAAACATCCCAAAAGTTTTTTTAAAAGCCTATGCCTGAGAGCGCAAACTCCTGCCTTAAGTACTTGCATGCATATGTGTATTATGTAGAGTTTGGTGCTTAGCTGGCACAAAAGTGTATTAAGCCAACATTTGTTTCATTCTGATGGTACCATAATGAGTGAAAACAGAGCTCTCTTAATCTAGTGTTGCATGGCTCGGTTAGAGCACTTAACTTAAACAAGTAAGTCAAATGGGCATTTCGTTTCAGAACCAGTAGGTTACAAAACGAACCACGCGAGCCCAAGTGGTCCTTGGAACCAGCTGATACACACAGATCCAATTACTTTACTTTTCTCTGTCTCACGCAGGGTTAAAATCCAACAAGGAAGCACACTGCAGCATCATCTTTCCTGCTCCGGCCAATCAGAGAGGGAGGCAGGATGTTGCCTGTCCCCTGATTGGCCAGCATCACAGATCTAGCACAGATGATGTCTCCTCGTTGGATTTTAACCTTGCGCGAGACAGAGAAAGGTAAAGCAATTGGATCTGCATATATCAGCTGGTTCCGAGGACCACCTGGGCTTGTGTGGTTCATTTTGTAACCTACTGGTTCCAAAACAAAGTGCCCATCCCTAGTGCCTTCTTACTAGGCTTTGGAATATAGTTAACAGGAAGGCCAAATGAGTGGTTGATTACAGATGTTCACAAAATGCTGGTTCGATGATTCTGCGCCGTTCATTTCCCAGTAGCAAGCTGCTCTGTGGTTCGGCGGAAGCACCTAGAGGAGGTGGGATGCCATGACACTCCTGAGTGGGTCATCCTTGGGAGGAGACGGAGTCCCAAACTGCGGATCAGGTGTTCAACTGGAAAACGAACTGCACTGAACCACCAAGCCTTCTCTTTATACCCATTCTCTACTAGCGATTTATAGTCAGTAAAGTAGGACTCCTATTTTAGCCACGGTCAAACCATTTAGCAAGTCACAAATATTATTTTGTAGATGTTATTGAAGCCGTTTTGGTATTTTCCATTCAAAAAACAAAATTGTGGGGATCCCGGTAGTTGTGGGTGAGTATCTGTGAGCCTTCATGCTCTTTTGCTAACGTTTGAGCCTCATCCTGTTTTCAAGGAGGTGTTGACATTAGTTTTCATCACATATTACACAAAATATAAAAGACAGGAGAGGAAGCAGTCATGCTGTTTCTATGTTGCGGTCATTTCCTCAATGATAATCGGTCATCCGGAGATTTGGAATCAACAGTTAATCATTTCCAGGAGCAGCACTGTAGCAGGCTGTTATACTCAGTTGAAAGATGAACAAATTTTAACTGGTGGAGTGTATTTCTCTTTTTTTGTATACAAACAGGGATGTTCTTGACTCAGGAACCTGATGTGTGCATTTCCTTCTTCTGCAGGAATTGATAGTCGATACAACGAAGGCTGTCGTGAACTGGCAAATTACCTTCTCTTTGGCTTGTACAACCAGAGCAACAATGACTTTGAGAGATCAGGATATCCTGAAGAAGTCCTTGATGGTAAGGAAGAGTGGCACTATGCCCTCTTGGAAGCAAATGGTGCTGATGTTTTCTTTTGCCATCGGTGGACCCTTCTCTGAATTCTCATTCTGCCCTTCATATAAGGAGTAGGCTAAGTGGTCTCTGGCTTGCAGTTTTGCCCACTTGGACTCTAGAGGTATCCACAATTCAAATTAGAAGTGGTGAGCAGGAGAAGAGAATCTGTGCGAGCCAAGCTCTGGTTTTGAGCTGGTAGGCTTTGTGTGGATTCTTGAGCCTTTAGGACAGTGGTGGTGAACATTCGGCACTCCAGATGTTTTGGACCACAACTCCCAGAATTCCAAGCCTAGATTGCTAATGACAAAGAATTGTGGGAGTTGTGGTCCAAAACGTCTGGAGTGCCGAAGGTTGCTCCACCACCACTTTAGGGTCTTGTGAAAACATCATGGAGGACAAGGGCACATTTTTGTTCCTTTTGGCTATCTATAGCAAACTCATACAGAAAGGAAGAGGCAAACAGAATTGCTCTGCAGACAATCCATAAATTGTCGAGCTGCCCAGCTCATGAGCTGTTTGGATGGCCTTGGGCAAAAAGTTTCTTCCCATCTTAGGCCTGTTTCCTGCATCTGTGGGTAATCATGGTTGGGTGAATATCATCTAGGATTATGTAAATGGACATCAACACCATTTTGTGACAGTAGCTTTGTCTTAAAGTCTATTTCAGAAAAAAATGCACCCAAATTGGCATTCTATCTTTTGCCTCAAGGAAAGGGGTATCATTTAGTGGCTTTAGTGGTTCTTCTCCATTCCTTTTGACTACAGTAGAACCCCAGTATCCGCTGGGGATTGGTTTCAGGCCTTCCCATGGATAATGAAAATCGTGGATAAGAGAGAACGCCTGCCCACCCACCTTAAACTGCTATTTCCTGACAGTAGCTTGCTTTTTGACTGCTGTTACCTGACAGTAGCTTGCTTTTTGACTGCTGTTTTGAGACAGTAGCTTGCTTTATAGCTGATGTTTGTGAAAATAGCTTGCTTTACAGATGCTATTTGTGACAATAGCTTGCTTTGTGGCTGCTGAATTATTTAATTTTTTCCTCTGCCAACCGTGGATAACTGAATCAGTGGATAATGAATCAGTGGATATGGGGGTCCTACTGTATTTTTTAAATGTTAGGAAGAATATATCTTAATATTACTTCTATAAGCCATTCTAAGAGCTTTTTTCAGTACAAGATTTGGGTGGCTGCTTAAGTAAATCAAAGCTGTTGCCTTGTTATGCATCAGAAGTTGCTTTTCTCTGAACCCTTACTGCTTCCTCCAACAGATGTGATCTTGCTAATAAAGCCAGACAGTGTCCATCTGTACTGCAACCCTGTCAACTACAATTACCTTTTGCCGTATGTTGCGTTTTGGAGAAACCTGCACTTCCATTGCCTGACTGAAAATGAGGTGAGCAAATGAGCAGGAATGCCAGGAGACGCTTTTTTCTTTCTTTCTTTCTTTACCTGAAACTTGCCCACATGTTGGAGCTGCAGCTCTTTGAACTTCTTGTGGTGGACTTTGGGTTGATGGAAGAGGTCTCTTATTTCTTAGTAACCTTGGTGATGATCTAACAAGGGGCATCCTGCCGTCCCCAGAAACAAATTAAATACACCGTAGAGCAACGTATCCTGTAATTTGTGCCCCCCCCCGCTGTGTGCATCTCTCTTCTGTGCTTGCATGTGCAAGTACAGTGGTACTTCTGATAACGAATTTAATTCATTCCCAGAGGCAATTTGTTATCCGAAAAAAAATGTTATCCGAAACATGATTTCCCATTGAAATGAATGGGAAACCGATTAATCCGTTCCAGAGGTTCGAAAAAAGGCAAAAACAGCTGTTTTTCCCCAGACCTCTTTATAAAGTGCACTTTAAAGGCACGCAGTGCTGGAACACAAACCCCCAGAACCAGTTCCCTACCTTTCCAAGTTTGAAAGGCCCAATTTCATCAGCAAAAAAAAATGTCCAGAATGGCTACAAAACACCATTAAGAAACACTCGTAACTCTTCCCACCCCTCCACAAACTATGGGGGGGGGTTGCAATGCATCCTGGGTATACTTTTTTGCAAGGCATTTTGAAACATTCGTTATCCGAGGCAGCCCATAGGGAACGTTTGTTATCTTAGGCAGCCCTACACCTGGAAATTTCCATTTGTTATCCGAAACATTTGTTATCCGAGGTATGACTGTAACTGCCTCCTCACAGATTCCGTTTCCGCCAGAACAAACACGGCTGCGATGGTTGCGTGGGGATGGAAAATCCCTGTGCGGAGGGTGCCAGAAGCATGCACGGCCATGCGACTACATGTGGCTCAGAGGGAATCTTGCTGGAGAGATGGTGACAAACAGCTCCTTGACTTTCAGACTGGGGCACCTCCCTTATGAGGAAAGGCTAAAACATTTGGGGCTCTTTCGTCTAGAAAAAAGGCGCCTGACGGCGGATATGATTGAGACGTACAAAGTAATGCAAGGCATGAGTAAAGTGGATAGAGGGAAGCTCTTCTCCCTCTCACAAAATACCAGAACTAGGGGACGTCCACTCAAATTGAGGGCTGGGAGAGTAAGAACAGAGAAAAGAAAATATTTTTTCACCCAGCGCGTTGTTAGTCTGTGCAACTCCCTGCCACAGGAGGTGGTGATGGCATCTGGCCTGAGTGCCTTCAAAAGGGGATTGGACAGATTCCTGGAGGAAAAGTCCATCACAGGTTACAAACCATGATGGAGATGTGTAATCTCCAGGCTTAAAACCAGGGTACTTCAAGGGCCAGATGCAGGGGAGTGGTATCAGGAGACAGAGATCTAATCTCATGCACTCCCAGAGGCATCTGGTGGGGCCACTGTGAGATACAGGAAGCTGGACTAGATGGGCCTTTGGCCTGACCCAGCATGGCTCTTCTCATGGTCATATGTCCTTATGACCTTGTGTTGGTTTACCTGGAAGCTGTCACTTTGTTTGATATAGCTTGTTCCTGAGTGAGCCTGCCTTTGCTATGTCTGTGAAGATTCTCAGTCATCCAGGTGTGTTTATCTGGGAGTTGAGTCATGGCTACTGGACTTCTTTTTTGAGAGATAGAAACGTTTCGCTGTTCATCCAAACAGCTTCATCGGTCTGAATACAGCTAGTGCAGACCTCTACACTGGAGAAACTAAACAGCCATTAAACAGAAGAATGGCCCAACATAGGAGAGGTAACAGCTCAGGACCAGAATCAGCAGTACACCTCCATTTGAAGGACAAAGGGCAGTCTTTCAAAGATGAGGATGTACACATATTAGACAAAGAAGAGAGGTGGTTTGAGAGAGGAGTAAGGGAAGCCATTCATGTCAGCATTGAAAATCCCTCCCTCAACAGAGGTGGGGGGCTCCGGCATAGTCTATCTGCTACTTATCAGGCTGTACTTTCCAAACTACCCAGGCAAATCAAGGAGCCTTCACCACCAGGTCACAGCTAAGGACCCATTCTTGATGGGTTTCAGCACCTTAGGCCATTGTTTACCTTAAGGCCATGGACACTAATGTCTCCCTAACGAGCCTATTCAGGCTTTGTTCATCTTATGAGCCAAGCAGACCAGGGGACAAGAGGTCAAGCTGACTATAAGAAGGTCTCTTGCACTAGCTGTATTCTGCCTTTGCTATGTTAAGGGGTTAATGAGAGCAGGGAACACCAAGACACAGGCTTGCAGCTGGTTTACAGTTCTTGTTGTTGGGATCATTTTGGGAGGGAAGAAAACCCCCCAAGAGGCTCAAGATTCATGGTGTTGCTTCTCAGTCTCGTCTAACGATTTGGTTGCAGTTCTCGGACAGTTCTATGGTGACGGCCGCATGAGGAGCCACAAAGCAGTGCTGACTTTCACCGGATCGTTCTCTTGCGTGCTTGCCACAATCAGAACACACACACACACACACACCCCAAGTTGGTGCATTAGAAACACCCTGGCCTGCCAAAATAACCTCCTCCTAGCATTTAGCGAATATTCTCAGCTGGAGGATGTAGTGACTTACAGTGGGAACCAGATCGTATTTGAAATACTGAGAACATTTGTCCTTTATGGCTCCGTTTAAACAAGGGAATGACCTGGTAAATTGTCATTACAGATTTATATGCACCTGAGACAAAACAGTGTTTCTTTCTGAAAGAAAATTATGTAGCGGTTGGGTTCCTAGGGAGGAATTGCATCATACTCATCACAACAAACTGAGAATTATTGGTGTGTGCAGGGCTCTGCCCATATGTATGAGCTATTTGGGGAAAGGAGCTTGAAGCTTGTCACAGTCAGATGAAACTGGCAACCCCTTGCCTCCATGAAAATGCTTTTACTCTTGAAGTCTGTGTATTATTTATTGTAGAAAAACTTATTGGTCTGTTAGGTGAAAGCTGGTGTGTGGGTGTCGACATATCCATTATCTTAGGTCAGTGGTGTCCAAACTTCGTCCCTCCAGATGTTTTGGACCACAACTCCCAGAATTCCAAGCCTCTATTATCAATGACAAAGGTCTGTGGGAGTTACAGTCGTGACCATTGTGACCCCATGTCCATGGGGGAGTTGTGGTCCAAAACATCTGGAGGGCAGAAGTTTGGACACCACTGTCTTAGGTGTTACCTCCCTATATTTGCATATCCTTTGCTGCAGTCTGGAGACATCCTTGATACTGCACACAGCTGTTCACTTATGTTCCTGGCCTGGACAGTCTGGTGATGACACTGCAGAAGGAGAACCCAAGAGTATTTGTTGGAGCTGTTCATTGAGTATTTGTGGTCATCTGAATTAGTGCTCTGTGTCTGTTTTTTGGAAGCCACGAAGAAGGGAGTGATCACCATTCAGTGTTAAGTTTCTTGCCATTTTCAAGTTGGGTTGATAAGACCTCCTGCCTAACATTTTGAAGACCCACTGCAAGTTACTGTCGATGACACTGAATTAAGCAAACCAGTAGTCAGACTTGTATGGAAAACTATTTCCTGTGTGCTGTATGGACGTAGGTGGAAGACATCACAGAGGAGGAGATTAAAATGATGGTTTTTGTTAACAAACAAAACTACTGCAGCAAAGCTGGGAGATTTAGGTGCCATTTTGTCTTTGCGCTACCTTATGGGTTTTACAATGAAGCAAGGAGTTCTAACACAATTAAAACTGAAAGAAAAGGTAGGGGGTTTAGAACTTTTGTAGTCTTGTAGAGGAAGGAGGCCCTGAAGCATCTGCTCTTAACTCTATATTGTTGGTACTTTTGTCTGGCAGATCTCTGAAGAGCCTTGTGGCGTAGCGGTTGAACAGCTGCACTGCAGCTATAACTGTGCTCAGGAGCTGGGGTTCAATCCCAGGTAGTTGGCTCAAGGTTCACTCAGCCTTCCATCATTCCGACGTTGGTACAATGAGTACCTAGCTCATTGTGAACCACCCAGAGAGTGATTTAAGCACTATGGGCTGATATATAAGCAGAACACTTTGCTTTTTTGCTTTGGCTTGTAGCTCATATGAGAATGAAATCAGACTCTCAATCAAATATAGATTAGTTAATTTGATCATATTTCTAATATCTTCATATGGTTGTAAAAGATAGATGCATTCAAGTTCTGGTGCTGGGGACAACTACTGCAGGTGGAGGAAGTCTTGAAATGAAGATGAGCGAACCATTCTGTTTTTCCAAGGAAAGAACAGAGGCCACTGGGTATGTGTCAGCCCTTTGGAAATGAACATGGCTGCAAATAAATTTATGTTTCAGAGTTCTAAAGCCTAAACTGCATCTTAACCTCTGACCTCTGGAAAGCTCAGGAAGGGTGATAGAGTTGGATGAAATTCTTATGTAGTCTCTTGACTTGTATTTAAGTAAATGCTTGCTTTTGCCTGCTCTCTTCCTTTCTGTCAGTACTGCAGTGCTTCCAGATAGATGTTCAAGCCATTTTGGATTGCTGTACAGATGTAAGCACATGATGGAGACTGCTATCTCTCCAACCTCCTGGTTGGAGAGATAGGCAGGATATCTCTCAATGCCATTTGCAGGGAATTGTAAGCAGGTGAAGACATCTGCTGGGGAATACAGTGCCCTGAAGCAAATGGGGAGCCACTGTGTGAGACAGAATGCTGGACTGGATGGGCTCTGGCCTGTTCCAGCAAGGCTCTTCTTATGTTCTTATGTTTTACTTGAATCCTGTAAAGTGTTCAACAGGTTGTTTGGGGCTTATGAACATGAGCTATTTCTGAATGAATATCTGAATATTCTGAATGAATATCTGACAGAAAGATAGGCTGAACCAAGAGATTCATTTATGTGGGAAATCAATGCAATATCATTTTTGCTTCCACGGGAAAAAATATTTCAAGGTTTCAGTTGTGTTTGGGTTAGGTAGATAAAGTAATTTGAGCTTCTAGAACTGCAGACTCTTCAGCCATGCAGGCACCACTGATTAAATGCCCTGGCAGTGTTTTTGACTTAATCTGATGATAATGCTCCCAATGGGACGGTTCAAGTAAAATATTTTCTAAAACGTTGCCCAACTTTCATGCTGCCCATCTTAAAAAGTTTCCCTTCCTCCATCCGATTCTTTAGTATGAAGACGAAGAGGCGGCTGAAGAGTTCAAAATTTCCAGCTTTGTCGACATGGTTCGGGACTGCAGCCGGATCGGCATTCCCTTTAGCTCCCAAGGTAGGTTTCGGAACCAAAGTAGCACCTCCAGATATTCACCTCTTGAACTGCATCTGTTCCACGCCCATCACTTAGTACGTGAGCACTGCAGAGCTGGAAGGGACCCTTTAGACCATCAAGTCCAGCCCCCTGTCAAGGAAGCCCAGTGGAGGAATTGAACTCCCAACCTCTGGCTCCGTCACCCGATGCCTTAAGCCCACTGAACTGTCATGCTCTTCTCCCCAGTAGGGTCTTCCTCATATCCCCCAGATTCATCAGTCCGACTGATTTCCTGCCTCTGCTCAGCCGGCGTGGTGTCATCCGTGCCCTTCCCCTTCCCTGGGGTGGCACCTCACTCCCCACGGAGCCCCTCTCCCCTTCTCCTCTGGCTCCTTCGGCATCACCCATCAGGGCCCAGAAGAGCCTTCCCTTGACCCCCCCTCCACCTTCGGCTCCATCCATGCCCAACAAAAGCTGTGTCCAGACTCCATGATCTGTCCTTGTGGGCACTGTCCTTCAGTGTGACGTAGCTGCAGGGGATCTGCTTCAGCTGACAAGGGGCTTGCCAGCAGCCTTGCTTTCCCCAAGGCTAGCGGTTGGTCGAGATACAGGAGGAATCCTGGATTCTATTATAGTTGGCTTTCTCCTGGAAGCCAGGAGTTGCAGACCAGTATGGAGACTGGGCTTGAACTGCAAAAACCCCGGTTCAGGTCCCTCCTTGGACAGGCGTCTGATGGAAATGCTTATTTCATCCAAGATTCATGTCCTCTGGGGCTGGGAGAGTAAGAACAGACAAAAGAAAATATTTTTTCACCCAGCGTGTTGTTAGTCTGTGGAACTCCCTGCCACAGGATGTGGTGATCGCATCTGGCCTGGATGCCTTCAAAAAGGGATTGGACAGATTCCTGGAGGAAAAGTCCATCACAGGTGACAAACCATGAGGGAGATGTGTAATCTTCAGGCTTAAAACCAGGATACTTCAAGGGCCAGATGCATGGAAGAGGTATCCGGAGACAGGTATCTAGTTTCATGCGCTCCCAAAATCATCTGATGGGGCCACTGTGAGATACAGGAAGCTGGATCCAGCATGGTTCTTCTTATGTTCTTATGTTAAGTGATCAATATGTCTGTTGTGTCACTGTGAGGAAGTGGTTTATACTTCACAAAAGTTCATACAAAACGTATCTCTTAAGTCTTTGAGGTGCTACAAAACATATTAGGGATGATTGAGACCCCCAAAATAATTCGAGTTAGTCATTGTGTGTCGTCGTTAATATACTAGTAATGAAGATACCCTGCATGTTTTGCATGTGAACCTACTTTATATAAAGCCTCTTTCATTCTGGGAAAGAAACTGCACTCTTCTTGTCATGCAGGTTTCCCTTTTTAGAACATAAAAGATTGGACTCCAATTTCCTGTGGATGACTCAGAGCCAAGGGAGAATGCAGAACAGCCTTGATTTGTTTTGCTGAAAATAACCCACTTATCAGATGATGCAAGGAAGCGGCAACCGTCTTGCTTTTAATGCCTTAAAAAAAAAAGAATGCTTTTTTGAAAGTGCACAGCATGTGACAGGCACGTCAGCGGTAGGCGTTGTGGCAACAGGCTTTCCATGGTGACTCTTGTGTGAAGTGCTACTTAGTCAGCACCATTCCATTATTTCTCTCTTTCTCAAAGCAAGGCATTTCCTTGGTCTCACTAGAAAACCTTTGGATCGCCTTGAGCAAAATCGCTTACCATGTTTTTTATACTAGTGAGAAGGGTGATTGGAGTTTGTATCTCAGCTTAGGCAAAAGGAGTACGCCTGCTAGAGGTGGGCACGGACCGGTTCGTCCCAGTTCATACAGCCAGCAGTGCAGGTGCTGCTTCTCCCCTCCTCTGCCCCCGCTGGCTCAGTCAGCCACTCAACAGGCCCAGCCTCCTTGCTTTCTGCACCTCCTCATAAGAGCATAAGAACCTAAGAAGAGAAGAACATAAGAAGAGCCATGCTGGATCAGGCCAAAGGCCCAACTAGTCCAGCTTCTTGTGTCTCACAGTGGCCCCACCAGATGCCTCTGGGGGCGCACGAGACTAGATATCTGTCTCCTGCAAGCACTCCCCTGCATCTGGCCCTTGAACTACCGTGGTTTTAACGGATCTTCCCGTCCCAGCAACAGCTCAGACTTTTTTTTTGTCCTTCCTGACTCATCTCCCACTCAACAAAAGGGCGGGCCACAAGCATCTGTGCTCCTGCTTTTGACTGGGAGATTAGCCCAGGAGGTAGAAAATGCAGGCAAGCTGGGCTTGGCGGAGCGGCTAGATTGGTTGAGCAAGATAGGGGTTGGGAGCAGCAGCACCCGGCCTGCTCCCTTCATGAACTGGCACGAACCTCCAAACCAAGGTTTGTGCCCATCTCCAATGCTGGGTTTTGAGGGTTTCTTTTCAGCAGTCCGGCATTTGTACTAAACAGATCTCGAGACTAGAAGATCGTTACGGCCCAGAGCTGCTCTTTGCAGTGCATTGAAGATATACCCATGACACTAATACATAACCAAATTTAAAGTTAGTCATTATTATGAATCATCGGCCTCAGGGCTGAAGGTCTTAATCGTTTGCTGGTTATTAAGTTGTGGTCACTCACTCCTGGTGCAATCCTTTAACATGGTTCTTTAGAGTTCCGTGAAACAAAGAGGGAAATGCGGTGTGGCTCAGCTTTGCCAGAAAGGATGGTGAAGAGAAATGGGGTGGGACATGTTGTTTCATTGGGTTTCAGCTGGCCTGAACGGATACGGCCTCTAAAATCCAGATCACACAGCATTTCTCTTTCACTGGACATCTTGGCACTCACGGGGATACACTGTAGAAAAGGGGTTGTTCTTTTTTTAAAAAATTAGAAAGTCTTGGGAGGGGCCTTTGAATGGGAGTCATTAAATGATATGCTTGTCCACAAAGAACAAAAGAAAAAGAGTGGACCACAGCTAATAATTGCTCTCAGTTTTAATATACAGTAGCCCCCCCCCGTATCCACTGATTCATTATCCACTGATTCAGTTATCCATGGTTGGCAGAGGAAAAAAAAATCAAATAATTCAGCAGCCACAAAGCAAGCTGTTGTCACAAATAGCATCTGTAAAGCAAGCTACTGTCACAAACAGCAACCATAAAGCAAGCTACAGTCTCAAAACAGCAGTCATAGAGCAAGCTACTGTCAGGAAAAAGGAGCTTGGAGGTGAGTGGGCAGCTGTTCTCTCTTATCCACAGTTTTATTTATCCATGGGAAGGCTTGGAACCAATCCCCAGTGGATACCGGGGTTCTACTGTACAGGCTGTTTTATTCCAAGGCAGTGGTTCCCAACCTGGGTAGCCCAGTTCCCAGAGGCTTTCACCATCAGCTCTGCTGCCATGGGTTTCTGGGAGTTGCTGGCTAAGAACGCCATGGTTACTCAAGGTTGGGAACCATTGTTCTGAGGTAGAGGGGGACAACGTCTGTCAATCCAGATGTTTTAGACGACAACTCCCAAAGTCCTTTGTTTTATCCAGTTTTGATTATTATTTTTCTCTACTACATTTTTGAATCTTATTTTTCATATTTGTGGAAAATATTACCTGTTTTATTATTGCACTTATTTCAATCTACTTGAGTAGGTTTTCCGTCTTTAATTAACAAGTGTGTTTGGTCTCTGTTTGATAACCCTCTCTCCACCCCCGTGCACTCACACTTGCGAGTTCTGATTAAGGGACCTTCTGATTGTTGATTCAACCAAACAAGCCATCGTATTCCTTGTACGTAGACATTCTTCTGGGTTTATAGGCTAAAAGGCTCTGTTGAGCAAACTGCAAACTAATCTTGGGAACATCAAGAAGGGAACCTCCCTCTAAACTCTGTGCTATTTCTCCAAACCTTAGCAGACAGAACTCCAGCAAAAAAGGAGCCTTCTCTGAAGAAAACAAATGAAATCATTTTTTCTCCTGTTTGTCAGTCAAAGTGGTGCTATTGCTTCAGAAGAACAGAGAAATTACATCCCTTTGCTCTCTCCTTATCAATGTTTGTCTTCTTCAGGTTATCTGCAGATCTTTGACATGTTTGTTGTTGAAAAATGGCCGATAGTACAGGCCTTTGCGCTGGAAGGAATAGGTGGAGATGGTTTCTTTACGATGAAATACGAGGTAAGGACATCAGGTTTGTTGTGTTGAGTAATGCTAGCCCAGAGCTAGCGCATACCCAGTGATCCTTAAAGTGGACAAGAAAGACATGAGGGGAAAAGTCAGCTCACCTTCCTAGTACTACAACATTCTGGAAGAGTATTGCATACTTAATTATTTTCCGGTGTCCCTTATTTGGGCCAAAAACTTGTTGTTTAGTATAGTCAATTACACTAGAGTAGGCCCATTACTCTAAGCTGCCTAAATGCCCTAAGAACATCCAATCTCGCCTGATTTCGGAAGCTAAGCAGGCTTGGCCCTGGTTAGTACTTGGATGGGAGACCAACAGGGAATACTAGGCGCTGTAGGTGCCTGGAGTAGGAACTGGCAAGCCACTCCAGTATTCTTGCCAAGAAAACTCCAGGGACATGGAGTCACAAAGAGTCGGCCACGACTGTAATGACACAACACACACACACAGGCCCATTACTCTAGTTTCAATAGCGATTGGGTAGGTCAACTCCTCCATAGGTACCATTGAATCAAATGGGCGTACTGTAACTGTGACTTACTTTAGCATGGTAGGTTGCAGCTAGAGAAGGTCCATTCAAATCAGTGGAGTTATGGAGGAGTTGACTCACCAAATCTCCATTGATTCAGATTGGGCCTATTGAAGTACGAAGTACAGTGTGCTGCGCTCAGCCACAAGGGTTCGGCCTTTGTGATCTTGGGTCTCGGTAGCTTTTTTTCTGGGTCGAATGCTCTTCTTTGGCTGCGGCCTCACTAACGTTTTCTGCGCATCTTAATTTGATGCGTAGTTTTCCCCCCTGGCGGTCATGTGGTGTTTGATGCGCAGTGAGTGTCATGTCGACAGAGTAGTATTTTACTGCTCTGTGCCCATCTCTACTTGATTACTGTGCCTCTTTTTCCTTTTTCCCGGGTTGATTTTCTAAGTCTCCGTTCCATATAACAACCCGGACCCACAGGAAGTGGCAGGAAATGGGGTACAAAGCTAATTACTGCGTATTTACTGGGGTCGCACCTCATTAGAGCAGCAAAGAACTGTGTATCATTAAGGGAAGTTTTTTAAACCATCCCCTAGTGGTGGTTTAATATACTTCAGGGGAAGTGTACTTCCGGGGGCGTGGTCAATCGGGACACCAAATTACTTCCCTTCGTGGTTAGGACACAATCTTTTACTGTACAGTTATCCACAGCAAAAATGCACAGAAAACAATGGTGAGGCCGCGGCCTTTCTTGTTATTTACACAGTGCTGTGTTGTCCAGGTGGTTTACCTGTTCTGGGGCTAGGCATGTCCAAACTTTGGCCCTCTTGTTGTTTTGGACCATAACTCCCAGAATTCCAAGCCTGTATTTCCAATGGCAAAGGACTGGGGGAGTTGTGGTCCAAAACATCTGGAGGGCCATAAAAGTGTTCTGCTTAGTCTTCTGCTTATATACCGCCCCATACCACTACAAGTAGTCTCTGGGCGGTTTACAGTTTAATTATGCAGGCTACACATTGCTCCCCCCCCCCAGCAAGCTGGGTACTCATTTTACCGACCTCGGAAGGATGGAAGGCTGAGTGAACCTTGAGCCTGCTACCAGGGATTGAACCCAGGTCGTGAGCACAGTTTTACCTGCAGTACAGGCATTTAACCACTGCACCACGAGGTAGTTTGGACATGCCTGCTTGGCTACTCCCTTGTGTACTAGCCCACATACTAGTGCTTGCACAACAAGCAAGAGATTGCGTGAGAGCTCCATAGGCAGGGCATCACCCTACACCCATTGCCAAGAGGATGCCCACCTTTGAAATATTGATCTGGAACCTCTGTGGTTCTTAGATCAGTAAGAACAAGCCAGGTGTTACGTAACTGCGTTTCTGTATTCTTGTTCTTCCTGATCTGAGGAATCTTGTATTGCTGCATTTCATTACACCACACATCATGGGTTTCCACCCAGGCCTTGCCAGTGACTAATTTGGTTTTATTTATTTATTTATTTATTTATTTATTTATTTATTTATTTATTTATTTGTATCATTTCTATACCGCGCCATCTTCCGAATCGGAACTCTGGGCGGTTAACAGGTTTTTAAAAAGTATACATAACTACAAAAACAGTTAAGGACAAAAACCCCGGCAAGATACATTGGCGGCGAACCAAAAAAAAGAAGAAAGATTAAAGTAGGTTGCCATATGCCTCCTGAAAAAGCAGAGTTTTCAAAGCCTTTTTGAAGGCAGGCAGGGACGGTGCAAGGCGCAGCTCGCTCGGGAGGTAATTCCATAATAATGGGCCCAGCACTGAGAAGGCGCGGCTGCGCGTGGCAGACCTCCGCGCCTCCCTCGGAGTGGGCAACCTGAGTGAGCGCGCCTGCGACATCCGTGTGAATCTGGCCTCAGTTGACCTACTTTTGATTGCCTACATGGAATAACTGTCCCTGTTTTGCTACCTTCTATTGTAGCTTTACATCGAAATTTGTAGTTTTAATGTATTCTTACAGTATGTTGTTGTAAGCCTCCCAGAGTAGCGGCCTAGCCACTAGATGAGTAGAATAAAAACCAACCAACCAACCAACAAACAGATATTCTCTTGAGGGCTGCAGAGTAATTTTGGAATTTAGGTTCATTTTCAAAATAATCAGTGATATTCTTTCCTGATCCCAAATTGATCACCTCTTTTCCACTGGCCAGAATTCATTTGTAAACCAATAGGGCATGATTCCTGCCATGTAAGTTTCAGCCCTGAATTGCCACAAATTAAGAAGTCAGTGTAGACCCATTCATTGGTGTCATGCATGAAGTCACATGGCCTGGTGTCAGCAAATGCCTTTACCGACTTCTTAACTTGCACCAATTAGTAGTTGAAATTTATGTCAGTGGAGTTAAACCGGGGGGCATAAAGTTGAACTCTGCTATACTCTCTTAAGAATAGGTTTGGGGGAAAAGAATAAAACAGGATTTCTAAAATGATTTGTTTAGTTACATTTCAATTCTGTGAACTTTTACGAAGGGTTTGGTGAGTCTAGTGCCAACCTGGCCATTTGACAAGGGGTCCGGCCCATGGCAGGGCGGCAGGAACTCTCTGAAAATGGCCCGGTTGTCAATGTAGGAGCTTCGCGCTGGCGACCGGGCCATTTTCAGAGAGGTCCCGCCGCCCTGCCATGGGCTGGACTGGGTCCCCCTAGTGCCAACCGGGTCATTTGACAAGGGGTCCAGCCCATGGCAGGGCGGCAGCATTCCTCCCTTCCGAGGGGACCGCGGGCTCGGCTGTGCAAGCAGAGCAGAGCCCTCGGTCTCCTCTCAAGGGAGGGTGGGGAGAGGGGTCTGGGATCCGGCGTCCACATGCGGAGGCCGGAACGCAGCCCCCTCCCGACTGCCCTCCACCTTCCCCCCCCCCTCCCCCCTGACAGATGACAGCGCCTGGAAGAAGAGACCCCCGTTCCGCCTCCCCATGCAGGAGCAGAATGGGGTCTCTTTAAAGGGATCTTCCCCGTGGGAATGACAGCGCGCCTGGCTCTCTCATCCACCACGGGGAAGAAGAACCCGAAACACGGTAAACGGAAACGAAGTTTTTTTAAAAACATTCATTTCCGAAAAACGGTAAACGAAGGGAGATGGGCATGGAACGGCACAGAAACGAAACCCCATTTTTCCGTTTCTTGCCCGTCTCTACTTGGGAGCATCTGCATTCATGCCCTTTCCCATGTCCTTTTCTTCTTTTTCAGTTAATGGACGTCAGTGTGGACCTGTGGAAAGCTTATAGCAAAATGGATCCCATTTCCTTGGAGAACTTGCTTTATGAGGTAATGTGGCAGGAGGCATCTTCTGGCATCTTGGGAATTATGTTGGCACAAAGCAAACCCACTGGGTGAGTTTAACTGCGCAGGTGCAGTTATGAGGGGGAAGGCTGCCAACCCCTACCCACAGTTTTGCACGTGGCTCCACATGCTCTGGTTTGAATTGTAGGGTGCTATCATATCGCCCAGCTGTCTAGATGCCCTAAGCACCTCCGATCTCACCTGATTTCGGAAGCTAAGCAGGGTCGGCCCTGGTTAGAACTTGGATGGGAGACCACCAGGGAATACCAGATGCTGTAGGCGCCTGGAGTAGGAACTGGCAAACCACTCCAGGATTCCTTGCCAAGAAAACTCCATGGACATGGAGTCACAAAGAGTCGGTCACAACTGTAACAACGCAACACACACACACACATTATATCACCCCTCAGTCGTCTTTTCTCTAAGCTAAATATGCCCAATTCTTTCAGTCTTTCCTTGTAGGCCTTGGTTTCCATCCATAAGAACGTAAGAAGAGCCATCATGCTGGATCAGGCCAAGAAAGGTCCATCTAGTCCTGCTTCCTGTATCTCACATTGGGCCCCACCAGATGCCTCTGGGAGCGCACGAGACTAGATCTCTGATACCACTCCCCTGCATCTGGCCCTTGGAAGTACCCCAGTTTAAAGCCTGGAGACAACACATCTCCCTCATGGTTTGTCACCTGTGATGGACTTTTCCTCCAGGAATCTGTCCAATCCCCTTTTGAAGGCATCCAGGCCAGATGCCATCACCACGCTCTGTGGCAGGGAGTTCCACAGACTTACAACGCGCTGGGTGAAAAAATATTTTCTTTTGTCAGTTCTTACTCTCCCAGCCCTCAATTTGAGTGTATGTCCCCTAGTTCCCCTGATCATCCTCGTCACCCTCCTCTGGACCTGTTCCAATTTAGCTTATGGAGGTCTGGTGGGTGGGATCACATTTCTGGGATTTCCCCTTGTTCCTGTTTTCCCCTCCTCAGTTCTCCTTATGCCGTGGCCGGTGTGATTTCTTTGTAAATCTAGTGTGAGAAAGCCGGACAGAATGCTTCTCAAGGCGGCTGGAATACAGGCTTAGGCTGACACATGGTGGCCACTGAGTGAATTACCCTGTGCTGCTGCCTCTTTTGGTTTCAGAAATTGCACCCACGTCGATCGCAGGCACCCATGACTGAAAAGCAATTGTGCAAAAGTGGCTGATACATACTATGTAACAGCAAGAAATGGGTCCCCATTCCCTATGTCACAGTCTTTCCTAGATTGCTCAAACCTGATAACATGAAATTCTTTCTAAATCATGCAGTTGGCAGTCACTGCGTCACTGGAGGATGTTCTGCTGTGAGCATTTGTATATATGTAAGAGAATGGATCAGAAGATGGATGGAAGGAGAAAATTAAAAACAGGGACAGTGAAGAGCAGGAGGTGACATGGACTGTTATGTAGTTTCTGTCTGGCAGCAAAAGAATAAATTATGTATGTTAAAACTAATGAATACTTGAAGGCACTGCAACAGTTCTTTTTTTATTTTAACAAAAAGGAAAGGATCATACCTTTTTAAACAGTTGTGTTTAAAAACTTGAAATTGTAGGCCAAGTGACATAACATTTCCTAAAACTATCTTGAACCCATTTCTCGTTTATTTGTGGCATGTTCTGCTCTCTACCAAAATTCGAAAACTTTGAAGACAGGGCTCCGTTCTTGCTCTCTCTGTTGGTCATGCACATCAGCAGAGATTTGAGTTCCAATTTAATCCTTTCCTTGGATTGAAAACCTGTGCTTTCAGTCTCCAAAAAGAAAGGGTTTTGTCAGTCTTGGTAGGAATTGAGGAACTGGAGCATTTTGGGTAAAGGTTATTATAACTCGCCATCTGAAAACAAGAAGTGGGCAGATACTGTTGTCCACTTGAATCTGTTCACCTCCAGTTCTTGACTGGAGATCTCTGCCCTGAACCATCTGCTGCATTCTAGCAGGAGGTCTCAGATAGAGGGATGCTCTTCTCCCTCTCACAAAATACCAGAACTAGGGGACATCCACTCAAATTGAGGGCTGGGAGAGTAAGAACAGACAAAAGAAAATATTTTTTCACCCAGCGCGTTGTTAATCTATGGAACTCCCTGCCGCAGGAGGTGGTGATGGCATCTGGCCTGGATGCCTTCAAAAGGGGATTGGACAGATTCCTGGAGGAAAAGTCCATCACAGGTGACAAACCATGATGGAAATGTGTAATCTCTAGGCTTAAAAAACCAGGACGAGGTGCAGGGGAGTGGTATGAAGAGACAGAGATCTAGTCTTGTGCGCTCCCAGAGGCATTTGGTGGGAGATACAGGAAGATGGACTAGATGGACCCTTGGCCTGATCCAGCAGGGCTCTTCTTATGTTCTTATGCTGTATGTGACTCCAGATCACAGTGGAGAAACCGAGACAATCGTGCATTCAAGTTCTTGCCTTAGTAAAGAACCAAGGCCACGGTGTGATGTCTTCTGGAAGAATGTTTGTAAAATGAAACAAAGGGAGGCTTTTCTGTTCTTGCTGCTTTGAAGACGCACATTCCACTTCTCACTTCCCCCCTTGTTAAACACCTGAGCCTTGGCTTCCTTGTGTTCTGTTTAGCTGAAGCTTGGTTGTGTTTTTCGGTTAAGACCTGACTTTTCAAAAGGCCCTTCTGTGCTTAATCTTTCACTTTTACTGGAAGCCGTTCCTGGTTTGTTTTCTTCCCACTCTATGAGATTTTTTTATTCCGATCATGAGTTGAAATTTGTATTTAAATTTGATTTCCTGTTTAGTGTCACTGTCTACATCTGTTTTCTTTAACTGACTCTCCCTCCTGTATGTTACGAGCTGCTTCTTCGGTTCTCAAAAAGCAGAACAATGTGGGGTGTTTTTTGTTTTCTAAATAACGAGGAGTTGACTTATTTCTAAAGCTGATACCTCTGCAAGGTTGAGTCCTTTTAAATTATTCCATATTTATTTGCATTATTTATTTATTTTTACAACTTATATGCCACCCACTACCCAAAGGTCTCTGGGCGGCTTACAATCAAAGAATTAAAACAGTTAAAACATCAAATATCAATAAATAATTCAAACAATAATAAAAACCTTACACTAAAATCATTACACTAAAATTGCCATCAGAGGAACCACAGTCTATATTGTATCATTTTAAAAAACTTCTGGAACAGGAATGTTTTTACCTGGCGCTGAAATGTCATCAATGTTGGCGCCAGGCGGGTCTCAATCGGGAGGGCATTCCATAGCTTGGGGGCAGCTGCCGAGAAGGCCCTGTGTCTACAAGCCATCCCTCTCACCTCCTTGAGGGATGGCTCTTTCAAGAGGGCCCCCTGGCTCAATATTAATTGCTAGGTAGTTTCATATGGAAGGAGGCGGTCCTTCAGTTCTCAAAAAGCAGAACAATTTCCTTACATTGGTATTCAGATTCCCAGAAGTCGAATGGTGTGTCGTAAACCTTTCTTCCAATTTCTTTTCAAGAGCAGGAATGTGTTTCTTGAAGCTAAACTTCTTCTTGGCATTGCGTCTAGCACTGACAGGCACCAAGATGGTCTCTTAAAACATCAGGACTGATGACGGCAGATGTGTCCCTCTCTTTCAGGATCTGACGACTTTTGAACATCAGTGGAGCCAGTTCTTTGCCAATTTCGACACTGAAATTCCTTTCATGCTGGAGCTGTCAGAGTCTCAAGCCGGGGAGGTACTGTGGCTTATTTTTACATGAAAGGGAAATTTCTGACTTTTCTCTCTCTCTCTCTCTCTCTCTCTCTCTCTCTCTTTGTGCACTTCATCAGGATGCAGAGCGGATCCTGTGTCCTGTGCCACTTTGAGAGATGACCCAGTTTCTGATTTGCCCCCATGCTGAATTTTAGAAGTCGCTTTGCCTTCCAAAAAAATTAGCGAAGGACTGTCCAAATGAAAACACACTGGTTCCAGCATCTTGGGAGCGTCCTTGGTGTCAACAGACAGAAATCTTCCCCTTGGTTGCAAGTGGGTGACATCCCAGGCCCAAGACAGAAGTCAGTCTGCAGGGTGGAGATGGGCACGGACCACTGATTTGGTGTTTCGTTACAGTTCAGTTACCGGCCTCACAGGGGATCCTTGGCTCAGTGCCCTGCCTCCCTTGTTGGGCACGAACTTGGAGGCAGCACCTGGAGGAGGCAAGGCAGAGCAGCTGGGCAGCTGCTTATGACTGGGCCCCTGCTGGAGGGGGCTGGCCACTGAACAACGGGTCAGCTGTGTGGCCAGTAAATGAAATAATGCAGGGCATGAGTAAAGTGGATAGAGGGTCACTCTTCTCCCTCTCACAAAACACCAGAACTAGGGGACAGCTACTCAAATTGAAGACTGGGAGAGTGAGAACAGACAAAAGAAAATATTTTTTCACCCAGTGCGTTGTTAGTCTGTGGAACTCCCTGCCACAGGATGGGGTGATGGCATCTGGCCTGGATGCCTTCAAAAGGGGATTGGAAAGATTCATGGAGGAAAAGTCCATCCCAGGTTACAAACCGTGATGGAGATGTGTCATCTCTAGGCTTAAAACCGGGGTACTCAAGGACCTTGATGCAGGGCAGTGTTATCAGGAGACAGAGATCTAGTCTTGTGCGCTCCCAGAGGCATTTGGTGGGGCCACTATGAGATGCAGGAAGCTGGACTAGATGGGCCTTTGGCCTGATCCAGCAGGGCTCTTCTTATGTTCTTATGAAACATGGTGGACCAATGATCCGTGTACATCTCTGCTGCAGGGCATGGGGACTCAGATCATTCATGAGAGGGCAATACTTCAGACATCTGTATGAAGTTTGGACATGTTTGAAATTTTGCAGAACCAAACTGGCTCTAATGCACTCTTGTAGGTAGCCATGTGGCCATTCGCCTTTGGCAAGAATAGGGCAACTCCCAGGGTTCCAGGGTCTGTAGTTGCCCCCTTCAGCCTTGTAAGGCCATTCACACACACCCTCAAAAATATTATTTTGTTTTAACTGGGGAAGAAGTCTCCCTCATTCACTACAGCAGTCGTAGTGACTTATGGTATCTGCTGTTTTTGTTGCTCATGTCCTCTTCCAGGTGGCTTTTTTTTTGTATTGAAAGAAATTCTGTATCTGACCAGAAACAGCTGGGTGAGGTACAGAGTTGTCCCCATGCCCTCTAAAGGGAACAGTGACAGATTCTGAAGTTCTGTAAAGAGAAATAAGAGGAAAGGGAAGAGTGGGTCTTGGGTGGGGTGTGGGTATGGTAGGTTGGGGTTACAGCGGGACCTCCAGCAGGTCCTTCCACCCTATATGGTAAATAAGAAAAAAAACCTTGGTAAAGAAATACTGTATGACAATATTGGCTCTTTTTCTAGACCAGTGGTTTCCATTCATGTGGAATATAAATGATGATTATTTCTTTTGCAGGCTGTTGCTTGGGTGGAAATAGGATATATGCACCACATTTGCACAAAGCAAAGGAAGGGGTTCCCCTCCCATTATTTTCTAAGTCAAAGGAATGCAACCAGATGTCATCCCCCCAGATGTATTATGTTGCAGCCCCCCTAATAATTGACCTTGGCTGTGGCTGGAGCTGTTTGCAAAATAAATCCTTGTCCCCCGCCTGAGGTCCTGGAGGAAAACACTTGGTTATATATCGATGTGTTTTCCATTTTTAGTGCGATGTTGGATCTTTTAGCTTCAAATATTGTCATTTAGTGATGGAAGCCACTGTGGGGCCCTTTTTAAAAGAAGAAAGGCAGGATTTAAAAGACTTCAACTTAATATAAAAATGGAAATAATGAAAAGGCATGTATAATATATAATCACTTGGGTTGCTATTAATGAGATGGACAGTGAAAATGTATTCCATCAATTTTAACATTTATGTGTGTATATTGTATATGGATTTCCACAGTCCTTTGGCAATTTAAATTTAGTAAGCAGTCTTTGAATAACAAAGGGGGAAGTGTGGTTGCTAAATAAGTTATATATTGCCGGTATAATCTTTGATCACATCCCCAACACGTTTTGATCGGTTTATCTTTGATCTTTTATGGTCTATTTTAGTGCATGCTAAACCTTGGAATTTTGCCTTTGTAAAAAAAAAATCTCATTTCCTTTCTTTTTCCTCCTTAGCCATTTCGAAGTTACTTTAGTCATGGGATGATCTCCAGCCATATAACAGACAACAGGTATTCTTCCTTTTAAAGCTCCTTGAGCAAAACATAGCAAAATATTTGGCAAGGAACACAGAATATTAAAAAGATTCAAAAAGCAGGCAGTTGCTAAAAACTGTAGAACTTGAATGACAAAACGGATGTGCTAAATATAGTGATGCAGGGTTAAAAGTTGGCATATGTAAGAATCCTTGTGCTTGGGCAAACAAAGACCTACCTCATCCTATACAGTCCCTTCCAGTTCTGCAGTTCTAAGATTTCTATCTTATTATCCCCAACACAGAATTGGCATTTTTCACACAAATACGGCACGTTTATTGCCTATGTTCAGTGATAGCTCACTTGGCTCACTTATGTGATGCTAGGATTCTCCACCATTTCTTTTCTTTCTTTCTTTCTTTCTTTCTTTCTTTCTTTCTTTCTTTCTTTCTTTCTTTCTTTCTTTCTTTCTTTTCTTTCTTTCTTTCTTTCTTTCTAACTATTTCTCTACATGGCTTCTCATATGCACAAATGCTGGCATTAGACACAACAGTATCCACATCTTCCAACATATGCTAGTTTGTTGCAGTCATTTATGTAGTCATGTATAATTTATGTTTTATATAAATTTTTTTTTTTAATTTTCACTTCTGTACACTGCTCAGAGTAGCAATTTGCTAGATGGGCAGCAAATGATAAACAAATACAAATAAACAAATACATACATACATACATACAAACATGATAAACAAATACATACATACATACATACATACATACATACATACATACATACATACATACATAAATGATAAACAAATACAAATAAACAAATACATACATACATACATACATACATGATAAACAAATACAAATAAACAAATACATACATACATACAAAGTTCCAAACTGGGGGAATGCCAAGCTAAAATTACAGTCTTTAAGTCAATAGCTCAAAGAGTCCAGCAGTGTCTGAGGTTACACTTGGGGCTCTTTGCATGCAGGACTTACTCTTTGCCATTTAAATATGCTGTCTCTCCCTAACTTCAGATCTGTGTGCTTTATACTTTAAACCTCCCTGAAAACTGTCAACCAGCTAGAGTTGATCATGAACATTGGAGAAACTATAAAGTTGCAGCGAAGTGTCAAGACATTGCTTTAAAAATTCTACTTGTTAACATTTTAGATGTACTGTAACTGCTTCCCACATTTTGAGCAAGCGGTAACTAATTGTGTGTGTGTGTGTGTGTGTGTGTGTGTGTGTGTGTGTGTGATCTCAGCCCAAGCAGGCAGCCCTTTGTATTATTTGGCACTCATTCATCAAAGGAGAATCTGAACTCTGGGAACTTCAACTTCCCTTCGGAGGGACATCTCCTTCGCAACACGGGCCTTGCTAGGAGCACTGCCAAGCACATGGTAAGTATGACCTGAAGCAGCAGTTATTTAAACAAGATTATAATGAATATAGAGTCGTATTCTCACTGGTTGCTTCCCCCAATTCATGGGGAAAGGGTAGAGAGTGCAGAAGGGTGGCGGAGTATTTCGATGGATAAAAAAAGTAAAGTGGCTGATTAGATACAGCAGGGCTGTTCAAATTTGAACAGGCCAAGGTCTACTTTTTCCGGCCCGAAGTGCCTGAGGGCTACTACACTAAAACCTCGACTTACGAATTTTATCTGTTCTGAGCACATGCTCATAACTAAAAACTTTTTGTAAGTAGAGCAGTGGTTTCCCATAGGAATGCACTGAAAACCAATTAGTCTGTTCTGGAGGGAACAGATTTCAATGGACCATGACCCTTGAACTGCCCTGCTCGGCTGAGACACTGGGGTGGGAGATCCAGAACTTTGCTGGGGCAGTGATGGTGGTCCTTGGGATGGGGGAGGGAGGGGTGGAGAACTTGTCCCCTCACTTTTTAAATTGATGGCCGGCGGGCTACTTTTGAACCCCTTGCAAGCTACCGGTAGCCCACGGCCTGAGATACAGGAACAGAAGGTGATGGGGGCCGCAGCCTGGTCTGGAGGCCTCTGCTGGGGCCGTGGGTGGGTCCAGAGACCTCTGCGGCTGGCACCTCTGCTGGGGCCGGAGGTCTCTGCTGGGCAGGATAATTACAGTAATTACCACATAAATACAATTGCAAAAATAAATACATTGGCCCCTTAATCACAGCTCAAATGTTGCATTGTGTAAAGAGTTTGATTAACGAGTTCACTCAAGAGTGAAGTGGGGGGGATTAAGGAACTGTGTCCAGGTGTCCCCAAGTGTGCAGAGACAACAGCGTGAAGTCTCACATTAGTAGCAGTAAGTTTGGATCCAAGGACCCGAGTCCTTGTGTGTTTGCTTCAAGTGGCAATCCACGTGATGGAGTCTTGTGGGTTTCACATATGGAGAGAGTTCCCAAGGTTCTCCTAAAGGGATTTTTCTCAGACGTCTTTTCTCTGATTCTTTTGGACTGGCATCTCATGTACGGAGTGCAAGCACTCCGCTGGGTGAAGTAGCTACAGTGAACCAGGCTCTGCAGCACTTATTGTAATAATGCTTAGAACACAGCATGTGGAGAAGGTGTGGAAGCCTAGGCAGGTGGTCTGCTCACCTTATGGTAGGTGATTTTGGGTACTGGATTAGGTGAAGCAAAGTGTTCTGCTTATGTACCGCCCCATACCACTACAAGTCGTCTCTGGGCGGTTTACAATTTTAATTACAGTGTGCAGGCTACACATTGCCCCCCCACCCCCAGCAAGCTGGGTACTCATTTTACTGACCTTGGAAGGATGGAAGGCTGAGTGAACCTTGAACCTGCTACCAGGGATTGAACCCAGGTCGTGAGCACAGTTTTACCTGCAGGACAGGCATTTAACCACTGCGCCACGAGGCTCAGTAAAGGTGAAGCCTTGTTAACAGCTGCCCACTTTGCATCGTTTGTATTTGCTGGCTCTTAGGTCGTGCAGTGCGTCTCTCCAAAGGGACCCCTGGCTTGCTCAAGGACCTATTTCTTCGGAGCCACACACACTCCTTACCTGGGTGAGTTTCCTGCCGTTGTTGCTTTACATTTGCTCCTATCGGGCTCCTGACCTGTTTCATTGTCGGGGCTTTTGGTGGCTTGCAAGATGAAGGAACACGCGGATGCTGATAGAAACGAGACAAAACAGAAGCCAGGAGAACTGGAAGCCCCTGAGGCCTCGGCTAAGCCCGCCTTCTCGGTTCTGCCCTTCAGACCCCAGCGTGTCCTCTTTAAGTGGTTTCTGAATTTGGTTCACATCCAATGCCTAGGGCTCAAATTCAGACTTTGGTCAGTGTACGAAAGCACCTTTCAATGGGTACATTCCTTTCCCCTGAACATAAGAACATAAGAAGAGCCCTGCTGGATCAGGCCAACGGCCCATCTAGTCCAGCTTCCTGTATCTCACCGTGGCCCCACCAGATGCGTCTGGGAGCGCACGAGACTAGATCTCTGTCTCCTGAAACCACTCCCTTGCATCTGGCCCTTGAAATAACCTGGTTTTAAGCCTGGAGATGACACATCTCCATCGTGGTTTGTAACCTGTGATGGACTTTTCCAGAACAGATGCCACCACCACACCCTGTGGCAGGGAGTTCCACAGCCTAACAACACACTGGGTAAAAAAAAATATTTTCTTTTGTCTCTTCTCACTCTCCCAGCCCTCAGTTTGAGTGGATATCCCCTAGTTCTGGTATTTTGTGAGAGGGAGAAGAGCTTCCCTCTATCCACTTGACTCATGCCCTGCCTTATTTTGTACATCTCAATCGTATCCCCCCCCGAGGCGCCATGTTATCTCCAACTAGTTCCATTAGTCTTGCCCCTGTCCCTCCCTTGCTGCTCTGGGGCCCAAGCCTATGATGAGAAAGACAATGCTTGGAGGCAAGACGAGGGCTCCCTGCCCATGCCGGTCATCATAGAGAACAGCAGTTAAGGGGTTCAGGAGAAACACAATGGACAGCTCCCTGAAGGTGTCTCCCCAATGTGTGGCAGCCGTGAAGAAGGCCAATTCCAAGCTAGGGATTAGAGATGGGCACGAAACAAGCGATTTTTCGTTTTCATTTTTGTTTTTTTTTCGTTTCGTTACGCAACGAAAACGAAATAAATTTTTTTTTGAAACGAAGCGAAAACGAAATGACCAAATTTGCTGTGTTTTTCGTTTTCGTTGCAGCAGATGCATTGAACTAAAAAGAATGCTAACGAAACAGCAATTTTTCGTTTTCGTTTTTTTCGTTTCATTACCTAACGAAACGAAAACGATTTTTTTTTTTTTTTGCAAAAAACGTCATGAAAACGAACCGAAACGGACCCCTAAACGACCAAATGACAAACGAAACACCATTTTTTTTGAGTCGTGCCCATCTCTACTAGGGATGATCACAAAGGGGATTGAAAATAAAACAGCCCACATTATAATGCCATTATACAAAACAATAGTAAGGCCACACCCTGGGATATTGTGTACAATTCTGGTCACACACACACACACACACACACACACACACACACACACACACACACTACACTTCTGCCTTGCCCCCACACCCGTTATCTCCAGCACGAGTGACCCTTGGAAGAGAGGAGCAACTCAGTGTCTTCTAAAGAAGCTTTAAGATTCTATGTCTGTGAAGATTCTCAGTCATCCAGGTGAGTTTATCTGGAAGTTGAGTCATGGCTACTGGACTTCTTTTTTGAGAGATAGAAACGTTTCGCTGTTCATCCAAACAGCTTCATCGGTCTGTTTCTATCTCTCAAAAAAGAAGTCCAGTAGCCATGACTCAACTTCCAGACTTTAAGATTCTAGTCTTAAGAGTAATACATTATTGATGCACGGATGAATGATCTGTCAAGGTGATGGAATATAAAAGTAACAAAACTCTTCATCCTCGTAGCAGGTAATGATAACAAGGTGGAAAAGAAAGCCAATCAAGTGTAAGTCACTTTCCTAATTCTTTTCTGATAATGCCATCAGTGTCTGTTGCAAAGTGCTTTGTTAAGTCCAATTAATGCGATAATAAGTGATTTACTCATTTCTGCTAATCTTTTTGTCTTCCGGTGCTTAAATGAACGCATTCATGGGGGATCTGATCCAATGGGCTTGGTCCACATTTATAGAGCACATGTGCCTAACTGACATGGGTGACACTGCTAAGCTTCTGAACGTCTTTCCTAATATAACTGGAATCCTACCGCTAGAGAACTCATGTCTTTAACCTTATTGGACTTATTATGCCCCCTCAGAAACACACGCACGCAGGCATGCACACAACGCAAAGTATTAAATTAAAAATTTAGTTCTTGGTTAAAATGCCCATTCATCATTATAATTAATGATGTTTGCTTTATTTTCTAGTAAGCTGCTGTCTCGAATCTATGCTGCTGTCGTAGAGGCGGTCCTGGCTGGTATAGACTCCTACTCCAAAACATCCAGTACCACCAAGGTACTACAGTGGTCCCCCGCCCTTTCGCGGTTCACGTACCGCGGTCCCGCTATATCGCGGGACCACAGTACCCGGAAAGGGCTTGACGGAGGGGGGATCGCACACCGCCTGCGTGGGCCTCCCAGGAGGTCCGGGCAAGCGGCGCATGATGGCAAAGGGGCCTTGGACTGCAGAGCCTGGGGCTGAGCTCCGTTGCTGAAGTCCCTTTGTCGGATCGCGCGCTGCTTGTCCCGACCTCCCAGGAGGTCTGCACAAGCAGCGCACAATTGTAAAGGGACTTCGGCCACAGAGCCCAGCGCTGGGGCTCCGCAGCCAAAATCCCCTTTGCATTGCTCCCCGCCACCCACCACCCGCCCCTTCGAAAAGCCTCGGAGCCGTGGGGGGCAGGGGGCGGGGGGAGCAATCGCATCGCTCCCCACCCCCCAGCCCCTCCTGCTCCCCCCGCTCCCACCCAACCCGCTTCCGCATATCGCGGATTTTCAGGCATCGCGGGTCGGGTGGCTCCCTAACCCCCGCGATCGGCGGGGGGTTACTGTAATAGTCCTCCTTGTGAGAGAGACAGTGATTGCACCAAAGTCACGCCATACTAGTCTTACAACAAACGAAAGGTTTATCTGTTTCCTCCCAGGGTTTATAATAAAGCATTTGCAAGGAGGATCAGTTCTGAAGCCAGTGGCTGCAGGCCCTTTTTGTTCAGCCTTGGGCCTTGCAACGTAACCTTACCTTATCTTACTTGGGTTTTCTTCATTGGTTCTTGCGGTGCATGGATGTTCAAGGCGTTTGCGAAGGGGCATCACTTGGAAGGGAGAGAAAGGGGCAAGCAAGGAAAGGCAAAGCAATCAAGGCAAAGATCTCTGAGTGCCCCCCCCCCCCGGAAAAGACGTTGAGCCAATGATTCTTATTTGGGGCACGGTTTGAACAAAACCACCCTCTATACTCCACTTCAGAAGCTTCGCCTCTCATTTTCTGCCTTCCCATTTCTGATCCTGTTGCCGTCGTCGTGCTGCGGCCAATAACCTGATAACACACTCTTGAGGTTTATCAAGGTCTCGTCCAGTTGTGATGCGGTCAGGTGATGGAGCCGGACCCCTGATATCTGTCTGGTGGTTCCTTAAAAAGAGGACGGTCAAGTCCCCTTCATTTAGTGGGCTTGTTCAATTTTTTTTGCAAATACATGGAGTTCTTTATTTGGCTGCTGCAAAGCGATTGTGATTTGCAAAACACACACATCCGTCTCCATCCTGACCCATTGGTTTGGACTCGAGAAGCTGTGTCGGCCCCATGGATGTTGTCACTACCATCCCCTTTCCCCAGGCAGCTAGCCTTTCCTGCCCCATGGGGGGGGGTGCCAAACCTGTATCTGGGCCATCCCTTCGTCCCTTTTTTAGGATTGTTCCCCCTTTGCCCCACCCCCCCCGTTCCTGACATATAAGCGTCTCTAGGATAGGACCGGTGTCACAGTTGCATGTTGACTTATATTAATAACGGTCTTGGGGGAACTAAATGAGGGTGTCACCCTGTTCAAATGGAGATTGTCTGACCTAGTTCGTTTTTTGTCCCTGCTTGTCTTCACAGGCAAAGGAGTCAGCGGAGCAAACATTCCTGAGTATGCTTGATGCTTTTGAACTCACATATTTTAAGACTCCGTTGCGGTATGTTTTTCTTCCAATCGGGATGGGTATTTTTCATTGGCTGGCATCTTGTGGGTTATTCATTACATACAGAGGGGCTTTTTCAAGGCTTGGGATGGACCCAGTGTCTCCAGACATCAACAGCTGGCTGGGTCTGTGCACATACAGAGCTCGGTGAACCTCAGATCTGCTTTTAGAGCCCATTGGGTATTACTACTCTTCTGTGGAGTCAGTTCTATATCTGTAACACGTTCAGATAGAATTTGGAAGGCTCGCGAGAGAGGTAATTGGGTCGTGAGCCAGAGATTGGGAGTTCAGTTTTCCCACTGTGCCTTCTGGGAGTAGAGCCAGCATGTGTGGCTTTAGATAAGCTGCACAGTCCCAGGACGGCCCCAGAAGAAGTGAATTGATGATGCTTCATTTAGCAGGATGAGATATTCACAACAGAGACGTATAACGTCTTGTGTGATTACAAGTTGCCGGCTTTCTAGTGGTTGTGTGCAATATCCAACATTTGCACCATCTAAAACTGTAGGTGAGCGCAAAACTGGACATGTGTGGCTTCTCTTTTCCAACTGGTCCACAAACAGTGTTGTATTTTTAAATGCAAGCTTTTTCCTCTTTCTCCCTTGCAGTTCCAGACTCGATTTTCATATTCAGGCTGTGAACAACCACGGAAGGTCAGTGACCTCATTCTTCAGAGGGCCGTTTTTGCCCCACATTTGTTTTGTATAAATTGTGAGGTTGATTGATAGGACCAAATCAATAAAAAAACAAATTAAAAAGTGGAAGAAAATGGATTGACTTCCACTAGATGCCTGTGATTGCAAGTTGGGTCATTCCTTATATTAATTAGTCCTATAAGCTTTTGAAGCTGAGGCTCCAGTACTTCGGTCACCTCATGAGGAGAGAGGAGTCCTTGGAAAAGTCCCTGATGTTGGGAAAGATTGAAGGCAAAAGGAAAGGGGGACAGCAGAGAATGAGATGGTTGGACGGTGTCATCGATGCAACCAATATGGATTTGACCAAACTCCCGGAGGCAGTGGAAGATAGGAAGGCCTGGTGTGCTCTGGTCCATGGGGTCATGAAGAGTCGGACATGACTGAGCGACTGAACAACAACAACAACATAAGCTTCAGCAGCGTAATTGTGGATAAGCTGAAATCATTGCAGTGATGCAAGGTTGTGGTATGAGATTACAGTCTGTAGAAACAGGTGTGCTTGATGATTTTTGAATCTTTGGGCAGATCGTGCATACTTTGAGATAACAGCAGTGTTATAATGATTTGAAATATGTTGCCGACCGTTTCCAGAGGTGGTACACCAACAGCCATGTTTTGACAGTTACTTCTTGTCTTAAAGAGCCAAGGGAGGCACGTAACTCTTTCCCATGTGTACAGCTCCTTTGTTTTTGCGTACTAAACAAGAGTTTAATGAAGGAGCTTTTAAATAACCATGATATCTGAGTTTGGAAGCCATGGGTACCAGTTTCCTAATCGTTTGGACATCTTTCATACCACAGCTTGTTGAGAAGTTGTTCAACAAGGCCTCCTTTTTCAAACAAAACAAGAAATGGTAGTTAATTTCAGGCTCCACTGCTTAATGTGAAGGGGAGAGCAGAAATCTTCCACACAGGAATAATAGACTTGCTTGCATCTTGGCTTTGTAAGACAAAATATGATCATCTAAAAATCCTAACCGTTTGTATCGTTGCTTTACCAAGACTTTCAGCTCAAAAGGACCACCCGTGCTGATTAGCAATACTTTTGTATTTAAGCAGTTTAAAATTCAACCTTTGGGCAGTTTTAAACATTTACAGAAATCTTAGGGCAGAGAGGCGTAAGCAAAGCTGACAGTAATCAAATAAAACATGCCTCTCCAGCAGCACCATCATAACTCTAATAGATCCCAGATATATTTTCATAAACATGTAGAAGACAAACAACAGAAGTCAGGCAGACATTTCTTTTGTGAGGTCGTTTAAAATAACTAGCACAAGATTTTAGGGTCATTTTATACCATCTGTTCTCCATTGCATAAGAGTCTACAAGAGTTCCTCTAGGTACTTTTCGGGCAAAAGTATTGCATTTGAAACAGGCAGTCTGAAATGTCCAGATTCTGCTGCACTTCTCAACAGCTATGTCCACAATTGTGGCAATGCCGCCATCTCCATGTTGCCCTTCTCATTTTCGTCGTTGACGTTGAGTGTCTGGCGTGGAACGGTTGAATCGCACTGATCTGTAATAAAGGAAGCCTCTAAAACACATTCTTTCCCCCTTAGAATCACTCCACTGGATAATGAGGATAGCCTGTACTTGGTGAAAACTGTAAGTTAAATCTAAATTTTCTGTGTTGCCCTGCACCTGAGATTTTTTTTTTCAGCTGGGACATCTTAAGAATTACTACTACATTTGTCAAGTTTCAGGAGGTTTCCCAAAACGTGAAAGGGGAAACCCTTGTTTTTCAAAATGCCCCATTTTCCTTAGATGGGGAAATATGCATATTAATACAGATCTGGACTTTGATTTCTGCCGGATTGCGGCCTTATGCATAAGAACATCAGAACACAAGAAGAGCCATACTGGATCAGGCCAAAGGCCCATCTAGTCCAGCTTCCTGTATCTCACAGCAGCCCCACCAAATGCATCTGGGAGCGCACAGGACTAGATCTCTGTCTCCTGATACCACTCCCCTGCATCTGGCCCTTGGAGTACCCCGGTTTTAAGCCTGGAGATTACACACATCTCCATCATGGTTTGTAACCTGTGATGGACTTTTCCTCCAGGAATCTGTCCAATCCCCTTTTGAAGGCATCCAGGCCAGATGCCATCACCACGCCCTGTGGCAGGGAGTTCCACAGACTAACAACGTGCTGGGTGAAAAAATAGTTTCTTTTGTCTGCTCTCCGTCTCCCAACCCTCCGTTTGAGTGGATGTCACCTAGTTCTGGTATATTGTGAGAGGGAGAAGAGCGTCCCTCTATCCACTTGACTCATGCCCTGCATTATTTTGTACATCTCAGTCATATCCCCCTTCAGGCGCCTTTTTTCCAGGCTAAAGAGCCCCAAATGTTTTAGCCATTCCTCATAAGGGAGGTCCCCTCAGCCCAGTAATCATTTTAGTCACTCTCTCATGCACCTTTTCCAAAACTCTGGGCAAACTTATTTTGCTTTGTTGCTCCCTTGGCTGTTCCTAGCCGTGTTTGCCTGGCCAGTCCTGTTGCAGAGGAACCCTCATTGTCAATGGCAACCTCTATCCCTACGAATCCTGTGGTTGTGAAGGACACGCTGTTTCTATCTTATGCTTTGGACAGATTTTTTTTTGGATGGGGGATGGGGTTGGGGAGCAACTCCCAGAATCGCCCAATTCTAGGTTTGGAGCAGTTGCTTCTCTGTGTCTATTTTGGTGGAGGGTACATGATTTCTCCTTTGCTCCAACTTTTTTTTATCCGCTGCTTTCTGCCGAGGGTTCTCCCTCTCTTGCTATTTTGCCATTTTATCTATGTTTTGTTGTTGCTGTTTTAGCTGTTTTTAATCTGGAAACCGCCCTGAGTTCCATTATGGAAAAAGAAGCGGTATAAAAGTGTACCAAATAAATAAATAAATAACTACCCCTTCCCCTAGTCCTAGGCTGAAGAGGACTGTTTCCTTTGTAGCCAGCGAGCTCGATGAGAGCCAGCCAAATAGGTGTGCAGTCAGTTCACAAGAGGCAGCAAGTACATAGCAGGTCATGGAAACATTGTTCCACCACCAAAGCAAGGCGGCTGCCTTTTAGAAGTGGGATTGCATGATTCGCATTGCGCAAAATAAACCTCCCACTCCAGAGGCAGTCTAGCTCAGGTGTTGATAGGTAGCCAGGATCACATGTTGCTCTCGAGAACCTTCTGCCAGCTCCGCAGAGCAGCTGGTGACCCACTGTCAAGAGATGGAGCACCGTCCTTGAGCAGTCCTCAGTCTCATCCGGGTAAGAGGTTCCTGCATCACTTCTACCTTGCCTGAGTTTTAGGCAAGTTGACATAGCGGTTGGCACCTGAGTGTTGTCAACCCATGCAGTTGGTAGTTGCAGGTGTGACAGCTGGGACATGACTCTCTTTCTGCAGGGAGATAGAGTGGCCTACAAAGTGATAGATAGTACAGACTCACGGTCATTGTTGCTGTAGCCCCTTTGAAACCGAATCCACTAGAACAGTGGTGGCCAAACTTCGGCCCTCCAGATGTTTTGGACCACAACTCCCACAGTCCTTTGTCACTGGCAATGCAGGCTTGGCATTCTGGGAGCTGTGGTCCAAAACATCTGGAGGGCTGAGGTTCGGCCACCACCACTGCACTAGAATTACTCTCTTCTGGGAGATGCTGGGTTTTAACAACGGAGGGTTTGCACGAGGCTATTTTGTTTTCTTGTAGGCAGCCATGACGGTATACGACATTCCAGATTTGCTCGGTGGACGGGGCTGCCTGGGCTCCGTGGCCTTCTCGGAATCCTTCCTGACATCTCAGATCCTGGTGAAGGAAAGAGGTATTTGGATGGTTCAGATGTCCACAGTGACCAATTTCATAATTGAACAGTGAATCTTGTGGCCTATGCCATGCCTCGATTCCAAGGAAAGGTTTAGAGTGGCAGTGTTGTGTGGTGATTAGAACTTTAGACTTAGGACATCCTGGCTCTCTTCCCCATTGCACCTTGAAATTTAGAGAATGGTCACTCTCTCTCACTCTGGTTTATATTGCAGGGCTGTCAGGATTAAACAAAATAAAAAAATAAAAGAGGATGCATCAAACTATGTACTTGAACCCTTGTGATACGTAAATATAATTAATACATAAGTGAAATCACTAGGGCAAGCATGTCCAAAGTCAGGCCCGGGGGCCAAATGTGGCCCATTTTCAAATTTTGAGTGGCCTGTGGCCTCTTCTCCTCACCCACTCAGCCTGTCACGCATCCCCACCAGCTGGCCCCTCCCCATACTGGATGGAGGCATCAGCTTGCAGTTTTACAGTTTGCCTGCCTTCCCTGCCTTCGTCCATCCCCTCAGCCACGTGCTGAGCCTACCGGTCCCTGTCTCTGTGGCTGCCGCATCCTCCCCGCCTCCCTGCATGTCCTAGAGACTTGCCCAAAGTCCGGCCCGGGGGCCAAATGCTGCTGAATGGTCGGCCTCCACACATTTCCACCTCACCAAATCTGGCCCTTCTTGCAAAAAGTTTGGATGCTCCTGTACTAGGGGGAAACCCCTCTGGGTTTTTCCTCTTGTTTCCCAGAAAAGCTTATTATTATCAGGATCTGCTGCTATTCAGAATTTTGACGGAAGTCTCCAAGTATGGCTTCTCTGTTCCGCTACAACAGCTCATTGGAATTTTTAGAATAGAATAGAATACTTTTATTGGCCAAGTGTGGTTAGACACACCCAGAATTTGTTTTGGTAAAAATGCTCTATATAAAAGGAAATATAAGAATCATATAGTCAACAATAAAAACACAGTACAATACTACAATATAACCTATTATTTAAAAAGGAAGAAGAAATGTAAAAATTAATTATTCAACAGTTTGATAGCAGAAACTATCTCTATATCTAGTTGTCCTAGTATGCAATGCCCTAAAACGTCGCCCTGAGGGTAACAATTGAAACAGATTATGTCCAGGATGTGTGGAATCTGTATATATTTTCATCGCCCTCTTTTTAGCTCGTGTGGTATACAATTCCACAATAGATGGCAAATTAGTAGCAATAATTTTTCTGCAGTTCCAATTATCCTTTGAAGTCTATATCTGTCATGCTTAGTCGCAGGGCTAAACCAGACAGTTATAGAGGAACAAATAATAGATTCAATAACACCTCTATAGAATTGAATCAACAGTTCTTTTGGCAGTCTAAACTTCCTAAGTTGACGCAGAAAAAACATTCTTTGTTGTGCTTTCTTAATAATACTTTCAATATTAGATGACCATTTTAAATCTTGAGATATAATAGTACCTAAAAATTTAAAGGACTCCACTATTGACACTAAGTTATTTGATATCATAAGAGGTGGCTGTATTACCCCAGAAATATGAGCACATGGGAGAATGTAGTAGCAAGAGCAGAAGGTTTACCTCCACAGTGGCTCACCACTGAGAAAGCAAAGAAAAGGAACACGGTTTTACCAGGGGCTCCGCTCCAGGTTGAAGTACTACTGTATATACTCGAGTATAAGCCTAGTTTTTCAGCCCTAATTTTGGGCTGAAAAAAGGGGTCCTCGGCTTATATACGGGTCAGTACTTTTAGCCACTGATGCAAGTTTGGGTCGGTGGCTAAAAGTCATTTTAAACATTGTGCGCCACTTCTCCTGACCCCCCCCATGTTTAAAATGACTTTTAAAAGGTCATTTTAAAACAATGTTTAAAATGACTTTTAGCCACCAACTCAAGCACTTGCCTCGGTGGCTAAGAGTCATTTTAAACATCACACACCACTCCCCCAGCTCACAAAGGAGGAGCTGCCAGGCCCTGCTGCATTTCCCACCCTAGGCTTATACTCGAGTCAATACGTTTCCCCAATTTTTGGGGTTTAAATTAGGGGGCCCGGCTTATACTCGGGTCGGCTTATACTCGAGTATATACAGTATGTTATTTAGCAGGAGAGACATTGATTTCTCTTTCTTCCTGACATGGACTTTTAAAAGCAGTATTAGACCGCGTAAGCCCTCTGGACATTGGGGCAAGTGTCACCCCTTTGGGGGCATCATTCCCCCCTGAGCTGTACTTCTAGTGCGCCAGGAGGCTCAGAATCTCAGCTTTGACAACCTCTTTGACGGATGAGGCTTGGGTATCTCATAAAAAGGTGGCTTTTGCATTATATGCTGAGCCTGAAATCCGGGAATTGCCAGCTGACCCTTTTGGAGCTCATCTAAGGGAATCAAATCTGTTGTGTTCAAAAGTCTGGTGTTTAAAATTCAGTATTTTTTTGGCCCACCTGCTTGTGCAGGAAGGCGTGCTTAATCTTCAGCCCTCTCTTTGTCACTCCCTGCCTCTTTGCAAACTGTGTGTTTGTATCCTAAAGCCAGCTTAATAATTCAGCAGTACTGGAATGTTTTCTCAGGCTGTGCAAGCACACGAGCCCATTCCACGCTCCACAAAAATTCCTGGACACTTCTTGTCACCGTTGTTGCTTTGTCTTCCATTTGTTTTTATTTTTACGTCCCTGGTACACCAGAGGGCACAGCCACCATGCGTCTCTGTTGTCCTCTCACAAGTGGCCAATGGAGGACCAGACAGCTGATAGGACCATAAGGAGCTGAACTGCTGGATAGGCCGGTGGTATAGGCAACGGGCTGCAGAGAGCCAGGGGTTGAGTGTTCGATTCCCCCCTGGACCTGCTTGGCAGGTGCTGGACTTGTTGATCTGTAGAATCCCGTCTAGCTCTGCAAGTCTAAGGTTACTATTATTTTATGTGCCGTCTTCTTAAGAGGTTAACATGTACAGTGTTCCCCCGCCCTTTCACGGTTCATACACTGCAGCCCCGGTATATCGCGGGACTGCAGTATATGAAAGGCAAGGGCCCCTGGGGCAAGCTGGATGGGCTTGTTTCAGGCCTCCTGTACTTAGGCCAGGCCTGGGGCTGCCCCGAATGGGCCTCCAGTGGCCTTCCTAGGCCTATTGGAGGCCCCAAAAGTGCTTTCCGGAAAACCTGAAGTGACTTCCAGATCGCTGAAAACCACTTCTGAGGCCTCTAGTGAACCGGAAGCAACTTCTGGAAAAAACAGAAAGCCCTTCCGGGCCTCCGCCAGGCCTGGGAAGGCCATTGGAGGCCCGTTTGGGGAAATGCCAGGCCTCAGGTAAGTGTAGGGGGGGCAGACAGGGCCCCCCCAATCCCGACCCAATCCAACCCAGCATCTGCATATCGCAGATTTTCAATTATCACGGGGCGGGACGGGTCCCTGACCCCCTTGATAGGCAGGGGGTTACCATATACTACTCAGGATGCAGCCTCACAGTCTATCTGATTGGTTGATTTTGTGAAATTATAGGAAGGGGGAAAAAACCCCATGTCTCTCTATCAGCGCATAGATACATTTTCAACAGAGTATTGTGTTGCTTTGAAAGAGGCACCCAAGGTGTCAGGAATCACAACGTATCTTAATTTCTCTCCCTTGACTGCAGAGGAGAGTGTGAACACAGACACCAGTTACATCCTTCTCACTGCCGCTATTCCAAGATCTGTTTCCTGGCTGGTAAGGGTGGCTCGGTTTCTTCCCAAAGTCCCCTCTCAGTTGCCTTGCTCCCCCTTTATTTATTTATTTATTTATTTATTTATTTATTTATTTATTTATTTATTAAACTTGTATCCCACCCATCTTCCCCAAGGAAATAAATAAATTGAATAAATTGAACGGAGAAGCTTTGTTTCAGAATGGTTGCTGCTCGTTTGCTAAACTCCGGCAAAAGCAGAAGGCTAACGAGGCAGCTTGCTGCTTATTTGAAAGAAAAAAAAAGGCTCTACTGGTGATTGTGGTGACGAACGTATGAGGCACGAAGGGGAAACAGGCATCTTTAAACCATAACCAGGCCCAGTTCAAGGGAATGATGATAATTTATTTATTTATTTATTTATTTATTTATTTATTTATTTATTTATTTATTTATTGCATTTGTATCCCGCCCATCTTCCCGGAGGAACTCTGGGCGGCTTACATAGTAGCGACAAAGCGCAATATTCAAAGTACAATATAACATAATAAAAGCAAAATAAAACAATAAAGCAAAAAACAATTATAGACAGTTTAAAATCACAACGTACATGAGCACCCTAGCATTGCCATCTAATTGCATACAGTACCATCGTTGTTCTGTTGCTAAAATTAAGAAACTCAGCTAAATATTGCTAAAATCAAGAAAAACATACTAAAACCATTGTGGGCTTCATTTATAGGTTGAAGATAATGAAGTGAAGCTGTCCGAGAAAGCTCAGCAAATCCTGAAGGTTTGTAATGAGATGTGGTCTCTTACCAGTAATTAAGCTTGAACGTGGTGCCTTATATCTGTTAATAGGTCTAACACTGCAAGCCTAGACAGTATTAACTGTTGTTCCAATGAATAGTGAATATTGCGGTGGTGTCAGTAATAATGTAGAAGCTGCGATTTTAGGTCTTTTCTCTTCACTAAGGTACAAAAATGTGGTGTGCATATTCAATGAGAGATATTTCTACTTCTAATGAGAAAATATATATACTCATGTGTTATAGGTTACCTAGGGTAGTGTACTGGATAGAGTGGCAGACTAGCGCTTCAGAGGCCTGAAGTCAAATCCTCACTCAGGCATGGAAGCTCACTTCATGTGTGAAACTGCTAAAAACCAGTTCTGTAATATCTTCCTTGCCTTGAAAGCTTGCAAGTTACTCCTGACTTGATGGCACAGAACAATAACAGAGTGAGTTATAAGCAGTGGTCCGTTGGAATAAGACAGCTTTCTATCAGTCTAACCCCCTCTAGATGTGTCCCGCTGCTCCCGTCCCTTAGTGATGGGTACAGTCCCAATGTGGCTCAAGGGACCTTTAGACTGTCCCAAGGCCTGGCCGATGGAGAAAGCAGTGCTGCTGTGCTGAGGATGCTCCGTGTCCCTCTCTTCAGAAGACCCACTGAGTAGGGAGGTTACTCAGTCATTTTGAAAACGATGACCTTAAATCAGAAAAGGTCATGGGATAACATGGCCTTTTTGGAAAGGGATGGCAGCTGGGCATAAGAGGATGTGCCATGCATGTTGAAGGAGCCAGCTTAGTCCTAGCTAGTGCGTCAGTTTTAAAAGAAAGCCACAAAGCAGGCAGTGAGAAAGATCTTTGGCAGGTCACATATAGTTGATATTTGATAGGAGCCTAAGTGGACCAAGTTACCTGATTTTCCAGAGGCTGTTGTTAATCAACTGAGCAGATGGGGCGATTGCCTTTAAATGTACCTGGTCCTAATTCTGTTGCCAGTCTGACCTTGCAAACTTTCCCTGATCTAGCAAGAAGAATCTTTCCTGGGCACTCTTCTGACAGGAGGCGATGGAGCCTATATTTCCTCTAGCAATTCCCTCTCAAGACCAGAGGAAGGTGAGTGAGTGTTTCGGTACTGCTCCTGCAGGACGGGTATTAAAGGAGATGTGCTCATAGGGAAACAAATTCCTTTTTAATTTAAATTTTTCTCTCCATTCTCATTCCTCCTTTCAATCTCGGTTTTTAAAGGTCTGTAATTTTGTTTATTATTAAAGAACTTTCTTGTTGAGTAGAACACAGTGGGCAGGATTTAAAGAACTAGGTGCCTGTGCTGAAAAGTACCTTGGAGATATATGCAAAAATAGTTATGAAAGGTAGTCATAGAGAGGAAGGTCTGTTCTCTCAGTCATCCTGCAATGTAGGACATGCAACAATGGGCTCAAGTGACAGGAAGCCAGATTTAAGCTGAATATCAGGAAAAATATCTTAACTGTTAGAGCAGTATGTTGTCACAACCCACAGACCCACACACAGGTAAGTTCAGAGTTTTTACTGCAAGCTCAGAGTCAGGACAACAATACAGCAAGCAAGGCAGGAGTTAAGCAGAGTCCAGAAACACACACAGCTAGAGTCACGTTGAACCAGAAGACAAAACAGAGTCCAAGATAAACGGTCCAGAGGTCAAAAGCCAAAATGCAAACAGTAGCTTGCGCCAGAAGTCCAGGGTCAAGAAACATAGTCCAGGGTTGCCAGTCAGGAACAAGGATCTGAAAGAGATCAGGAATCTCAGCAGGAAGGCAGAAGCAGGTCGAGTTGACTTGTTGCTCCCACAAATTGCCCTAACTCTGGGTGCTTGTTTTATGTCTCCAGAGAGCAACTCCCACTTCCCCGAAGTCCCATTCTGTCAAAACTCAGGGCTTTCTGAGCGTAGATGCCTTTGGCTCAAATACAGCTTATCTCTATTCTTCTTGGTAACAAGTCTTTGCTGTCTGCAGCTAGCGGCTCCCTGGGAGGGTGTAGAATCCCCTGAAGACCTTGAATCACTTTCATGTACAGCTGCTGGAGGAACTGACAGCCCTGATGGTCCATCTGGGAGTTCCTCAGCCATCAACTCCTCCGTGTCTGGAATGCGTTCTGGCAGGGGCCTGACATATGTCAATGGAACCATTGACCTCAAGAGGTGGTCAGTGCTCCAATGCTGGAGGCATTCATAAAAAAATGGACCACCATCTGTCAGATTTGCTTTGATTTGGATACGTGTCTATAGCAGGGGATTGTATTTGATGGCCTTAGATGCTCTTTCCAACTCCATCATTCTGTGGCTCTCTGAAGGGATCTTAAATGGAAAATGGAATGAACTTTTCCCCCCTAGTGCTTTAGAGAAGAGGACCTGACTTGATGGATCCAGGTGACAAGAAAGGAAAATTAAGCACTAGGTATTAAGCATTGTCTACCTAAGGAAGCGATGGTATCTCCTTTTTGATAAAGGTTGGGTGACCATCTGACAACGATGTCCTGACAATGGATTTCCAATAGTGGGTGGTTGGAGAAGCTGCTTGTTAAAAACGGGGTCTGTCTGGTTACTTCTGCAGGGGAAGCTTTAACGCCGGTTGTAACATCTCAGGCCCCTGTCTCTTTTCATTTGTAGGTAAACTCTATTTCTTCTCTGGAGGACTCCTGTTCTGCCACCCCCGCTATGGAAGCATTACCATTCCAAAGTCCCACATGGTATCCATCCGGTTCTATGACGGAGTAAGCGTTCATCCATTCTGCCCTCTGTTCTTTTTAGAAATGATCCAGGAAAGCTGAGAAACCTCCCCCTTGCTGCCTTTGCAGTTCCCCGGTCTAGATAGGAGAGTGGCATGTCTCTGGAGTGCTGCATCAGACAAGGGTGTCCCAAATAGTCAGAGGGATTCCAAGCACTGTGTTTCATTTTTTTTAAAAAACGTTGCTTTTCTTTTCTCGATGGGCTCTCGTCCTGGGTACAAAATCAGACAGCCTTGCCATCCTACAGAAGTTGTGTCAGCAGCCAGATGTGCCTTGCACAGAGATGCTGCTCCCTGTAACACACCTTCCTTCCCCCCCTCCCTGACTGACAACTCTGAGCAGAGTCCTTGTTTTTGGTCTCTACCTGGAACCTGGGTTTCAAGGATCACATTTGCAGCAACCTAGATTAGGCTCTGCCGTGGTTAGTTATTTATTTATTCCCTGAGCTCCTTGCCCTCTGAAGATGCCGGCCACAGAGTCTGGCGAAACGTCAGGAAGAAAAACTTCCAGAACATGGCCAAACAGACCGAAAAACTCACAACAGCTATCGGATCCCAGCCGTGAAAGCCTTTGAGAATATATTTATTTATTTTTACATTTATGTACCGCCAGTCTTCCAAAGGGAACTCCGGGCGGTTTACAATAACCATAAAATAAAAAATATTAAGTACTAAAAATAAACAAATAACTTTAAAAAAACCCTAAAGGCTAACTGACGATGGCAACTTATAACCCCAGCGACAGAGCAACAGAAACAAGAATAGACAGAGAACACATTAGCAGTCTCCATCTTCCTCTTTGAAGAGCAAGGTCTTAAGTGCTCTCAAGTGGTCCATGTGGCTGCGCAAGAATTGCTGAGCTAAGGTGAAGGTGTGGAGGTAGAAAACAAGTGGTGGCCAACTGTGGCCCTCTAAATATTTTTGGCCTACGATTTGCTTACTTGCTTGCTCGACTTCTATTGCAGCCAGCCAGAAGCCACTGTGGGTGGTTTGCAGCAACAACAATGGCCATTGTAGCACTAACACATAAATGCAACACACCCAAGATCAAAATGAAAACTAAATTGACAATGCAGTTAAATAAATTAAAAAAGCGTTAAGAGGTGGGCGACAGTTCAAACAAGTTAGGAGTTGATAGATACAGGTAAAATGTGTTGGAAAGAGTGCCGGAATAGCTGAGTTTTCAATGTTTTCTGGGAAATCACCTGGGAAGAAGCTTGTTCCCTAGACGCTTCTGGTAACATTGGGAGATTACGATATATTAGCTGCAGTCCAAAAACATCTGGAGGGCCACAGTTGCTGACCCTGGCTGTAGTACAGGCATGTCCAAACTTTGGCCCTCCAGATGTTTTGGACCACAACTCTGACAGTCCTTTGCCATTGGAAATACAGGCTTGGAATTCTGGGAGTTGCAGTCCAAAACATCAGGAGGGCTGAAGTTTGGACATGCCTGCTGTAGTAGAACAAAGAAAACTCTGGGAGTGCGACAGTGGAAGGTGGATAAGGATTCATTTTGTATCAGATCCGTCTTTTATCAGTTGGGACTGCCATGTTGTGGAGACCAACTCTGACTCTTCTGCACTGAGTGTGCCTTGAATCGTTCGTTTGGTTGCCATTTCACGGTCTGCCCAAATGCAACTATAATTGGGTGCTTCAGAGAACCTTGTGCAGGAACTCTGAAGGTGGAGGAATTCTATTCCTTGCCTCTTCCCCCACCCCCACCCCACTTGAAGCCCAACAAGTTCTGCCTGGGCCCTGGATTTCCTTCTATTGTTTAGTTTCAAGACACCCTACATCTATCAACCTCTGTAACTATTTAAGGGCCCCAGCCCAGGCTATTGCTTCTGAAGCACTGCCAGCGATTCTCTGCAGAAGGGAAAACCTTGAAAGAGAATTTGTATTGTTTTGCTCATCTGGCAAGTCACAAGGCTGGGCAGCCGAAAATAACATAACCTCTCCTTTCATTTATGTTAAAAACAACACAAATGAGGACGAAAGGTGGCAATTGTCGGGGACATCGGTAGCGTAGCAATAATACAGATATCCCAGAAGAGATAAGCAATTTAATCTCTCTGTCAACAAGCATGCAGGGCTGTTTTCTCAGCAAGCTGCCTATTTTCTGACATGAGCTATTTCTGTTGATAGCCGTCCTGAAAAAGCAAGCTATTGTAGAAACGGGAGCAATTGAAACTGTTGGCCTTTGCTCTTGCGTGCCAAAATTCGGCAGGAGTGGCCCTCACGTGCTGGGGCTTTGAGGACCATCTCAGTTTAACTTTTTTGTTTTGCAAGGAGTGCTAAAATCCCTGCCAAATTCGCTCGAGGTTGGTTGGATCTGTGTCAGCTCCACGTTTGAGTCAGCTGCCCGTGTGCCCCTTTCCTGTCCATCCAACTCAGAAGCGATGCTGGCCTGCATCCGGAGCCTTCTTTTGGACCTCGGCTCTCACCGTCCTTGGCTAGGCCATGGACAAGCAAGGAGAAGGGGCCTTGCAGCCAAGAAGCATCTGGATGGACGTAAGCCAGTTGGCTCTTTCTAGACAAGGATGCCTTATCAGTCCTCATCATCTGCCTCCCTTCTGGACTGCTCTCTGATCCTCATAAGAAGACCCTTGTTGGATCAGGCCAAAGGCCCATCTAGTCCAGCTTCCTGTATCTCACAGTGGCCCCACCAGATGCCTCTAGGAGCACATGAGTCGATATCGGTCTCTTGATACCACTCCCCTGCATCTGGTCCTTAAAGCCTGGAGATGACACACCTCCATCATGGTTTGTCACCTGTGATGGACTTTTCCTCCAGGAATCTGTCCAGTCCCCTTTTGAAGGCATCCAGGCCAGATGCCATCCACTACCTCCTGTGGCAGGGAGTTCCACAGACAAACAACACGCTGGGTAAAAAACAAATGTTTTCTCTGTTCTCACTCTCCCAGCCCTCCATTTGAGTGGATGTCCCCTAGTTCTGGTATTTTGTGAGAGGGAGAGGAGCGTCCCTCTATCCACTTGACTCATGCCCTGCATTATTTTGTACATCTCAATCGTACCCCCCCCCTCAGGCACCTTTTTTTCCAGACTAAAGAGCTCCAAATGTTTTAGCCTCTTCTCATAAGGGAGGTGTCCCAGCCCAGTGATCATTTTATTCGCTCTCTTTTGCACCTTTTCCAGTTCCACTATGTCTTTTTTGACTATTGGAGATGAGAGCACCATTTCCCAATTTGGATATAGTGGAAAACTGCTGCTTAATGTGTCTGCGTTATCACGCACAAGGGAAGATTGTGTGTGGGCCAGGCTTTGCTTTTGGCTCATAAACTCCACCTTATCAGACCAATGCATCCAAACTCGGATGTCTCATTATCATCACCAATATCTAATGCAGTGTTTTTCAACCTTTTTTGGGCAAAGGCACACTTGCTTCATGAAAAAAATCATGAGGCACACCACCATTAGAAAATGTTAAATTTTTTTAACTCTGTGCCTATATCAGTCTTTAAAAGGTTCGCCATTGCTGGTGTAGGGAGAAGCAGGACAGAGGGGCCACAGATTGAGGCAGCCCGCTCTCTAGCACCCAGTTCCCACTTACCTGTGTTGTTTTTTTAAAGACATTTTGCCCTGCATGGACTTCTGTGTCCAGTGGAGACCTGAGAAGGGGCACTGACTCTCCAGGAACACAAATAAGACCCAAAAGCCCATCTTGCTCTCCACCCTGTGGCCAAGGCAGATGCCTTCAGCAAGTCCAGCGACAGGAGGGGAGGAGGATGAAGGAAGGCAGGAAGGAAAGAAGGCAGAAAGTGTTCTGCTTGTATACCGCCCCATACCACTTCAAGGAGTCTCTGGGCGGTTTACAGTTTTAATTACAGTAGGCAGGCTGCTAGACATACACATATGCAGGCTAGAAATGAGCACATTTCTATGAAGAGGGGAAAGGGTACGAATGGAAAGAGAGAGGTGGGGAAAAAAGAAAGAAAAGACAGAGAGAGAGAAGAGGGCGACCCAAGACAGAAAGAAAGGGCCAAGACTTCAAGGAACCCATCGCGGGGCCCCTCAGAGACGGCTCTTCCCCTCCCAGACCATAAAGGCCGTCCGTCCAGCCGTGCCAGTAGCAAACACTAAGAGAATGAGCGGGGCCTGGTCCGGCCGGGGAGGAAGTGATGCCAGCGCCGCGGGCCGCGGGGGGAGGAGCCAAGCTGGCCCTTGGACGCTATTTATAGCGCCTCCCAGCTGTGGGCCGCCCGCCGGCCCTGGGTTGAATTTCTTTAGAATTTTTCAATTTTTCCCACGGCACACCAGGCAACATCTCGCGGCACACTAGTGTGCCGCGGAACAGTGGTTGAAAAACGCTGATCTAATGAACCGTTCTTGAGCAACGATCATCACAGTAGAACTGCAGAGCTGGAAGGGACCTTACGAATCATTTCGACCAGCTCTTCTCAAGGAGGCCCAGTGGAGAACACTGTATGTTAGTGGGATTTCCCAAGAGAGATGGAACGACAGTACTTCAAAGCACTGGGGTATGACTGGGGGGGGGAGTTGTCCATCTGCTAGTGGGACCTGTTAACGCTGGGCAGAAAGGGGGCATTGCAGTAGTTTGTGGAAGCTGACCTTGGTAGCTAAGGACAACTTGTTACATAAGATCCTACACCTCGGTGAGCAAATTTTGAGTGTCCAGGTCTCCGTTCTCCCAGACCTTGGACGGCCACCGTACAAGCTCCACAGACATCCCAAGGAGGGGAAAAGATTCAAAATAATGTGAATTTTACATGTTTGTAGCGAAGGACCACCTGCTCGTTTCCCACTTCTGTTTTATCCAGAACAAGGCCCTTCACTTTGGTGTGGATTTGAGGAGTGGGGGGATTGTGGCGTATTTCAGCACAAATTGAGCTAAATGGTCTTCAAAAAACAATTGAATTTAACACAAGATGAAACAATGTTAGTGGTGTTAGCTTTTTTTATCAGATAAAAGCAACCGTTGCCTTTAGAATTTTGCTGATTTGCCTCGCAGGCTAATTCTCTCCTCTCCTGCTTTCTAGGACTCCACCAGTGTTGTAGCCGCTCTACTTATAGACTACAAACGCTCCCTGCTGCCTCACCTGCCTGTCCAGCTCCATACCCCGAGCAACTCCCTGGTGATTGCACTTTTCCCGAAGTCAAAGCTTTATAAGGCCTTCTATTCACAGGTGACTCACAGTCAAGTGTCCTTCCTTTCCCCCAGATGGCATCAATGTGTGTGCGTTGTGTCGTTACAGTCGTGACCGACTGACTCTTCGTGACCCCATGTCCATGGAGTTTTCTTGGCAGGAGTACTGGAGTGGTTTTGCCAGTTCTTACTCCAGACGCCTACAGCACCTGGTATTCCCTGGTGGTCTCCCACCAAGTATTAACCAGGGCCAACCCTGCTTAGCTTCCGAAATCAAGCGAGATCGGATGTGCTTAGGGCATCTAGGCAGCTCGGCATCAATGTGTATCAGAGGCAGAACACAAGCCTTTCCTAATGTTCCCCTGACAGTTCACTCTCCATTGGCTGTAGGAGAAACGTCTTTAGTTTCCCCTGTTAACAACGCAGGGATTAACTTTTCTTGTTGTTCCTGGCTGTTTCTCAGGCTTTTTATGTCCTTCTGTATTGAACAGTTTGCGTCATCGGCGTCGATCACTCCATAAACGCAGCATTGAATGTGTAATAATGCTCAGATCCGGTTTCACTAGCATCACATGGATGTGTTCTCCAAGGGCCAAGGCAATGCTCTACAGTAAATTGCTAGAATCCCATTACGTAACGTGTTAGGGTATAACAGTATAGTAACTAACAATTGTAAGTAAGTTGCTTAAGAATTTGTAACTGTAGTAAGCCAGTCAGGGATTAACTGACTGTAATGTGTAATTAACTGTGTATATAGTGGTTAGCAAGTGAGGGTAACACTTGATCACTTCATCCCAACCTCCTGATGATGATCCATGCTGCTACACGTCTCTGCTAAAGGACTCTGTGACTGTAAGACGGAATGCGGAAGGAAGCTGTTTATGTTATGTTGTTATTTTGCCAAGTTATTCTTTGTAAATAAAACTCTGCTAAAAAAAAAAACCACAACACAACGCTCATTAAGATACATCCATTGTCACAGAGAGCAGCCACGAGTTAAGAAGTTGGCATAGCTGCCTTGAGTCCTTTTGGGGAGAAAGGTGGGGATAGAAATATATAAAACATATAAAATAAAAGAATATGCTGTCACAAATTATATGTGTGAACTGGCGCAACTCAGCAGGTGCATCCAGTGACTTACTCACATCCAACAATTCACTGCTGGAGGTTTCCTACGATCATGTTTTGTTAGCATCCTTTTTCAGTTCAGTTCCAAACATTGTCGTCGGTACCTTCAGCTGTAAACCATAAGAGTTGTGTTTTAAGAAAATAATTGCAAAGGGAGTATGTGACTAGGATTGAGAATAAATCTTGTTTGCTGCTGCTGCTGCTGCTGCTGCTGCTGCCGTTGTTAACAGGAGTTTTAAGTTAGGCTATTGAATCCAAAAGCCAGATTGCTGTAAAATGAAAAGAAAAATACGTCAGTTACAGAGAAATTAGCTTTTTAAAAATGAGTTCTTAATGCATCCACAACCTCCTCAGAGAATTTGATTAGTTACAGTGCTCAAATGTTAATTCCTGTAGTCCTTTTGTGCTTCACCACTTTAATTAAACATCCTCTCTACTGAAGCATTTAAAAATATTGAGCAGTGCTCTCAGTAGAGAGGATGTTTAATTAAAGTTTGTTAAGAACTAGAACCTTAGGAAACTTCTTAATAACCATCATGGTAATTCACCTTCCAAAACAAACAGAATCTTTATTTGGGTTTTACGTCGCTCAGTGCGGAACTGAACGGTGCACTATGGATTTCATTTTTTCCTTGTAGGTGTTCTCCATCTGGCAGGAACGGGCAGATTCAGGAATGGCTTTAAAGATGACCCAGGAAGACAGCCTGCCTAAGGAACAAGAGAAATTGTGAGCGGGTGGCTCTTTGCTTCCCTTTTTTTTGCACAAAACAGATAAGACCTTTGAGGAAATGTGGCAGCGTGGGGTGGCCCTGCACAGTGTGCTGCTCTGTTCCTCTTGCCCACTCCGTGTCACTTGCCTTCCTTCTCTTCTCTCACTGAGCTTCCTCAGTCCCCTTTCAGCGGCTTGGGTTTTCCTGTCCACTCCTTCCCTTCAAAGTTTGTTTAGTGTTCCTTCGGTCATGGATTCCTCCCCGAACCCCAAGCTGATGAATCCACTTCCCTCCTCTGTCGATACAGTCCCATATTGCCTGCATGTGGGTCCATGATCAGCAAATCGGCATTAGGATATAGGACATTGGAGGTATGCGGGAATCCCCCTTCTTGAGTACCTGTATTTCTAAACTTAAGCAACATTACTCAGTATTAAATGCCACAGAACTGCTCTTGCACTCTCCCATGAAACAAAGAAAGGGAGGGAGGGGGGAAAGGAAAGGGAAGGAAAGGGGACAAGAGAAGAGAAGGAAGGAAGGAAATATTTTTTCCTTCTTTGTGCTACCTGTCAGTCAAAACCACCTCTTCTATTACAGCTGTTAAAAGATGCCAGAGGTCCAGTGTTTTCAACAGCTGTAAAAGAAGAGGAGGTTTTGATAGACAGGCACCTAAACAGGGCGTGAGCTGTATTCCAGGCAGAAGTCTGATGATCTCAATTGAGCGGGCCAGGGCTGATCAGTGCCCGGTCGCCACCTGACTCATTTTGATCCATTTCAGCAATGCCGTGGCTGTGAGAGAGAAAGGAAGGAAGGAAGGAAGGAAGGAAGGAAGGAAAGTTGGTATGAATGAAAGGAGGGCAATGAGGCACTTTTAAAAAAATGTGATGCATTAGGAATCCCACCTCCCTCTCCATTCAGTCGATTGGGGCCTGGGCAGGAAACATTTCCACTGGATTAAGTAGCAGGGCGCCCCAGGCTTGGGTTTGCCACCAGAGTCTTAGAAATGATTCTTTTCGAGTTTTGCACATTGCCTGAAGAGAAGCAGGTCTCATTTTCCTAATTCAGAGCACCGGCTTGTCCTTGCCATCTCTATTCCAGGCATTCCACTATGCAGAAACTGTTTGACGTCTTCTCCTGTCCTTCTGGGGGGGAATGGAACCAGCTGAGAATATCTACAAGCCTCCCAGATCTGGACAGGTGAGGTTTTCAAGGACAGCCTTTGCTCTGAGCCCAGGAGAATCTGTCCTAGGGGGGTTGTGAATTTCCTCGCTTCTTCAGTTATACAACCCCCCCCCCTTTAAGGAAATGGGATAAAATGAGGTTCTGGCTTGATACTTTGTTTTTGGTAAATGCTTGGGTAGTTTAGACATTGTGAGGAAAAAAGGGGCCCTTAAGTTGCCTCTGGTGCTGTGAAGAGCATGCTGTTGTCAGCTAATGATGATGCCACGAGAGAATCATCCCTGAGCCACCTGGGGCTTGCAAGTGCAGCCGATCTTAGCCTCTTGGGCGGCGGGGGGGGGGGGTGGAATCACAGAATGGAGCAAGTTAATCTGCTGGGATAGGATTTCAGACAGCTTGTGCTCTTTCAAACAAGCCCCTTTCAAGCACCTACTAAGGATTCTGAGCCCACACACTCTGTCGTATGCCGCTTTCCCCCAAGATAGTGATATGTTTAAATTCGTTTAAAAAAAACACTTCATCGACATCTTGCTGTCTGGGGCAAGTGCATCTTTATTGCAAAACATAAGAAGTTAACACAACACATGACAGAGAGAGAAGAAGCCAGATGGTGGTACCGTCCAGCTGGGGAATTGGAACCAGCAATACTAATCATGATTGCAAAGATCCAAGTCATCAAGCTAAATGCATTTAGGGTCACAGGATTTGGGTGACACTAACGGTGGTCACAGAAATTCTGGACAACCAAATGGTCCAGAGCACTTCCTTAAATACCCTTCAGCCAGAGGCCAGAATCTTCCACAGCAGTTCTGCTTTTACCGGGAACAAGATCAAACCAGATCAAACCAGTTAGTTCCCAGCCATGAAGTTCCCTCCTTCCGTACCTCAGATGCCCTCAACTTTATACATTTATTTATTTTTTAATATATATATATTTATTTTGTGATACAGACAAATTGGGGAAAGGGTATAGGGAAACATAAACAAGGGGGGTACAAAATACAGAGAGGTGTGAGTTGGTAGTCACCTATATCTAATTGCCACTAGTTTCAATATTTCTACACATCTAAACTGACTCATGTTTATCATAACGTATGTACAATAATGCTTTTCTTAATTCTCTAGCTTTTGTTATTATTTTCTCTCTTCTTCATCCATACATAATATTTTTCCCAGACTTTATGGTGATTATTCTTCCTGGAATCATCTAAGCATTCTGATAATTTATCCATCTCTATTGTTTCTAAAATTTTAGACATTAATTCCTGTTCAGATGGTATTCCAGGATCCTTCCAGTATCTGGCAAAGACTAATCTTGCTGCAGTTATCATATGAATAGCCACATATGTTTTTCCTTGTTCTAGTGAATCAGGCAACATATTCAATAAGAAAATCTCTGGTTTAAATTCGAGACTTATCTCTAGGACACCTACCATTTGTTTAACTAACATCCAAAATAATCTCGTTTTTTTTACATAACCACCACATATGATAAAATGAGCCCTCCTTCTGTTTACATTTCCAACATAAATTTGAGATTTGAACATTCATTTTTGCCAACTTGACCGGGGTCATATACCACCTATAAAATAATTTATATATATTTTCCTTGAAGGTAACCAACTTGGTTAACTTCAGGTTTCTTTTCCATATTTTTTCCCATTTTTCAAACTCAATATTGTTTTGTGCCCATTTAACCATACATTCCTTCACTGTCTCTTCCTGAGTATCGAAGTCGAGTAAAAAATTATATAAGCATTTAATATGTTTTTCTTTTGTTTCTATAAGAATTCTTTTTTTTTAAAACATTTTTATTAGAAAGTTTTGGTATACAGAAGAAAAATAAGTTCAAAACGTTAACAATATTGAATCAATCTATCACTAAGGTTAGGCTTCCCTCTGTTCTTCGCGCAGTTTTAACGTTATTCATCTCCTAGCCTTCCTTACTAACGAACCCCTTTTATATACTCATAAAAGAGAGATTCTAGAAATAAGTAGTAATCCTTCGAGTTCTACCCTAATCCGGTAAGAGTCTTTAATTCCTTACAATAAGTCTCCATATAGTTCTTAAATTTTTGCCAGTCTTTTTGGAACCTCTGGTTGTCTTGATCCCTCAGTCTGCACGTCAGTCTGGCCATCTCTGCAAAGTCCAATAGTTTCGCCCTCCATTCATCCAAAGACGGTATATACGTTGTCTTCCAGTTCTGCGCTAGGAGCATTCGTGCCGCTGCTGTTGCGTATAAAAATAGGGTCCTATCTGCTCCTTTAATTTCATTGTCCACCAACCCTAACAGAAAAAGTTCAGATCGTTTTGGGAATGTACACTTTAACATCTTTTTGAGTTCATCATATATCAGTGCCCAATACTCTTTCACTTTCCCACAGAATTCTGTCGAAGGGTGTATTTTCTAAATAAAAACCTTGTTGATTATCTTTTGCATATCTAGATATTAACTGAGATCTCGTCCACCAGTTCATCTCCACTCCCTGCATCTCCAATTCTTGTTGTGATTTTAAAGTTCCATCCGGTTTCAAAAGATGTCGAGACATCAAAATATTCTTGTCATCTCTGAAAGGTGGAAGAGTGAAGGCTTCTATTGGTGTCACCCACCAGGGGATTTTCATATACATCTGTTTCTTTCTTTTACTCCATGACCATAACAAAGCTTTCCTTATTATGTGGTTATTGAATTGCTTAAAGTCCTCTACTCTGTTATACCATAAGAAACCATGCCATCCCCATTTCAGATCATGTCCTTCTAATTTTAACAATCTTGTATTTTCCAGTGTAATCCACTCTTTAATCCATGTCAGGGACGCCGCTCTGTAGTAGAATAATAGGTTTGGGAGCCCCATTCCTCCTCTTGATTTATGGTCTTGCAAAGATTTCCACTTTATCCTCGGTCTCTTGCCCTGCCATATAAACTTGGAGATGCATTTCTCTAAATCCTGGAATATTGATTGTTTTAGTACTATTGGAATTGTTTGAAACAGGAATAATAATTTAGGGAGAATGTTCATTTTAATTGTTGCTATTCTTCCTAGCAGTGATAACTGAAGATGTTTCCACTTTTCCAAATCCTTTTTAATCTCTTCCTTTACTCTTAAATAATTGTCTTTCATCAAATTACTAGTCTTTTTTGATATAATTATGCCTAAGTATTTTACTTTTTTCGCTTCTTGGAACTTTGTAATCTCTAATAGCTGTCCAATCTCCTGTTCTCTCATATTTTTAGTTAGTATCATAGTTTTTTTCTGATTAACTTTTAAACCAGCTACTTCTCCAAATTCTTTAAGTTCCTTCAGCAAACTTACTGAAGAAGTTAGAGGGTTTTCTACAACTATAAGTAGGTCGTCCGCAAACGCTTGAATCTTGTATGTTTCTCCTCTTACACTAAGACCTTTATACATTTAGAGCTCTGTGCAAAGTGACCAGACAAAACCCTCTGTGAAATCATATTATGTTCAGAGACCTGGTTGCTAACAAGACCATCTGCCAACACTTCCTCTTTCAGGTTCTTCTACTTCAGGAAACTGTGGTCAGGCCTCTTTGGTAAAAGGCTGCACAGATGTTAACGGAAGTTACATAAGTCTGCCTTGCTGGCACTGTGAGCTCAGAGAATGCAGAAGTTCTCAGCTTTGTACATTTAATATATGCTGTGAATCAAAATAATGCTGTGATAGTTAACCCATTTAGAAAATACCTAAAAATTCAGACTTATCAACAGGTCCTGTGATCCTGAGCGCAAGAGGAGAAAGATGATGTGGGCATATGTGGTTAGGCAGTTAGTTTCCCCCCGGAACACAAGGGGTTATTGAATCTGGCATGACTTGGATGCTCAGCGTTTCTGTGTGCATGATTCTGTACCGGATGGATCTAATGGCTGTCACACAGACATGCTGGGCACCCATGCAGCCACCTCATCTCCGAGAAGGAATTCCTCCGTGATGCAACAAACGGCTCTGCCCTCTCTTATTCCTGCACAGATTCCTGCAGCACTTCACCATCGGCAGCGTCAGCCACGAGCCAGTCATGAGAGCTCATCTGCCGATATTGCTGCAGCAGTCCAAGGTCATTCCTGATAATGAGGCCGAGAAGGATAAGGTAAAAGAGCTCTCGTGGAACTTTTCAAGTTAATTCACCTCAGTTTCCAAAACGGAGGAACCCAGTTTCAAGGCGTTTTGCATGCTTCCAGTTGTGTGTCTCACTTTAAAAAAAAATACCTTTAAATTTGGCCTTGTTGGAGTGTGTAGCCTTTGGAGTGTGTAACTTGAGGACCTAGCCTGTGAAGTTTCTTTCAATGGGACTAACTACATAGTACTGTGTTCAGTAGGGTCTTTTCCCCTTACGCAGAAGTATGCCCATTCTGGGAAAATGCACTCTGGATTCTTGATGTTGAACCTGGCTTGTCAGAGAACAGAAGGTTTAGGAAAGATAAAAAGGTGGACAGCAAAACACGCAATGGGTTTAAATATTTGTAAGTCCTAACAAAATAAACAGAGTCAAAATAATTTGTTCGTGTCAGTCAAGAATAGCATGCTTGTTGTTTTTCCTCCAAGGATCTTCTCTAATAGGGATTAATTTAGGATTTAGCCCGTTGCTCACAACCTCCTGAAGTCGTTGGTTCCATTGTCGTATTTCTCCGACAGTTTGGAAGATTTCCCTGATATTTGTCTGAAATCTGGCTTCCTGTAACCTGAACCCATTGTTGCCTCTCCTGCAATTGGGGTTGATTGAGGATAGACCCTGCCCTTCCTCTGTAGAACAACTGTTCAAATATTTTAAAAGTGCCATGCAGACCAAAAAAAGAGTCTTAAGAACTTGCCCTGCCAAGTGAGAAAGTTGGTTACACCACCAGTCATGTTTTCCCTTGGAAAACACACAAGGTGGTATTTGTTTTTTTAACAAATACAGTTGGAATGCTATGGACAATAAAGGGGATGTTACTGGGATGAAGCAAGTTAGAAACTCAAGATGTTCAGCCCAGGCATCCTACACATCTATTTTCTGCCAGATCATAAATTTTAAAAATATATATACTGTAATTTGTCTGTATTCAGCTAGCTGTATTCAGACCGAGGACGCTGTTTGGATGAGCAGCAAAACGTTTCTATCTCTCAAGAAAAAGAAGTCCAGTAGCCATGACTCAACTTCCAGATATACTGTAATTTATTCGTTTATTGGACTTTTATACTGCCCATCTAGTGAATAGCTACTTTGGCCACTGTACATAAAGCAACCATTGTAATAGAATAAGGAATAACAACATAAAACAAAAACATAATATAAGCTAATATCTAACAATAAATAGAAAACAAAAACTCATTTAAACAAAAATACATTAGAAGTAACAGCATAACAAAATAACATAATGGAGATGAACAGAGGTTAGAGGCAGAGGCGGAGTTTGGTGTAATAACAGGGAGATGTACATTGTGGGGTATCAAGATGGAAAATCACAATCCAGGGAAAGCTTGTTTAGACAGTCCCATTTGTAGAAAGTGCTTGAAAACTCCCAGAAAGGGGGGGGGCAGGGATATTTCTGAGGGGCAGCCTGGTTCCACAAGCGAGGGGTGACCACCAAGAAGGTTCCTCGTACCGACTCTCTCCGAACCCCTCTCGGGGGTTGGGACCCTCAGGCACCCTGCCTGGCAAGAACGACTGACATGGGCAGTTCTTTGTGGAAGAAGTTGCATATGGGCCAAAGATTGGGAGGGAACTGCCATCCTTGATGATGAGACAGCACGTTTTGTCTCATCAAACAGCCACGAGTCTCTGTTCAAAGGAGTTTCTGGAAGCAGGCTTGAGGGACCTGGGTTTGGGCCAGCTTGATCAAGAAAGCCCATCTTATCAAAATGCCAGAAGTAACTATCCAAGCTGGATGTTAGGAACAATTATTCATATGAGATCCTAAAGCCTGTTTTTAAACATTATTTATTATAACTTCTTCTCAGCCTTTTTTTTAAATGGGAAGACCTTTTGAGGTAGCTGAATTCCCAACAATTTACTGTGAAGTCTAGGAAAATGCATAGACAAAAAATTCAGCGGAAGAACAAATGTATGATCTTGACAGTCTCCTAGAACTGCATATTGCTGGGAAACCTTTTTGATCGAACAAATGCAACAATCTCTGTTCTGTCTCTGTCCTGTCAGAGCCATTGCAAGTGCCTTAAGGTAGCCTAGCTTTCCTTTTTCTTTTTCTTTTCAGCTGGTAATCACTATCTTAACGGGTCTTCCAGGATGTCACGCAAGGGAGCTGTCATCTTTCCTAGTCACTTTCAACAAAGAATATGGAAGGTTCGTCGAGTGTTGCTTATTTAAGTTTATTTTATTTCAGCAATGGTTGTTTGATTTGGGCACTGGCCAGTCCTAATATTTAGTGGTCAGGCATTCCTGTGTGTAATTTTAGATGCACCTTTTTACCCTTCATTTGCTGTGCCTCTCTTTATCTTTTTTTTCTTACCAGAGAAGGTCTGTGAAAGAAGAAATAGGTGCACAGTCCTTTAAAAAAATAATAGGGAGCCCTGATAGCCTTCAAATCTGCTAGCGATCCCATATGCTTCAGCCTTAGGGCCAGTTCTTGAGTCTGTCCTGCTGGTTTGGCCACATGGCTCATTCTTCAGTTTCAACAGGGGCAAAATATTTCAGCATGAGGTTGCCAAGCATGACTCCAAAGGTATTGAATATCATTTCATATCCCTGTTTTAAATGGGTATACCTGATAGCAAGGAAGTGCTGCAAACCATATCAGTCTCAAGCAAGACGAGGCAAATTTGTGAGGTCTAGGAGCAAATTTTCTATCCCCAGAGCTCTTCAGGGCTCATACCGGACTTCTAGAAGGGTTGAGAGAGAGATTGTGTGTGTGTGAGAGAGAGAAATCTGAAGTGGCCAGCATGCAGTTCCATTTTTTTTAAAAAAATGGCGTTTTGGCAAAGAAAGCCAGCAGTCATCTGACTTGGTTCTGTTCCCCTGATGCTCTAGGTGGCTGGTTTATCGCCAAACCATGGACAGCCCGGAATGTTTCAGCGCCAGCCACTTCCAGAAGTACCTGTCCAGTGTGCTTGAATCCCAGCGCAACCGAAGTGCCCGGCTCACTGCTTATAACAAGAGGAAAATGAGGCTGCTGGTGGTTCTACAGGGGTAAGACTTTTGGTACAATTGAATGCAGTATCATTTTAGGCCATTTCTGTGGGATGGGACCTGGAGGCCCCATCCTTCCATCCTTCCGAGGTTGGTAAAATGAGTACCCAGCTTGCTGAGGCGGGGGGGGGGGGGGGAATGTGTAGCCTGCACACTGTAATCAAACTGTAAACCACCCAGAGACTACTTGACGTGGTATGGAGCGGTATATAAGCAGAACAGTTTTCTTTGCTTTGCTTTGCTTTGCTTTGGGGAAGCCCACATCTCGTCCCGGCTTGTGTCAAAGGATTGCTCCCATGTGTGACTTCCATCTCTAGAGCTTCCGTGCTGGGCTCCCTCAAAACCAAGATTCTTGAGAATCTAGAAATGCAGTTTTTACAGAACGTTTCTCAGCTGGATCTAGGGACCAGCAACCATGGCCTCCTTTGCTAAAGAAGTGCCCACTTTCCCTGTTAAAGGAATTGGCTGAAGGCCTTTTCATGCCGTCGCCAACAAGCATGTCCGCTTGCACACACACAAACCCATTCATTGGCGCAAGCGTTGCTTCTGTGTTACTCTCTCGTTTCACAACTCTTTCCTTTGTGTTCCCTGCAGGTACACGGACGTGATCGACGTTGTGCAGGCGCTTCAGACTCACCCTGATGCGGAGGTGAAGGCCTCTTTTGTCATCGGAGCAGTGACCGCTTGCGTTGAGCCACTTAGTTGCTACATGGAACACAGGTACTCTTTCTGAGTCCGACCCTAATTGGGTCACTTGTTCGTGTTCTCTCATCTATGAAAACATAGTTGTTCCATCCAGATTGGAACTCTAACAAATCTACAGCCAGGGATTCTAAACCTTCTTTTGCTTAGTTAGAATGAGAAAAAACCAAACCAATTTCTTAGCTGGAAAGTAAGAAAGAGCTTATCTGGATGAGCAGGAGATCCGTTCTTCCTAATTTCAGAAGTGGGAGGTGCTGCTTGCCAGGTGGTCTTGCACAGCTTGGAGTACAACATGGGAGGACGGGAAGCGAAGCCCTACAGCTACATGCATAGGCTGTCCATAGCATTAAAGAAATGTTTTAAACATCGGAATACAAGGACCTTGTGAAGGTGTTGAGGTGTGCCTGTTCCGACTGCTGACCTTGGCAAAGAGAGAGAGAGAGAGAGAGAGAGAGAGAGAGAGAGAGAGAGAGAGAGAGAGAGAGAGAGAGATGGATTATTAAGGAGAGAAGCTGCTTAAAGGAGGCTATGAAGACAAAAGGCTGACAGATGGCTTTGCAGAGATGGGCTGTTCACTTTTTATTTACCTCCTTTTGGGCTCCAAATCCCAGGAAAACCCAAAGAATGCCACTGGCAGGATTTGGGAGTAACCTTCTCCATACATAGCTGCCTAGATGCCCTAAGCACATCTGATCTCGCCTGATTTCGGAAGCTAAGCACGGTCAGCCTTGGCTAGTACTTGGATGGGCGACCACCAGCGAATACCAGGTGCTGTAGGCGCCTGGAGTAGGAACTGGCAAGCCACTCCAGTACTCCTGCCAAGAAAACTCCATGGACATGGGGTCACGAAGGGTCGGTCACGACTGTAACAACACAACACACGCACACACTCCTCCAGACATAAGTTTGCAGACCCCTTCTGTTTATTCACCTGGACCAAGACTGTCTCCCTGCTTTCTGTTTTTAAATTGGAAGGAAAGGTAGCAGTGAGACTTGTTTGGAAAAGGAAGTTACAGGATGATACTGCTTGAACTGTGGACTCCTCAGGTACAAAGCAGGATCTTCTGAGCTTTGTTGCTGTGGCATCTGAAGGCTCTTTTATAGAGCCACCTTGCCTACCCTCTGAAATGGTGTGACTTTAAGGAATTAATATTTCTTCCAGATAATTTCCATTATAATTGGGAGTGTAACTACTTGGTTACAATACTTGTACTGAGCTTTAAGTGTTGCTTCTGATTTTATGATATTCTGGACAGAGAGAGAGAGAGAGAGAGAGAGAGAGAGAGAGAGTATACAATAGGACATACACACACCCATCTTTGGGATCACTATTTACTGATTTCCTTATTCTAAAAATATGAAATAAACTGTAAAAACTCAGAAATTTGTATTTATACTTATTTCCAGGGCGTACTTACCAGAGGTGGCCACTTGAGGCAGCCAGAGGCCATGCAATGTGTATAGCATTTGATACTTCCACATTTTTCAGCATTAATTCTTTATTTGGGGGGGGACTTGGAAGCAATTCTCTGCAGAGACCACGATCCTAAAATGAGCAACAGTGATGTGATACTTAGCTTAATGGCAAAGCACTTGTTTTGCATATGGAAAGGGCCCAATTTTGATCCATGGCATTTCAAGAGGAAACAACCTTGTGGGGAAGCAGCCTTGTTTGAGACCTTGGTGTGTCCACATTACTGGTTCCCAAAGTTGGGTCCCCAGGTGTTCCTGGACTACAACACCCAAAAACTCTGGCTAGTACAACTAGCGGCGAAGGCTTCTTGGACGTTGAATCCAGGATCATCCGGGAACTCAAGGTTGGGAACCGTGAAGGCAGCAGATAAGCTTGGGTTTAATCCAACCCTGTGAGCTTGGAGGTCCAGCAGGCAACATCTACTTGAATCTCTGGTGTTCTTAACACTAAGAGGTGTGTGTTTGTGCATTGCGTTTTGCAGGTTCCTTTTCCCCAAGTTCCTGGACCAGTGTTCGCAAGGTAAACAACGTCCTTAACCATGTTTTCTTGGAGAAACTAAGAGGGAGGCCCTGGGGGAAGCCTACTGCCTTGAAGGAAGCCTACGGCGAAAGAGGCTAGCAGCTCCTTGGAGAGCAGGACAACCTGATGGGTGGGTGGGGTGGCAGGGAGTTGTTTCCTGGCCTACGGGTGTGAGACCAAGAAACAGACAAGGGAAAAACCTGAAAAGCCAGTCTTCTCCTTCGCGGGTGTTTCCTTGCTTGTCCCGTGATAGCTCAAAGCATAGGAGAAAAGAGAGGATCCACATTTGATGGGAATCCCCCAAGCACCAACTTCTCTTTTATTTTGCTTTCCCTTTAATGAGTGACAGGAGTCATGCAGTTAACGCATGCTTTTTAGGTTCAGAAATGGCTCCGCTCTAGCCAAAGCGTGCTCCAGACAGCATCCTTCTCTTTAAGAGCAGAGGAGGACACAAGAATTGACAGGGTCCTGCAGAACCTTCAGCGCCCCATTTGACTTTGGATGGATTCTTCCAAGTAAACATGGCAGCAGCAAGTGCTCAGTTTTCCTGAAAAGTTGCAAGGAAAGTGGGGTATTAGTGGAGAACTGGGATACGGGCTGGGCAGGTTGTTGTTTGTACGTCTCTGCATCTCGGTCTGATCACGAAGCCTGGGAGAACGGATGCCAGAAGATGCTTGCAGGTCACCTGTCTCTCCCCGAGATGGTTGACCTCAAAGAGAGGGCCACAGTCACACACGGGTGCTTTCCTTTCAATGGCTGGCCAATTTTCTTCTGCAGGTTTAGTGAGCAATGTGGTCTTCACAAGCCATACCGCCGAACAAAGGAACCCACTCCTCCTTCAGCTTCAGAACCTCATCCGAGCTGCAAACCCTGCCCTTTCGTTTATTCTGGCGGAAAATGGGATTGTGACGAGGTAACACGAATGTTTCTTCTGTCCTCTCTATCACAGCAGTGTGTAGGAGAGGAGAAAAAGTCCTGTTCTCATTAAAAATAACGAGAACTATATTATAGATTCTGCCCTAGCTGCTTCTCTGTGGCTGAAACACCTCCCCGGTGATGCAGTGTTGACTCTTCCCTGTGGTCCATCATTCCTCCCTTATCAAGGGTTCTTGGATAGGAATTGTCCAAGGGCTTCTCATCCATCTGATACACTGAATCACTGAAGTGGCTGGAACTTGCTGTCTTACCTTTCTGGGCAGGGCAGAGGAAAAATTGCCTTTAAAATGGTTTGAATCTAGAGGATGAAAAAATGGAGGCCTAGACTTTGGAGAACCGTCTATGACTCCTGATGATTTAGGAGAACTAGCAGACAAACAGCGCCTGCAGCCAAGGAGAACCAAATTTACAAACGTTCATGGTATTGATTTTTATTGTTGTTGTTGCTGCTGTTGTTGTCAACTGGAAATTCATTTTGCGGTTCCCACCAGATAACAAACACAGGAAGCATTGCCTTCTCCATGCTGCCTAGGAATCTATCCACGTTTTAATGCTCTTTCCCCTGGTATGGTGTTTTTTCTAATTGCTTGGACCCTTTTCCTAGTGTGTACATTCTTTGGCCCAAAACCACTGCTGGTCTTAACTTAGAGTGCCCCCCCTCCCAAAATGAAATCAGTGAAGGTATACCTTCCCCTAATGTTATATTTATTTATTTATTTATTTATTTATTTATTTATTTAATTTATACTTATTAACTGCCCAACTTTCCCGCAGGAACTCTGGGCGGAGTACAGTGGTCCCCCGCCCTTTCGCGGTTCATATACTGTGGTCCCACTATATTGCAGCACCACAGTACCCCGAAAGGGCTTGAGGGAGGTGGGGGGGAAGGTTTTAAAAGCTGGGCCTTTGAAAACCTTCCCCCCTTTCCCAAGTCCTGGGCTCCAGCTGATTTGTGCTGGGGTGGGGAAACAAAAGGTTTTTCTCCCCAACCCCAGCACCAATCAGCTGGAGTCCGGGGCTTGCTTCCATGGAGGCATCGTGTGCTGCTCCCCCGCACCCAGAGGGGTGGGGAGAAACTGTGCATGATGTTTAAAATGCTTTCAGCAACGGAGCCAAGCACTTGCTGAAAGTCATTTTAAACATTGTGCACCGCTTCCCTACACCCCTAGGGTGCTGGGAAGCAGCACACAATGTATAAAATGCTTTCAGCAACGGAGCCAAGCTGGCTTTGTTGCTTAAAGACATTTTAAACATCGTGCACCCCCCCCCGCGCCCAATGTGCCCCGGAATCCGCATATCGCGGATTTTCACTGATCGCGGGTTGGTTCGGTCCCTAACCCCCGTGATAGACGGGGGTTACTGTATAACAAATTACCTTTTTTATGCCTGTCTTTCCATAATAGGTACATTTTGGAGCGATGTAGCAGATACCAAAATGCTGAAGGGAATATATGTCTTTCAGGCCACAGGCCAGGGATGCTGGCGAGTCCCGGGTCTGAGTCTTTGGTACCAAATCCAGAACCCCAAGTTCTATTCCCTGTTAAAAACAAGCCTTTTCCCCAGAAAAAAAAAGGAAGAGGTCGATGGATGCTAAATTGCAAGTTGATTCTGAGCCATGGGGTGGAGCGGGGGTGGGGGGACACAAGACATCTTGAGTGGCCTGACTTCACATTGAGTCCTGCCCTGAATCCTCACCCCTGATTTCAGCTCCTCTATCCGTTCACTACGTTTTACAGTAACTTCTATCTGACCAACTTCTCTTCCCACACTTCCTGCAAATAAATGCAGGTTCCTTGTAAATAAATAAAAGCTTTTTCAAAATGGCAACTCAGAAAGCTCCAGTGTACACTAACTCAGAAAAGAAAACAGGAAGCCGGTTTAAATTCATAACTTAATCCATGGATGACTCAGATGGTTGCAACTCTTTAAATATGAAAGCCAGCCTAGAAGGGGTGTTGTTTTTTTTTTGCTTTGGTTTGTGTTTGTATGTCTTTTGTTTTCCTTTTGCCGATAACACTTTGATCTTTTTCCCGGTAGAAATGAAGACATTGAACTAATTCTCTCCGAAAACAGCTTTTCAAGCCCACAGATGCTGACAACCCGTTATTTAATGTACCCTGGCTGGCAAGTATCTTGTTTTGGCAAAATCTACAAGGGCAATAGCTTTTAATGAGCATGAATCCCATTAAACACTTTTATTTATTCATTTATTTGACCTCTGGAATGGAATCACTTCATTAATTAAATGATGTGTTAGATTCCTAGAGAAAAGAATCATTCCATCACCTCATGTAGTCATCCATGATATTAAAATATTTTCAAACAATTCTTTTATTGGATAACAGGGCTGCGTACAAGTCCAGTACAGTATAGTTAAAACAATAAGCTGTAATAAACAGATATGTTAATAACCCCATACGTTATACTTTAACATTGGGATAACAACATTCAGTTATCTGGAAGCTGAGTCATGGCTACTGGACTTCTTTTTCTTGAGAGATAGAAACGTTTCGCTGCTCATCCAAACAACTTCCATCAGTCGGAATACAGCTAGTGCGAGTCCTCCATCTTAGAGTCAGCTTTGACCTCTTGTCACCCTGTTCTGAAATAGGCTCATAAGATGAATAATGGATTTTTGGCAAACATCATATCTCTGTTTATTTCAAACCCACAAACACACTAAAGCAGAGATGTGTCCACCTAAAGGATCTGATACCAAAACATAAAAGGAGCAATATACTATATGCGGTCCAATGCAGTGAGGAGTGTTCAGACCTCTACATTGGAGAAACTAAACAGCCATTAAACAGAAGGATGGCCCAACATAGGAGGGGTAACAGCTCAGGACCAGAATCAGCAGTACACCTCCATTTGAAGGACAAAGGGCACTCTTTCAAAGATGAGGATGTACACATATTAGACAGAGAAGATAGGAGAGACGAGTAAGGGAAACCATTCATGTGAGCATTGAAACCCCCCTCCTTCAACAGAGGTGGCGGCCTCAGGCATAGTCTATCTGCTACTTATCAGGGTGTACTTTCAACAGTACCCAGACAAATAAAAAAGCCTTCACCACCAAGGCCATAGCAAACGACCCATACTTTATATGTTTCAGCACCTTAGGCCATTGTTCACCATAAGGCTATGGATACTATTGTCTACCTAACAAGCCTATTCAGGCCATTGTTCATCTTATGAGCCTATTTCAGACCAGTGTGACATGAGGTCAAAGCTGACTCTAAGATGGAGGGCTCGCACTAGCTGTATTCAGACTGATGAAGTGTTTGGATGAGCAGTGAAACGTTTCTCTCTCTCAAGAAAAAGAAGTCCAGTAGCCATGACTCAACTTCCAGATAAACTCACCTGGATGACTGAGAATCTTCACAGACAAAAATTCAGTTATTGAGATAAACATACATGAAAGTTAAAGTCACTTATACTTTGCTAAAATTTAGTTAAAAAACTAAAAGGGGCTTGTTACCTTTGAAGCTGAAAAGAGGGAGAATTCAGAAAGATTTTATTGCATTTGATTCACTTCCTTATCAAAGCCATAAGGAAAACACACACTGCTTCAACAGCATGGGAAGTTTGCTCTAAAGTGAGTTTTACCTGCTTTCCAACCCTGAATGCTTATTGTTCTGGTTCTATACACCTGTTGAGGAAGAACAGAAGTCTAATCTACTGCATCATCATCATCATCATCATGTGGGGTGAGATCACTCTAAGGGAGTGATAAATAATATTGCCTCTCCTTGTCTTCCCCTCCCCCACTCCCCTTAGGTATGATGGTAAATTTAGATCAGGTCCAGTCTTTCCGCCAATGGTTCAGATCTGTGTGTGGTTTAACCGTCCTTTGGAGAAAGCACGATTTGTGGCCAAATGTAAAGGTAAAAAAATAAGCAATTCTGCATTTTTTAAATGACATGGAAGTTAATTTTTTCAGTGTCTTTCATGGTAGAGCCCCCTGTACCAAATGCATGCGTAGGCCATGGAATCTCAAACAGCGTAGCTCTATATATGTGCCATATAGTCATTGCTTTGCTGTTTGCATTAAATCTCTGGTTTATTCATGTGACTTGTCTTATTTTTTTGGTCCCAGAGGATTCCTCTTCAAAAGGGCTTTTTTTTGGGGGGGGGAGGGACCTCCCATCTGTTTCTTCTCTCCTGAATGTATGCAGTATGTGAAGACCTTGAGAAGGGTAATCCTTTTCATAATGCAGAAGTCATTCATTTGACTTGAATTTCCAGCCCAGTACTTATCATTGTGGAATCGATTCTAGGGTGAAATGAGTATTGCAGATTGACCTTTTTTAGTCCTTGCAGCTTAATAAGAGCCAGACCTATCAAGAAACATAGGAATCTTGACGTCATTCTACTGTATATATGTGTTTTGCCTTTCAGCCCTGAAGTCCTCCAATAAGCCGAGCCCTTTCTCTGGAAATATCTACCATATTTTGGGGAAAGTGAAGTTTTCAGGTAATTGGAACAGCATTCCTTCCTTCCCTGATCCCCTTCCTTGCTTGGCTCGCACGGAACGCACGGGGAGCTCCCAGGAGCCTCCTTCTGGGCTGATATGTTTTTGACACTTTCACAGAAGTGAATTAACACTGAAAGCGTCAGTCTCACAATGGGAGAGGTTGGCTGCTCAAAAAGCGGATGGGAAGAAGTCAAAGAAGGTATCTGAATAGATGATCCCTTCTAGATAGAGTAATCGCCCTAGTACAGAGTTTTGAAAGTTCCTTTCCAAAACATGGAGTGACAAAAGGGGCCACAGACGGCCACTTTCTGCAAACCCTGCGTGGTACCAGGAATCCTGTTTATATTAAATTCTGATGGGTAACTCCCACGGGTAATGGGCTGCCACCATGCCATGCTTCACACTAATGAGATTCTGTGACAGTTGCCCTCAGCTGCTTTTGAGTTGTTTCCAACTGAATGCCCTATCAATTCATGACTTCCAAAACTTCTATCACCAACAACCCGGCTCAGAGCTTGGAAATTGAAGGCCGCAGCTTTTTTCATTGGGTCAATTCATTGCATGTTTCCTCTTTTCTGGCTTCCTTCTACTTTCGCGAGCCTTATTGTCTTTTCTGGTGAGTCTTGCCTACTCGTGATATGGTCTAAAGGCTGATTACCTGCCACATTTTAGGGAATTTTCACATTAAATGAAAGTTCATAGAATCATAGAATCATAGGATCATAGGATCATAGAATAATTGAGTTGGAAGAGACCTCAAGGGCCATCTAGTCCAACCCCCTGCCATGCAGGAACACCATCACAATATTTCCGACAGATGGCCATCCAGCCTCTGCTTAAAAACCTCCAAGGAAGGAGACTCCACCACCCTTTGTGGCAGCATATTCCACTGCCGAACCGCTCTAACTGTCATGAAGTTCAGTTTCCATTTGATCTCATGTCCTTCTCATCCAGCAGAACACTTTAAATGAGTCAGTTTTTCTACCTGGTATGTTGAGTCTCCTTCTTTGATATCCAGAGGTACATCTTTTGGAAATATTGTGACCTGCATGGCAGGGGGTTGGACTAGATGGCCTTGAGGTCTCTTCCAACTCTATGATTCTATGATTCTATAATATATTGTTACCCACGTGGCCTTGATTTCTACTGCACGTCCTTCAAAGGTCTGTGCTAAATGTCCTCCCCTCCCCCTCGCCCTTTCCTGAAACAGATTCTGATCGTCTGATCGAGGTCTGCCACAACGCATCTTCTAACACACTAAGCCTGGTGCCTGTTCAGGAAGGGCCGACCCCAGCGCCTCCTGATTCAAGGAACGGCAGCCCAGAACACAGTGGGACTGAAGAATGTTACCTGGTGTTCGTTGGCTGCTCCCTCAAAGAAGGGGACATGAAAGACTGGCTGAGACAAACAGCAAAGCAGGTGGGTGTCCCGTGTCCCGAACTGATTTCTTTGTGTTTGGACGCTCTCTTAGTGGTGCTCTGGACGTTGAGTCATGGCTACTGGACTTCTCTTTTGAGAGAGAGAAACATTTCACTGCTCATCCAAACAGCTTCATCGGTCTGAATACAGTTAGTGCGAGTCCTCCATCTTATAGTCAGCTTTGACCTCTTGTCTACCTAACGAGCTTATTCAGGCCATTGTTCATCTTATGAGCCTATTTCAGACCAGGGTGACAAGAGGTCAAAGCTGACTATAAGCTGGAGGACACACTAACTGTATTCAGAACGATGAAGCTGTTTGGACGAGCAGCGAAATGTTTCTATCTCTCAAAAGAGAAGTCCAGTAGCCATGACTCAACTTCCAGATAAACTCACCTGGATGACTGAGAATCTTCACAGACATCTCTCTTAGTGGTGGTAACGTTTTTAGTTAAAAGCAAAGCAAAGTGTTCTGCTTATATACCGCCCTCATTTTTTTAAACCCAAGCATATTCATGGAAATTCAACATTGCTGTGGGACGATTACACAGACAATACTGTTTGGACCTATGAAGGACATAAATACTTCAGCCTAGCCTATAGATCAAATACCCAAACCATGCAACCAGCAAGTATCTAACAAATACTTTATCCTTCTGGTTCCTTAGTTCTGGTGCTGTAAACATCTCTTCCACAGCATGCCTAGTTTCAATTTAAATTATGGCAGGTGGTGGATTTGGAAAACTCAACAGGGCCTCCTCCTTTTTGGTGAACCTTCTCCCTCCAAGTGTGAGTTTGCAACATGAACCCCCTGCAGTTTCCCGGAATAGATGTGTTTACACCATATTGACCCAGTTTGCACATAAAAGGATAAAGTTGCTTTAGAAGCCTGATGCTTGAAAAACATTTTAAAATTCATAAACAGCATTTGTGGCAATGCCACAATTGAGCAGCTGTCATTCAGATAATCAGTGTTTCACAGTTCTGCGAGAAAATGAACATCTGGAACCTTAATCAAGTTAACAGCTTGATTGCTATAACCCTGGTGTATGTCGGACCTTTGGGGAAAATGGGATATGTTTTCAGATGTGTGTTTCAATAAAATCCATTGCTTAAAAATAGGTTTTAAAATTTCGTCTTTTGATTTGAAGTCTGTTAAATAAATAGGATTATATTTGTTCAAGCAAATGACAGCACCAGGGCCCCTGGATTCCAATAATGGCTTAAAGATATGGGTTCTGGCAGCTACCTTCAGAATTTCATGTTCCCTATCAATAAAATGAAGGGGAAACGAGCTTTATGCAAAATTGCATCTGAAAGCACGTTAATGTTGGACAGAAGTAGCTGAGGCAGATCGTGAGGCTTGCACGGTCAGACTTGAAAGGAAGCCCGGCTTTACATCCTGAAGAGTAAATAAACCAAGCAGGTTTGCTCACTTCTGGAGCTGAGAGACTTTTGTGTGTGTGTGTGTGTGTGTGTGTGTGTGTGTGTTGTGTCATGACCGACCCTTCGTGACTCCACGTCCATGGAGTTTTTCTTGGCAGGAATACTGGAGTGGGTTGCCAGTTCCTCCTCCAGGCACCTAAAGTACCTGGCGTTCCCTGGCGGTCTCCCATCCAAATACTAACCAGGGCCGACCCTGCTTAGCTTGTGAAATCAAGCGAGATCGGTGGACACACTCAACTGCTTTTATTAATTAAAGATCATCATCCTCTTCTAATCTGGGCTAATGACAGCATCTGCTTTTGCTCTGCAGCAGGTGTGTCATGAAGACTTTGTCCATGGAGGCTTCACTCCAGCACGTTAAGAACCGCTGCCTTATTAGTGGCTATGGAGGTCTCAGTCCTTTGAAATGTGATTTTGTCCAAACCAGGTTCAACAGACTGGGGAGAAGGGCAGAGACTCCCCACCCAAAAGGAGCAGGAGATCTGTAGGGTAATCCAACTAACTTCCCAGAAACCCAAATTGTTCCTGCTGGGGGGCGGCAGTGGGGCACTTAGGTCTCTGCAGATATACGGGAAATGTAATTATCTAAAACCATAGCAAATAAATGCATAGATCTCTTCCAGATATTGAAAGATTTTATAAATATGAATAAATGTAATTCAGTCTCCTGCTCTCTAATTTTCAGTGTTCCCAATAGATTGTACATGTATAGTATAAACTCAACCTTATTTTTCTAAACATTTTCCAATTTTTTAAAATTTACTTATTTTTTCAACTCATAAAGGGATAACTAAATGGAACAAGTAATGAGTGGGGCTCTAAGGGTTAAAAAAAAGCAGAGCTCAAGTGGATATTTACAGTATTCCCATTATTTTGACAATAACAGTTGCATATCTATTATACAATTGGAGCACGTTATTTAGAAACTTCTTTTTCATAATAGCTACAGTGTGAGTTTGCAACATGAATACTGGTTCCTCATCTGCCATTCCTTCAAAAGTACAAGAATGTTTTTTTTTGTTTCTGTCTGTAACAGATTGCTGATTGACCCATATTTGATCATATTCATATCAGCTTGGTGATTAAATAAATATAAAATAAATAAATAAATAAATAATCTGGAGAGATAATTATAATTTTTATACCAAAAAAGTGTGTTCCTCATATACTGCCCCATCGTGCTTGGAAGTACCTGTCTGGGTGGTTTACAGTTTAATTATGCAGGCTATACATTGTCCCTCTGCTCCCAGCAAGCTGGATAATCAAGTTTACTGCCTTCTGAAGGATGGAAGGCTGAGTGAACCTTGGCCTTCTCCCTGGAATTGAACCTTGGGTCGTGAGCACAAGTTATAGCTGCAGTACAGCCGTTTAAACACTGTGCCGCATGGCTCAGTGAAATACCATTATTTCATCTTCCAGTCCCTTCACACCATTCTTTTCCAAACATGTCCTCTTATCATGTTCAAGGCAGTGACCTGATTCTGCCTCTAATACTTCTCCTAATTGCACTTCTTCTTATTTTAAGTATAATTCTTCTTTGTTTCTATCCTAACACAGAAACCACAGAGGAAAGCTCTGAAGACCCGGGGCATGCTGACCTTACAGGAAATCAAAAACATTCATGTAAGTCTCATTCATCCGATTAAGACGTCGTCTTCTCTGTTCCTGTCTGGGAGTAAAGGTGTGTCCATTCATGGGACATGATCCGGAAATCTTCGGGCAGGGCTTGAGCAATCAAGAGGCAGGAGCAGGTGCTGGGAAGCCCCACCGTCACTGTTGGTCTCTAGTTGCAGCTACCTCCAATCTTTAGAAATCCTCCTCCTCCTCATCCTCATCTGTGGAGCTGGAAGGGCACCCTGTGGCTCATTGAATCCAGCTTCTCTTGAGGAGGCCCATTGGGGGAACTGAACTCCCAATCTATGAGTCCGCCGCCAGATGCCTAAACCACTGAGCTGTCCAGTTGCACTACAGCTCCACATGTAGTTGGACAGACAGTGTGGCTAGCAGGAGATGGGATAGCCAGAGATATAGAATATAGAATTGTGAGATCTGGAGCAGACGCCCTCTGGGGGGTCCCATTACCCTAGGCGGCTTGGTCGGTGAGGGCAAGAAACAAAGAGGTCTCTTGGGCAGCCCCTTGATTGCGGACCTCCTTCCTTCCCAAGAGAAGTCAGCCTTGCCCCATCCTTGCTAAGCTTCCAGAGGGCAGCAAGAACTGTGCGATTCCCAGTGTCCTTTGGTTTTTTTTTAAAAAAAACTGACTTTTAACATTCTTTTTTTTAGGTTTAGGAAGATTTCAATCTGAATCCAAATGATAATTAGGAAAGAGATGTTTTAGTCCTGGACCTGGTTTTGGCTTGTCCTGAGACTTCCATGGGTTGGTCTGTGTCCTTTCTGGGTCGAGTCCAAAATCTTAAGCATGAGTTTTCTCTAGGATGTCATGCGAACATGGCAGCTCTGTGCGAGTTCTTTGTGGAGAATATTTGGGGGGTGGGGGAGCTCTTCATAGCATCCCTAAGACCAGACATTCATTGCATCATCATCATCATCATCATCATCATCATCATCATCATCATCATCATCATCATCATCATCATCATAATTGGAGTGGACAAAGTCACCATCAGTCAGATGCAGAAAGCCACCTTACTGGGATCTGCTCACATAATTCGCCGATACATCACTGAGTCCTAAACGCTTGGGAAGCGTTCGACTAGTGATTGGTAATATAAAATCCAGCATAGATAGCTGTGTGGTTAAATAATAATAATTTATTGTCATTGTGCGTATATACACAGTATACACATACAACGAAATTCAGACACCCAGAGACCAGATTCAACACACACACACACACACACACACACACACACACACACACACACACACACACACACACACACACACAAATCTCCAAACACTCTCACACACATTAAAAAAAAACATTCAACACACACACACACAAAATCCCCGAACACTCCCCCACCCACCCACCCACCCTAAAAACACAAGCATCTACACAACAGGATAGGTAATCCTGTCCAAAGTGCTTACTGCTGGTGGTCCTTGAGTTCATTCCCTGTTTCCGCAGCCTTAATGCTTTTATCATTAGGAGGACTTTCACTCCTTTAAAAAGGGAGTTTTTTTGGGGGGGACCCAGGCTGCGCTAGAGAGAGGAAGTTATGGATGAACGAAAACAATAGCGTAGCGAATGGAGCTGTCTTAAAATAGCTCTGCAAAGGATTTCCTTCACTGGGCCCTGCTGCTTAGCTGTGTATAATTATTCTAGGCAAAGCCTTGCACCATCAGCAGTTTTGAGACAGACATCTAAAGTATGAACGCCTATTACTTTAAGCAGGGAGCATGTCTGAGCAATGTCCTTTCCCTTTTGATCCAGGTTAAACGCCACTTAGACCCCCTTCCTGCTGGCTACTTCTACAACGGGACGCAGTATGTGAATTTCTTTGGAGACAAGATGGATTATCACCCACGTATCCTACTCTGTTAAAAAGAAGCTGTGTTTTTTTTAAAGCCTAACATTCTCGGCAGGGGGGGGGTCCAGAAAGTATAAAGCTGCAATTGTAGCATCCTATAAGATGTCTGAAAATAGCCAGGCAGCTGCCTTGGAAAGAGAATGCTGTTGGTTGATGGACAGATTGCCATGTGATTGCCCTTACCACTGGGCAGTAACTGCCCCATGGGCAATGTCCTTGTACCTGCAAGGGGTCTTCTCCCTTGGCCTGGGTCAGCAGCCTCTGCAGACGTAAGAACATAAGAAGAGCCATCCTGGATCAGGCCAAGGGTCCATCGAGTCCAGCTTCCTGTATCTCACAGTGGCCCCACCAGATGCATCTGGGAGCACACGAAACTAGATCCCTGTCTCCTGATACCATTCCCCTACATCTGGCCCTAAAAGTACCCCGGTTTTAAGCCTGGAGATTACACATCTCCGTCACGGGTTGTAACCTGTGATGGACTTTTCCTCCAGGAATCAGTCCAATCCCCTTTTGGAGGCCTCCAGGCTAGATGCCATCACTACATCCTGTGGCAGGGAGTTCCACTAACAACATGCTGGGGGGGATTATTTTGTCTGTTCTCACTCTCCTGACCCTCAGTTTGAATGGATGATCCAGTATTTTGTGAGAGGGAGAAGAGTGTCCCTCTATCCACTTTACTCATGTCCTGCTTGATATTGCAACCTACTCTTTATTTTAAACAAGGTGATGCCAACTGTGGGCCCCTTTTTAAAATGGAATGGGTCGTATGAGCTGAATTCCCCTGTGCTGTTTGCTTGTCATTAGCCACAGGTGGGAACTGTCGGTGGGCCCATTGGTGTATAGTCCCAGAGAAGGAATGGCTTCAGGGACTAGGTGGTTGAGGCAGCGGAGTGTACAGCACTCCCAGCCTTCTGCCTGCTCTTTGCGGCAGGAGGCCGTTCCCTTCTGTCGCACAGTTTGCCCCGGGTCTCCCCAATTACCTTCCATCTAGTGCCAGTTCAGGTGGCTTCTGTATGTCGAGGGAGGGCAATCTTGCCTACAGCCTCAGCATATCTTCGGCTGGTCCTGCTGTGGGGCAGGGTGGTCAGATGTCCTTCCAGTCAAATATACCATGAACAACTGGCCAGAACCGGTGTATCAGCTGTCAGTTGCCCCAAGGCAGGCATGTCCAAAGTCAGGCCCGGGGGCCAAATGCGGCCCATTTTCAAATTCTGAGCGGCCCGTGGTTTCTTCTCCCCACCGGCTCAGCCTGTCACGCATCCCCACAAGATGGCCCTTCCCCATACCAGATGGAGGCATTAGCTTACAGTTTTATGGTTTGCCTGCCCTCCCTGCCTCTGCCCACCCTCCCACTCCCAGCCACCTGCCCAGCCTACCCACCCCCAGCTCCGGTGATGCAGCATCCTCCCTACCTCTTTGCATATTATAGAGACTTGTCCAAAGTCCAGCCCGGGGGCCAAATGTGGTTGAATGGTCACCCCCCCCCAATACATTTTCACTTCACCAAATATGGCCCTCCGTCAAAAAAGTTTGGACACCCCTGCCCCAAGGTAAGACATGGGTGAACATATTTCCTGTTGCACATTGGCAGGTTCTGCTGACTTTGGTAGCAATTTGCCACCGGAACGTATGGTGACGGGAGTGCTTGGAATTTCATATAATAATTGAGTTGGAAGGGGGATAAAAGGATGCCAAGTCCAACCCCTTGCTCAGTCCAGGTGGATTGAGGCCAAGAGTTGCCATTAGCAGGGGGATGTGCCTCTGTGCGGGTCACATCTAGCCCAGGAATATATCTTCTGGCTGGTAGCAGCTCCTCAGACAGAGAGTTGGTATCTGCTCCATCATCTGCCATATGGTCCGGTTAATGGGAGATGCTGGGGATTGAACCCGCCACCTTCTGCACCCAAAACATATCCTCTGCCATGAATCTAAAGCAGTGGTTCTCAACCTGTGGGTCCCCAGATGTTCCTGGACTCCAACTCCCAGAAGCCTCCACCACTCACTGTGCTGGAAGGGGTTTCAGGGAACATCTGGGGACCTACAGGTTGAGAACCACTGATCTGAAGGATGTGTCTCAGGCATGGGGCTTCAACATTGTCTTGTGGAGTTCCTGTTTCTGTCCCTGAGTGATGTGCATAAGAAATTCCTAGTGGCATGGGTCTGTGTTTCTGATTTTAAGCTTCCAGTAGTCCAGTGTTGGCTAAATTATGGCACGGGTCCCAAAGGTGGCACTCGGAGCCCTTTCTGTGGGCACCCAAGATCGCCCCTTTACAGGCACCTGTATTCAGGTTAAATTGCTGTATTGGTAATTTGCGAAAAAAATTAGTGGGTTTTGAATCACACTTTAGGCACTCGGTCTCTAAAAGGTTTGCCATCACTGCGGTAGTCTCTTGGTACATCTATTAGAAGCTGCCTGGCATGGTCTTGGTTTTAGGAACAGCCTTGTGTTACATCCCCTTCCACGATCTAGAGGCATTTATTTTTCCTTATTAGCCTCACATCAGTAATGGACCAGTTCATGAATGACTACTTGGAGGAGGCGAACCGTGAGATTGAAAAGTACAACAGAGAACTGGAGGAACAAGAGTACCATGACCTCTTTGAGCAGAAAACCTAAGCGAAGCACCCTTCGGCAAAATTTAAAAGGCACAGAAAAGTCGAAATGTTGAATTGCAGTGACCAGAAATTACTTATTATCTCATCTGGCTAACAAGAGAGTGGAAAATGAAATCATGCCTTTCAGTTGGCCTGTTCATATTAAGTCGCCATTCATTTAAGGTATTCATCTCTTGAAAACATTCAAATAACAATCGTAGTGTTTAAGTGCACGTGCATTTCAGCATTGATGTTAATTTCGTTGACCTAGAATTCTACAGCATATAATGGAAATACGTGGAATTTCTTCTTCCAACGATTTACAAAGGTGTATTGTCAATCTGGTCTTAAGCAATTTCTTTGGGGAAAATATTGAGGACTATTGTGTTCTTCGACTTCAGCATGTAAACCTATTATTCGAAAGCAAGAAAAGGAAAACATTAATATTCTTAACCAATTAGGTGATTTTTGAAGGTGTTCCTAAAGCAAGAAATGGGGGAACACGTTTGCTGTTGGGGGATTCCACAAACCAACATGGTGGTTTTTGAAGGTGTCCCTAAATCAAGAAAAGGGAGAATACGTTTGCTGTTGAGCTCTGATCAAAACCAACATGGTGGCCTTTGAAAGCGTTCCTAAAGCGCGAAATGGGGGAACACATTGGCTCTTGAGATCTGATCAAAACCAACATGGTGGTCTTTTAAAGCGTTCCTAAAGCGCGAAATGGGGGAACACGTTGGCTCTTGAGCTCTGATCAGAACCAACACGGTGGTCTTTGACGGTGTTCCTAAAGCGAGAAATGGGGGAACAAGTTGGCTCTTGAGCTCTGATCAAAACCAACATGGTGGTCTTTGACGGTGTTCCTAAAGCGAGAAATGGGAGAACATGTTGGCTCTTGAGCTCTGATCAAAACCAACATGGTGGTCTTTGAAAGTGTTCCTAAAGCAAGAAATGGGGGAACACGTGGGCTCTTGAGCTCTGATCAAAACCAACATGGTGGTCTTTGACAGTGTTCCTAAATCGAGAAATGCGGGAACACGTTGGCTCTTGAGCTCTGATCAAAACCAACATGGTGGTCTTTTAAAGCGTTCCTAAAGCGCAAAATGGGGGAACACATTGGCTCTTGAGCTCTGATCAGAACCAACATGGTGGTCTTTGACGGTGTTCCTAAAGCGAGAAATGGGGGAACAAGTTGGCTCTTGAGCTCTGATCAAAACCAACATGGTGGTCTTTGACGGTGTTCCTAAAGCGAGAAATGGGAGAACATGTTGGCTCTTGAGCTCTGATCAAAACCAACATGGTGGTCTTTGAAAGTGTTCCTAAAGCAAGAAATGGGGGAACACGTGGGCTCTTGAGCTCTGATCAAAACCAACATGGTGGTCTTTGACAGTGTTCCTAAATCGAGAAATGGGGGAACACGTTGGCTCTTGAGCTCTGATCAAAACCAACATGGTGGTCTTTTAAAGCGTTCCTAAAGCGCAAAATGGGGGAACACATTGGCTCTTGAGCTCTGATCAGAACCAACATGGTGGTCTTTGACGGTGTTCCTAAAGCGAGAAATGGGGGAACAAGTTGGCTCTTGAGCTCTGATCAAAACCAACATGGTGGTCTTTGAAAGTGTTCCTAAAGCAAGAAATGGGGGAACACGTGGGCTCTTGAGCTCTGATCAAAACCAACATGGTGGTCTTTGACGGTGTACCTAAATCGAGAAATGGGGGAACACGTTGGCTCTTGAGCTCTGATCAAAACCAACATGGTGGCCTTTGAAAGCGTTCCTAAAGCGCAAAATGGGGGAACACATTGGCTCTTGAGCTCTGATCAGAACCAACATGGTGGTCTTTGATGGTGTTCCTAAAGCGAGAAATGGAGGAACAAGTTGGCTCTTGAGCTTTGATCAAAACCAACATGGTGGTCTTTGAAAGTGTTCCTAAAGCAAGAAATGGGGGAACACGTGGGCTCTTGAGCTCTGATCAAAACCAACATGGTGGTCTTTGACGGTGTTCCTAAATCGAGAAATGGGGGAACACGTTGGCTCTTGAGCTCTGATCAAAACCAACATGGTGGCCTTTGAAAGCGTTCCTAAAGCGCAAAATGGGGGAACACATTGGCTCTTGAGCTCTGATCAGAACCAACATGGTGGTCTTTGACGGTGTTCCTAAAGCGAGAAATGGGGGAACAAGTTGGCTCTTGAGCTCTGATCAGAACCAACACGGTGGTCTTTGAAAGTGTTCCTAAAGCGAGAAATGGGGGAACATGTTGGCTCTTGAGCTCTGATCAAAACCAACATGGTGGTCTTTGAAAGTGTTCCTAAAGCGAGAAATGGGGGAACACATGGGCACTTGAGCTCTGATCAGAACCAGCATGGTGGTCTTTGATGGTGTTCCTAAAGCGAGAAATGGGGGAACACGTTGGCTCTTGATCTCTGATCAAAACCAACATGGTGGTCTTTTAAAGCGTTCCTAAAGCGCGAAATGGGGGAACACGTTGGCTCTTGAGCTCTGATCAAAACCAACATGGTGGTCTTTGACGGTGTTCTTAAAGCGAGAAATGGCGGAACACGTTGGCTCTTGAGCTCTGATCAAAACCAACATGGTGGTCTTTTAAAGCGTTCCTAAAGCGCGAAATGGGGGAACACGTTGGCTCTTGAGCTCTGATCAAAACCAACATGGTGGCCTTTGAAAGCGTTCCTAAAGCGCAAAATGGGGGAACACATTGGCTCTTGAGCTCTGATCAGAACCAACATGGTGGTCTTTGAAAGTGTTCCTAAAGCGAGAAATGGGGGAACACGTGGGCTCTTGAGCTCTGATCAGAACCAACATGGTGGTCTTTGAAAGTGTTCCTAAAGCGAGAAATGGGGGAACATGTTGGCTCTTGAGCTCTGATCAAAACCAACATGGTGGTCTTTGAAAGTGTTCCTAAAGCGAGAAATGGGGGAACACATGGGCACTTGAGCTCTGATCAGAACCAGCATGGTGGTCTTTGATGGTGTTCCTAAAGCGAGAAATGGGGGAACACGTTGGCTCTTGATCTCTGATCAAAACCAACATGGTGGTCTTTTAAAGCGTTCCTAAAGCGCGAAATGGGGGAACACGTTGGCTCTTGAGCTCTGATCAAAACCAACATGGTGGTCTTTGACGGTGTACCTAAATCGAGAAATGGGGGAACACGTTGGCTCTTGAGCTCTGATCAAAACCAACATGGTGGCCTTTGAAAGCGTTCCTAAAGCGCAAAATGGGGGAACACATTGGCTCTTGAGCTCTGATCAGAACCAACATGGTGGTCTTTGATGGTGTTCCTAAAGCGAGAAATGGGGGAACAAGTTGGCTCTTGAGCTTTGATCAAAACCAACATGGTGGTCTTTGACGGTGTTCCTAAAGTGAGAAATGGGAGAACATGTTGGCTCTTGAGCTCTGATCAAAACCAACATGGTGGTCTTTGAAAGTGTTCCTAAAGCGAGAAATGGGGGAACACGTGGGCTCTTGAGCTCTGATCAAAACCAACATGGTGGTCTTTGACGGTATTCCTAAATCGAGAAATGGGGGAACACGTTGGCTCTTGAGCTCTGATCAAAACCAACATGGTGGTCTTTGAAAGTGTTCCTAAAGCGAGAAATGGGGGAACACGTTGGCTCTTGAGCTCTGATCAAAACCAACATGGTGGTCTTTGAAAGTGTTCCCAAAGCGAGAAATGGGGGAACACGTGGGCTCTTGAGCTCTGATCAAAACCAACATGGTGGCCTTTGAAAGTGTTCCTAAAGCGAGAAATGGGGGAACATGTTGGCTCTTGAGCTCTGATCAAAACCAACATGGTGGTCTTTGAAAGTGTTCCTAAAACTAGAAATGGGGGAGCACGTTGGTTCTTGAGCTTCTCCAAACCAACATAGCGGTCTTTGAAAGTGTCCCTAAAGTGAGAAATGGGGGAACACATGGGCACTTGAGCTCTGATCAAAACCAGCATGGTGGTCTTTGACGATGTTCCTAAAGCGAGAAATGGGGGAACACGTTGGCTCTTGAGCTCTGATCAAAACCAACATGGTGGTCTTTGAAAGTGTTCCTAAAGCGAGAAATGGGGGGACACGTTGGCTCTTGAGCTCTGATCAAAACCAACATGGTGGTCTTTGAAAGTGTTCCTAAAGCGAGAAATGGGGGAACACGTTGGCTCTTGAGCTCTGATCAAAACCAACATGGTGGCCTTTGAAAGTGTTCCTAAAGCGAGAAATGGGGGGACACGTTGGCTCTTGAGCTCTGATCAAAACCAACATGGTGGTCTTTGAAAGTGTTCCTAAAGCGAGAAATGGGGGAACACGTGGGCTCTCGAGCTTCTCTAAACCAACATGGTGGGTCTCAAAGATGTTCCTGAAGATGAAAGACATCTGAATTTCCATGCTATTCCTAACCACCTGCTTGGCCTGTTTTTGTAAAGTGACACATGTTGGAATACACAAGCTCGCCAGAGTTTTTTAGTTATTTATTTGCCCACATGATGGCATCAGAGTGTTTCTGAAATAAGAATTGATTGAATGCTCTCAGATTCAGCCAGCTGCCTGTCTGAGTTATGGGTTGAATCTGGTTCATTCATTAACCATTTGAGATGGCTCACCAATTGATCATAACTGAAAGTTGATTTGTGGTCTCCAGATGACACTTACTTTAAAAAGAGCCTCAGCTTAGAATTCTAGGTGGTTCACTTTAGCTTTTGAATGTTTTGAGGTGGTTCCGTAACCCCTATAAACCTTTTTTCAATGCTAAGTCATTGTTGCACTCCATAGGACTTGTAATAGGACTAAGTCATTTCCTTAAGCCTGTTAGCCAACCATTTGTGACTAAATACAATTTAAACTTTCTGTGGGGTAGTAATGCCCATATTACAGGTAACAGAGTGTCCCTGTAAGGACCATGAATTTATCTATGCATGGCTGTAGCTTAGTTATTCTTAAAATATACTGATAGTGCCTAGTAGGATACGTGTAGCTAGCAATTAATTATGAAGGAGCAATTGGCGTGTTTAAGCCCGTCAGTTTGGCATTAAGCTTCAGGGTGTATCTTTTTTCCGATAGCACAAATTTAATGTGGCTCCAGCGGTAGGCAATGGGGCCCGTCTCCTTCTGCAGGTTTTAAGGCAGATACTCATTGTGTATTTTGCCAACCTCGGAGTTGAGTCGAGGTGGCGTAGGGGGAGCAATGCGTCGTTCCTAAGAAGGTGTTCCTGCAAAGGCTGAAGCAGCTATATTCCTTTGAGGGCCTTCAGCTCTGCACAATGCAGAGGGTCTTCTCGAAAGCTCTTGTGTCACATCAGAAGAGCCTACTGTTTCCCCTTTGGAATTGGCTTGTTCCACTACAGCCAGGGGGAAAGCTGCTGAAGTCTCTCTCTCTCTCTCTCTCTCTCTCTCTCTCTCTCTCTCTCTCTCTCTCTCTCTCTCTCTCTGCTTTTGCCCCACCCCACCTTGCCCCTTAGAAAATCTAAATTTCTCCTGTATGGCTGTACTTGAGTTCTGCTCCAGTTGAAATGATCAGATCTGCATTAAAAGCTCTTGCTACCGTTGGCCAGAAATCCCACAGGAGTCTCCCCCTTCCCCAAGTTTCTTAAGCACAGTGGGATTTCAGACGGCATGCCTCAGGTTGAGCCACCTCCAAATTGGAGAAGCCTCTCCACATTGGACACCTGAAGGTATCCAAACTAGACTGGGCACGATCCATTGGGAACTTGCCCTTCTTGGATCTCAGTGTGGGTCCCGGGAGTCACGACTCCCCAGGAGTCATGCTAAGAGCCTTAGAGAGGGGAGATAATAGTAGGCAGGAATTCCCCCCTCCCAAACAAAAGCTAGATTGCTCCTTTATTTATTTATTTTTGTTTTTAGCGTAGATGGTCTATTGATCTGCAAAAGCCATATATCTAGAAATAACAGCATTGCTACACAGAAGCCGAGGCAAATGGCAGCTTAGATGCTTTGCCTCCGCTTCTTCCTTGATAAGTATATAGGTTTTAAGTGCAATTGTTATGATATAGGTGAAGAGATTGTAGCTTGCTTGGCTCTCCTGGACTCGGAAGCAAACAGAGAGAAAACAGTGTTCTTTGCAGTGCCTCAGAAGCACTCCCAAGGACAGGCGTAAGTGCAACCTTGGTTTAGCACAGCAGTTCCTCTGTTGAGAGACTGGAGTGACCGTGTGTCTTCAGGGCTGCCCTCGGTATCTGCTTGTGGGTGATGGTCATTGCTGCAGTTTTTGGAAACAGCCCTTCATGGGTCCATTCTGCAAGTGCCCCTGTGTCACACACATGCGCTGGCATGGAATTGCTTTGAGGATACACCATGTTGCAGCTGTCACCTGGGTGTGTGTGTGTCTTGAGACATTTTGGGAAATGTTCCATTTGCCATCGGAACCCGATTTCCTTCCCTGCTGTCTCCGGTGGTGGGTAGAAGGAGGGACCTGAGTCCTCTAGTGAGGCTGCACATGAGGAATAACTCAAAAGGATCTCTTTGCATAGCAGCCGTAGAACATGCGTTGGCCACTGTGCATGCAGGTCTCCATGGTTTGCTGTGCAGGAAGGAGAGACTCAGCATGGTCCTTGCTCCGAGGCCAAGCTGTTTCCTTTCGTACTGTCCGCAACTTGTGCAAACCACTGCCCTGTGGCAGCCCACGAGACGCACTGGGGTGTGTGTGCAGTTTGCAGAGAAGACCGCCTCCGTGGGGGTTGCTCCCTTCCTTCCAGGGTCATTGCATTCCACACCCAAAGGGGTGTTCAGGGAGAGGACACACAAGTGGGCCTCGGGGTTGCATAGCTACTGACAGCTGATCCCGTCAGGTGAACCTGTTCTGGGTTCATTCTGCACTCAATTTCAATTAGGAAAATGCACTGCGGGGACCAAGCAGGAACAGGGGACCCTCCGTGACCCCCCCCTTCCAGTTTGGTTGCAAAGCTGCATCAAGAGTTCGAGGAGAGCGCCACAACAAAGGCATGGTAGAGAGAATTTATATGCTACGCTGCATGCTAAGTAAGAATAGTAACCATGTTCCACTAGGAAGGCCTTTCACCACCTTGGTACTACTTGGACCACTTTACAGTGTGGACAAAACAAAAAATTATTACCTCAACTTCGTTAACATTTAACTGTGATTATTATGATGATTATTTTTCAAACGGGGGGGTGGGAGGGTCGGAGGGCTAAAACAGCCAAAAGGCTGGAACGATAGATAAGAGCAGGTTTCTGTTCAAGATCAGTGCCTTGCTGGTGGCGCCACTGAAACGCCCCACAAATGTGGGACAAGGGCGCCACGGTTCCTATTGCGTGCCCCTTCGTTGGAAGGGAGGAAGACCATTTTGGTGAAAGGACTCTTTGATCTTAGCAAAGAATATTTAGTGCACATGGTTTGGTTCAGTTTTTGTAAGTGTCTTTTTTTTTTTAAAAAAAAAAGGATAATAATAATAATAAACTCCTTGAGGACTTTTTAAAAAATGGAGAAATACTTGATCCTGTCGGAGTGACCGCAATTGCTGATTTCATTTAGGAATTGCGTCCGTGAGCTGGCAGCATTTTTATAAGGGGTTGGGGGAGGGTCGTGCTTCTTCTTTCTTTTTTTTTTACAAAAGGAAGAAGCGTCTGTTGCAGGTAAATCTCTAGTTTTGAATTTAAAGCTACTGTAAAACAGAGGGGAAAGCACCGTTTCTAGTTGCAAACTTTCCAAATCAGAAGTGCCATTACACGCCTCTTTACACTGCTGCGGTTGGGTCAGAAACGGCCGCGGTGGAAAGAGTTGAGCCCTTCTTCATTTTTTTTTTCCGAGGAAGGGGACAAAAGAGTCCTCCAGGGGTTTCAGTGCTTGACCTTCCCCATGAGCTGCTTGCGTGGTTTCCATATCACCCGAGAGAGAATGAGTGTGGTCAGAAAACGCTGAAGTTATATGGCGGGGTGGGGTGGGAGGGGAGGGGAGGGGAGGGGAAGCAAACTTAGGAAAGGGAACAGAGGCAGCCCAAACCTGTGCTGTTAAGGCAACATGCTACAACGGGGTGGCCGCCGTACAAGGTAGACCCATCTCCACTTCCTCTGAAGGCACCCCCTCGGCTCAACCCAGGGCCACCGAGGTGCCCGTGTGTCACCGAGGTAGGAAGAGAAACAGGATGTCCACTGCAACAGACCTGCTGTTTGTGGGTGACGGTGGGCACTGGTAACATCCAGTTCCACGTCATCAAGGGATATCATGTGTGGTGCTCTTGAACAATTCCCATTCTTTTCTCTGGGACTTGTGGAAGAGGACTTTTTGTGCTTTTTTATTCTCTGCGTGCATCCCGATTTTGCAGTGTCCCTGTAGAGAATGCCCGGTTAAGCAGCACAGATACAGATGCTTAAGTATTCCCACGTTTATGCCTTGAGTTTGGGTTGGTTGGTTTGTTTGTTTTTTCCTGAATTTTGCACAGCTAATAAGCTCTGGAATACCATTGGGTGTTCACGAAAGGGAAAATCGTAACTAGCATGGGGGGGGGAGAAAATACGTAAACTGTGAGTTGTTAGAACTGCGTTGCTAAATCTAATTTTAGATGGTTAAAACTGTACCTCAGAAAACTAGTAAGAAACTGTTTTGTCCTTTAGCCAGTTGTTTTGGCCGGGAGCGGGGGGAGGCTTGTGTAACAAATCAGTTTTTTTTAACCAGGTGCCAAAATTAATTTTTTTCCTACTAGTTTTCAGCCTGTTTTATTTTTGCAACGTTCAAATGTTATTTTTACAAACTCTACTGTAACTTCAGTTAAACTGAAATGCGTGATTGAAGCTTTTTTGCTTATTCGTATTTATTACATTACTTGATTCAGTAAATATATAAAAGTACCTTTCCCTTTATTTTTGTATTATTTTACACATTTATACCTGCTGTTTGTGATTATTGTTTTTTACACTTGTAACGCCAATATGATTCTAAAAACCAATAAATTATATCCACCTCTCTCTCTCTCTCTCTCTGTGTGTGTGTCTGTCTCTCTGGCTTCTGCGTTAATGCAGATTGGTTCACTCAAATTATGTAATGCCCATTTGCCCGGAAAAAGAACAGAGGAGCAAATGGACAGTTACACTTCTTTTGTGCTCCTGCCGCTGAATTACTTATCTTCCATTTCTGTACTACCCAATGGCCAGTGCTTCAACGAAGGTTAAAGTATAATGGTTCAAATTGAATTTATCATTTTAGCTATAGAGAAGCAATTGAATCAATGACATTTGCATAAGAATCGGCAGCTGATTCAGTGGATCTCCCTTGCTGATCAGATTTAACACAGAGTTGAAATCAGACTGATACAAGCACGGAGTACAATAAGGTTTAAAAGGAATGCAGAGGATCTCATAATGTTGGGCTGAATTCTGTCAGTGATATTGCATAACTCTGTTGGCATGGATCTCAGCAGCATTTGTTGAGTCTCTGGTTGCATTCGCGAAGGGCCATTGATGCCGTGGAGATTTGGTGACTCAACTTCCATAAGTTTGGTTGTTTCAATTGCCCTACTCTGTGTGTGTGTGTGTGTTGTGTCATTACAGTCGTGACCGACTCTTTGTGACCCCACATCCATGGAGTTTTCTTGGCAGGAATACTGGAGTGGCTTTGCCATTTCCTACTCCAGGCACCCTACTCTAGTTGCAGCTTAATTCAGTGTAGTAAGTTGCAACTAGAGTAGACCCATTTGAACGTGTGCATATTCTAGACCTTCTGGCTCCACTGATTCCATTGGGCCTTTAGCTCTGACTTAACAACACTGAGCAACAGGATTCCAGCCTAAAATCCTGGAACAGTGGTGGCGAACCTTGGGCACTCCAGATGTTTTGGACCACAACTCCCAGAATTCAAAGCCTATATTGCCTATGACAAAGGACTGTGGAAGTTGTGGTCTAAAACATCTGGAGTGCCAAAGGTTCGCCACCACTGTTTGAGGATTTTAGTCTGGAATCCTGTTGCTTAGTGTTGCAAGTCAGAGCTAAAGAAGGCCCATGGAATCAGTGGAGTCAGGTCCCTCTTGGCTAGTTTTCTCCTCTCCCTGCTTCCATTGCTCCATTTGGCACTGGAAAAGGTGCCTTTTTTTAAGCCGGGTCCTTATGGAAGAGAACAGGCGGCTTTGCTTGGGCAGCAGGCATCGCTCGTCGCCCGCTCTGTCTTATCTCCTGCATGAGAGTGATGAGCTGCCAAGGCAGATTTGGAGACCCAGCTACTGCAACTGGCTGCGGAGGTGCAGAACGAGATAAAGGGGTGCTAATAAAGCCCATCGGGTCAGAAAAGGTCGGGAGAGTGAGTTTGTTGGCGTATTACCCTACTTTCATCCCACTGGTGGCTGTCTCAACATATTTCCATTCTTCGAATCCATGGGTGTATTTATTTAAAAATATTTGTAACTAGCCTTTCCCCTTAAGGTGACATGCAACAATTAAAAGGCAGTATTTAAGTTAGTAGCAATGAGTACAATGCTAAAAGGATCAATGAAGATAACACCAAAAACATTGTTAAAAAGGCAACACCCCGGGACATTCAGAGCACTAAGGCAACATTTTGTCTCTCGGATATGGGTCCCTGTTGCGTGTGCGTGCATGCTTTGCACCCGTGTGCACACACAGGAGGTGCACATGCACGCAGCAAGGGGTGCACACACATGAGATGCCCCCCTCCGTGTGCATGCAACGTCTTCCTCTGTGCACAAGAGGCACGCCAGACTGCAAGACACTCCACCCCAGCATGTAAGCTTCAGCTGAGGCTGTTTTGATCATGATCATGGGTCCTCAACCTAAGGCCCCGGGGCCAGATGCGGCCCCCCAAGGTCCTGAATCCGGCCCCCGGGACCTATTGCAACCCCACCACCACCTACCCCCTGCTTTGCGAACAAGCCAGCCTCCGCAGCTGCTTCTGTTGCTGAGGCAGTTCAAAGCAGTGGACTATGTCGCTTCTCCCACTCCCCCCAACTACCTCTCAGATGATCAGCATGCTGATCTAGCATGCTGGCTAGTGGGGCATTCAAAGTGGGGAAGGGCTACGGCAAGGTCCCCCACTCCTTCCCCCCTTTTTTCCATGTTGGCCCCTTTTTTTGGACTCAGGTCCGGCCCCCAGTGGTGTCAGGTGTGGTGGAACGGCCCGCTGTTTGAAAACTTTGAGGATCCCTGATCATGATGTTTTCACAGAGGGAACCCCCGCGATGGAGGGAAGGGTGCACCTTGAACCTAGTTGGCCACTGGTACAGTTTGGGTTTTAACAGGTTGCAGCCTAGGAGTTGGGGACCCCTGCACTAAGGTACAACAGTCCATTTTTAAAAACCCTACTCAGCAGTCCTTTTAGGGAGAATCATGGCCTGCTCATGGAAGAAGAACAGAGATGGGACCAACCTGGTCTCCAGTGGGAGGGAGTTCCCGAGTCTGGGAGCAGCTGCAGAGAAGGCCCTCTACCAAGTCTCCACCAAACAAGCCTGTGAGGGCACTCTCCTGGTGGTCATAATGAAGGGCAAGGTGGTTTTTGAAATGGCTTGGATTCAAACTGTTTAGGAGTTTATAGGCTAGAGCAGAGAGACAGATTAACCCCAGTGGAGCTGCTGTAACAGAGCCTATCTGATCCCTGTACCCTAACTATATAAAATGGCCTTTGCTGCCAAGTTAAACTGTGCAACTTGACTGCTGCATGATGATCCCAGGATCTGCCTGGTCGAACCTCAGCCGTCCTGCATGTGAAGTATGTGACGTTGGCCGCCAACACGTTTCTGCACAAAGGGACCCACGTGGCAGTCTTCCTCCTCACGTTATCCTCCTAGCCATCCTGCGAGGTGGATCTGGTTGTGTGAGCGTGACTTGGCAAAGGTTACTCAAGGAGTGAAATGCCCAGGTCAGGATTTGAACACAGACCTCTCAAACCCTAATCCAATACACCATGCTGTCTTCAGAATGAGGATGAGATACATTTGCCATGAAGGGTAGAGCTACTAGCCAGGCTCACTATATTTGTTGGCATGTGCTGCCAAGGCGTTTTTGAAGTACGCTGGCCCTAAAAAGGTTTTTTAGGTACGTGGTTTGGTGTAGGAGGGGTAGTAAGCTTCCATCGCCAGAAGGGGATTTGAACTCGGACCTCCTGAGCCACAGTCCAACGCTCATACTCCAGGGTGGCTCCTGCCATTGGTGTATTTTGCCCAGAGACCATTGGCTAGGGAACACGGGGGGAAGAGGCCGTTGTTCTCCATCCCGTTGGTGAGCTCCACACTTGGGCATCTGGTTGACCCTTCTGGCCTAGAAAGTCAGCAAACTCGTCTTGCATGAATCTTGTTATTTGCTCAATAACAAGGAGTCTTAAACTATCCATCACTGAACTCCAGTATTGTGGCATACACTTGCTACTCAAGTTTATAGCGTAGCAAACATGGTGGGTTTTATAGTCAATTGTGACTCAACGGTGACCCTCTCCATCGCTTTCTAGGTAGAGAGTACTCATGCGTGGTTTGCCAACCCCATTCTTCTGGAGATGCCCTGGGTCAATGCAGCTTGCCCAAGGCTACCCACGCTGGCTCTTCTCCCGGGAGGCTCAGCAGGGAATCGAACTCCCAAACTATGGCTCCACAACAGGATATCTAAACTACTGAGCACTCCCTCTGGAAGTTATGGTCTGATTTCAATTGGCAGTCTCCGCTAGTATAAGTCCATTGAATTGGTGAGATTTATTTAAGTGTTGACTCATACTTCAGAAACTGAATCGCTGGCCATCCTCTAGCTCAGTGGTTCTCAGCCTGTGGGTCCCCAGGTGTTCCTGGACTGCAACTCCCAGAAATCCTGACCAGCTCAGCTAATGATGAAGACTTCTGAGAGTTGCAATCCAGGAACATCTGGGGACCCACAGGTTGAAAATGACTGCGTCTAGCTGGGTCTACCAATGGCCTCCAGACGCCGTTAAATATTCTCTTTGGCAGTGTTCACCTGGCCCTTATTCAGGCAGCTGTCTTTTCCAGATGTTCCTTTAAATGGGGGAGAGGATTAAGAGGGAAAGAGAGAATACTGCTTAGATAATCATTAAGCACATGTGACTCTTGTATCTTGGATCACTCTGTTTGCCCCACGTTGGACTCTTATCTCTTCTAACAACAGAGCACAAGAGAAATCTCACAGGGTACAGACCCACAAACCCCTCCGAGACAACACCTGTAAAGCATGGAGCTGTGATGCCAGGGAGATCTTTGCTATCAGGTGCCATCCTGAGCTCCCTTGTGCACACACTGACCTGTGTGCACATCAGCCTGTACAGGCAATTCAGAGGGGGGATGTTTCTGCTTCTAAGTCCAATCAAGCAGTGTTTGAGAGGAGGGAGGGAGGTGAGGATTGCTGATTACAGACCACCTCCGCCTAATTGTTTTATGTCAGCAAAGAGAAACAGCCAGAGATGAGAAGTCTCCACCTCTTCTATTGAATCTCTTCTCTTTTAGAAGATAATGATCTCTACAAGGTTACAGGGGACTCTTAGGCTTGGTTCTGCTGTTGGTATGGCTTAGTTTTCAGGTCCAGGAATATCAGAACACAGTTCATTTATTCCAGGGGACGTTATGCCACGTTGCTGAAACCCATTTTGCAAAGGCAAGCCTGACTTGTGAAGATGAAGTCTGTTGCGAGGTACGATCTAATCTTTGCCAGAAATAGAGTTGCTGCCTGGCACGCATTGACGTTCCCAGCTTCTCAATCATCCAAAGAAGCGTGCATGTAACTGGAGGACAATGCACTCATACATGCATTTATTTTACATTTGTTTCTAACGCCCATTAGATCTGCATTTGTCTGTTCAGATTTCCCCCCAGCGGTACACCATCTGCCGCTGGACCAGGAAGCAGGGACCTTTGGATCATGAGTCTCATCCAGTTCACAGACATTTCCTGGAGATTTTCTTCCCTTCAACACCTCTCTCTGGAGAGGTGGTTACTCCAGTTTCAGAGGTGCTGTAAATCTGCTATAGGTTTTAGTCTAGACTTTACAGCAGTGGTTCTCAACCTGTGGGTCCCCAGATGTTCCTGGACGGCAACTCCCAGAAGTCTTCATCACTAGCTGAGCTGGCCAGGGTTTCTGGGAGTTGCAGTCCGGGAACATCTGGGGACCCACATGTTGAGAACCATTACTTTACAGGGTTTATGCAGGTGGCTGAGCCCTTTCACCTTAGCTACCTCCTGTCAAGTGAAGATCAAGACCTGGAATGGATTTACAACATTCCACGACCATCCTCAAATCGGGGTTACTATCCATCACTGTCCCAGAGGCTAATATGGAGGGAATCCCTCTTACCTCTGATTGCTGATTACAGACCCTAAGTCTTCCCATCCTGATATCTCTCCCCTTTTCCGTATGAATCAAAGGGAAGAAAATCACCTTTAGAAACACCATTGCAAAGCATTGCTTCACTTTCCCCCCACACATGGGAGCAGCAGCAGCAGCAAGGACAGGTCTTGACTAATGCACCAGTCTTAGTAAAACTCTACCTACCATTGACCATTGGCCTGAGGATGCCAGGTTTTATGGATATGTCACTAAGACCAACTGGCCTACTGGCTACCTGCAAAGTGCTGGTGGTGGGTTTTCTGGCTGTTACCCCCCCCCCCACTCTGGTTTCTCACTGCCTGCTTCAGGAATTAGTTTGGAGTCAAAATATTGCCCTGAACATAATCTCATTTGATTTTGGAAGCTAAGCATGGTCAGCTCTCATTAATACTTGGATGGGAAACTAACAAGGTCACTCCAGGGACCTTCAGGAAGCATAAGGAAGCAATCCCTGTTGTGAAGTATGGGTTGAGGTTAATGATTAAGAGAAATTAAAAAAAACTTCAACCTTAACAACAGACTTTACAGTGAATGGCCTTCTCCCATGAGGAAAGATAAACAATGTAAAGAGAACTAAAATAATGAAATAACATAGACTCACTCAATTCCGTAGAAAAATAGAATGTTTATTGTTTGACAAAAAGATATATACATTAAACACAAAAATACAATGCTTGATACTGAGCTCTATATAAACAACTTCGAACAGTTCTATACCAGCTTATACTCAGCAATCCCTTTCACAACACAATGAAAGAACTCAGAACTGTACCTTAAACTTTAAATGTATACTACTACTAAAGTATAGCCCTCAACTTTAACAAATAAGTATACAGCATATACAGTAGGCAGAATAATACACAACAAGCAAATAGCTCAAACAGAGCTAGCAAGTTGGTGTGACTGAATCTAAGCAGATTCAGCAAAGTGTATCACCAGAGCCTTTCCTTAAATTCACTTCTGGCTGCTTGATTGCCTACACCTGCCCGCCACACCCCAAACACTCCTGTAGTTCCTTCTAGCAAGAGCAGGTAAGCCAACTTCATTCACAATATTTAATTTATATTTGTTTTAAATTTTATAAAAACTCAACAATCCCAAGGTGAAATCCCAGGCAGTCACTGGTGCTCCAGGTGAGTATCCGGAGCTAAAGGGACCAATATTTTAACTAAGTTAGAAGTCAACTACCAGTATTTCCTTTCTCCACCTTGGCTCTTGGAAGACCAAAGAGGGTCCAAGATTAAGATGCAGCTCAGTTACAATCCTACCCACAGCTCTGCTTCTTCAGTCCAGTCCATTAAGAAGGCTAGAAGTGAGGTAGGGAGGATGGTTTCCCCAGTGGCAATCCACCTCCAAGAAAGCTGAGATGGTTTTATCCCGAAGCATCATCCGTGGTCGACAATCTGCCTTCAACATCAAAGGAAAGGATGACGTCCATACTTGGGGACTCACGGGAGAACTTGGCTGCTACCTTAAGAGTTGACCCAGCGAGGCCACTGTAGACGTCTCCCTCCCATACTTTGTTCTGCCCCTGCTTCAGCTCCGTCCTTGAATGTCCAACAACATGGGCGCTGTGGGCCGTGGGCATCTTGATCCGGAACCTCACCCAACTTTTCTCTGGTAGGATTCCTGTTCTCGGTTGGAGGAGGACACAGCCCCTTCTCCAACAGTTGTAGACCTTGGGGAAGGGTAGCCACCTAGGGTTTGTAAAGCAACGGATCACGTAATCACAAACATGGGTGAATTCCTCACTTTCAGCACTCCTTCCATATAACCCTACCCGGTAAAGCCCTGATTCGGGGAGAAGGACAGAAACACTAACTTTGTTCTCCAGGTGGGTGACCAATACATATCGCTCCATGGGGTAGCTTTGGTTTATCATTTTGTCCTTGCCCAGAGTGGCAGTGATCTCAAAGCCTGGCTGTGTGTGGAATGTGATCGTGCATTGGCCCTTCTTTGTATTGATGATGGCGTTGGTGTGGCTTGGGTTGGAGAGTCCTCTCCTTCGGGTGTTGATCCCAGCCCCGCAGTGTGTGCTCAGACCCAGCGGGAAGAGTTCGTTGTGGTTGACCGGGCCCAAACAACGTATAAGAAAGTTGGCCATGTTTTGGAATGAGTCCTCCTCGAGACCCTTGACGAACACCGAGAGTCTGTAGTAGCCCAAGAAAGGGCAGAGAACGTGGCAGCTGAGTTTCTCGTCTTCCGCTTGGGAGACAAGGCACTTTCTACTCAAAGAGTCATCTACGTCTCGATGGACAAGCTCATAGGTCGCCAAGAGAGGTCTCTGGGTCTTCAACGCTAACTTCAGCATCCCCGTGGCAGCAAGGGTCAAGTCGCCTTCCCAGTTGCACCCTTTGATCCCATACTCCTTGGCTTTTGGATGCAGCCCCCAGAAGGAGAAAGGACTCTTGGGTAATGCCTCATTTCCATGGGACTCCAAGCACTCGATCTGAAAGGAGCACACCCAAGTATACGGATTCCTGGAGCTGGAAAGCCGAGCAAAAATCTGCAGGTCGAAGAGTCCCTCTGTGGGTGGGAAGACTCGTAGGCTCATCTTTTTCTCAGCCATGGTCAGCATGCCATGAGTCTTGCCTACATCCTCTTTGCTCCCATCGGGGCAAACCTTCAGGAGCTGGTAAGTGAACTCTACTGAGCAGAGACTGGCTAAGGACACCGTTGCTTCCCCATGTTCTGCAGAAAGGAAGAAGGGGGAAAAGTGTCAACCACCGTACGGCACCACTGACACCACGGAGGGCCAACTTTTTGGACAAGAAGACCAACCATGCACAACTTCGTCCCTGGGGGAGGGGGGACCTTGTTCCATTAAGGAAGCCAGAATGCCAATGCAATTCTTGGTTGCATCAACAGAAGCATAGTGTCTAGATCACAAGAAGTGATAGTACCACTCTATTCTGCTCTGGTCAGACCCCACCTGGAGTACTGTGTCCAGTTCTGTGCACCTCAATTTAAAAAGGATGTTGACAACCTTGAGAGGGTGCAGAGGAGGGCAAGCAGAATGGTTGAAGGTCTGGAAGAAAAGAGGGAACAGATTTGTTTTCCATGTCATCAGAGACTAAGACATGGGGCAATGGTTTCAAACTACAGGAAAAGAGGTTCCATTTGAACATTAGGAAGAACTTCATGACAGTTAGAGCTATTCGGCAGTGGAAGATGCTGCCCCAGGGGTCTCCTTCATTGGGTGGTGGAGTCTCCTTCATTGGAGGTATTTAAGCAGAGGCTGGATGGCCACCTGTCGGGAGTCCTGTGATGGAGGTTCCTGCATGGCAGGGGGTTGGACTAGATGGCTCTTCAGATCTCTTCCAACCCTATGATTCTATGAAGAAAGCTGGGCATAATGAGGAGGCTGAGCCAGGCAGCAGGGCATCGGGAGGGCTGTATGATGCCACTGTCCCAGGCCCATGGAACTAACTTGCCATTGTCTCCCTTGCTTATCTGCTCATTCCCTCTTCCTCTCTTGGCCCCTTACTGCCGCTGCCACCAACCCCAACACATGCACACATAAAACACACATAACAGTAGGCTTGCCCGTCCACTCACCGCAAAAGATGTGGCAGCTGCACAAAGCTGCCGGAATGTTCGTACGAAGTTAGCAGCTTGGCCTACCTCCTGTTTGAACAAGAGCTGGCTATATGCCCCTATCCACAAAAGACTACAAATTTTAACCACAAAAAGTGTTTTTTCTTTCCCTGGAATCCTCCAGTCATAGTGTTTGTTTGTTTGGCCCTAGAGGGGCTGCAAAGCCCCATGTATCTCCAAATCAAATTCTTCCAAATCAAACACCAGAATCAGAAGAGAAGGTCTGATGACTTCCCATGTGGACCCACAACACACACATTGGAAAGTCTCTTAGGAACCTGGTGCGACCCACAGGTTTCATCCCCAGCTCCACCTGAGATGCTCATTCCCTGTTCGAAGCCGAATGATGTTTCTGGAGGTGTGAGGGATGAATGAAGTGGAGGAGGTGGTGACAGCAGGAGAGGAAGAAGGGAAGTATGGGGCAGTGGCAATAGTGGATGCAATATTTCTTTACCTCAGGTGGCAGGAGAGGTCGAGCTACTGCTAGGGAAAGATGACACAGGAATCTGGAAGACTCAACGCTACCTGCTTCTGCCCTGCTGTGACAATTTTGTTTGGCTCCGTGTCTTAATGCATGTTGATGAATTTGTAAACCTATGGAGGCTTATACCTTCACAACCACATCACATTTATGCAGTAACTCTTCCAAGTTAGGTGCCCAGCAGGCATAAACTCTTGCCTTCACCTCTGTTTTCATTAATATTTTTTATTCATTTAAAATATTGTTTACCAAAAGGACCCAAGAGAGAGTTGGAGAGCAACCGCGTCCAGCTAGGCAGGCCGAGGTCCAAGGGAACAGCTAAAGAAACTTCAGCACCCTGGACAGCGTATGGTAAGAGTCACTGATTGGCATTTTCCCTCAGGAGAAGGCCATTGTCTCAGCTGGGGGTGGAAGGTCTACAACCAACTGAGGCTTCAACATGGCCAGCTGGCTAGGGTCTTTCAGAGGCACCTCCCACCTTGCCTATCCCCCCCCTGTAGAGCTGGAGAACCCGTGACCTTCCAGATTTTTTGGGGGGGGGGCTCCAGTTCCCATCAGCCACTACCGCCTCTTCCAGAGTTGAGGAATGGCAGAAATAATTTGTCATCATCGATCCTGGAGACTTCCTGGTCCCCATCTCCTGCCTTAAAGGCCTCCCTAGATATCTTGGTAGCCTTGTATTTCCACCATGTCTGAGATACAAAAGTAGATGGGCGGTAGCATCTTCCGAAGTCCGAAGTCAAGGGAAAAGCTGTATTCTCACAGAAGGTAGGTATCTGAAGGATAAACACTCTTGGAAGTGAAGTAGCCTCTGACTCAGTAGTATCTGAGGGTGCTGCTAAGCCCAAGGACATCACCCCTGATGGTCTTCCAGAGGTTAGACCAGCTTTTTCCAGCCACAGGGATGGGACATGAGCACTTCGTACAGTAGTCCAGGCCCTCATGATGTTTTGGACCACAACTCCCACAGTCCTTTGTCATTGGCAATCTAAGCTTAGAATTCTGGGAGTTGTGGTCCAAAACATCATGAAGGCCAAAGGAGCACCTGAGTGGGGACAGATTGTGGCCCCAAAAGCTCATTAAATGCACACACACACACACACACACACACACCATGTTTACCAGTAGGATTCATCTTACTCGTCTGAAGCAGAGACGTGTCCACCGAGAGGAGGATGAGCTCCATTTTAAAAAACTCGGGTGTTTTGAAGACTTTCTTTTCAAAGACTTCCCGTGGGATGGACGGCTGAAGCAGCTGCCAAACTGGGTCATCAGGCCAGTGGCTCTCGACAAAGTCCTCTGGGTCAGTTAGGAAGAAAAAATCATCATGCCTGGGAGAGAAGGTGGCATCAAGGAAAATGTTACCAATTTTTACAGATTATTTTGAGTCGGTGCTTGGCTCGGAACCAGTGTCCAATAATTCAATTCAAATAAAGTAAGGAAGTGCAAACACTGAACTGTTCAAGTCTGATTTATTAAAGCAAAGCCAAAAGCAGCAGTCAGTGGTCTCACCCTGGATGGTGTGAGTGAGCCCTGAACATTTGTTTAACAACAGTTTTTATACATTCAAACCAGTTCAAGGTTTCCCTCAATCAGCATTGGTGGATCATTGTTCACAGTTGCATCCAATCTCCTGTGCCATCAAGCTCTTGATGGTCCAAATCCTTGAGTCAATGTTCCATAGATTGGTGTCCTATTGTTCAACTGGGCCCAGTCTGGCAGAGACAGGGCAGAGACAGGGAATGTGGAACTCCAGACAATGAGACAATCTCCTGTCCCTCAGGCACAGTTTACCTTGGGGATAATCCCCTCATCCAGGTGTTCTGCCACTTCCTGGAGTCATGTACTTCAAGTTAATTTACACTCTTAATGTATTCCAGTTCCTATAATTTATCTAGCTAGAATAAATGTTTTGGAGCCTGATTTTTCATGGTATCAAAAAGAAACTGGTTATACAAAAAATAGTTATTTTATGTTACAAAAAAGAAAGCCATGACATTCCAGGCTCCTAAAAGGCAACACAAGTGGGTGCAGGCAAAAGGTTTGAGCCTTCATTCATTCATTCGTTTGTTTCTTTGTTTGTTAGTTCATTCATTGGCTGGCTGGTTGGTTGGCTCATTTATATGCTGTTCTATATAATGCACTATTCTGGGTGGTTTGCAACAATAAATAAAACATACTAATGAACTACATATAAACAATAACATTTGATTATTTAACCGAATAAAATGTGGTTATTTCTGGGAGGAAGGCATTTCAAAGATTCCAGGAACTCTTTTTTTGCCCCCCCCCCCCAGAACTTGCCTCCCAGATTCAAATCTGTCCACTGCCACCCACCCTCAACACTGTGTGTCATTTATGATTTGTGAATAGTCCTTTTAAAGGAGGAGGAGGAGGAGGAGGAGGAGGAGGAGGAGGAGGAGGAGGTGGTGGTGGTGGTGGTGGTGATGAAGGTCTTAAAGCATCCCTTACCCTACATTGAGTTCTTAGAGGTTTCTACAAACACACCATTTGAATTTTGGGAGCAAAATATTTTTGAAGTGTTTATGGATCCCATAACCATGTACTGTACTGTATCCTAAGTCCATTTTCAGTTGGCCCATTTCACATTTTGTTTTTCTCCTCTTTTGCAATGAAGACATTAACAAAGCAATCTCCTCACACACACACCCTCACACGCATTCACAGAGCAAATTGGTTGCATGTAATATGATTAGATATTACAAATGCCACACTAATTGCATTATACAGCACTGGCCAGGAAGTGACAAGTCTATAATGAATCTAATGGGAAATAATTTAATATGTTTAAACATTGTAAACCATTTTAAAATGGTGGCATTTGAGGAAAATATTAGACAGCCATATGCCAGTTCTGCTTTGAACGGGATTCCTGCCTGGAGTAGGGGACTGGAGTCCCCACTCCATGATTCTGGGAATCTATGAGATGCCTGGATTAGGAGAGTTCTCTTACCTAGGGACGAACAGTCTCTTCTCTACATCCACAAGGCCAGCCCCCCAACAAGCATCCAGGAGGAACCACTGGTCTTCTAATTCCACAGCATTCCACATGTGGTTGGACTTGGGCTCCGGGCAGCTTCGGCCTTGGCAATATCCAGCCCCTCGGCCACGGCCCGAAACCTCAATGCAGGTCAACCCTGCTTCCCTGCAAAAGGCAAGTATAAACCAAACAGCTCATGCAAGGAGTAACCCCTCCAGCAAAAAGTGCCTGTCCGGGCACTCAGAATTGCCCAGGAAGCCTCATTTTACCTCCTGATGGCTATTCAGAAAACAAAGCCAGTTTGTTTGCAAATATATTTATATTTATATTTATTTATTTTTGCATCTGTATGTTGCGACCAATTTTCCCCAAAGGGAACTCTGGGCAGTTTGCATAAAGCACCCTAATAAAGAACAACAAATAATAATAAAGATTAAAAAAAAACAATAATGCAAGTTATCAAGACCAAGTAGAGAGGCAAGAAAAAGTTTGCATTAGGAAAATCAGATGTCTTTTATCACTCCAGGGACTGCCACTTCTATACGTGGGGCCGACTGACTCATGAGGTTAGACATAAGGGATCCTTTATTAAGGCAGGTTTTTACAGACATGGAAAGTGACCTGAATATTTTCTTTGCATGTGCCACCCACTTTTAGGCAACAAAATTTATGGAAGGGAAGGGTTTAATACATCAAAACCAAAATACGTACTTGCACATTTCGCGACATAGGTGGGCATAACCAGAGCACACACCCTTTCCCGTTTGGAGGACCTGTTGAGGGGTGTGAATCTTCTCTGATAACCCTAGCAAGCCATCCACGTCATACTCTACAGGAAAGAAAGATCAGGTCATGGCTGATTTCAGAGACGCATTAGGATCACTCTTCGCTCATGAATGCCTTACATCAATTTCATTGGCCCATAGATAGACCTTCCCAGACTACGCAGCAGAACACAGGTGTCTATCTCAAGGGGAAATTCCTCACTGTTCACAAGAATCAGGCACCTTATTAAAGGCTGCCAGCACGCCTCATCCTCATGAGATTCTTCCAAATGTGCGGGGGCCATTGGGAGACACAGGAAGCTGGACTCAGTGGGCCAGCCTGATTCAGCAGGGCTCTTCTTAGGTTCTTATGTTGGGGAGATGTGTCACCTCCAGACTTAAAAGGGGGGGGGGTATCTCAAAGTGCCAGACATAGGGGAGTGGCATCAGGAGACAGGGATCTAGTTGCCCCATGTGCTCGCGCAGAGGCATCTGGTGGGGCCACTGGGAGATCCAGGAAGCTGGACTAGAGGGGCCCTTGGACCGATCCAGCAGGGCTCTTCTTGGGTTATCTTCTTATTGGCTCTCTTTGTTTCTCCTCAGATTTCAGACAAAGGAGCAATTACGAAGACTGCACTTACCAATGTTGTGGCACAACCACACCCATATGGCTCTCATTCTCTCCAGCTGGCTTGTGGCCCCCTCAGTTATCCGTGGCACAAGAGCCTCTATGGACAACAGTGCCCGTTTGGGATTCAGCTGTTAAAAAAATGAGAAGGCCTGGGTTTTAGGGGATGGGCATAGGAAGATACAGAGTTCCTTTTGGGGGTGGGGGAGGGGGGAAGATCCCCTTTGGAAGACCCGGTTGCTTAGCATCTGTTCAGAGCAAAGCTCGGGAGACGTTGTGTTTTTTTTAAAAAACTAAATTTCCCAGAATCCTCCAGCCAGCCTAACCAAATAGGAGGCTGTAATCCATAAAGTACATTTAAAAAGCAACGTCAGAATTATTCCCCACACCGGATCCCTCCAAATATGCTAAACTATTGATCCCATCATACCCATTCTAGCTGGGGATGATGGGAGCAGTAGCCCAATACATCCAAAGGACCCCAGGTTGAGGAGTTGGAGGACCATGGAGATGATTGGATCAACTAGGGGAAGTGGGGGGTTCATGAAATCAAGATTACTGTTACTGACATATCGTACTAGACACCAGGGACCACCACCAGGGAACACCAGGGGACAGCTATAATTTCCTATCAGAGTAGATGGTCTGAGGCTCAGTGGGCCTGCAGTGGGCCTCAGTTCAGAGAAGCTTCCTGGGGAAGCCCTAAAGAGAGCCTTGCAGGTAGTGTTCAGCCAGTGGTTCTATCACTGGTATTCAGTGGTTGGCTTAGTTGAACTGGGAATTGTCTTTTTGGACATCCACCTACACTGACTGCATGCAGTGAGTGTGCTTTTAACGACGCTGCTTAAAAGTTCAAATCCATTATTCTGTAAATCAGGGGTGGGAAACCTTCGGCCCTCCAGATGTTTTGGACCATAACAGCCACTGTCCTTTATCACTAGCAGTATAGGTTTAGAAATCTGGGAATGGCAGTCCAAAACAGGCGGAGGGCCAAAGGTTGTAAATGGAAGTCCACCTGCTGCTATTGTTAGAAGTGTCACCGTTAGACTTTCTGGACACCATGGACAACCATGACATCTTTTGAGCTTTTGAGCTGTGGTGCTGGAGGAGAGTCTTGAGAGTCCCCTGGACTGCAAAGAGATCAAACCTATCCATTCTGAAAGAAATCAACCCCGAATGTTCACTGGAAGGACAGATTTTGAAGCTGAGGCTCCAGTACTCTGGCCACCTCATGAGAAGAGAGGACTCCTTGGAAAAGTCCCTGATGCTGGGAAAAATCAAAGGCAAAAGGAAAAGAGGACGACAGAGAATGAGATGGTTGGACGGTGTTATCAATGCAACCAAAATGAATTTGACAAAACTCCGGGAGGCAGTGGAGGATAGGAAGGCCTGGCGAGCTCTGGTCCATGGGGTCACGAAGAGTCGGACACGACTGAACGACTGAACAACAACAACATGACATCTACCTGCTCACTCATGTGAAGGACGTGGGCATCCAGCTGTTTGAAAACCTCTGAGTCAGGAAAAAGCTGGCTCCGAGTCTTCCTCCCTCCTGATTCAGGACAGACGGAAGGTGGGCAACGTCTTTCCTTTATGCCTTTGGAAGGTCTATCAGGAGAAATCCCCATCAACGGCGGCTTCTTGAGGGTCATTTGAGAGCCTGGTACTGTTGGCATCCCTTTGTTCTTGGTGTCCTCAGCTTTCTTTGCCCAAAAAAGAAAGATATCCTTACATGGGAAATCTTTTGGGCTGTCTGGGGTCAGTTTGAGGGGCAGGACATTTTGGGGTGTCTGGCTCAATTGCCCACCTCTCTTCTTCTCGGCGTGGTCTCTAATACGTTTCCGTGAAGGGTTTCCCACAGACGAGCCCTGGAGATCTTCAGAAGGGTTTCCTCCCCGGAGAATGTTGCCATTAGAAATATCTGTCATGGATCTCTCTTCGGCAGGGGACAAGATGGCCTCTCCCCCTGAGGAGGTCACTTCTCCCTTGTGGTTCTGAACCGGCGTGTGTCCCAATTTGTTTATGGAAGAATGTGGACTGCAGAAGTTGCTGCTGATTGACGATGGGCTCATGAAGGACATTTTGATGTCCTCAGTGGTTGGGCAGGTTTTGATCTGGTTGCCCTCTGGCTTCATCCTTGCCAACGGAGGGTGAAAGGGGAGAGTGCAAAAGACAGGGTAGCTATTAATTCATTTGTACTTGTTCCTCCTCTCTCTTTCACTCTCAGACATGGCAAAACTGTATCTTACAGGTAGCTTGTTGCCCTTCCTTCCTTCCTTCCTTCCTTCCTTCCTTCCTTCCTTCCTTCCTTCCTTCCTTCCCATCTCTTGCTCCCTTCTTTCTTTCTTTCTTTCTTTCTTTCTTTCTTTCTTTCTTTCTTTCTTTCTTTCTAACGTACAACAATTAAAAATCAATGTTCAAGTTAGTGGTAATGCAGATACAATGCTAAAAGGTTCAATGAATACAAAGCCAAAAAATATAAGCAACACATCTTTTTTTTTTTAAAAAGAACTCACCAGGCAGCCTGTCACTCAGGACAAGCTTGCCTGAAGCTTCACCTGCTTGTGAGAGGACAGAAAAGATGGGGCCAGCTGGGTCTCTAGTGGGAGGGAGTTCCAAAGTCTAGGAGCAGCAACAGAGAAGGCCTTCTCCTGTGTCCCCACCAAGTATACCTGTGAAGGAGTTGGGACTGAGAAGTTGTCTCCCGGTGGTCCTTCCGCCTGAGGAGGCTCTTAAAGGAAGATGTGATCCTTGAGATAACCGGGGACCAAGCCATTTTGGCTTTCCAGATACCTGATTCAGGCAGACCTTTATATTCAAGCAATCCCCCCTGCAACCTACTTTCCTAATGGCCAATCACAAAGCAAAGTGAAGTGATTTACAAACTACAGGAGTTGTGAAAAGTTCCTGCTGTGGCCATCAGATGTTTTCTGATGTTAAGGAATACCCTCCTCTGTTGAGTCATTTGTAGCGTATAGCTTGTTCAAGACACACAAACCCATGTTGACACTGCTACACACATGTATGTATGAAATATTTCTAACTCTCATGTTGCTGTTTTTTTAAATTATGGGATGAAATACCCCAGTATGTGATCCAGTTCCTGAGGGAGGATGCAAATGATAAACCAAATGAGGGGACGCGAGAGGGCCATCATCCTGACTGAACAAAACATCATCACCTTAAGGGCCTTTGCTGTTTAAGATGGACTGGTGTTTAAAAAGGGCCGGATGATCTATCCGTTGCTCTCTTTTTCTCATTTACGGTTGCAGCTTTTCACTCTGGTTTTCTTGGATATAACATCAACCAGTGATAAAATCAGATGTGGTGTGTGTGATTTGACTTTTCCATTTCTTCTGTCTTTCCAAAGGCCAACAATCTTGGGAGCAGAGAGGGGGCTGCAGAGAGAGGGAGACAACCCACTGGATTCCCATACACCCCTCAGATTGCAAGGGGTGTATCATCTGGGATTAAACTTTCATCCAAAAGTAGGGATAGGTGAGAAATTTCCATTTGCTTTTTTAAACTGCATACATCTCTTAATGCCCAAGGAGGAAAGAAGGTGAGGCGTAAGGAACAATAAATTGCAGAAAAACTGAAATGGACTTCTGACCTTCCAAGGAAAACCTCCTTGCAGAGAACCTGCCTGGTCTCACTTTGAGCAGCAGAAGACAGAGATGGGAAGTGTACGGAATTTTAAACTAAAATTCTCAAGTTAAAAAAAAACAATAATAGGGAACAAGCCAAGAGGTCTCAGGAAGGCAAAAGAGAATTCCCCATATTTGGCAGAGGGACATTCAGGTCCTGGTGGCCTCAGCGTAAATCTCTTGCCTTATCTCTGGAATGGTAACCTGGTTAACCTTATCGGTCTTGCCGAAAGCCTTTTGGCTCTCTTCTGAACTTTTAGGAAGAACAGGGCAATGCCTGGACAGAATCTGCCCTTGCTCTGAATAAAATCTTCATTCTGGGACAGAGGCATCACGTGAAGCTTTTAAGTGCAGTTGGATGGGCAACTATCCAACTGAACTTCAAAGTTTTCCTCTCTTGAACTCGGCTTCCCACAATTCAACAAGTGTGTCTTCTGGTGGGTGGAAGACGGGGTTGTGGCAGGGGAGAGAGACGTATCCAACGTCCATGGCTGGAGTGATTGGGTAGAATGTTGCACCTATCTGCAAATGCAGCGCACACTACGGGGGGGGGACATTTTGCAGAAGGATATCATTGTACCATCTAATATCCTTTCATCTACTTAGAATGTGTATGCTGCTTTTGTTGACTGGAAGACCAAGACACAACACCCAGCAAGGAACAGCAAATAAAAATAGTTAGTTTGTTAATTATTTATTGATTAGTCCCATGACCATAAAAATAGCATTAGAAGTTCACCAGCAATTAAAACCTTATTTTTAAGAGTATAAAATACTGCACATTTAATGGGCCGCTAATACATTGAAAGGTTTCCATAGCACTTCTGTGTTTCCGATGGACATGCTGGATATAATTGAGAAAGTTCTTATAATCTCTGTATAAACTGGCCAATATAATCTCTATATTGTGCACGTGTGTGTGTGTGTGTGTGTGTGTGTGTGTGTGTGTGTGTGTGTGTGTGTGTGTGTGTGTGTGTGTGTGTGTGTGTGTGTGTGTGTGTTTGCTACTGATGTGTGAAACCCATGGCATAACCTGAGAATCATACAATCATAGAACCATGAAGTTGGAAGGGGCCATACAAGACCATCAAGTCCAACCCCCTGCTCAAATCATCTGCCAGGTGGTTGCCCAGTTGTCTCACGAATGCCTCCAGTGTTGCGCTCACCATCTCTCTAAGTAACCCCTCCCATTGTTGTACTGCTCTAACAGTCAGAAAGTTTTTCCTGATAGTCAACCAAAATCTGGCTTCCAATAATTTGAGCCCATTGTTGCGTGTCCTGCACTTGAAAATAGATCTTTGCTTGGCCACTCTCTCCGTCAACATGGCCTACCTTACAAGTATGTTGTGAAGATAAAGGAGGGAAAATGAGAGCCAGTAATACCCCACACTAAGCTCCTTAGGCAAAAGGGGAGATGACAATTTAATTTGCAACCTAAATTCAAAAAACAAGAGTGGGTTAAACTTTTGCACGAAAATACAACACACGCACACTTTTAAATCTTGTGACATGCTCTTCCAGGTCTGGGCTTTGTAGAGTAGGCTAGAGGCCTGAAAAAGTCTTCAGATTGAAGATTTAGAATCGGCTGTTTAGAAATTTCCAAACGAGAGGGCATAAAGCTGTAGAACCAGCCTGGGGGGTGCAGGTGTTTGGAAAAACATAAGGTGTGGGCAAGGGAAATTGTATGCTGTAGCTGAGATAATTTTTTATGAGGTTGTCCAATCAATCAACCAAAAAATAAATAAATGCTGCTGCACACGCTCAGAACTCAGAGGCAGAGAAGACAGCTTCGAAACCTGCCCAGATTACGAAAATCTCACACTACGTTACCTGGAAGTTGAGTCGTGGCAACTGGACTTCTTTTTCTTGAGAGACTGAAATGTTTCACCGCTCATCCAAACAGCTTCGCCAGTCTGACGGACTGACGAAGCTGCTTGGATGAGCAGTGAAACGTGTCACTCTCTAGAAAAGAAGTCCAGTTGCCGTGACTCAACTTCCAGATAAACTCACCTGGATGACTGGGAATCTTCACAGACACACTACTTTACCTCACAATGTCCTGCTCCGATGCCACAAGGGTTTCTCCCTCTGCTTCACTGCAGCTGCATCAGAGAGACGGCTCTGCCTGGACCTTCCGTCTGACTGAACAGGTCACTTTTCACGCCTGTGCCGTTCCCACGCTGGCTGCTGCGAGCAGAAGAGACGCCTCTTTATGTAGTGTGCTTTCCTCCCTTTCGGGGCCTCGGCCATCCTTGATCTTCACCTCCCCGGTGCCAACGGATCTAAAAATATTACAAAGGGCCCGAGAACAAAGCATAGATTTTTCCACCCAGCCAGCACTCCATAGAGGCTGATAGCAGGAGAGAGACACGAGATTACTGTTTGGGTTTGAAATAATATTATCGGAAGCTGACCTTCAAAGGTGTAACGGCCAAGAGTCAGTGCATGCTACTGGATCCCAGAAATTGAGCTGAGAATTTGCACTGGGGGAGGGGGGAATAAAGAGCTGTTGGAGAAGCAAATCTGCATGCCATAGTTAGTTATTTAAAGTTGTACACTAAGATGGCCCTGATCATTGTGTGGTTTGGGACAGAACAGAGAATCATAGAACCATGATGTTGGAAGGGGTCTATAAGGCATCCAAAGCTACCCATTCTTCTTACCTGCAGACTGATGGATTGTTTGGTATATTTTTATTTATGTATTTAAAATATTTTTATTTATGTATTTAAAATCATAATGGATTTTTCCTTTTCTCTAATCATGAGCACACTGATTGATGACATCTCATTAGTGGTTACTTCACATCCATTTTGTCTCTCTAAGTGTTGTGCTTTGGAGCGGTACAAAAAAATCTTACTTAACATCCGTCGCGCAACAGCTGAAATTTGTCTCAACCACGGCCCCGGAACAGGTGCTAAGCGAGACAATCCTGTACCTGGTGCTGGGGTAGGATATTTCCTTGTCACGGTTGGTTCCCGGTTTCTGCTCCGAGACAAGACACTGTGAGGTAACAACTGTCACGCAACAAAGCATTTGGTTCTCTCAGAATACTGTGTCCCAGGTAATGGGTTGGGTGTTACGTTCAAAGTGCCCGCCCACCCCGGATGATCACCACCCCCTTGCCCTCCTCCGTTAAATACCAATAAAACAAACCAAACTTCAAAGCCAGGCAAGAGGGACATGAGACAGGCAATGAATTAGCAAGCAAAAGGAAGAACAAAGAAAGCCTGAAGGCTATCACCCGGAGCATTCCATTGTGGCCATGTGGAGAAAGTGAAAGCTAGCCAGACAAGCTGCAGACTCCTTCCCTGCCTGCAAAGATTTGATTTTTAGAAGCAAAATATCGAAAAAGAATTTTTATACCCCCCCCCCCCAAAAAGGAAAAAGGAAGCTAGACAAATTCAGTGTTTGTCACGGTACAAGACCGTGAAGTAACACTTGTCATGAGACAAGTTATCATGAACATGGGAACAATAAAACAGGGTCAAAACCACGTGATCACGACCAATGCTGTCACGGTACAAAACTAGTCACAAAACACAGAAGGATGTGAAGTAGCTGCCATTGATAGCCAGACAATATATATCCTACAGACTGCCTGGCTGTCCCTTTTTTTTTTTACTGCTGTTATAAATTGTTTTTGTAAATTTAAATTCTTTTAAATATTTGTATTAATTTTTTATCTATTGCAAAGTGGCATAGCACGAGATCAATGTCACAGTTAGATAAATATATACTGGTTACACTGTACCTTGCAGCCAAAAACCCATGATGAAAGATGGACACAAACTGATACTTTGGTGGTTCACACCTGCAAAGGAACTGGGAAACTGAGGTGCTAAAACTCTCAACCCACCTGCCTGGGATCAAAAAACCTATTCACACCTATGTGGGTTCTTTTAAAATGTATTTACTTTGCTGCTCATTCTGACTCACCTTAAATAAAAACATAGGGGCAATCTTAAAAATATAATGATGTTTATTAAAATACAAAAATAAGGAAAAGTTAGCAAAAATCTTAAAGATTTTAAAGAGTTTAGAGAACTTAGCTATACCAAGAAAAATTACATTAAAATAACAAAGATCTATCCTATTCTAAGTAACTCTAACAAACTGATGTTTGGAATCAAAATCTAATAAGCGACATAAAATTGCATTGCTAGCTTCGTCGTGGCCTCTCTCCTTCCTTTCCAAAAAGCATTCTTCTTCACTCTTCCTAGCCTACTCCCACTTTCTTGATCCTTCTGTACGTATTACCCAATAAATGTCTATTAATCTGGATATTCAAACATCTCTGTATTTCTGGACGCACCTTCCTTTCTCAAGGAGCTCTTGTGGTCCTCAGCTTGGGTCTTTCTGAATTATCTCTGCCAGCCTCATCCGATAAGTGATAAGCAGCTGCACGATTCCTGAAAAACAACTTTTTGCTCTTTAACTACTACATATCCCATGTACCTCTAATCTCCTTACAAGATTCATCCTTTGGACAAAAAAGTGTTCAGTGATTCCTAGTCTGCCTCCTCTGGTAGGCACCCATTTGGAGACAATAATGACTCAGCTTCCATCTCCCAGCGCATCCAGATGTTGCTTCTGAGTGAGTGCCCATCAGAAAACGTGGGCAAACAAAACATCTGTTCGTCCAAAGGAAGTATGAGCATGAACTGCCAAATTATGACCGATTATGCCCATCTCTACCCACAATTCCTGGCATCCAAAACTCGACAAACCCTACAGAAACCATTTATTCCAACACAGGCGAGCACTTCTGCCAAAACAATTTTTTTTTAAAAAAATCATGGTTGGAATTGATTCAGAATAATTTCCTGTAGATGTTTTAAGAAAACTCATTCTCAAAACACAAAAACGCACGGGTTGTGCCTCATGTAGGCTGATATTTTCAAATTGGTTGCAAGTGTAATCAATTTGACACATAAGCAGGAGTATGTCTGTGAAGATTCTCAGTCATCCAGGTGAGTTTATCTGGAAGTTGAGTCATGGCTACTGGACTTCTTTTTTGAGAGATAGAAACATTTCGCTGTTCATCCAAACAGCTTCATCGGTCTGAATACAGCTAGTGCAAATCCTCCATCTTATAGGCAGCTTTGACCTCTTGTCACCCTGGCCTGAATTAGGCTCATAAGATGAGCAGTGGCCTAAATAGGCTCGTTAGGGAGACAATAGTATCCTTAGCCTTGAGGTGAACAATGGCCTAAGGTGCTGAAACCTATCAAGAATGGGTCGTTAGCTATGGCCTTGGTGGTGAAGGCTTTTTGATTTGCCTGGGGACTTTGGAAAGCACAGTCTGATAAGTAGCAGATAGACTATGCCGGAGCCCACCACCTCTGTTGAGGGAGGGGTTTTCAATGTTCACATGAATGGCCTCCCTTACTTTTCTTTCAAACCACCTCTCTTCTTTGTCTAATATGTGTACATCCTCATCTTTGAAAGACTGCCCTTTGTCCTTCAAGTGGAATACTTCTGATTCTGGTCCTGACCTGTTGCCCCTCCTATGTTGGGCCATCCTTCTGTTTAATGGCTGTTTAGTTTCTCCAATGTAGAGGTCTGAACACTCCTCACTGCATTGGACCTTCTGTTTGGATGAACAGCGAAACGTTTCTATCTCTCAAAAAAGAAGTCCAGTAGCCATGACTCAACTTCCAGATAAGCAGGAGTATTATGGCGGGTAGCTGAGCCCTTTGTTAGAACCACTAGCCAGGTGGGGAGAAGAACTATCAACACAGAGGATGTCTATGCCAACAAAGGAGGAAGAACCACAGAGCTGCCTCCACTGACCCATCTGAAAGGCCATTCAGGGGTAGAGCAGAAGAAAAGTACCTTGCATAATTACAGAAATCCCTAAAACTGGCTTCACTATGTTAGATTGCCACCGCCATCTTGTTTTTCCGGCCTTTTTATTATTATTTTATTTGTTACCATTAATTTTCTGTATTATTTTCCATGACTCTTCACTGCCCAGAGTTCCTCTGGGAAAATTGGGCAGTATACAAATGGAAATAATAAATAAATAAATAAATCTAGGACTTTTGCAGAGGCCTCTGACTAGCCACTGTAGCAACCAGGATGCTGGACCAAATGGCTCCTTGGCAGGGTCCAGAAACACCAAATAAGTATCATTAGAGATGGGCACACTGTTTCATCATTTTGTTAGCTAACAAACAAAATGGGGAAGAAACACCATTTCCCCCTCTAGAACGAAATGATCCGTTCTAGAGGAAATGGCAGGGGAGCTTCCTCAAGCTCTTCCCTGAAAGCCCCTGAAATTTGGAAACATTTGGGGGACCTCTCTCCAAACCCTGACCTGTAAAAAAGCTCCAGATGGGAGGCGGGGGGCAGAACGGAGCACCGAGAGGGAAAAAAACCTGCTTTGATCAGCTTTTCGCCCCCACCCCGGCTCCCATCTGGGGCTTTTTTACAGGTCAGGGTGGGGGGAGGAGTGCCCCCCTCTCCAAACCCCTCCATGTTGAGAAGCACCAGCTGGTAGGCAGGGATCGCAAGGAAGAAGGAAACTCTGTTTGAATTTACCTCTGCCTCCTTCTTTCTCCCGTGTTCTCCCTCCTCCCAGAGAGGTTTTCTGGACAGGGAGGGCTGTGAGCAATGGGGGGGTGGCCCCACTGCCCACATCACTCCCTGTTCAACCCTGCCCCCGGGAGGAGGGGGTGGCAGGGGAGAAAGGAGCGGTCAGGCAGGGAATTTCCTTCTGCCTGGCTGCTCCTTTCCTCCTACCTGCCTGCCTCCCAGCTGGGATTGAGCTGTCAAAATCAGCTGGGAGGCGGTGGGGAGGAGGCTTTTGAATCCCCCACCACATCAGCTAGAGCATTGGTTCCATGGGGGATTCATTTTGTTTCATCTTGCTTCGTAAGTAACTATTGTTTTTTTGGGGAAATTGTTACAATAAAAAAATTAAACGCGCGGGGGGGACAATACAGAATGAAACAAAAGACACTTTTTCCATTCCCTGCCCATCCCTAAGTATCATATCTCAGGATGCTTTTGAAATACATTTGTCTTTTCCCAAACCCACTGTTGTCAATTATGCACATTTGCAGCTCTCCATTGACAGAATGGCTCTGTTAAAAGGACCGGTTTCCATGGCAGACCTCTCTCGGGCTCAAGGAATTCATAAGCAGAGCTTGTTTAACTCCTGGCTCTCATTAGCAAAGATGCCTAATTAAGACCAGGCTCCCTCGACAGCTTCATGGCAGCCTTTGCAAAGCAGAGAAGACTTGTTGAGACATAGCGCTCTGACAACTGAACAGCGACAGTATCTCTGTTGAGAAGCATCCTATAGCCAGAAATACTTTTTTCCTTACCAAACAGAGAAGAACTCGGGCATTTATTTATTTATTATTTATTTATTTATTGGACTTATATACCACCCGTCTTCCTGAAGGAACTCCGGGCGGTTTACAACATAAGAAATATTAATAACAGCTATTAAGTAAGGCAAATAAAACGGTTTTTAAAAAAACAGTTAAACACAGGTAACCTAACTAAGCGTTAAGGAATGGCTTTGCAGATGGCGGGGGGGGGGGACCTTCAGTCACCAAACGCCTCCCGGAAGAGAAGAGTTTTTAATGCCTTCTGGAAGGCTGGCAGGGACTTTGCTAGGCGCACTTCTGCTGGGAGATGGTTCCACATCTCCTGAGGGGATCATTTTCATAGGGTTTTCTAGGCCTCCCAAATTTGCGGGGGGGGGGACCTTCAGTCACCAAACGCCTCCCGGAAGAGAAGAGTTTTTAATGCCTTATGGAAGGCTGGCAGGGACTTTGCTAGGCGCACTTCTGCTGGGAGATGGTTCCACATCTCCTGAGGGGATCATTTTCATAGGGTTTTCTAGGCCTCCCAAATTTGCGGCGGGGGGGGGGGACGACACATCTGATTCGTGACGAGGCTGGTGCTGACAAAAAAGTTGGATTCACCGAGGCTCATGAGATGTCCTCAGCCACGCTTCTGACTCCAAAAACATGACTGCTGGCACACTCCACGCAGGCATGCAACACCTGAGGTGGCAGAGGATGAGAAAGCCCCCTAATCTAGCTACAGACCAAGGAGAGGGCAGGGTGGTACCAGTGATACTCACAGGTATGCCCATACAGTATGTCTCCAGATAGCTAGCATCCCCCACAAAAAAGATATGTTGTGTTATTAGATTTACCGGATGCTCCTGATTCCTGAACTCTGGTTTAGACTCTAGATGCCTAATGGCAGGGGTTCCCCACTAAAGTCGGCCTGGAATGCCTTTTAGCTGTCAACATTTGCAGCCCTTTCTGGAAATGAAGAAGGAAGGGAAACTTTTTTGGGCGGGGGCTCTCTCCCATTTCAGTCCACGTTTGAGAAGTAACTTCCCTCGACTTTTTCCAACTTCACCTCCTCCAGGAGTGTGGGACTACAGTTCCCTCCTTCCCAGCTAGCCTAGCCATTTGGTTGTCCTGGCTGTGGGCAATGGAAGTCTTCATGCAACAGGCCGGGAATCAGTAATTGAGTCTTAACGACTCAACTAAGACTCTTCTCAGAATCAACTTGGGGTTGCTTTTTCAATGATCTGGACTCAACTTGGCACTCAGGGCCCTCCCATGTCAAGCTTGTCTTTAATTGGGACTCAGACTTGGCACCCAATACTTGGATTTGGGACCCAACACTAAGGCTTTATCACACGTCCTTTAAAATGCTGATTAAATTTCAAGATAAAGCTTTTCCAAAAATTTTGTCCCCACGGCCACAGGACAAGATTTTTGGAAAAGCTTTATTTTGAAATTTAATCAAGATAAAGCTGGTTATGCCCCCTTTAGCGAGTTTTCCATGACCTACTAGAGAAGTTGGGAATTTTTTGCTCCGGTAAAAAATGCAAGCCAGAAGTCTGTGGGAGCTCGCATATGATCTGGTTTTTTGCTTTTTTGTTTTTTCCTAGTCCCGACCAGCTTGTCCTGGGGCTGGTCAGGGCTTTTTACATTTTTTAAAACATTTCCCCTCCCTCCCCCCAGCGCTGATCAGCTGGCTGTTTTTTTTTTAAATTACTGTATTTTTCATTTTTTTCCCTAGCACCACCTACTGGCCATGGGGCTGAATGGCACTTTAAAAAAAATCTGTACATGGGAATGGAGATCCCACATCTTCAGTCATGTGACCAAGAAAGAAGAAAAGCCAGACTATATATCCTATATCCAGATCTTCCCCTAGGTGAGATAGCGGCATTGAGTCTTGAACCTGCCAACACTCCTGGCAACAAGTTTAGAAGGCAGCAGGATTGGAGGAAATGGCCTCTGCATGATAGATGTTTCCTTCACTTTTTGCATGGGTCAAATGTTTATATGCATTGCCCAGTTTTCAAATTTGCTGGTATAGAGGTGGGAGACCACAAAGGGGAGCACATTTGTGTGCTGCATTTTGTAAGAGTGATGCAAACACATGTTTGATAAAATAGCGATGTGAAAGCAGGAGTGAAAGAAAGCATGGCTTGGAGCCCACCTTAGGAGCAACTACAGAGCCAACCAAGAGAATCTTTCCAATAAGTATGAATTATGTCCCAACAGTTTGTAGACTAGGGCCCCTATCCCATGTCCCTTTAAATGCAGTTTAAATTAGTAGATAAACCGTGTCCAAAAATGCCGTTCCCATGGCCACCGGGCTTTTTTGGGGAGGAAAAAAGAAAACCCAGTAATGCCCCCTTAAGCAAGGTTTCCAAGACTTGCCGGAGATGTAGGGAATTTGTTGCCTCGCTTTAAAAATCCACCTTTTAAGGAGGAAGACGTGGGACCACACAGGTGATCCAGGTTTCTTCTTCTTTTTCTCATAGCGCCAACTGGCTGTTCCTGGGGCCGATCGGTGCTGTTTTTTAATTTATTTTTTAATTTCCCCCCACCCTCAGAGCACCAGGAGGCTCCATCAGGTGCTCTTTGTTTTAATTTCCGCCTGCCAGCTGGCAATTTTTTTAAAATGCTAGCACCACCTGCAGGCCATGCAGCTGAACTGTGCTTTAAAATTAAAAAAAACAGCTTTGTACGGGGGAACTGCTATCCCACATATTCAGACACGTGACGGGAGGAAAAGGAAAAGCTGGACTTTCAGAAGATCAGGATCTTCTTCAGGTGAGATAGCAGCCTATGATTGTTTTTAAAAACTGAACAGCAGTTCAGCGAGACAAACGGTGCAACTACATAACCTGTACATTCTCCTCATATACCCATCTGGGAGCCCTTCCCAAACTGCTGTTATTCTTCATGGGGGGGGGGAAATCCTAACATGTGTATCCATCTTCACCCATGCTGAGTAGGAAGCATTAAGGAGGATTCTATGGGGATCAATGGTTTCAACAACCCATTCCCCTCCCACTGCCTTTTGCTCTTCTTGTCTCTTCTTGCAACCTTCAAGGGTTCTTTTTAATGTTAAATGCACCCACCCTTGGGATCTTATTCACACATCTCTCTGGCTCGTAGAGAAATGGCTTAAGGCTACGGCATCAGAGCTTCTCCTTGGAAACATTGATTAATTCTCCCAAGAATCCTTTTTTAAAAAAAAGAAGTCTGCAGACCTTTCCAAACTTTTGGAAATGGTGTGCATCAAAGACTTCGTTCATTTTATCATGCCATCTGTGACTTCCTGCGGTGACTTCCTACATTCCTGCTTCTATGTTTTGGATAGATTGTACAACCGTCTGTTCTGCATCTTCTTTGACTTATTTCCTCCGGGTCGGAAGACTCAACAGCGACGCTCTTTGCCCCTGAGCTTGTAGCCCTGAACATCTATAGGCAGGCAGTAGCTGGCATCTCCTAACAAAGCTCCAGAGACACGCTGTGGGGCATGCAAATCTCCAATCAAACAGTGCATGCCTGCTGGAGGTTACTCTTCTGAGCCAGAACCCAGTTCCATGCAATGTCACACCAAAACCACAACATTTTTCTCTCACACTAATGGCCATCATTTGCAACAAGATGGACAGGAGGATCTTGGCTTTCTTGGTTTCTTCATAGACCACTTTCCACCAGATTATCTCTTTGGTTTAAAGAGCCTCGTGGCGCAGTGGTTAAATGCCTGTACTGCAAGTAAAACTGTGCTCACGACCTGGGTTCAATCCCCGGTAGCAGGCTCAAGGTTCACTCAGCCTTCCATCCTTCCGAGGTCGGTAAAATGACTACCCAGCTTGCTGGGGGGGGGGCAATGTGTAGCCTGCACTCAGTAATTAAAATTGTAAACCGCCCAGAGACTACTTGTAGTAGTATGGGGCGGTATATAAGCAGAACACTTTGCTTTGCTTTTGCTTTTGGACCTCTAGAAAGGCACCTGGTCAACTTTGCTTCCAGTCTCCACAACCTTGTGGGTTTCCTAACAGAAGCCACTTGCTACACCCCATAATTTTGCTCAGCAACACAGAACACAGATTTTGACTGTGGCCAACTAATGAGCAAGCCAAATCATTCCTCTTCTCCATATTAAATTCCCCCATTACTTCTAGCCTCTGCAGACCAACAGGTAAGGTGTCAACATCCCATTTTACCCTCTCATTAAATAACAGAAACAATGTATGTAACCAGTGAAATGTGTAACCGGAAGGCCAGAATGTGCTTTAATTCCTTTTTGTGCTTTTCACTCAGCCTCAGCTCTAAAATAATTAATGTAACTTACATTGTGTGCACCTCTTTTGCCTTTCTATTTCTTGGCTGCCACCACCAATTCTGATCTGGCACACCAAGTGGGGATGAGCGCAAGAATATGACCTTGAGGGGAGGGGGGGGGGACAAACCTGTATGATTCTGGGAGCGTGTGAAAAACGAAGCAGGTTTTAGACAGATGATAGGAATTAAGTGATGATTTATCCAGAGAAATGCTGTGCGGGAGATGGCGCCCAATTTGGGGCTTCAGTTTTCAGAGATCTGAATCAAGATGAAGGTTTCTCATCATGTTGAGGGATTGACTGGATCACCCGCAGGAAGATGTGGCACAAGACGGCCAGCCTGGAAGACGCAGAAAGTGCTTCTCCAATTGTCCTGATGGACTTGCTCTTAAGCAAACAGGGATTCTAGCCATCCAGGATGTGATCTGTTCTGTGCATCTGTTTCAGAACTCACTCCAACAGTGGCCAGGACTCTTTAGGTTCATTCTTTAGCTAATGAGTAGGCCCACAACAAGGGTCTGTGTCCCCTTGGGCAAACATGGATTACACACCCACACCAGCAGGGAGGGCGCAGAATAGTGCAAAACAGATACACTATTCGTACTGTACTGTACTAGGTATTATAGTGATAGTACCAATGTTATTTTGTCACTTTGGTGCATGCCCCCCCCCACCAAATCACCAGGGGTACACACTCCACTTGGTGCCCCTTGCTTGTGGCCACTTCATTTACTTGAAAATAGACTAATTCCTCTGCCACTGGCACCCATGCCCTCTGCTTTGACATTTTGCTATGACTGTATCAGGGCTCCATATTCCTCATCACCATGAGTGAGAGATGCAGATTAAGGTGGAGAGGAAGAACAGTGGGAAAGAGCTTTGGTCTGGTTACCCACGGCCTTTGATGACTCACCTGGGAAGGTCAAGTGGGGAGATGTGCCATGTTCTCACATCAGTCCTGGTGGTTCTGTTCATTCCTAGGGAAAATTCAAAGTGAAGGTTTTGACTCAAGACTCCGGTCCTTATGTGGTTTTATATTGGTTCACCTGTTGTTTTAGGATGATTCTGGGCTTTGGAATGGGTTCCATTTCAGTTTGGAGCAATTCATATTCTGGATCTATGCCAGTTCGAATGTTCTGAAAAATTGAAAGTTTGTTCCCACTGCTCCATAGAGACAGAAGGGGGACAAGGTGTGTGTGTGGGGGGTACTTTTTGTCTTTTTATTTTCCTTTTAAAGGGAGGAAGGGCCAAATAAGGCTACTTGAGGTACAGTCTGGTTTCCTGTCCTGAAACCATCCGATCCTTGCGTGTAGATGTAAAGACCATCCCAAATTACATACTGCATTTCAAAGTTATCCTGTTCAGCATGATCTATTCTAGCCCAAAGCCAGGATAATTTGGCAGTCCATCCCCATCCCCAAACCAAATGTGGCCATTCTGCTGAGACCCAGGTTTTAAACAAAGAGTTCCAGATCACCCTGTTTCATCAGTGCGTTATTTGGGTTTCTGCCCAAGCCTTAATTATCACAGCCAGAACAGTAAGCAAAGGCCAATTTATTGGGTACGGAACAGCCACCTGGGAAACTGTTTCATCCATCTTGCAGGATATTCCTGGCACACCTGATTAGGCACCTTGCAAAACTGGGAAGGGGGTGGGGAGACCTGCCGGGCGGGCCTTCTGTGAGTCCAACAGAGGCAGTGTGGATTGTTCGAAGTCTAAACGCATGTGGACGCTGTCGTGTGATTTGAACCAAACAGTGCCGAAAGTGATCCACATTGCAAGCTATACGCCCATCTGGGCGTGCTCTTCGTTGTTTAAGAGGACACCAGCATATTTTTTATGGTAGCTAGCCATAGCTCAGGGTGGCTCAATGGAGCAGGAGGCAGCCTTTGGAACCACCCAGTCTGGGAGGCAACCTTTGGAACCAGGATGTTCTCTGGAGCAAACACCAAGTGCTCATGCACGCACCGTGCTGGGATGGCACGGTGCCCCTTGGCAGCTTGGGAATGTTACAATCCATTTTTAATGAAGGCAAGAATGGAGACGGTTGCATCCCGACTCAATTTAATTCCCTTTTCTAAAGGGACGAGATTTACTGTTGTTCCTTGATTGTGGCCAGAATTAATTGCCAATCAAGACAGAGTTAAAGTAATCGCACCCAGACAGCTGCAGGAGGCAGCTCTGCCCAGCAGGGGAAAAAGTGGGTTTGTTTACATTGCTTTGCTTTGGTGTTTGGATAGATTCCCAGTTTCTGAATGGAGCTTCGTTTAAGAGGGAGGGGGGCGCAGACATCCTTTTAAGCAGATTGCCATGGAAACAACATCAGCACCAGTACTGGTATTCTCTTACCCACCTGCCCCTTCACTGACCTCAAAGCCTTGGCCAAACAATTCCCAGTTGCTTGCAAACCAGCTCAAGATGACTCGCTCAAGGCTACTGCCTTGCTAAGGACATAAATAATTAGCAGATGCCTTGCCAAGGAAATAATCAAGTCCAGGAAGCAGAGAGGCACAGATATTTCAGCCAAGGGTGCCAATGATGATGTGTTTTTATGTGAACCGCCCAGAGTTCCCTCTGGGAAACTGGCATGGTAAATAAATAAATAAATAAATAAATAAATAAATAAATAAATAAAATCTCTCCACTTGAGGTCCTGATGGGGCACCAGAACACACACTGTGCCACTGGGGGTCCCAGGTTGGCTACCAAGGGAGGATCCTAGGCAGAGGTCTATAATGACTCCCAGATCTTGAACAACTAAGGCAGTGGTTCCCAACCTGGGGGTCGGGACCCTGGGGGGGGGGTTGAACCACCATTTCACAGGGATCACCATGAGCCAGTGAAGAAAAAGGCACAAGCGGCTTGGGTCTGGAGGTGGAGGGGGGAAGAGGGGGAAAGAGGGAGCTACAGCTTGATAGGTTGGAGGGATGTCAGTCACTGGCACCAGAGGCTGCGATTGACTGAGGGTGCCTGTAGACTAGAGGGAAGTTCTCTACACCTGTACTGCAGGTAAAACTGCGCTCACGATCTGGGGTTCAATCCCCGGTAGCCAGCTCATGGTTGACTCAGTTCATTTGTCTGTGTTCATTTCCCTTTTATCTCTTGTTTGTAATCCATGCCTTCCAACATTCTGTGCCTCGTGCCAGCCTGCGGTTTCACAAACAGTACCTCAACACTACCTTTGTGTCTTCCATCGTTCCTCCCAGTTCTCATCATAAGAGCATTAAAAATCCTGCTGGCTTAGACCAAAGTGCCATCTTGCACAGGTGTCAGATGCCCAAGCATTCCTGATCAGGCAAGCTGATAAGGCAGGCAGGATGACAATGTAAGCTCCCTTCCAGGTTTGCAGTCCTCCCTTGGCCGTGAGGAAAATAAGCTCCAAAGCTCAAGTTGGCAATTCAGATATCATAGGCCTCTTCAATTCCATACTTGAGATGGCTTTCTTACTTGGGTCCAGATCGGAACTAGAGCTGCTCTTCAGAAAACCTCAAGTACCATGCGCTATCCTATTGAACAGCATGGAGAAATAAGATAATAATAATGGTTAGAACACCAGCATTCTCTTCAAACAGGCTTTTCCTTGCAACTCTCAGTTTCAGAGGGTTGTTTCCCCCCAAAATTTGGTTGTTGAGCCCTGTTGCTTTTAAATGGGTTTATAGTAATGATTTTATTATGGTTGATACTTGTTTAATTCTTGTTTATTTCTCCAGTATCCGCAGGGGATCGATTGGTTCCTGTGGATAATGAAAAATGTGGGTAAGAGAGAACGCGCAACCCCCCAAAAACTGATGTTTTGTGGCAGTAGCTTGTTTTATGGCAGTAGCTTGCTTTACAGCTGCTGTTTGTGACAGTAGCTTGTTTTGTGGCTGCTGAATTATTTATTTATATTTTTCCTCTGCCATCCATGGATAACTGAATCAGTGGTTAATGAATTAGTGGATTCAGGGGTCCTACTGTTCACTTACCGTTTTTTTAGCTTTTAAATATTGTCTTTTTAATGATGTAAGCCACTTGGAGTCTGCATAAGGAGAAAGACAGGTAAAATATTTTAAATAAATAAACAAAATAAATATGATGCTACTGGGTGGAATTTGCAAGCATATTAACCCTCTTCAAAGGCCATGACGCCTATGCAGTTTCATACAAACAGCGAAGAGGTGTAACGCAAGGAGTCCTGTCAACAGCTGAGATTTTAATCAAAATTCCTTTTTTTTACTTATAAGGCTGATGTTTCCCTGCATCAACCCTGCAAAGCCTGAGAATAGAAGATGCAAGGAGGAGGTTGTTTTGATAAACGGAACACAGTCTGGAGTCTTCATTGTTGTCTAATGACAAGACACATCAAGGTCAGTCATTTTATCGGATAATAATAATAATAATAATAATAATAATAATAATAATAATAATAATAATAATAATAATAATAATAATAATAATAATAATAATAATAATAAATCTAAATCTATCTTTCTACGGACCTTCTCTCTATATTGGATGCTTTCATAGGGCTTACAGCTCCTTTCCCATAAAGTAAAAATCCAACCAAACAAGCCAACAAACAAACACAAAAGCAAAAACAAAAACAAAACAAAACAAAAAATGACTCCAACCCCCCTGTAAGGTACCCGGTGCTCTCCACAGTTTAAGAGGTACGAAATACATCTGTACGAGGTATGGTGAGATATTGTGGCAGAGCCCAAGGGTCCTCTAAGCAGCTTGTCGGTAGGATGAGCATAGCCACGTTGTGAGGTTAAGGACACCCAGCAACTCAGTGTGTGAGATTGGCCAGCCTTGATTAATATGAGACACCCTGATGGAAGATACACTGAGACAGTTTTCCAGGCTCCATTGTGTAAGGTTTAACTTTCTTCACCAGATCCGGGTTCCTGTTACTTGTGTGGTCGCTCTAACAGTTGATATTTCTAGCCCTGTATCCCATTACATTTGATTCAGAGACAAATTCAATTACAGAGAGCCATGGCTGCCTCCCCTGAAAGCACAACAAACCATTCCAAATTTAGGAACGGCTAATGGCAACCCTAATCCTGTCTTGAGGCGGGAGAGGACAAAATGGAGGCAGGGTTTAATGAGCTCATTAAAAGGAGCCATGGAGCTTCAGAGGCGTTGGAGAGTGACACGGGGTCAGGAAGGCCACAACCTACATCAAAGGTTACCCACCTTCTGCCACTTGGGTTTGCATGCCAAGAAAAAGGGTCCCTCAAGATCTTTTTGTCATGGATTCCACAACTGGAAAATAAAAAGGGGGCAGTTCTCTTGAACACAATAATTGTCCTGTAGGGCTATTAAAACATGTTCCTTTTCTGTCTTCTTATAAAACCCCCACAGATTGGGGTTTAAAGGCAGTGGGAGCTTCCTCCTCATCCCATCACTTGTGGCAAAACTAGGTGGGTGTTCCTAATTCAGTGATGGCAAACCTTTTAGAGACTAAGTGCCCAAATTGCAATTCAAAACCCACGAATTTTTCGCAAAGTGCCAATACAGCCATTTAACCTGAATACAGGTGGCTGTGAAGGGGCGATGCTGGGTGCCCACCTATTCCATAGGTTCGCCGACACTGTCCTAATTCCACTTTTGCCCACTGGGAGGTCCCAGATTCCAACATGTTTTTGTGACAAGTGTTACCTCATGGTCTTGTACCGTGACAAACACTGAATTTGTCTAGATTCCTTTTTCCTCTTTTTGGGGGGGGGGGGGTATAAAAATTCTTTTTCGATATTTCGCTTCTCAAAAGTCAAAATCCTTGCAAGCAGGGAAGGAATCTGCGGCTCGTCTGGCTAGCTTTCACTTTCTCCTCGTGGCCACATTGGAATGTTCCGGGTGATAGCCTTTGGCCTTTCTTTGTTCTTTATTCCTTTTGCTTGCTAATTAATTGCCTGTCTGGGGTCCCTCTTGCCTGGCTTTGAAGTTTGGTTTGTTTTATTGATATTTAACGGAGGAGGGCAAGGGGGTGGTGATCATCTGGCGTGGGTGGGCACTTTGAACGTAACACCCAACCCAGTACCTGGGGCACAGTTTTCTGAGAGAAACGAATGTTTTGTTGCCTCACGGTATCTTAATACCTCACGGTATTGATACCTCACGGTATCTTGTCTCGGAACAGAAACCGGGAACCAACCGTGACAAGGAAATACCCTACCCCAGCGCCAGGTACAGATTTGTCTCGCTTAGCACCCATTCTGGGGGCGTGGTCGAGACAAATTTCAGTTGTTGCGCGACAGACGTTTAGTAACGTTTTTTGTACCGCTCCAAAGCACAACACTTGAGAGAGACAAAATGGACGTGAAGTAACTGCCCAAGTGCACTGCAAGTGGGAAGGAATACCAGTCTTCATTTCAAAGCACAGCCATGCTTGAGCCATGATTCCAGTTCACTTGGGTAGCACGGAGAGGCCAGTGGCCTTCCTAGCTTGTTTGGGCTTTGATGTGAAAACAATGGGGGGAAGGGAAGTTCAGCATTCAGATATCAGCCACGGCCAGTGGCATTTGAGGTGCAATAGCGAGGGGACGGATCCAGAGTTTGCAACGTGACTCATCGTGCCCAGAGAGGCTCTTCTTGTGAGATGCGACCTTTGTCCTCCGTTGGAGGATACTCCATCGTAATGCTGGTCAGAAAGGCCTGGAGGGAAAGAGAAAGGAAAAAGGAAAGGAAAAGAAGGGTGACAGCTCGAGTACAAAAACATTCTGGGTTTTCTTTGTTTGCCTGCACTTCCAGAACAGAGTCAGAGCAAGAAGCATATAACCAAAACAGTGCCAGTGAGCGGTCACTAAATTGGGGGGGGGGGGTGATTAGGAAACAATTTGGGGCTTTAATAATGTAACCACAATAATAATCTTAAAAATGCAGAGTTGGAAGGGACCTGAAGAATCAACCAGTTCAGCCCTTCTCAAGGAGGCACAGGGGGGAACAGGACTCGCAACATCTGGGTCCACAGCCAGAGGTCCCAAACCATCAGGTTACCCAGCAGTTTATTATTGATAGTTGCTTATTTTTTTTTTAACCTGCTTCCCTTTCTCATCGTTGTTCGCGGTCCCGCTGGGGACCGGTATGAAGAAATCTAACCGCATGTCCATTGCGGGACGAGGGGAGTTTGTCCCACCCACGGCCCCTGAACTGTGATTTAAGCAGGATGAGAGATTCTCCTCCCTGGCCTCGGGAATCTGCTCATCACGCTTCTCATTCCGAGACGAGTGTCCGTGAGGTAAGGCTCATCACGCAACATGCCATTCTCAACCTAGTGGCAGGCGTGCGAAGTGCCATTCACCAGTACATTCCCTATGGAGTCAGCAACGCAGTGCAGAGAGATTAAAAGACAAATGCCACAAACTTAGCTCCATAACACATTGAAGGCAAGGCTTCGGAGAATCAAAACATCAAAAAACGGAAGGTCGGGCCGGAAAAAAAAATTGAGAACAAAGGCATGGAATTTCACATCTCATCACGGAACAAGGACGTGTGGTAACAGTCATGCCGGTATCATCAATCACGCCCGTGCGTACACGAGAACAGGAACAGAACCACAAAAAGACCACGTGACCACGACCGACATCAACACGCAACGAACTTCCTCCCGGGACGAGAGTGGATGTGAAGTAACCGTCAAAGAGGAGATGTTTTGCATTTCTTTTTAGTTGTTGCTATTGCTAACTTGTTAGCGATGCTTTGAAAGTCCAGTGAAAGCAGCACTGATTCACTATGTCAGTTAGCAACCATTTAAAAATAAATGGAAACATTTGTCACCCCCTGCAAAAGAGAGCTAAATACTATAGATGATTTCTAGTGTCTAACTAGAGCAAGGGAAGTGATAGTACCACTCTATTCTGCTCAGGTCAGACCCCATCTGGAGTACTGTGTCCAGTTCTGTGTGCCTCACTTTAAAAAGGATGTTGACAATCTTGAACGGGTCCAGAGAAGGGCAACCAAGATGATTGAGGAAAAAATGTCTTACGAGGAGCAGCTTAGGGAGCTGGGAATGTTTAGCCTTTCAAAAAGAAATCTGTGAGAGATTATGATAGCTATGTTTAAATAGCTAAACATTGAAGAGGGAACAGGTTTGTTTTCCATGGCTTCAGAGACTAGGACTCGGGGCAATGGTTTCAAACTGCAGGAAAAGAGATTCCATTTGAACATTAGGAAGAACTTCATGACAGTTAGAGCTGTTCAGCAGTGGAATATGCTGCCACAAAGGAAGGTGGTGGAGTCTCCTTCTTTGGAGGTTTTTAAGCAGAGGCTGGATGGCCACCTGTCAGAAATACTGTGATGGGGTTTTCTACATGGCAGGGGGTTGGACTGGATGGCCCTTGAGGTCTATTCCAACTCTATGATTCTATAATTCTATGATTCCATTACTCAAGATAATTAAGAAGCAAGACTGTTAAGATTTCTCCAAAGGGACAGCCTGACGGCCCCTTGACTCTCTGGAAAAATCTTTCCTTTTAAAGGGAAATAAGATCTCCGATCAGGCTACATAGGGGCACTTGAGGTGCAGTGTGGTTTTCTGACCTGCAACCACCCAATCCTTGCCTGTGGATGCAAAGATCAGACCACACAACTCTAGGCAGCTTTATCTATCTTTAAGCAACCCTGTGTAGCCTGATCCAGCAAACTCCAGTTTGACCATTTAGTCAAGCCCCTAGTTAAAGATGGAGAGCTGAGAATTATTGGCACAAGGGGTCTCATTTGCAGACTGAAGCAAAACAAGTTGAGGAGTCGTGCAGCCATCACAAAAAAACAAATACAAAAGTGGAACAGGTGATACCTTTAGGCTGCTAGAAAAATAACAAAAAAGTTGCTAATATTTCAAGGGCAAAACCCTCTTCTTCGGAGCTGTTAACCCATAAACAGGTTAAAACAAGGCAAAGGATGGAGTTGCCAGGTGTTATTTCTTAGATATAAAGTCCTTGGCAAGATGGAAAATATGCCTGGTTGTTTCTTAGGCGTTTCCTTCACGTCCTTCCTCGTTCCGAGATTACATTCGTTTCATGATAACATTGTTCGAGGTCATGTGGTCTTGTCCCAGTTCTATCTCTGTTTCCGTTTACCCACGGGCATAATTGGTGGTATCGTGACAACTGTTACTTCACGTCCTTGTTTCGTGACAATTTCTGTACTTCCCTGCCTTCGTTTCCCCCCTTTTTTTGGTCCGACCTTTAATTTTTCGATATTTCGATTCTCGGTAACTGCCTTTCATGCGTTAAGTGGCAAAACTCCCAGTTTCATGCCTTCTTCCCTCTCTGTGATGCATTGTTTACTCCATTGGGATTGTACTGGAGAATGCAACTTCGCACTCCTGCCACTAGATGGAGAATGCGTACGTTGCGTGACAACTGTTGCTTCACAGGCTCTCGTCTCGAAACAAGAACCGAGACAAGAGAATTCCTGAGGTCGGGGAGAGGTATGGCTCATCAGGCTTAAATCCCAGTTCAGGAGGTGTGGTCGGAACAAACTCCCATTGTCACGTGATGGACCTGCAGTAACTTTTTTTCGTACCGGTCCCAAGCGGGACAGCGAACCGCGATGAGAGGGACGTGAAGTAACCGTCTTAGTTGAGTCCCGGAGCTTAGATGTTCTGAGGCTGCATCCGAAGTAAAGGGTGGTGTTTTTATTGTCCTAGTCTTTCAAACAACATGTCATGGCTCATGTACACACTTTCACACCCCCTCTCCATGTGGCTCTTCGAGGCCAATGGCCCCTTCTTGGCCAGGGAAGGGGGAGGGTTAATGCAAAAGACCCATGCATTTCATTTGGGGCTCGGGAGAAAATTCAGAAAAGCCCACTGGGTGTAGTCAATAGGATCAAATAAAAAGGAAAGAAATTACCTAGTGGTTGCAGCCTTGTTGTATCTCAGTTGATGGTCCATTTGCCTCCTTCTGGGTATGTGGGGGTGGGGGTGGGGGCTCATTCCTGGTATCTCACTATTTCCAATTGAAGCAAAACAAGTTAAGGAGTCGTGCAGCCGTCACAAAAAACAAATACAAAAGTAGAACAGGTGATACCTTTAGGCTACTAGAAAAATAAAAAGTTGCTAATATTTCTAGAACAAAACCCTTTCCCTCAGAGCTGTGCCAACAGGTTAAAACATGGCAAAAGACTGAGTTGCCAGGTGTTATTATTTAGATGTAAAGTCCTTGGCAAGATGGAAAATATGCCTGGTAGTTTCTTAGTTGAGGCCCGGAGCTTAGATGTTCTGAGGTTGCATTTGAAGTAAAGGTTTTGTTATTTGTTATTTTCGTAGTAGCCTAAAGGTATCACCTGTTCTACTTTTGCATTTGCAGATGAACATTATTTTGTACTACTCTTGAGAAGCCTGCTCTGGTCACGGTGATATATGCCTTAGTGACATCCCGGCTAGACTACTGTAATGCACTCTATATGGCAGGGGTCCTCAACCTAAGGCCCCGGGGCCGGATGCGCCCCCCCAAGGTCCTGAATCCGGCCCCCAGACCAATTGCAACCCCCCCACCTACCCCCTGCTTTGTAAGCAAGCCAGCCTCTACAGCTGCTTCTATTGCTGAGGCAGTTCAAAGCAGTGGGCTATGTCGCTCCTCCCACTCCCCCTAACTACCGCCCAGATGATCAGCATGCTGGCTAGTGGGGCATTCAGAGTGGGAGGCCTACGGCAAGGTCCCCTCCACACCTCCCACCTACCGCCCAGATGGTCAGGGCGCCGGGTGTAGCCGAGTGGGGCAATTTAAAACAGGAAGGCTGTGGCAAGGTCTCCTACTCCCTCCATGGCCCTGAGGCCCCACCACTGCTCCTCCTCCACCCTGCCCACCTGCTTGTGGTCCGGCCCCCAGTGGTGTCTGGGGCGTAGTGGACCGGCCCACTGTTCGAAAACTTTGAGGACCCCTGCTATATGGGGTTACCAATGGAAAGTCTCAGGAAACTTCAAGAGGTTCAGAATGCAGCAGCCAGATTGCTGACTGGAGCGGGTTACAGAAACCACATCACACCCGTACTAAAGCAGCTCCACTGACTGCCAATCAGCTATCGGGCACAATTCAAGGTGCTAACCTTAACTTACAAATCACAAAACAGCCTGGGTCCAAGCTACCTGAAAAATCAAATATTGCAGTATGAACCGGCTTGGGTGCTTAGGTCATCAGGAGAGGGCTTTCTCTCCATCCTGCCACCTTCACAGGCGCACCTCAAAAGAACATGTTGCTTCTCTGTTGCTGCTCCCAGACTTTGGAACTCCATTCCACTGGAGGCCAGGGCTGCCCCTCCATCTCTGCTGTCTTTCTGGAAGCAGGCAAAGACCTTCCTCTTCAGGCAAGCTTTCCCTGAATGATGGACTACCTGGCATGTGACTTTTAGAAGGATTACCATACATGATTGCATTGACTGATCTCATAAGAACACCAGTGTTTTCCATGTTGCTTTCCACCCCTTTCCACCCCTCATAAATGGATTTTTCTTTTCTTCTTGCATGCTCTTTGTAGCTCTAATGTTACCTTTTAATGATCTAAGATGCCTCTTCTAATTCCCTGTTCTTAATATGAATATGTCTTAAATGTTCTGGACTGTTTATTGTTCTCCTCATTATTGCAAGCCACCTTGGGTCCTTTTCCAAGGAGAAAGGTGTGTGGGGGGGTCAAAATATTTATAAATAAATATTTTTTTTCTGTGTTGTAATGCTTTTAACTGTAAACCACCCAGAGTTCCATATTGGAAGATGGGCGGTATAAAAACAAAACAAAACAAACAAACAAACACAGTGGTACCTCGACTTACGAATTCAATCCGTTTTGAATGTGTGCTCTTAAGTCGAACTACTCTTAAGTCGGGGTACCTGTCTAGTAAATAAAAAAGTTAAAAAATGAAAACAATGAATACAATGAAAACAATTATTTGTAAGTCGAGCTGACCATATCTAAAATTTGTAAGACGGCAGTTAAAATGCCAACAGTTTTCCACTCTTAAATTGAATTGCTCTTAAGTCGAGCTGCTCTTAAGTCCGGGTACTACTGTAAATAAATAAATAAATAAATAAATAAATAAATAAATAAATAAATAGTCTCATCCCTGCTGTACTGCCCAGCATTTGAGGGTTGTTTGGTCTTGAAGGGGTTATCAAGTGCCATTTGCTTTACAAAAGACCTGCTCCTGTTGGAAACGAAATGGCTAGAACCCATCTGTTGATATGGCTCAATCCACCTCCCGCTGCATTTTTAACTCTTCTTGGGTTATAGGGGCTACCCTAATGAACCCCTGAATTTCCAGATTTACCACTGCACCACATCCGTGGGGTGGGGGGGGGAGAGATCATATGTGTCCCTAGAGTGGACCATCCTTCCCTTCAGCTCTACAGATGTGCTGGATTACAACATCCATCATCTCCAGCCAGCATGGCTAGTGCTGGACTGTGCCAAACAAACCCAGGTGGATCACAAGACGGAGGTACTGTCCACTGCAGAGACCAGCCTGCGGTGTATATATAGGATCCCGGGCCTTTGAAGACCCTTGAAAATGTGACTCTCAGTCCTTCCTATCTTATGTTCCACCCTCACTCGGTCTTAAAAAGCTGGTTCCTAGCATCAAGCAAGCAACAACAAATACCTCTTTCCCCTTTTCCTAGTCATGCGTTTAACAACCACAACCACATGTGAACTGCAGAGCCGGTGTGTGTTTATATAAACATTTATTTGCAACAACAACATCTGTCACACACAAACCATCTATTTGATAAACCAGGGCATGCAACTATCTCTTTAAAATCCGAAGACTCAACCAGGGCCACCTGTGCTTTCCCACAAGCTCAGTCTGGCTTTTCACAAGGAAACCCCATAATCTTTGAAGACGGTGGCTCCTCTGCACGCCCTCTTCGTTCATTGTTGATGATTGCCGAACATCTGGAGTTGCCCAGCCTGTGAGTATATATTTTCTGATCTGCTCTTGGGTATAGAGATTGGGGTTGGGGATGCTGTTTTATGAATTCTCCCGGACTCCCTTCTTCTGCTACGTTTGGAGTTTCATGGATGTGCTTTCAGTTGCGTTGCTCATAAGGCTGTAAGGGAGAGTCTGCTTGAACTGACTAAATGCTGTCTTAAGGAAAGAAAAGGCATTTTAAGTTTATGGCTTGCAAGGAGGTTTATGCATGTGGGGGTGGAGGATCATGCAACTTTCCACACTGTCTGGTGCATGAGCCCAAATGGTCTTCTCCACAGTATAAAACTCAGGCCTAGTCCAGGACATCATTTCCTGCTCCTCAGACTTTGAACATGTGAAACAAACCTCATTTCCACATTTTAATCCTTCATTGCACTGCATTCTGGGGGGAAAATGAGGCCTGGTCCAGAGAGAACAGAGGAGGACACCCTTTTGACTGTACAAGGTTAGACTTTTTTTTTAAAAAAAACCTATTTATGAAAATCTCATAACAGGGTTGAACCATTCTCAATGCTTGAGCGATGGAACAACGGGCAAAAAAGAGAGAGGCCATTTGCTTTCAATATATGAAGAGGGGTGTTGTTGTTTTTTAAAGCAAAATGGCATCCCTTGCTACATGGAAGCTGAAAGGAGGCCGCGGAACTGGTCCACTGTTTTGTTGCAAAATAAAGCTCAAAAAAGGAGAAATTTAGAGTGGGGTTTGTTTATGCAATTATAAGCCTTAGCTGCTGTAGTGTCTGTCCTTACTCCAGGTCCTGGGGGTGGGAGAGGTGGGGGCAGCCCTGCTCAGACCCTCACCACAGCACCTTTAAAAGTTTGTTTAAAAAAAAATAAACAAACCCAAAACTGGGCTAGAATTTGGAGGCATAACTTTCTCTTCAAGCAGGCCTCCCCTTAATAACTTCATTCTTCTTCTTTTTCTTCCTGTTGGGCCCACTTGGTGGTGGCCTCCGCTCTTCTTGGTCTGGCCTGCCACTTGGCACAGACATGGGCCAGGTCCGGGTGAACCACCTGGGACAACTTCTTGTCAATTGCGAAGGGTGTTCTCCTGAAGAGTGCAGATATTGACTTGCCGTTGTTTGAGCTCCGGTCAGTGGTGTCGATATTGATGGTTGTGACTTGGACTTGCTGACTTGTGTCTCGATGCCGTCCTTGCATTGAGAATCCTAGTCCGTTTTTCACCCAGGCTGGGCAGCGCCTGAGCATGTCATTCCCAAAGCATGCTCTATCAGTGGACAGATCCATTGTTTGATGTGACTTTGAATAAATCAGCCGGCCTGTTGTTTCTTTGGTCTGGGTTCAGCTCATTCTTTTTGGGGCAGGGAGTTTCCAGTGGCACCAATGAAGAGGCTTGGAGGACCTCTTTCTCAATGCTTTGTCCTTCTGATCAGCTTAGAAATCTCGTGGAGTCTTAACTGTGATCAATGCCTTCTATTGTTCTTCCACCTCTACATGCTGCAGGTCTAATATTGCTCTATCTGGGAGCTGAGTCATGGCTACTGGACTTCTTTTTTTTTTGTTTAGTCCAGTAGCCATGACTCAACTCCCAGTTAAACGAACCTGGATGACTGATAATCTTCACAGAAATATTGCTCTATAACAGTTTATTAGGAAAAGGTATGCCTTTCCATAGTTCTCTATCAATAGTAACATCCATTCAGTGGCATCCATGCAGTACAGTACAGTGGACCCTTGTATAACAAACAGCTTGTATAATATAAAATTTGTACAACATAAAAAATTCTGGAGATAGGGGAAATTTGCTTAACATAATTGCCTATGGGGAGAATCCATACAACATAAATATGGGATTACTCTGTTTTCAATGCATTCCTATGGGAATTTGTATAAAGGAAAATTTGCTTAACATAATTTCATTTGGAACGAATTAATTCCTTTATACAAGGTACCACTGTATTAAGAAAGCATAGGAGCTTTGCAAGGAACAAAACGGGGGCAACCGAAGCCGTGTGTGACTAGAGATGCTGCAGGCTTTGAGGACTGTTTGGTTAAGCTACTTCCCCATTTCTTTAAACATGCATTAAAAACATAATTAAAATTTATTTACAGTATTTATTTATTTTTATTTTTGCAGCTTATATGCTGCCCACTACCCAAAGATCTCTGGGCAGCTTACAATCAAAAGAATTAAGCAGTTAAAACATAAAATGTCACTAAATAATTAAAACAATAATAAAAACATTACACTAAAATTGCCACCAGAGGACCCACAATCTGTACTGTGCCAATTAAAAAAACCTCTGGAACAGGAAGGTTTTTACCTGGCGCCGAAATGTCATCAATGTTGGCGCCAGGCGGATCTCACTCGGGAGGGCATTCCATAGCAAGGGGGCAGCTGCCGAGAAGGCCCTGTGTCTACAAGCCATCACTTTCACCTCCTTGAGGGATGGCTCTTTGAAGAGGGCCCCTTGGCTCGATCTTAATTGCCAGGTAGGTTCATATGGAAGGAGGGGGTCCTTCAAGTATCTAAGTCCTAAGCCAGTGTTGGAGAACCTCTGGCACGGGTGCCAAAGGTGGCACTCGGAGCCCTTTCTGTGGGCACCCGACATTGCTCCCTTCACAGCCACCTGTATTCAGGTTAAATTGCTGTACTGGCACATGCTGAACAATTAGTGGGTTCTGAATCGCAGTTTGGGCACTCGGTCTCTAAAAGGTTCGCCATCACTCTCCTAAGCCACTTAGGGCTTTATATGTGCAGCTATTTGTCCTGAGAGTGCTGTACAGTATTGGGGTATTTCAGGATCTATAAATAAAAACAGAACAAGAAAATAAAATACCAAAGTCTTCCAGAACTTTTAAGACTAGGGCTAGATTTTTCAGATAGTCTTGAAAGGTGTCATAGAAGTTTGTTGATTTGTTTTTGTTTTTGTTTTGTTTTGTTTCGTTTTGTTTTTGTTATATGTGAAGGTGGGACATAATAACTGCTGTGCATGTGTTAGCTTTCTTGTTTAATGAAAAAGTGGACACCGCCATGGTTTTCATTTTATAATGTTTGGGATGTCACTGAGGCATCCACTTCCTCCCAAAATTAAATTATAAAAATTAAATTTAAATTTAAAAAATCTGGTCAAGGCACGTCCAGGTTTATTTTCTTTGGGTAACAAAAACCTGCCATTCCCCCCCCCCCTTTGTTTTTTTCTGGGCCTGGCACATCAAGGAAAGTTTGGTGGTTGGTTGTTCTCTGTGATACTTCTTTTCCTGGCATGGTCAGGAGGTGATGATATGTGCAAATTAAGGCCACTGTTTTGTCTACCACTGATGGGTGCAAAACAAAAGGGAGACCCATTTTGGGGAAGCCCCAGCTTCAGACGATGAGGGGGTATTTGACCAAGATGAGAAAGTACGATGCTTTGCTCCCTTGCTGGACTTTCGGACGTATGGGATACATGGCTGCTAAGGCTTTATTTAGATAGGTAGGGAAACCAGTCGCCATTGAACGTGATGTTATTTCTCTTTATCTTGAGAAAGGGCATCATACAGTGTAGGACAACCTGATCTGTGGGTATCCCCTGTTTCACTTATCCACAGTCTGTTTAAGAAATTTTTAATATTTGCTGGCCATGGTGAAGTCAATTAGTGGATACTGAGTTTTGTGGATAAGAGGGCCCAATATACAGTATATATTTAATGGTGAAGTTACCAGAACTGACCATTAGAGGGAACCAGAGACCATACGAAGTACTGTATAGGGTCCTACTGTAATCACTGGTACCTAATGGTTTACAAATGTTCTTGTTTGATTCACCTAACAACCCTGTGAGGTAGGCGGGGAGTAAGATAGGATGCGTGAATCCGTGAACCCAGTGCTTGAAGCTCCATTTTAAGAGGCTGAACTCCGTCTTTCACCACCATGCTAACCCTTATCTCTGTATTAAATCTCCTTCGTAGCACACAAATCCTTTTTTAAAAGTCTTTGTATGTGTGTAGAAGATTCCTGTTGATTTTGAGAGAGGGAAAAATGCAAGAAAAAATAAACTTCTCGGAAGCTTCTTATCTGCTCCTTAAAATCCGTGTCTGCTCCAAATGGTCTGTTATTGTTCCTGTACGTTTCTAAATCTCTTCTCATCATCCAGAGGTTTTACAGGGTGAGCCTTGTGTGTTTGTCTGTTTTCCTCTGTGTTTTTACTGCCTGGTGAAAGATGCTTACGGTTAACCAGAGCCATGGGTGAGATGAGATGTGATGTTCTCATATTATGTGCCCTGGAAGGGAATTTCAAGCAATCTGTATTTTTGGAAGAGCATTCTAGATTTTTTTAAAAAAAACAGAAAAGCATCGTTTGCTAGTATATAATGCTCTTAAATGACAAGAAAATGAGCAATTACAGCCTAATGAGTCTGAATCTGTAGGCAGTAAGGAGACCGTTTAAAGTAAAGCTGTCTCCTGTGTCTACCCTGCAGTCAGGATAATCATATCTACCTCGTTAGGCTTTATCGTAACGAATACTGCCCAAACAATGGCTATGTAAACCAATAGCCGCTCCTGTATCAGCAGGCAGGAGAAAACAAGCTCTCTCTATTCTTTACTTGGTAGTCAGTTTTCACTGAAGCCTGCTGAGACCCCAAACTTTTATGGGGTGTCATCCTAAACTCCGTTTTCCAAAAAAGTCACCAGGTTGCCAGAATTGAAGTGGGTACATGGGGGGTGGCAGAAAGGGGGGGGGAAGCAAAGGTCAAAACTCAAGATGTAAAATTTCCAGAAATTTGGAGACCACATAGGAAAAGAATGGAAAAAATGGAGGGAAAAACTGTGCCCTCCCCCACAAGTTTCCAGACATTTTACATCTCTAAAACCTTGTGGCACCTCAAAGGCTTAACAAGTTGCCTTAAGTGTGAAATGTTTTGGAGTAGTATTCCCTACTTCTAGGGCAGGGGTGGCGAACCGTCGGCACTCCAGATGTTTTGGACCACAACTCCAAGCCTAGATTGCCTATGACAAAGGGCTGTGGGAGTTGTGGTCCTAAACATCTGGAGTGCCGAAGGCTCATCACCACTGCTCTAGGGATGATCACAAAGGGGATTGAAAATAAAACAGCCAACTTTATAATGCCATTGTACAAAACGATAGTAAGGCCACACCTGGAGTATTGTATACAATTCTGGTCACCGCATCTCAAAAAAGACATAGCAGAACTGGAAAAGGTGCAAAGGAGAGCGACTAAAATGATTACTGAGCTAGGGAACCTCCCTTATGAGGAAAGGCTAAAACATTTTGGGGCTCTTTAGTCTGCAAAAAAGGCGCCTGAGGGGGGATATGAATGAGATGTACAAAATAATGCTGGGCATGTGTAAAGTGGATAGAGGGACGCTCTTCTCCCTCTCACAAAATACCAGAACTAGGGAACATCCACTCAAACTGAGGGTTGGGAGAGTAAGAACAGACAAAAGAAAATATTTTTTTAACCCAGCGTGTTGTTAGGCTCTGGAACTCCCTGCCACAGGATGTGGTGATGGCATCTGGCCTGGATGCCTTGAAAAGGGGATTGGACAGATACCTGGAGGAAAAGTCCATCACAGGTTACAAACCATGATGGAGATATGGAATCTCCAGGTGTAAAACCGGGGTTCTTCAAGGGCCAGATGCAGGGGAGTGGTATCAGGAGACAGAGATCTAGTCTCATGCGCTCCCAGAGGCATTTGGTGTGGTCACTGTTGAGAGACACAGGAAGCTGGACTAGATGGGCCTTGGCCTGATCCAGCATGGCTCTTCTATGTTCTTAGGGTGTATCCAGAGACTGTGTCGCTTGCCTGAGGCCACACAGGCTGGCTGTTCTGGGTTATGCCATGGGGAGCTGAGCTCCCAACTAGAAATGGGCACGACTAGGGAAAATGACGTTTTCGAGTTGTCGTGTGTCGGAGGCAGTCCGTTTCGGCTCGTTTCCGTTTTTCGTGAAATTTCGCAAAAATTAGTCGGTTCGTTTTTTTTTTTTTTTTTTTCGTTTTCGTTAGTACTGGTTTGGGGGGGGTAGCAGGCTCCTGGAGGGAGCTGCAGGAGTCGGCCAGAGCCACAAGTGACGGACTGGCAGACTCTTTGCACCCGCTGTGTCTCACGTACTTGCATGTAGTGCAATGCAAGTAGATCTGGCTTAGGGTTAAGACGGGTTAGCGCAAGGGCTAGGGTTAGGCTAGTTACGGGTGAGGTTAGGGTGAGTATTGGGGTGCACCTCTGGGTGCCTCTCTGACCCACTTAGAAGGACAGTGTACTGGCGTATGGGTTAGGCTTAGGGTTCGGGTTCGGGTTTGGGCTACGATTAGTGGGCTGTTTATGCCCGATTGGCACATCCCAGAAGTCTCTGTGGTCAACTTGGCCAAGTGGCCATGCGATTGGTGGAAAATTTGCATGGTCCACTCCCATGGGCGAGCCCATCATTGCGAATGTGCAGGTGTAAAAAAATAAAATAAAATAAAAAAAATAAAATAAAATCAACGGAGACTTTTTTTTTGCAAGAAAAACCCACTGCTGCTCCTGTAAAAATTCAAGCATTTAAAATAGCTAATTTTCGCATGTTTCTGTGGTGCTTTGGTGGGGTTTTGGGCAACGATTTAAAAAAAAAAATTGCGGTCGCCATTTTGGATCCCCCGCACTGCATGGCAAATGGATGCGCCCTCCCAGCCTGGTACCAGCAGCGCAGCAGTAGCAATAGCCAAGGAGAGGGGGGCGGGGAACCCCCCTCCAAATAAAACACCCTTCTGGCCTGGTAGGTGCCCTCAGACAGTTTTCGCCTACTTTTAGGGCCAGGAATCTTTTTTTTTAACTTTTAAAAACTTTTTTTCTGTGCCGCTTGGCATTGCGCGGTGCAAGTAACGAGCACGACAAATCAGACCAAATTGTTCGTTCGTCGGTTCGAGCTCGAATTCTGGCGGAGTAATTCCCGTTACCGTTTCCGTAGAGTAACGGATACGAGTAACGGAAACGGAAACGGGAATACCGCTAAGTCGTGCCCATCTCTACTCCCAACCTCTGGTTCCTCACCTAACCAACTGGTTATCTACCCAGCTGCCATTTTGCACTCTGACAAGTCGATTCCACTTTATAGTAACCCTTTTTCGGGGGGTTCGTAGAGGGAGAGTAATCAAAACCATCCCTTTCTCCTGGGTTATGTCCTGGGACTGTGTAAGACCCTCCGGGCTGGCTCTTCCCTCTAGAACACAGCAAGAATTCAAACTCTTAACATCTGGTTCTGTAGCCAGAGACCTCTCCAGACATCTTTAAAAGAAACCCTATTTATTAATAAAAGCAGCATTGCAGGACGAATGTTAGGGAGCCTTACCCCCAGCTATTTGTACGACTAAAATTTATGAATGTTGCCTGTGGTTAAAAACAAGACTTCACATGGGTGGGCGGAAAGATTGTTTCATGTCTGGTGATTCGTTGCCTGACCTAATTAGAGTTCCAAAAACACAGTTCGGAAGCTACAGCCCTCTTTGTTTTCTTAGCTGTTTTATTTTCCTGTCTTTGCCATCTCTGTGCCCCTGGCAGCTTGCCGAAAGAGCTGTGCATGCAATGTGGCCTTTACACAATCTTCCTCTTCAAACAAACAAACAAACAAAAACAAGCAAGCAAGTTAACAAGTAACCCCCCCCCCCAAAAAAAACCCTCATCTGATTCTTCCTGTTTTGTGTCCCATTTTATTTATGAAATGGTGTGTGTGGTGGTGGTGGTGGTGGTCAGCAAATGAAGAAATGTTTGCCGATGGCCTTGCAAAACTTGAAGGAGTTATCTTACTCATTGTTTTTGAAAAGAGGGTCATATATGGGACTGAATTTGAGAAAAATACTCTTATAAAAAGCCATTTGGTATCCCTCTAAATTGCTTCTGGTCTGATGGGGAAAGTTTTTAAAAATGGATGCAAATCTTATTCAGACCGAGTTAAATCCTAATTCCAGTCTCTGTATATCCCTCTATTCTTCACCTTGATTAAAGGCTGGGAATAGACTGGTTCCTAGTGTGGTGTAGTGGACAGAGTGGCGGATTAGGATCTCTTGAGAACCAGGTTCAAATCCCCGTTCAGTCATGGAAACTCCCTAGGGAAGGTAAACGGTAAAACCACTCCAAAAAACCCCCACTCTGCTTTGAAAACCCTAATAGGGTTGCTATAACAGCCTGTAAGAACAACAGAAGACTGATATACAGTGGTATCTTGTATAAAGGAATTAATTCGTTCCAAATGAAATTATGTTAAGCAAATTTTCCTTTATACAAATTTCCTTGGGAATGCATTGAAAACAGAGTTGTACAGATTTGCCCCTTTGGCAATTCTGTTAAGCAAATTTCCCCTATCTCCGGAATTTTTTATGTTGTACAAATTTTATGTTATACAAACCGTTTGTTATACAAAGGGTCCATTGTAAAGTTATTTTTCAGAGGGTCTGAGGAGGTCTATTGGGATTTCTGTGTTTTGGTGTGTGGTGTACTTGTAATGGTCAGTGCTTTGCAGGTGTTTAAATACTCAACCTGACATGATGTTGGCACCAGTGTTTATGTGATGGGCAGCAGAGGTTGTTTCATTCCACTTTGAGCTGCTTGTAAATCAGCCCCCAGGCTCTGAAAACGTGGATAGTATTTGTGTTTGTGTGAATAAGCTGGAGCTACAGGTAGCTAACTCAGAATTAGAAGGGGTAGTTTTGAAGCCAAGAGCATCTGGTCTGATTGTCACAGCACAAGCATGTCACCCCTCCTGTACTTGCCAGTTAGTTTGCATTCTTTTCTGATGGGTCAGATTAATTTGCTTTGTTTTCTGATTGGTCAGATTAGCTTGCTTTGTTTTCTGATTGGTCAAGAGGTAAAATGGCATAACTTTTGAGTTCTGTGGAATTCTACTTAAGACATTTAAAAACAAAACACATAATGGGTGAGGGGTAATCAAGCCTGAATTATCTCTGGAGGCAAACACGATGAAAGGAAGGCTGCGTTACTTTGGGCACATCGTGAGAAGACAAGATTCTCTGGAAAAGACAGTAATGCTAGGAAAGGTGGGTAGCAACAGGAAAAGAGGAAATCTAAATGTGAGGTGGATCGACTCTTTAAAGAAACCCACGCTCTTCTCCCTCTCACGAAATACCAGAACTAGGGGACATACACTCAGATTGAAGGCTGGGAGAGTAAGAACAGACAAAGGAAAATATTTTTTACACCCAGTGCGTTGTTAGTCTGGGGAACTCCTGGCCACGGGATGTGGTAATGGCATCTGGCCTGGATGCCTTCCAAAGGGGATTGGACAGATTCCTGGAGGAAAAGTCCATCACAGGTTACAAACCATGGTCGAGATGTGTCATCTTCAGGCTTAAAACCGGGCTCCTTCAAGGGCCAGGTGCAGGGGAGTGGTATCAGGAGACAGAGATCTAGTCTTGTCCACTCCCAGACGCATCTGGTGGGGCCACTGTGAGATACAGGAAGCTGGACTAGATGGGCCTTTGGCCTGATCCAGCATGATGGCTCTTCTTATGTTCTTATATGTTCTTATGTCTTGAGTTTGCAAGAGCTGAGCAGGTGTGCTGAGGACAGGGCATACTTTAGAACAGCTGGGCCATAGATTCGTCATCAGCTGGTAGTGACAGCAACTTATAATATAACATATACACTTAGGAAGGAATGTCAAAATTGAAAGAGTTCCTTTTTTGGACTAAGGGCTTTTGGTCAAGGATTCTGGAAATTATATTCCCACCAAAAGGGAACATCTCCGAGTTGCAGACAAACATCATCAGAAGGTGAAGTGGGCCCTCATCAGTCTTGTGCTGGGTTAGAAATGTGATACACGAACCTTTCCTAGCTTTTGCTCAGAAGGTCGCTGTGGCTTTGAAATTCAGATCTGAGCGGGCAGCTCCTGTTCTTTGTGATAAATACGTTGCATAGATATGTATTTGGTGTCCTACCCGTGTGCTAGGGATGAATTATGGAGCTGCAGCTTTTGTGTCAGGCTTTGTGTTACAACTAACCTAATGAAAAATGTGCTGTTTCTTGTTTTCTACGCCCTGAATTGATGATAAGAAATAATTCATATGTTAACAACGCTGCTATAATTACAGTTTCAAAATGAAAAATGGTTAACAGGTGAAATCACCTAGAGGTGGTGGTGAATCACACATTCTACAGCAGTTTGAACGATTTTTATTTTATTAAACCATTTGTAAATAACAAGTCGGCAAATGTTTCTAACCACTGCTTGGCCAGATCTACTTTTTTTTCCTGAGGACATCCAGAAGGGGAGTTTCTTGTTTTCTGCAAGCAGCAAAGACCTTTCATTTCAGTTGACATTGTTTATCTGGACTTTTAGAGGGCTTTTGACAAGGTCCTGCGCCAAAGGATCAGCAACTGGCTAAGGGACAGGAAGCAGAGGGTAGCACTAAATGGACACTTCTCCAACTGGAGGGAGGTAAAGAGTGGGGTCCCCCAAGGTTCAGTACTGGGACCCCTGCTTTCCAATCTCTTCATAAATGATGTTTAAGTAGGAGTAAATAGTAAGGTAGCCAGATTTGCTGACGACACTAAATAATATAGGGTAGTAAAAACCAAGAGAGATTTGTGAGGAGTTCCAGAGGGATCTTTTGACACTGGGGGAGTGGGCAAACCAGTGGTAAATGAGCTTCAACATTAGCAAGTACAGAGTGATGCATGTTGGGGCAAAAAACCCAATTACGTTTATAAACTGATGGAGTCAGAACTCACTGCAACAAACTAGCAAAGGAACCTTGGTGTCCTGGTGGACAGCTCAATGAAGGTGTCGACCCAGTGTGCCGCAGCAGTGAAAAAAGCAAACTCAATGCTAGGGATCATTAGGAAGGGTATAGAAAAGTAAGTGAGCAAGTGTCATTTTGCCTCTTTATAAATCGATGGTGAGGCCCCATCGGGAGTATTGTGTACAGTTCTGGTCACCATTCTTCCAGAAGGATATTTGTGGAAATGGAAAAAGTGCAGAGGAGGGAAACCAGAATGATTAGGGGACTGGAACACCTTCCTCACCCTCTGAGGCTGCAAACGGCTGGGCCTCCTCACTCTTGAATGACGGCGCCTAAGAAGTTTATAAAATCCTACATGGTGTGGACAGAGTGGATAAGGGAAAGCTGTTTTCCCTATCACACAATACTAGAACTAGGGGGCACCCCATGAAACTTTTGGGTGCTAGATCTCAAACAAAGAAGAGGAAGTACAGTACCCCCCCGCCAATCGCGGGAGCTAGGGACCCACCCCACCCGCGATGCATGAAAATCCGCGATATGCGGAAGCGGATGGGGGGCCTCGGGGCGGGGGGGGGGTCACGCGCCTGTCCGAGAAGTCTTGGCGCGGCGCACACAGGCGGTGTTGCGGGATCTGACCTCCTGCTGCCACCCGCCCGCGCCGCCCGCGACTTCTCGGAGGGGGCGGCGGGGAGTGACCCTATCACTCCCTGCCACCCCTCCGCGCGGCTCCGAGGCCTTTCAGAGGGCCCCGGGGGCGGCGGGGAGTGACTCTATCGCTCCCCACAGCCCCTCCGTGCAGCTCCGAGGCCTTTCGGAGGGGCCCAGGGGGGGTGGAGAGTGACCCGATCGCTCCCCGCAGCCCCTCCGTGCGGCTCCGAGGACTTTCAGAGGGGCCCGGGGGGGTGGGGCAGCGGGGAGCGACCTGATCGTTTCCCGCCACCCCCCACGTGGCTCCGAGGTGCAGGTACTGCAATCCCGCGATATAGCGGGACCGCAGTATCTGAACCGCAAAATGGCGGGGGGTGACTGAAGTTTTTTTACCCAAAGGATCACCGGTCTGTGGAACTCCCTGCCAGAAGAAGTGGCAGCCTTGATAGCTTTAAGAAAGGATTTTACAAGTTCATGGAGAACAAAGGTATCCATGGCTATCATGATGGATGCCTAAGGACAACCTCCGGGTTGGAGAGAGAGGCAGGATATCTCTCAATGCCATTTGCGTGGAATCATAAGCAGGTGGATTGTGTATGGCTGTTGTTTTTTAAATCATGGTTTTTATGTACAGTATTGGGTATGGATGTTGTCAGGTGAAAGAGTGTAGGGGCTGTGTGTATGTGTTTGGTTTTTATGTCAGTTTTAAATGAGTATAAGTGATGCTTTGCGCATGAATGTAGGAGTATGTGTATGGATGGTTTGTTCTTAAATGGTAGATTGTATGTCTTGGATTTTGTTATGGTTTTTAGCAGAGTTTTATTTACAAAGAGTAGTTTGAAGACAAAGCAAAATACTGGCAAAATAACAATACAACTGAAACAGCTTTCTTCAGCATTCCTTCCTGCAGACACAGAGTTTTTCAGCAGAGACACGAAGCAGCCTGGATCATCATCATCAGCATGTGATGAAGTGATCAAGTGTCACCCACACTTGCTATCTATTATATACACTGTTAATTATACATTACAGTCAGCTGATCCCTGACTTCATTACTAGAGTTACCAACTCTAATTGTTAGTTACTTTTACTGTTAAACCCTAACAGATTTTTATACCAGGTGTGTGTGAATGAGCTGACTGGATGGCACTTTTAATCTCGTTGTATTTATACAATGACAATAAATTCCATTCCAATTACAATACCCTGAAGCCAATGGTGAGCCACCTTATGAGACAGAATGCTGGTTTAGATGGGCTGCGGCCTGTTCCAGCAAGGCTGTTCTTAGGGTCTTACTGTATTGGCCCTTTCTCCACCTTTGTAGCCGAGTGACATGGCCTTAAGGAGCTTGGCTCCATGCTTCTCCGGCACCAATGTCTAAAGAGGTCTGGAAGTGGTGTGAACAATGGGAGCCAATGTCACAAGTGCAATTCCTATAAAGCCTATTGAGTGGAGTGGGTGAATTTACTGGCTCTACGTTTGCCCCTTTTCAGTTTTTAAATATCTCACTTTCTTTCGGTTGATTTCACAAAGAAATTTGCAAACTCCCTTTCTTCCATATTGAAAAAGATCAACAGAACCATCAGGAAACCTGAAGAAATTTTGTCTTATCTGCTCCTGCTCAATTTAATTTAACAACCACAGTTCCCGGTATGAGGAGCATTGCATTATACATGTCTGTCATGCAGCTCTTATTAAAGGTTAGGCGTCCATTGGAATAAAGTGGCGGTAGAATTACTCAGTGAGTTGGAGAGCCTGACTTAAGAACATAAGAACAGCCTTGCTGGAACAGCCCACAGCCCATCCAGTCCAGCATTCTCTCACACAGAATTAGTTACAGGACTAAGGTTTCAGCCAGTACATTAAGATGTATTCGTTACCTGTGATTGTGTACAATTTCCAGCAGTGAATTTAAAATTATTGATGTTAATCACTAAAACAGCAACACCATTCATTTTTAAAACCAGCACATTAAGGTGTTGTGCCACTTTTGATAACTTTTCCAGTCACAAAGCGAAGTGGCTTGAAGTTTATTTATTTATTTATTTATTTATTTATTTATTTATTTATTTATTTATTTATTTATTGGATGTTTATACTGCCCATCTGGCAGCGAGGTCACTCTGGGCGGTTTACAACAATTAACAAATTCAAACAATTCATATAATAAAAGCATAAAATAATAAAATTAATATTAAAGTGATATAAAACAATGCATTATTATTGGCAGGGTAGTCAGTTTAAAAAAAATCAAGATTTTAAAAGGCTCTATTTCCTGCAGGAAGCCGCAGCTTTTATGAAGGTAGATCAAGATGGCGTTGCTGTGTCTCTCGTTTGTGGTGCAATACATTGAGACTCAAGAGACCTGGGTTCGAATCCCCTTTAGCCACGGAAACTCTTTGAGCGTGCGCGTGGAGCTGATAAAACTTTAAATAGCTCACTTGTCTCCAAAGCCACATTAAGTTTGGCATTATATTTATTTATTTAACTTGTATACCACAACCATCTAGCCATAGGGCTACTCTAGGCAGTGCACAACAAACTATAAATACAAAATATATGACAAAACATATGAATCAAATACAAATGATTTATTTCAGAGCCAAGGGCTGGCTACGGAGAAAGCCCAGTTATTCGACACCAACTTCTGGGCCTCCTTCGGGCCATGCCTGACATGAGAATGGTATAAGTTGGTTCAGAATTGATGACAAATATCAACAGCATTTAGTCCTCTATTGATGAACGGATATTTCCAGAAATGGGCCACTGTCTTTCATAAGATGCTGACTCTTGAGCATTGAACAGGGGGTTGGACTTGATGGGCCCCTTGATGGCTTACGGGCCCCTTCCAACTCACTCTATACTTCCATGACCACTGGAAAATGTTAGAAATCTCCATCCAGACCAAGGCCTCATCGGTGTGTCTTTGGTACAGAGCTGACAAAGATTCCTGTTTCATAGAATCCAAGAGTTGGAAGAGACCTCAAGGGCCATCTAGTCCAACCCCCTGCCATGCAGGAACCCCCATCGCATTATTTCCGACAGATGGCCATCCAGCCTCTGCTTAAAAACCTCCACAGAAAGAGACTCCACCACCCTCCTTTGGGGCAGCATCTTCCACTGCCGAACAGCTCTAACTGTCATGAGGTTCTTCTTAAGGTTCAAATGGAATCTCTTTTCCTGTAGTTTGAGACCATTGCCCTGCGTCCTAGTCTCTGAAGCCATGGAAAACAAGCCTGTTCCCTCTTCAATATGACATCCTTTCAAATATTTAAACATAGCTGCCATATCCCCCCTCAGTCTTCTTTTTGAAAGGCGAAACATTCCCAGTTCCCTAAGCCGTTCCTCATAAGACATTTCCTCCAGACCTTCAACCATCCTGGTCGCGAGTCCCTCAACGGTTAGGTCCGATGCCTCTCCTGGCTGGGAGATTCTGCAATGTGTCCCTCTCAGCTCAACAATGTCAAAAGTTACGCTGATTTAATCCCACAAGCCAGTTGGTTGTGGCCAGTATGGACTGGACAATCTATCATTCGCAAGGGCCGTCATGTGTGCCATCATTACAGTGTGGCCCTGTTACTGAGCTGCTCGCAAAGTAGAAGGACTCGCCCTTTCATTACTGTTGAGTTAAGCTGTAACGTACAGTAGGACCCCGGTATCCGCTGGGGATTGGTTCCAGACCTTCCTGTGGATAATGAAAACGTGGATAAGAGAGAACACCAAAATTTCCCCCAAAACTGCTGTTTTGTGATAGTAGCTTGCTTTAGGGCTGCAGTTTGTGACAGCATCTTGCTTTACGGCTGCGGTATTGAGACAATAGCTTGCTTTGTGGCTGCTGAATTATTTATTTAATTTTTCCTCTGCCAACCATGGATAACTGAATCACTGGATAATGAATCAGTGGATACAGGGGTCCTACTGTATTTTTTAATTCTGAGATAGCTAAGGTAAGAGATCGGAGCTGGGTGCAGCTCCTAGGCTATAAGTCACCATTTCTTTCTCCATGCATTGGGCAGACCCTCAGCAGCTGACCTGCTTTTAAGGCAGACAACAGGGGCACACTTTTTCAATTATTATTTTCAAGTGTGACATTGGAAGCGGAGTGGAGTGATTAATTTGCCCAATTACCACCTTGTTTATTCAATAGCTGTACTAATTGAAAACCCTGGATGGAGAGATTTGCAGTTAGTAACAGTTACTGGTTGTTGTTTTTTTTGAGAATGACAAAGTGTGAAACCCGCCTTTGGCAGGCAGATGGCAAGTGGAACAAGACAGGCAGGGTGAGTCACTGCCAAAGGCTTTGCGGCAAAGGCTGAAGCTTTGTTCAGGGTGATGGTTCTGCCTCAGGAACTCATTTCAACCTCAATTAGTAGAGTATGAGATTTTAGTTGTGTTCCTCATCTATGTGAGTGTTGTTGCCTGTTGTATCGCATGCTTTTCTGTCTAATGCCAATAAAGGCTTTACTTACTTGCTTGCTTGCTTGCTTACTAAGGGCCTTTTCACATGACCCCTAAACTCCGCCACAAATGGCTCCCAGCTCCGGAGCTTAAAATTGTTTCCCCACCAGCTCTGGAGTTTACAGATAATTAAGTGCGACCACGCCCACCTAAGCGCGTTCCAGCGCACTTTTCAGGTACCTGCTCTCCGGAGGTGAAAATTCCTGATGCGGATATAACGTAGTGACTGCCGGGCTCTCCTTGCTTCTGTTTGTTCTTTTTTTGCCCCCCCGCCCCTTTAAGAGATCTGAATGCAGTGCGGGGACGGCAGAACGGAGGTGAGCGGCATTCTTTTCTTCCTTTTTTTCTCCCTCCCTTCACGCAGCCAGCAGCCAGGAGTGCGGAAGGGGTGGGAACGCAGGAACAGCGACAACCCCCTAAGATCTCTGGTCCGAATTTAAGTGGCCAGCGGATCTTAGGGGTCGTGTGAAAAGGCCCTTACTTACTTACTCACTCACTCACATACTTACTTACTTATTTACTTACGTTTAGTTTCATGCACACATCAAAGGAAGCTCCATTATACAGATTCGGGCCATTGGCCCATCAGTACTATCGGAAACCCAGACTGAAACCATCTCTCTGTAATGACCGGTCAACTGCTTTCCTAACCCTCTTTGGAGGTCCCTAAGTGGTCTCCCATCCAAGGACTGACCCAGGTTGAGCCTGCTTAGCTTTCAAAATCAGACGTATGCTGAGATGGAAGTCTAAGTCTCTGTCTGTCCGTAAGTTGAGTCATGACAACTGAACTTCCTTTCTTGTGAGATCAAAACGTTTCGCTACTCATCCAATTCAATTTATGAGTTGAAGGAAAGTTTGTGCAAGGTCTCCCAATTTATAGGCCACCTTGGTTTCACACCACCCTGGTCTGAATAGGCTTGTTAAGTGGACAATGGTCTGAATAGGTTTATTAGGTCTGAATAGGCTCATAACACACATTAATTATGGGTTATTTAATGAACACATGGCTTGGGCATTAGGAATAATCTAAAAGGTGGGACTTCCACATACTCCAGGTCATTGAACATCTTACGAGCCTGTTTAATCTGCTGTCCACCTAACAAGCCTATTTGGACCAGGATGGCATGAAACCAAGTTGAACTATACGTTGGAAGGCCTCACACTAACTTTCCTTTGACAGATGAAGCTGCTTGGATGAATAGTGAAATGTTTTGATCTCACAAGAAAAGAAGTCCAGTTGCCACGGCTCAACTTCCAGATAACCTCACTTGGGTGACTGAGAATCTTCACAGACAAGTCTCCATCTGGTTTCTACCGCAGGTCCAAAGGAGAGTTCCTGGTATCTTTGTTGAGTAAGAGTTCCTCAGTTTGGCAGGGCTGAGATGCAGTCAATGCAATCATAAATATATGCTGCTAATCTGAACATGATCAAAATGTGCTATTTCCCCCCCATAACAAAGCTACCTAAGCTGCTTGAATGTTCTTCAAAAGGTGAGTTATTATTTCCCCTATTTCTGACACTTCGGTTGAACATTTTTTTAAAAATGCACTTCAACAAGAAGTTTTCAGAGGAAAAATATATGCTGGAATAATTTGCTGTGGTCATGCATAAGCGAAATAGCATTAAGTCATCATGGTGGCAAATTGCCACTAATTCATGTGTTACCAGCTGCATTGCAGTAACATGCCTAGCATCTTTTAATTAGGAGCAATTCAGCACTGAAATTTTCATAAACTGATTTATACGCATCAAGATCAGCAATATGATTCTGCCTAATGTCTGTGCATTACCTTCCGAGGTGGATTAATTAATTATGATTATGATTGCCAGTTCCCTTGGTTAAATGCTTTGAAGTCAAAAAAAGCTGTGGATCAAATAAAACAGCCGCTCTCCTTGTAAAAGTCGTTTGCTGTAATTTTGTATGAAGAGCGGCCGCAAATATCATCATGGAAAGGACGTACCTGAAGGGTTGTTGGGAAGATAAGTGGGAAGGAGGAAATCCCTTTGTGTTGTCATGAGTTTATTGAAGAAGGGGTAGGATGGAGGTTGAACTATCAAATGAATGAATGGAAGTTCTAAAAGAATCAGCAGTGTCTGCTTGAATGATGATGGTTTTAAACACCTCCACTTCATGGAGCTATTGGGTTGATGTTTAAGTCAATTAATGTCCGATCCACTAATTTGCAGGTGTAGTAAGTATTTTAATAAACACATATATGGACGATTTCCACTCTGCTCTGAGCTATGTCTGAAAATTAGGGTCTGCCTAAGACATTTTGCTACCTGAGGCACAGCACCCCATGGCACCTCACAGAATCTCGATGCACAGGAAAAGGTAAAGGTTCCCCCGCACATGCATGCTAGTCGTGTCTGAGGGGCGGTGTTCATCTCTGTTTTCAAGCCAAAGAGCCAGTGTTGTGCAAGTCCGTGGCCATGTGGCCGGCATGGCTGAGCAGATTTCTGCAGACAGAACACTGCTTACCTACCGCTTTTTACGGTGGTACTTATTTATCTACTTGTATTGACCTGCTTTCGAACAGCTAGGTTGGCAGGAGCTGGGATTAACAGTGGGAGCTCACTCTGCTGTGTGGCACCCGGGATTTGAACCGCCAAGCTGCCAACTTTGCAGCTGACAGTTTTAGCACTCTAGCCCTCTGAGCCACCACGCCCCTGATGCACAGTATCCTAGGTCAGATGAGACTGGAATTCTTAGAAGCACCTCTTGTAGCAGCGAAAATGCAATTCTACAAAGATGTGTGATTACACTGCTTTGCTTTCCCAAGACTCCTCACTTTGACTGCTGGAGGCAGCCAGCCCATTCTGCCTAGTGTTAAGAACAGAAGAAAAGCCATGCTGGATGAGGCCAAAGGTCCATCTACTCCAGCTTCCTGTATCTCACAGTGGCCCCACCAAATGCCTCTGGGAGCGCACAAGACTAGATATCTGTCTCCCGATACCACTCCCCTGCATCTGGCCCTTGAAGTACCAAGGTTTTAAGCCTGGAGATTACACATCTCCATCATGGTTTGTCACCTGAGATGGACTTTTCCTCCAGGAATTTGTCCAATCCCCTTTTGAAGGCATCCAGGCCAGATGCCATCACCACCTCCTGTGGCAGGGAGCTCCACAGACTAACAACACGCTGGGTAAAAAAATATTTTCTTTTGTCTTTTCTCACTCTCCCAGCCCCCAATTTGAATGGATGCCGCCTAGTTCTGGTATTTTGTGAGAGGGAGAAGAGCGTCCCTCTATCCAGTTGACTCATGCCCTGCATTATTTTGTACATCTGAATCATATCCCACCTCAGGCGCCTTTTTTCCAGACTAAAGAACCCCCAAATGTTTTAGCCTTTCCTCATAAGGGAGGTTGGGGGACCAGTAATCATCTTAGTCTCTCTCCCAAGTGTACTTAAGTGTTGAGACATCTTCCTGCATCTCTTGTGTGCCCCGGAGTGCACGTAGTGCACAGCTTTCAACTGTTAGCACAATTTATACCAATGGTTCCTAATGCTGGGTCTCCAAATGTTCTTGGACTACACCTCCCAGAAATCCTGGCCAGCATAGCAAATGGTGAAAGCTTCTGGGAGATATAGTTCGTTGGGAACCCAAGGTTGGGAGCCACTGGTTTGTCCTGATGATGCTCATGCTGGTTGGCGGGAGGACTCGGCTGTCGGTGTTTCACATTTTACATGCACATCTGGTTTTCTTCTGCCCGTTCTGGTTTTAAGCAGATGCATCCCCGGTGAGAGAGCCCAGCTCTTCTCTCTGCGACCTCTTAGCTCAGCCTGGGCTTCCTGGTGATGTTCCAGACAGCCGGTATTTATAAAGGAATTTCGGTGAAGGGGGCAAGGTCCATGCAACAACCTCCTGCCCCACCTCATCTGTTGCTTTTGTCTCCTTCTGAGCGGCGGCGTCATGAACGGTATGTCACCTTGGCATCTCTTCCAGCAAGGCTGGCTGGTTTCCAGCCCCAACAGATGTTGATCACGACAGCTGTGGAGAGATGAAACCCACCCCTGAAACCCACTCTCGGTCATGGTTTGGTTTTGTGAACTGGGAGACGTAATCCATACAGTTGGCCTTGTTGTTGTTGTTCAGTCGTTCAGTCGTGTCCGACTCTTCGTGACCCCATGGACCAGAGCTCGCCAGGCCTTCCTATCCTCCACTGCCTCCCGGAGTTTTGTCAAATTCATTTTGGTTGCATCGATGACACCGTCCAACCATCTCATTCTCTGTCGTCCTCTTTTCCTTTTGCCTTCGATTTTTCCCAGCATCAGGGACTTTTCCAGGGAGTCCTCTCTTCTCATGAGGTGGCCAAAGTACTGGAGCCTCAGCTTCAAAATCTGTCCTTCCAGTGAACATTTGGGGTTGATTTCTTTCAGAATGGATAGGTTTGATCTCCTTGCAGTCCAGGGGACTCTCAAGACTCTCCTCCAGCACCACAGCTCAAAAGCATCGATTCTGCGGCGATCAGCCTTCTTTATAGTCCTTAGGTTTGTTTAAATAGAAGGCAAGCTTTTTTTTTGCCTGAGTGGGGTTTTAAATGGATTATTGGGAGCGGTCACATGGCATTTAAATTTCCTCCTTTTTTTTTTTAATGATCAGTTGGTGTCCTCTCCTCTGCGTCGTACCTTCCTATTCTGGTTCTGTCCTAACCTGTGTACTATGCATTTTGTCCTACTTTCCGGCTCCAGTTTCCAAGGCTCCAAGTCTTTTAAGCTGGGGAGAAAGGGGAGAAACTGAATTTACTGCGTATTTTCAGTGTCCTGTCGTTGCAACAGAAGCAAACAAGTAAGCATTTTCGAGCAAAGTTTCTAAATCCAACCCCTGGCGGTGGTTTAGGAAACTTCGCTGAAACTGCTGTTCGAGGGGCGTGGTCGGCTGGGAGCAGAATTTGCTTCTCTTCCTGGTAAGCACACGATCTTTTACTGCATTGTACCGGTCCCAAGTGGGTCAGCAAACTACGATGATCGGGGCGTGAAGTAACCATCTATGATTCTCTTATTTGTATGCCTTACGTCAAGCTTTGGTGTTGTGATTAAAAACATTTTATTAGGCAAACTGCCATTGCTTGAGCAGCTCTTTGCAATATTTCAAAGTATAAATTTTTAAAATCACCCTCAACATCAGCATCAAAGCCATCACTCTTCAGAACACTGGGCATGCTATGGGAATGTTAGTTACGGCAGGATCAATAAAGTTCTTTTCCACCCAGGACTGAGCGCCGGGTTGTTATGCTGTAATGCTTAATGTGAAAGAATGATTGTTAAGCTCTTGCGCTGTTTATGATGAAGGATAGTTGAGATTCAGCAGATCCTCTTCTTTGGCTTTCCTCCCAGAGCCTTAAGGCAAGTCTAACAAATGTCAGGATTTGCTCTCTCTCTCTCTCTCTCTCTCTCTCTCTCTCTCTCTCTCTCTCTCTCTCTCTCTCTCTCTCTCTCTCTCTCTCTCTCTCTCTCTCTGTGTGTGTGTGTGTGTGTGTGTGTGTGTGGTCAGGATAGATGCATGGGGGTGGAATCAAAGCGAGATAAAAGCAACCGAGCGACTCTGAAAGATGAAAGCCCACTTGTTGGGTCAAAGCCAGAGTGGGCATCTGGATATCAAAGTCTCATCCCTCAGTTGAATGCTCTCTAGAGTAGACCTCCTGGTGACCACAGTGGAGTGGAGCCCTGGGTAGGGGCAATGTCACAAATTGTGTTTTTCACCATTTCTGGTGTTGTCTTTTTCCCCCCCATTTCAACAACCATTTTGGACAACTTGATCCAGTGATCGTTCTGGCTGCATGAATGAATTTGAGATGGGTTGTTCTGCGTTACTGGTTTTTTCGTATGACTTGTGTTTGCTCACCTCTCAGAGTTTTATTTGTTATGTTCTTAAAAAAAATATTTGTGTACTTATTGTTGTAGCTTTAATATGGTCTTTTAATGATCTAAGCTGCCTTTTTAAATCATTAAATGTTGTCTTTAAATGATGCACTCCACCGTTTGTATCCTCATTGTTTTCAGCGCTAAATATTGTCCTTCAAGGATGTGAGCCACCTTGGGTTCTTTTTAAGGAGAAAGGCAGGATAAAGACATTAGACAGACAGACAGACAGACAGACAGACAGACAGACAGACAGACAGACAGACAGACAGACAGACAGAGAGCCGCTTTTTCAACCCAAAGTTTCAGTTTTGCAAAGATGTGGTTCTCTCCTTGACTTATTTCCATTCATGACACTCAACTTTTAGTCTAACAATTTTAGATCAAAATATAGTCTTATACAAGGAAAAATGTGGTACATACATACCTATTGCGGTTCATATACTGTGGTCCTGGTATATCGGGGGACCGCATTATATGAAGGCAAGGGCTCTTGGGACAAGCTGCATGCATCTGTTTGGGGGCCTCCTGCACTAACCCCAGTCCTGACCCGACCCAGCATCTTCATAATGCAGATTTCCCTTTATTGCAGGTTGGGTTAGGTACGTGGGGGGGGGATTATTGTACTCTAGACTTCAGCAGGCATTTGCATGCCCATGCGTAGGACTAGATTTTTTGGTGAGGAAGGAAGGGATATGGGAACCCCCACTCAGAACCCTACTCTAATGAGAAGCTTGGAGGTTTGACAAAACATCTTCACAGATTGCTTAAGACTGGAGGGCTTGATGTATCTGAGGGCCTTTTTACATGACCCCTAAGATCCGCTGGCCACTTAAATTCGGACCAGAGATCTTAGGGGTTCCTCGCTCTTCCTCTGTCCCCACCCCCCTCTGCACTTCCTGGTTGCTGGCTGCGTGAGGGGAGGGAGAAAAAAGAAAGAAAAGAATGCCTTCTTACCTCCGTTTTGTTCCGGGCAGCATTCAGATCTCTTAAAGGGGCGGGGCGCAGAAAAAGAACAAACGGAAGCCAGGAGAGCCCCGCACTCACTATCCTTACACCGGATCAAATATTTGTCACCTCCAAAAAGCAGGTACAAGAAAACTGCTGTTTGGTCTTGCTAAAGTGGGCGGGGTCGCACTTAATTGTCTGCAAAGTCCGGAGCTGGTGGGTAAACATTTTTAAGGTCCGGACCTTGCAGCCATTTGCGGCGGAGCTTAGGGGTCGTGTATAAACGCCCTGAGTTTATAGTCATAGACTCATGAAGTCGGAAGGGACCTATTAGGCCTTCCAATCCAACCTCCTGCTCAAGGCAGGTTTCCAAATCAAAATACGGTATATCTGCCAGGTGTTTGTCCAAATTTCTCTTGAATGCCTCCAGTGTTGGAGCACTCACCACCTCTCAGGATCACTGGTTCCATTGTCATACTTCTCTAGCATGGAAGGTTTAGGCTGAAGTTCCTTCTTTTCTGAGGGATTTGCGAAAGTCCATCCATCCATCCATCCATCCAGCCAGCCAGCCAGCCAGCCAGCCAGCCAGCTAGCCATCCATCCATCCATCTAGCCAGCCAGCTGGGTCTACCCAGCTCTAGAATACTGACTGGATAACTTGGTTGTTTAGGTATCTGGGTATAGAGCCAGAGGCTGGGAGTTGAATTTCTCACTCCGCATCCCAGGGGAACCTGGGTAGTTTTGGGTAAGTGAAATGCTCAGTACTTCCTGCTAAAACTACTGTTTTCCTTGTATTTATCGTCAAATAATAGTTTTAGCCTTTTGTTTCTGTCTATGGAATTAAGATTGCTGGAAGAAATATCAACAACCTCAGATACGCAGATGATACTACTCTGATAGCAGAAAGTGAGGAGGAATTAAAGAACCTCTTAATGAGGGTGAAAGAGGAGACTGAAAAAAAATGGGCTGAAGGTCAACATCAAAAAAACTAAGATAATGGCCACCGGTCCCATCACCTCCTGGCAAATAGAAGGGGAAGAAATGGAGGCAAGGACAGCGTTTGTTTTCTTGGACTCCTTGATCACTGCAGATGGCGACTGCAGCAACTAAATAAAAAGACGCCTGCTTCTTGGGAGGAAAGCAGTGGCAAACCTAGGCAGCATCTTAAAGAGCAGAGACATCGCCGACTAAGGTCCGGATAGTCAAAGCTATGTTTTTTCCAGCAGTGATGTATGGAAGTGAGAGCTGGACTATAAAGAAGGCCGGTCGCGGAATTGATGCTTTTGAGCTGTGGTGCTAGAGGAGAGTCTTGAGAGTCCCCTGGACTGCAAGGAGATCAAACCTATCCATCCTGAAAGAAATCAACCCCAAATGTTCACTGGAAGGACAGATTTTGAAGCTGAGGCTCCAGTACTTTGGCCACCTCATGAGAAGAGAGGACTCCCTGGAAAAGTCCCTGATGCTGGGAAAAATCGAAAGCAAAAGGAAAAGAGGACAACAGAGAATGAGATGGTTGGACGGTGTCATCGATGCAGCCAAAATGAATTTGACAAAACTCCGGGAGGCAGTGGAGGATAGGAAGGCCTGGCGAGCTCTGGCCCATGGGGTCACGAAGAGCCGGACACATCGGAACGACTGAACAACAATGAATAATAGTTTATCTTGTAAAGCAACAGAACTATTTTGTGCTTGCTTTCTCTTGCGATTAAGGAACATTTATGTACAATGCCCAATTGGTTGGTGAACCATTCACAGCAGGCGACTGTCTTTGGGCTGAACAGAAGATTGAATGAAGCAACACGGACTCTCTTGGACAAGGGGCTGATTGCCAAAATGGATGGGACCAAACTTTCTCTCGGTGGTATTAGGACCAGCGCCAATATCTGAGTAATCCTAATGGCAAATAATGGGAGGATTAAACTGAAATGGTGATGAATGGGAAACAGGGTGTAACTGGGTGGGAGAGCAAATACATTCCTGCAGAAAATCTTGTGTTTAATCTTTGACAGAAGGTGAGATTCCTGCCAGAAGCCATGCAGCACCAGGGCTAGTATTTGTCAGTGACACCAATGGCCCCTCACGGAAGACTATAGCATTTTAAGAAGCATGCAGTACACATAATACATTGGCATGTTATTTGGCAATTATCCCGTAAGTGCAAATCAATTACGGATAAAAAGAATCCATGAAATTGCAGAGATGGAAAGGAACCTATGAAGCATTGAGTCCAGTCCCTGTCGGCGAGGCATTGTGGGGATCTGAACGCCCAACTGAAGTAGGTAGCATTTTGAGCTCTTGGTCCAACGCGGCCCAGGCTGAGTTTCCCCTTAGGAGACACGCTGGAGAAAAAAGCTGCCTACCAGGCAGACATTTCCATCTAGCTACTCAAAGACTGTAACTTCACATCCTTTCTCGTTCCGATATTACGTTCGTTTCATGCTAACGTCGTTCGTGGTCACGAGGTCTTGTCCTGGTTCTGCCCCTGTTTCCGTTTTCCCACGGGTGTGATTGATGGTGTTGTGACAACTGTTACTTCACGTCTTGTTTCGTGACAATATCTGTACTTCCCTGCCTTCGTTTTCCCTTTCTTTTGGTCTGACCTTCCGTTTTTCGATATTTTGATTCTCCGGAAGTTTGCCTTTCATGCGTTAAGCAGCAAAGTTTGAGGTTTTATTCCTTCTTCCTTCTCTGTGATGCATTGTTTATGCCATTGTGATTGTACTGGAGAATGCAACTTCGCACTCCTGCCACTAGATGGAGAATGCACACGTTACGTGATGAGCCTTACTTCACAGGCTCTCGTCTTGAAACAAGAACCGAGACAAGAGAATTCCCAGTTCAGGAGGTGTGGTCGGGATGAACTCCCATTGTCACGTGATGGATGTGCAGTAACATTTTTTCATACCAGTCCCAAGTGGGACCGCAAACCGCGATGAGAGGGACGTGAAGTAACCATCAAAGAGAAGCATCTCAATATTCCCCCTTTCCCATTTCTGTCACACATATGCTTTAAGAATGACACCCTTAACATGGTTCCTTCCAGATATTCTTCTCAGATTGGGAAGTGCAGTTGGGAACATCTGAAAGGTAGCAGGGTTGTTTACTGATTTCTTGATTTAAAATAGTTATATGCCACCTTTTCCCCAAAGTATCCAAGGCAGCTTACAGGTTCAGGAAGATGAATTGTAAGGCTACAAACTTCAAGAGACAGAGTTTGACCCTTCTTCTGCGGGCTTGTAAAGGCCTTTCTCTTCAGGCAAGCCTTCCCTCAGTAACGAGCTCCCTGTAATGTGATTTTAGATGGGTTGGTATGCATCACTGCTTGGACTGGATTTGTACTACTGTACTATGGCATTTTCCATTTCTCTGCTTTCCATCTCTCAGAGTGGTTTCCACAACGCCTACCCCTCCATATTCATTTGCTTGTTGTTCCTAGCTTTAAGCTTGCCCTGCTAATGATGTAGGATGGCTCTTCCAACTTGTTCTTAACTTTAAACATTGTCTTTGACGGATTAACTGTTGTATAATCATTGTCTCCAACTTTATATACAGTATTGTCCTTCACTGTTGTAAGCAGCCTTAGGTCCTTTCCAAGGAGAAAGGTGGGGTAAAATATTCCTAATTTAGTTTAATTTAATTTAGTTTAATTTGGAAGGAAGGAAGGAATCCAAGAAGAAAACTCGTGCCTCCACCTTTCTTTCCTGGAATAACTCAGAAGGCCAAGATCTCATTCAGTCCTGGGGGGACAAAAAAGCCTCACTGGTGTAGCTCTGTTGGACTTGTGGAAAAAAGCGGAGACAGCCAGCCAATATTCATTAAACAGGATCCTGTTACTTCTTCAACTGAAAGAAGAGACCTCTCTCTGATATGCTTCCTTGCAGGAGAGAGAAGATACCAAGGCTTGTGCAAATTGGAAGGTGTACAAGAGTTGTGACACCAGAAAACGGTGACCAAAAGAGCACATACATCCCCAGATGTTGCTCAGATCTAGACTTCTCTAGATTCAGGGAGTTGTCCATCAAATGTATTTCATAGGTGTGTTCACCTGAAAAGCAGTTGCTTTACTCGCCGTAGTCTGCCTTTATATTTATACTTCTTTGATTCTCTTGTCAAGTTCCCACTTCCAAAACTTCCCATCCATCTCTTTCTGTTGATTTGGCAGCCTTTAACATTCTAACGGAATATGGTTGGGTTGGGTTTATTTAAAAAAAACATATAATTTTTGTGCTGTTATAAATGAGTGACCTCCAAAATGATTTGTCCTCAGCAGCCTTGCTTAGCTCTTACAAATTCACGCTTGCGGTTCCTTTAAGGAGTTGGTCCATCTACCTTTCCTGCTTTCTTCCACATTTCCCAGCATGGTGGTCTTTTCCAGATGTGCCCAAAGTAGGACAACCTCAGCTACAACATTTTGGCCTCCAAAGATAGTTCAGACTTGATTTTATCCAGGACCTGGTTGTTCATTTTTCTGGTCATTGATGGCACCTGCCAAGCTCTCCTCTAGCACCACAAATTAGAGATGGGCACAAAACGAACAATTTTTCATTTTCGTTTTCGTTTTTTCATTTCGTTACGTAACGAAACGACAACCGAATTTTGTCTCTAAAATGAAGCGAAACGAACAGAAACACCGGAAATTTTGTCGTGCGTTTCATTTCCGTTACTGCAATATGAGTGAATTGCTTAAAATCCTTTAAAAAATCACAAAAAATGAAATAAATGGTAACAAAATGGTAACGAAACGAACGAAAATGAAAACAAATGTTTTGCAAAAATCACGAAAAAAAGAAATGAACCGAAAGGGACCCTCCAAACGACAAACAACAAACGAAATGAAATGTTTTTGATTCGTGCCCATCTCTACCACAAATTATATAAATCATTTTTCCCTTGTCAGCCTCTTCACTGTCCAGTTTTGACACCCATCCATGGTGACTGGAAAGACAAGTGTGCCAGTGATTTTTGTCTTGGTCTTGGTTGCCACATCCTTATACAGTGGACCCTCGTATAATAAATGGTTTGTATAACATAAAATCTGTACAACATAAAACATTCCAGAGATAGGGGAATTTTGCTTAACAGAATCGTCTCTGGGGTGAATCCGTACAACATAAAAATGATCGCAATTAGGGATTACTCCGTTTTCAATGCATTCCTATGGGAAATTTGTATAAAGGAAAATTTGCTTGACAGAATCTCATTTGGAACGAATTGATTCCTTTATACAAGGTACCACTGTACTTCAAAGTCTTATACTTCATGATCTTTTCTACTTTCATTGCTGCCTTCCCAAGTCTCTGCCTTTCTTAAAAGCCAAAACCAGTAAGGGGTGTACCCGTGGACGAACCTTATCAAAGCAGGTTGTCTGTTGCTGAGGCTAAGGTAGGGCTTTGTGTGCAATTGACTGGTTTTGTTTTGTTTTGCTTTGTTTTTGCTGTTTCGTTGTCTCTTCCTGGGGAGAAAATTGTTTCCGACCACAGAAAATAAATGAACACCACTGGCTTATTTCCGCTTTCTGGTTTCTGATGAAAACGCTGTGCAAAGCAGGAGGAATTCATCTTTTAATGACCGACGAAAGTGCTGTTGTAGTGTACACATCGGGAGTTTTAATGTGCTGTGTAGCCTTTAATGAGTTGTAATTTTGTGCACCACACTCCAGCAGTCTCGTGCAGTCAATAAGACTGACACCAGGCTGAAGGGTTATTGCCTGAATTTCAGACGGTGACAGCCTGTTAGTGTGAAATAGCGTGAAATAGTGTAAAGCTGTTCACTTGTGTTGGGCAGCATTGCATGAGCAGCTCAATTCACTTGCAAAAGGAGAGTGTGATCATAGAATCATAGAATCATAGAGTTGGAATATGTCTGTGATTATTCTCAGTCATCCAGGTGAGTTTATCTGGAAGTTGAGTCATGGCTACTGGACTTCTTTTTTGAGAGATAGAAACGTTTTGCTGTTCATCCAAACAGCTTCAAGAGCCATCCAGTCCAACCCCCTGCCATGCAGGAACCCCCATCACAGAACGCCCGACAGATGGCCATCCAGCCTCCGCTTAAAAACCTCCAAAGGAGGAGACTCCACCCCCTCCATGGCAGCATATTGTGATCCAAAGGAAATAAACAGAAAACCACAGTCTCTTCTCCAGAAGTGTGAGAGATCATGCTGTCTGATAGAAATGGCCACGAATGGCCAGTTCGGTGGTTTGTGCTGGTTCGTCCTTTGGATGAACAGGTGTCCGATGCTTCCCTTCCCTGCCTCCTTTGGCAGGTGCCCGCTCTGAGTCACTACCCAAAGGGAGAGGGGCAGGAAAGTCTGGCCGCTGCTTCTGAGTGGGTCCTTGCCAGAGAAGGCACTGCTGGGAAGCGCCAAACACAGGTTCGTCTGGAGGAGGACCTGCCATGAACGGCCTAACAAGTGGTTCCTGCCCATCTCTAATCTCTGATCTTCTGTGTCCTGTTCCCAGCCTCCCTTGTTTAAAGCCTCATATTGCAGCCCGATCAACAACTTGATGAACCTATTAACACTCCAGAGAAAGGCAGCCATATTGTATTTCCTAAACAACAGATCTTTCTGCTATAGAGGATGGTATTCCGTGGGTGTGCTCGAAAGGTGACTACTGACACATTCCCTGCATTTTGCACAGAAGGAATTCTATCCAGGGTTTTAATCTACATTACCGACCCACTGTTATTTCTGTCTGCTAAATCCTTTGTTTGTCTACCCTGCGGTTGCCCGTTCCATTTGAAATGATGTGGGTGAATGATTGTCCTTCACCTGAAACCATGCAAAGCTGTTCCACTATGTAACCGTACTGGTTCTGAGACGTTCCATGGAAGAGCAGCCAATGGGCTGCGTACCTCATGTCTTTTTGTAAGGTGGATTTGCCCTATAATGGGAATGTTGGAGAACGTGTAGAAAACAACGGGGACATCTCTCCCCCTCCCCTGCCCCCTAAGTGCTCAAGTCGGCTTTTAATTTCCATAACTAAACTGGCCTGAAGAGTAGGCTACAGTGGGATGTAATCCTCACCCAGTTGGACTCATTTCAACTTGTAAACTAAAGCTGCCTTGGGTAGAGACTCATAGAATCATGGTGTTGAAGGGTCCTCTGAGACCTTCAGGTCCAACCCCCTGCTCAAAACAGGAATCTAAATCAAAGCAGATCTCACAGGAAGGCGACTGGCCAATTTTCTGCTGAATGAGCCTCATGGCACAGTGGTTAAATGCCTGCACTGCAGGTAAAACTGTGCTCATGGCCTGGGGTTCAATCCCAGGTAGCCGGCTCAAGGTTGGCTCAATCTTCCATCCTTCTGAGGTCAGTAAAATGAGTACCCAGCTTGCAGAGGGGGGGCAAGGGGTAGCCTGCATACTATAATTAAAAACTGTAAACCGCCCAGAGACTACTTGAAGTGGTATGGGGCGGTATATAAGCAGAACACTTTGCTTTTGCTTTGCTTTTGAATGCCTCCAGCACTGGAGCACTAACTACCTCCTGAGGTCATTGGTTCCATTCTCGTACTGCTCTAACAATTAGGATGTTTTTTCCTGATAGTCAACCTAAACCTGGCTTCCATGGGCCCATTTTTCGGCCCATTGTTAGGTGTCCTGCACTCTGGGAAGATCAAGAGCAGGTCCTGTCCCTCCTCTGTGGGACGACCTTTCTGGTAGTTGAGATATGCAGGCATGTCCAAACTTTGGTCCTCCAGATGTTTTGGACCACAGCTTCCATAGTCCTTTGTCATTGGCAAGCTAAGCTTAGAATTCTGGGAGTTATGGTCCAAAACATCAGGAGGGCCGAAGTTTAGACATGCCTGTATGCTATCATACCTCCCCTCAGTCTTTTTCTCTCAAGACAGCCTGTGACGTGAAGCACAGTGTATGGTACCACAAAATGTGGGGGTTACCGCTCCCTTGGGTTCCGTCCTCGGTTCCCAACCTTGGGAAACCCATGTGTTCACGGACTGCAGTTCCAAGAAGCCTTCACCTCCAGCTGTGCTAGCAGGGGCTTCTGGGAGTTGCGGTCCAAGAACCACTGGATTACCTATAGTTGGGAACGTTGATCTGAGCCCAGAGAGGCTACCCACACATTTTGGGGTAGCGCACGCCATACCTCATGGCACAGGCTGTTTGTAATAACCAAGAAGAAATGAATAACCAAATGGGAATATTCCATAAATAAAAGGAAAACTAATAACGCAGCAACAATTCATAAAGCAAAAGGTTGCATTGCTTAATGGGTTGTTAATGAGGCATGTTCTAATTACTGTCGTAATTTATGGTTTCTGGTCTGGCTGTACTCAAGACAGAAAAGAAACACTCAGGTTTTAGGCTTGCTGCTCACGGCCCTCACTGCTCCCCCAGGTTGGAACTTCCTTATCTACCGCGAGAAGCCTGGAAATATTGGCAGATCATTTGGTGAGCTGGTTGGAAGTTCAGTCTCCCACTCTGTGCCTCTCGGGAAAAGAGTCAACCTGGGTGGCCTTGGTCAAGCTGCGGAGTCCCAGGGCATCCATGGAAAAAGGGAATAGCAAACCTCTTCTAGACTTGATAATACACCGTTTACTGACTGGGTATGGTACAAAAACTAAGATCATGGCCACCAGTCCCATCACCTCCTGGCAAATAGAAGGGGAAGAAATGGAGGCAATGACAGAGTTTATTTTCTTGGGCTCCTTGATCACCGCAGATGGCGACTGCAGCAACGAAATAAAAAGACGCCTGCTTCTTGGGAGGAAAGCAATGGCAAACCTAGATAGCATCCTAAAGAGCCGGGACATCACTTTGCCAACTAAGGTCAGGATAGTCAATGCTATGGTTTTACCAGTAGTGATGTATGGAAGTGAGAGCTGGACTATAAAGAAGGCTGATCGCCGCAGAATTGATGCTTTTGAGCTGTGGTGCTGGAGGAGAGTCTTGAGAGTCCCCTGGACTGCAAGGAGATCAAACCTATCCATTCTGAAAGAAATCAACCCCGAATGTTCACTGGAAGGACAGATTTTGAAGCTGAGGCTCCAGTACTTTGGCCACCTCATGAGGAGAGAGGAGTCCTTGGAAAAGTCCTTGATGTTGGGAAAGATTGAAGGCAAAAGGAAAAGAGGACGGCAGAGAATGAGATGGTTGGACGGTGTCATCGATGCAACCAATATGGATTTGATCAAACTCCGGGAGGCAGTGGAAGACAGGAAGGCCTGGCGAGCTCTGGTCCGTGGGGTCACGAAGAGTTGGACATGACTGAACAACGACAACAACATGCTACATAAGTGCTTTTTGACTGGCTACGGTGCACATTTATTTATTTATTTATTTATTTATTTATTTATTTATTTATTTATTTATTTATTTATTTAAATAAAAAACAATCCTTAACAGTTCCAAAGCTCACATGGAACCCCTTTAACCATGGGTGGCGATGGGTAAACCATTGGGACCTGTGAGGTGGTGGTGGGGTGTCTTTAATTTCTGAAAATCCCCAGGGCTGACAAAATCATTTTGGTGGCAGGGATTTTGGGAGATCTAAGACTAACTGCCCCATGCCCCTCCTCAAAAAAAAAAAAAACCTTCACCCCAAAAGGTGTTTCACAGGAGCCTCAGTTCCTTCAGGGAAAATCTGGAAATGTTTTGCTCCCGAAAAATTGCTGTGGCCGAGGATGTCATCAGCATTAACATAATATACATAAGAACGTAAGAACAGCCATGCTGGATCAGGCCAAGAAGGGCCCATCTAGTCCAGCTTCCTGTATCTCACAGTGGCCCCACCAGATGCGTTTGGGAGCGCATGAGACTAGATCTCTGTCTCCTGATACCACTCCCCTGCATCTGGCCCTTGAAGTACCCTGGTTTTACGCCTGGAGATGACACATCTCCATCATGGTTAGTCACCTGTGATGGACTTTTCCTCCAGGAATCTGTCCAATCCCCTATTGAAGGCATCCAGGCCAGATGCCATCACCACCTCCTGTGGCAGGGAGTTCCACAGATGCCATCACCACATCCTGTGGCAGGGAGCTACATGGCATCCTTTAGGGAACAGCGTATGGAATCTGTTCTGTGTTTTCAAGGCCTGGGTGCCAACATTGTGAAAAGAAAGGATAGAATATTGCCAGTCACCCCAAAAGGGTGATGTCCCACTGGGGAGGAACTCTGACCAGTTTTTACCACGCTCCTTGGCTTAGGATCTGCACAGCGGGTTTTTGGCTCATCAACAACAATGAGGACTCTGCGTGTTTAAAAAAAAGAGATATGGGATATCTGTTAGGGCAAAATCCAAAAGTATCTATCCTCCTGTGCAAAAATCAGGCAGAGTCGCCATTGCTGTTTTTATGTGACGTCAATTCACCTCTGACTTACGATGACTCTATGAATGAGCCATCTCCAAAATGCCCTGCCCTCAACAGTCCTCATCAGATCTTTTAAACTCAAGCCTGTGGTTTCCTTTAGGGAGTCCGTCCATCTCCTATTTAGTCTTCCTCTTTTCCTACTTCCCACCTTCCCCACCATTATGGTCTTTCCCAGGATAATCTTACTTGGTCATGATGTGCCCAAAGTAGCACAGCCTCCGTTTCAACCTTTTCTCTCTCCAGAGATATTTCAAGCCTGATTTGATCGGAAAGCCACATTTCTGGCTCTCCAGGGAGCATCCACAAAGCATGCCATGCAGACATATAGATGTATACAAAATCTCTCTCCCTTGCCTTTTGAATCCCCACTTCCTTGCTTAAAATCTTCATGGTGGGTTAAAGCAAGCAAAGCAAAGTTTTCTACTTATATACCGCCTCTCTGGAGAGTTTACAATTTAATTATGATGGGCTACATGTTGCCCCCCCCCGCAAGCTGGGTACAGTAACCCCCCTGTCTATCCCGGGGGTTAAGGACCAACCTGACCCGTGATCATTGAAAATCCGCGATATGCAGTGCAGGTCGGATGGGGGGGGGGCTCAATGTTTAAAATGTCTTTAAGCAACTGAGCCAGCTTGGCACCGTTGCTTAAAGACATTTTAAACATTGCACATCACTCCCTCCCCCCGGGGGTGGGGGTGGGGATAAGCGGCGTGCAATGTTTAAATGACTTTCAGCAACGGAGCCAAGCGCGATATAACGGGGCTGCAGTATATGAACCGCGAAAGGGCGGGGGGGGGGACCACTCTACTCGTCTTACCAACCTCGGAAGGATAGAAGGCTGAGTGAACCATGAGCCGGCTACCTGGGACAGGTAGCACTTTATATATAACTGCTGCATAGATACATATTTTAAGTCTTTGGCCGCAGAGCCAGAGGTTGGGAGTTCGATGCCCCACCATTGAGTTTCCTTGGCAGGGGCTGGAGTAGATGATCCATAAGGTCCCTTTCAGCTCTGTAATTCCGAGATAAGAGAAGCTAAAATCTGTCAGTGTTCTAGAGACCTGATCCACAGAGACCTTTCCAACTAAGCAATCAAAAATTGCAAATCAAGGCTGAGTTAACCACATCAGCTAATATGCAAATTACTGGAAGCGGAGGAGTTAGTTCCTGCTCGGATACAGGAATTATCTCTTGTGATGACATCCGATCAGTGGCATTGCAGTTTTTGAACTGTAGCTCCAAGAACCTACCAGCCAGGGTGATTGATTGAAATGTTACCGAGGAACCTGCCTTTTAATTTTCATCTAATTCCATAGCACTTGAGGCAATTAACAGTATATAGCAAGAAAATACATTACCAAGAAAGGGCCTCTGGGATGCAGTGAGTTTGAAGTAATGCTCTCTGTTCTGTGGGCTTTCCTGCTGTTTAATGAAGCTATTAATTGGAGATCAGTTTCTGTGGTATAGATACTTTATTTCTTAAATGTGGGGGTTACTTGGACAAGCTCCTTCAGCGCGGAGAAGGGGAAAATAATATTAGTAATGATAATCTGACCAGAACTTCTCAGATGTGGAAATGAATGGATTTAGATCCTTGGCCCTGCACGATGCAAAGTCATGTCTCCGATGCTTGTGCAAAAGACCCTGCGTTGTTGTGCATTGGCCAGGAATGTCTAAACAGGGCAGATATATTAAATACTCTTTATGGTCCACCCTTAATCAGCTGTTTGCTTTTGTTTATTTGTTTGCTTGCTTGCTGGACCGATTGATTGTTCATTTAGTTTGTTCGTTCATTCAATTGATTGATATACCACCTATCTGGCTGTCGAGGCCACTCTGGGCAATGTACAACAGAAACTGCAGGCAAAAATCAAAGCAAAACAAAGCAAAACAAAAGACAGAAAAGACGTGGCACCTTTAAAGACTAACTTTCATATTTTAATGTAACATTTCGTGGACTGCACGTCCACTTCTTCAGACATGTAGCAGCAGAATGAGGTGTGTGCAATATAATATGTGATGAGATATCCATTTCATATCACATGATCATTGGTGGATAGGGGAGGGGGAAGAGGAGGGGGAGATGATTAGTTGTAGGAGGATTTGGCCAGGGGTCGTAGATATGATAAGCATTGTTAGTGGATCTGTGGAGAAGGGGGAGATGATTAGTTGTACAAATGGTGGGAAGGAAGATTTGGCTAGGGGTCATAGATATGTTAAGTATTGCCAATGGCTGTGTGGCCAGGGTCTGTAGAAATGTTAAGTGTGGTTTTTAAGGTAAATTCCTCAAGAGTCAGAAACTAGAACCAGATAGAGTGGGTGAGGGTGGTGGTAGAAGAGAGTGGTGAGAGAGTGAGAGTTTTTACTTAGGGTCCAGGCGGGAGATAAATTTCCATGAAAAAAGGGGCAGTATAGTAATATTAAATTTGATAATGACTCAAGAAACCGAGACTTATGTTTAATCCATTCTTGCGTGTGTCCATCATGCATATGAATTTTATCTTAGCTGTTTCTCTTTGTATTCTGGATTTGTAATGATTCTGTTCCAAAATGGTGACCTTCAAATCCTTTAAGGATTTACAACATAAAGAAACCAATAATCAACAACACCAGATTCTACAAAATGCACCAAATCAAGGAAAACAATATAACTTAAAAGTTTAAAATACAACACAACCCAAGCACGGATGTTCTGTTCACTCCATAGCCCAGGTTCCGTCTCACTGGCAGGATCATAGACTCAGCTGTCCAACTGGATGGGATCCCGGAGATCTAGTCCAGTTTCAAGCTCGTTTCCATACAGACAGGTTAGCTGGGAAATGAAAGCTTGGGTCATCCAGGTTCATGACACAGTATGGAGTACCCAGCTAGCTTGGAGAGATAAGGGAAGAGTTATTTGCATAATTGTGTTGTTTGCATAATTGTGTTGTAAACTATCCAGAGAGTGATTTAGCATTATGGGGTGGTCTGGAAGCTGAGTCATGGCTACTGGACTTCTTTTTTTGAGAGAGAGAGAGAGAGAAATGTTTCGCTGCTCATCCAAAGAGCTTCATCAGTCTGAATACAGCTAGTGCAAGTCGCACTAGCTGTATTCAGACTGATGAAGCTGTTTGGATGAGCAGCGAAATGTTTCTATCTCTCTCAAAAAAGAAGAAAGAAGAAGAAGAAGAAGAAGAAGAAGAAGAAGAAGAAGAAGAAGAAGAAGAAGTCGTCCAGTAGCCATGACTCAACTTCCAGATAAACTCACCTGGATGACTGAGAATCTTCACAGACATTATGGGGTAGTATTTACATTAAAACAACAGCAGCACTAATAAAGCAGACTTTCCCCACTCAGTGGGCAGAATCTTATTGGAGAAGGCCACGCACATAAGGGCACAAACAGTTTCTCCAATGGCTTGATGATGCCCATCGCACTGTTGGGTGCGTGACCAGGAGTGTGACCTTTTTGAATGCCACAAGGGGGTGTGGAGGAGTGTGACATATGACTGGACAGAGAGGTAAAATTGCTCGTGAGGCTTGTCTTATGTGACCATATGTGGTGCTGATAGGATTTGACCAGTATCTGCTTTTTGATATGTACCTATCCTTATGATCTCATTTCCACAAAGGGCCTTTTTACACGACCCCTAAGATCCGCTGGTCCCTTAAATTCGGACCAGAGATCTTGAGGGTTCGTTGCTGTTCCTCCGTCCCCACCCGCTCCGCACTTCTTTGTTCTGTCTGCGTGAGGGGGGGAGGGAAAAAAAGCCTTAGACAGAGACAAAAGAATAAAAGGCTTACCTCCGGTGCTGGTGGAAGTTGCTCCGACCTCCGTTTACTTCCTGGTTCCTCTTTAAGGGGTGGAGGCAAAAGAAAAACAACAGAAAGAAGCGAGGAGAGCTCAGGCAGTCTCCGCATCAAAATTTTTCACCATCAAAGAGCAGGTACAAGAAAACTGCTGTTTGGTCGCGCTAAAGTGGGCGGGGTCGCACTTAATTGTCTGCAAACTCCGGAACTGGTGGGTAAACATTTTTAAAGTCCGGAGCTTGCAGCCATTTGCGGCGGAGCTTAGGGGTCGTGTATAAACGCCCAAAGAGAGAGAAAAGACTGAAAGCTGTTTCCACATCTTCCTTCCTTCCTTCCTTCCTTCCTTCCTTCAGTTCTTACACTTGTATGCCAGTGTTTTGTACAAAACACCGCATTACTACTTGCTGTGTGTTACTTTGAAGAACAAAATTCCAACACCCAGATGTGTTGATACAGGTGTTAGGCTAAACTAAAAAAAAAATGGCACAGATTTTGATGCCTTATTTGCTTCACCTACAACCTATGGAAAACAATTAGCTGCCATGTTAACAAGAAAGCAACAGTCAAGATAGTGCCACGCAGGGCCCAGGATCATCTCTTATCATTCTATGGAACCCCATTGGAGGAAGTGGTTTATGCAGGAACCTGGGACCCTCCTTTGTTAAATAGGTGCTACTTGTGGTCTCCACATGTGTAGAGACACTAAGTGGAACTGAACCACCACTGTGTAACACTCTGCCAACGTTCAACAACATTCTGGCCACGGATTTTGGACACACACTTATGATACCTTAGAGCAGTGGTGGCGAATCTTAGGCACTCCAGATGTTTTGGACTACATGTCCCAGAATTCCAAGCCTGTACTGCCAATGACAAAGGATTATGGAAGTTGTAGTCTCTAAAACATTTTGCCGACAGTTGGCCACCACTGCCTTAGAGACTAGCAAGTTTCGGAAAGCCCAATTAGGCAGGCAGGCTATCTATCGATCGATTGCAATGTAATTAGATGGAGAGTTTCCTTAAGTTAAGAGCAAGCAAAACTTGTTTATTTTAAGAGGAGCTTGCTCCAATCTGCTTTTGACAAATGAGCCTGCTTTTCTTTTTGCAATGCACCCATTGGGAGACAGCCCACTCCGTTTGCATGTCTGGTACCTCACCCATGTAGTGCTGAAAGATTTGCGTGCCTTGAGGGATAACGTAAGAAGAATGAAATACTTATTTCTCTTTATGTGTGCTCTGGCGCTGAGAACTGACAGAGCCCTCTGGAATATTCTCAGTCACAATCCCATGTCATAGGGGCGAATTCTGGGTTGCATGTTGGGGGGGGGTCCTTTTTTTTTTTTTGCAAAGCATGAGAAACTACCATATAACTATTTCTCTTAGTGCAGGATCCGTGTTTGAACGTGGGCAGCTGATCAACTCAGTCCCTCAATAGCTGCCTTCTTATTTTCTAGGAGGAAAAACACAAACAAGACCCATGCTGAATGTCTCCCTTCCGTCTTCCAGTTTCTTTCTTCTTTTAAATGCAGACGGCTTCCCTCCATAAAAGTGCTTTTGGGCACGAGGAACCCTACTGGCCTTAGAACCGCTTTGATGCAACAAGTAGCGTGCAAACGCATTTGGATTAGAGGGGTTTTCAAATGGAACCGTGCCTTTTCCCAGCGGACAGCTTTATATTGATTTGCACAAAAGAGGGATTGTTTCTCTAAAAAGATGGGGGTGGGTGGGTGGGGGCTTTGAACTCCAAAGAGCTGCACCGCTCACCCTGTGCTGAAATAATCCATCTGCTCAATGGCAGATCTTCAAGTGATAACTGGCAGTCATATGTCACCCCAAGATGGAAAGGTCCTTCATGAGAGGAGCTTTAAGAGCCAGAAAATGGGGTCTGGGATACTGGACTGTCTCGGGAGAATGAGGCGCCCAATTCAGTGAGAAGAAGGTGCTGAGGAAACATAGGTTTCCCCTGTTTTTTGGTGAAGACGGGGTCCGTGGGGATGCTGTAGGACTACTATAATACCACAACTGGACATAGGTAGGTAAGGCGAAATGGATACCCAAAGCTTGGAATTAATGCGTTGCAAGCAATATTACTCCTCACACACTACTTTGGGCAGTAAAAATGATCTTCCTTTTACTAAACAATGCAACAATTTTCTTTCAAAAAGAAGGCTGAGGGGGGTTATGATCGCTATGTTTAAATATTTGAAAGGAGGTCATATTGAAGAGGGAACAGGTTTGTTTTCCATGGCTTCAGAGACTAGGACTCGGGGCAGTGGTTTCAAACTACGGGGAAAGAGATTCCATTTGAACATTAGGAAGAACTTCATGACGGTTAGAGCTGTTTGGCAGTGGAAGATGCTGCCACAAAGGAGGGTGGTGGAGTCTCCTTCTTTGGAGGTTTTTAAGCAGAGGCTGGATGGCCACCTGTCGGAAATACTGTGATGGGGGTTCCTGTCTGGCAGGGGGTTGGACTAGATGGCCCTTGGGGTCCCTTCCAACTCTGTGGTTCTATGATTCTTTGACTGCTCATGGAAAGGCAATCACGGTTGCCCCAAATAGATCACGGCCGCCACAAGAAGCAGTGACATCCACGACGTTGCCATGTCCTGCAGGATTGCGCTCCATGGCTGCATAGGGAAAGGCACTGGAGCTTTCCTTTTTGTTAGTTTTAGTTTAGTTTATTTGAAATTTGCATATCGCCTGCTTGGACAGAGACAACTCCAGGCAGGCGAGTTCAAGTTCAAGGAGATAAAGGGCCTTTTCACACGACCCCTAAGATGCGCTGGCCCCCCACTCAGAACCCTACTCTAATGAGAAGCTTGGAGGTTTGACAAAACATCTTCACAGATTGCTTAAGACTGGAGGGCTTGATGTATCTGAGGGCCTTTTTACATGACCCCTAAGATCCGCTGGCCACTTAAATTCGGACCAGAGATCTTAGGGGTTCGTCGCTCTTCCTCTGTCCCCACCCCCTCCGCACTTCCAGGCTGCTGGCTGCGTGAGGGGAGGGAGAAAAAGAGAAAGAAAAGAATGCCGGTTCTCCTCCGTTCTGCCTCTCGCTCTTGCCGGCAACATTCCAGTCTCTGTAAAAGTAGCTCTTAAAGGGGCGGGAGCCAAAAAACAACAAACAGAAGCAAGGAGAGCCCAGCACTCACTATCGTTACACCGGATTAAATAATTTTCACCTCCAAAGAGCAGGTACTTGAAAGGTGCGCTGGGACACGCTAAAGTGGACATGGTCGCACTTAATTTCCTGTTAACTCTGGAGCTGGTGGGGAAACATTTTTAAGCTCCGGAGCTGGGAGCCATTTGCCCCGGAGTTTAGGGGTCGTGTATAAATGCCCAAAGACACAGCAACCATAACAAAGGATAATCGGCAAAATCAGTAATGTAAAAATGTGTTTAAAACATAAACATAGGTCCCCGGCTAAACAATGCAAGAGGTCTTCAAAGCTCTCCTCAAGGCAGGCAGGGACTGCATCAGGCGAATCTCTCAGGGGATGGAGTTTCATAACGACGGGCCAGCCATGCCTCTCTAGGAGTGGCTGTCGAAAGCACAAGAGCCTCAGAAGCTCTGATGGACCACAGCTGACCTGACGGAAATCCACTTCACCAGATAATCAGGGCCCAAGCCATGGAGGGTTTTGTAAACCAAAACCAGTACCTTGAACCTGATCTGGTAGGCAATGGGCAACCAATGCAGATGAGCCAGGATAGGGATGATGTGCGCAAATCTGCCTGCACCTACCACCAACCTGGCCGCCGTACTCCGCTGCAGTCTCCGAACCAGGCACAAGGGAAGCCCCACACAGAGTGTGCTGCAGTAGTCAATCCTCGAGATCAGCAGCGCATGCGCAACTGATTGTGTTGCATTTTGACCCCAATCTGTTGAAGGTAGATTGGTTTCAAACCATGCTTTTTCTTCTTTTGTGCAATCGCAAGGCCAAGATCTTAAAGCGTTAGATGACAAGATGAGCGTTTAGTCCCTGAATTGTTTTGCCTCTGCTTCTTCTGAGGCTGTTGCTTAAAGTCTGTAGCATGTAAAAGGAAGGAAGCCGAGAGGCTTTCCTTGTGGGTTTGTACAATCTGGAGTTGGCGCTGCAGGTTGCTGCTGCTGCTGTTGTTGTTAATTGCCTCCCGACCCACTTCTTGGCAATAGGGTGTTTGCGGTGCCTACTGCTTCCAACCTGTCACCCAGTGTTAAGGCTGCAAAGGCGAGATAAAAAGCCCTGTCACTGTCCTGCCTCAAGATTTCTCAAAAGCGCATCCCGGTTTTTATGAGTCTTGTTTATATTAGATGTGCTTCCAGCAGCATGGGCTCCTCAGCACGTGGGCGGGTGAGCTTTTCCATGCACCCGCTGATGGGGAGCTGGTGGGTGCTGCTTGGACCCCGCTGTTAGGTGGAAGATGGGGTTCCACATTCGGCTGCCTTGTCTCACTTTCAGCTCTCCCTCTTCCTATGTCCGGGAGAAACTGCTGCGCTCCGTAGCGTTTGGTGCTGCCTGACAATGTTTGTGAGAATATCAGGTAAATTTAAATCCATTCTGTTTCTCGGGAATCCTCTCAACTTCTCTCTCTCTCTCTCTCTCTCTCTCTCTCTCTCTCTCTCTCTCTCTCTCTCTCTCTCTCTCTCTCTCTCTCTCTCTCTCTCTGTATCGACAGACAGACAGACAGACAGACAGACAGGCAGGCAGACAGACAGACAGACAGACAGACAGACAGACAGACAGACAGATAGACAGATAGATAGATAGATAGATACTGTAGATAGACAGACACAGTGGTACCTTGTATAAAGGAATTAATTTGTTCCAAATGAAATTCTGTTAAGCAAAATTTTCCATTATACAGTACAAATTTCCCATAGGAATTCATTGAAAACAGAGTAATCCCTAATTACGACCATTTTTATGTTGTACAGGTTCGCCCCGTAGGTGATTCTGTTAAGCAAATTTCTCCCATCTCTGGAGTTTTTTATGTTGTACAGATTTTATGTTATACAAACCGTTTGTTATACAAGGGTCCACTCTGTGTGTGTGTGTGTGTGTGTGTGTGTGTGTGTGTGTGTGTGTGTGTGTGTGTGTGTGTCTGTGTGTCTGTGTGTCTGTGTGTCTGTGTGTCTGTGTGTCTGTGTGTGTATTTGTGTGTGTGTGTGTGTGTGTGTGTATCTCTCTCTCTCTCTCTCTCTCTCTCTCTCTCTCTATCTATCTATCTATCTATCTATCTATCTATCTATCTATCTATCTATCTATCTATCTGGTATGTCAATTTAAGCAAAAAGACCACAAAACCCTATTTGTGAGTGGGTGAATCAGGAACAACAAATGTGTTAGATCGGGCCACTAAGTTCTATGGTTGAACCTGGGAAAAGGGTGATGATACAGCTCCATGCATAAGGACGCTTGCTTTTCCAGCATCTTCTTAGCTGGGGGAAAAAACAGCCTTGTTGACATTTTCATTTTTCCCTGTCGGATGCCTGGCTCGCTGCGTTTTATGTTTAATAAGAGGAAGTCTCTGGTACTGAGCATCCTTCGCTTTTCATTATCCCTGGCTACATTTGAGTTATTTTAAAAATAGCTACCCTCCTTATCTAGGGAAGGATGCCTCTGGCCATAGCAAAAGCATTCCCTGAGTTTGAGTCATAGGCGAGCGGCTGGAGCACCAGGAGAAAAAAGGGACTTATGAAAAGCAGCCCCACCAAGCTGGAGACTTATTAAGTCTTGCAGGAGAACAGGCAATTTGGTTCCGGATAAAGATATACTCCCCTTCCCCACCCCAGGAAGCACCTCAGGCCTCCATGGACACTTCTACTTAGGTTTTAGGTCTCCTCTAAAGGAGAATTTAAGCTGCCTAGATGCCCTAAGCACATCCAATCTTGCATTATTTCGGAAGCTAAGCAGGGTCGGCTCTGGTTAGTACTTGGATGGGAGACCACCAGGGAATACCAGGTGCTGTAGGTGCCTGGAGTAGGAACTGGCAAGCCACTCCAGTATTCCTGCCAAGAAAACTCCATGGACATGGGGTCACAAAGAGTCATTCATGACTGTAATGACACAACAACAATAAAGGAGAATTTATAGCCGGTTTGAGGAGGTTCCCCAGCTGGGTTGGGGTGGTTAATGTGAAGTACAATCAGAGCTCAGGAAAATTGCTAGCAACATACTAGCTGGGGGGAGGGGGGATTCTGGGAGTTATAGTCCCTCAAAGTAACTTTTCCAAGGTCTGTGACGTTGCAAGGGAAGACATTGGAACTTCTGCTCTGTTTTCCGTCCTGGGCAGCTGAGGTCCATCTAGAACCTGACCTTGTTGAGGTTGTTACGTGCTCTCCAGTTGTCCCTTCAACTGGTGATGACCCCATAAATTAGTGATGTCCAGAAGGGTCTACCCTCAGCAGCTCTGCTCTGGCAGACTCAAGCCTCAGACTTCTTTTAGGGAGTCAGTCCTTCTTGTATTGGCTCTTCCTCTTCCTCCTTCTCCACTGCCTTCTGCCTTTCCCAGCATGGTGGTCCAGAGAATCTTGCCTTCTGACGATGTTGTGCCTAAAGTAGGACAGCCAGAATTTCATCATTTTTGCTTCCAGAGAGAATTCAGCCTTGATATGTTGTAGAATATACTTGTTTGTCTCTCTAGTAGTCCAGGATGTTCACAAAGCTCTCTTATTAAACATAAATTACATTGCCGTCCCAACTTCTTGATACGGAAGAACAGGTTAAACTGTTGTTGTTGTTGTTGTTGTTGTTGTTGTTGTTGTTGTTGTTGTTGTTGTTGTTGTTGAGTAAGAAGTGATGACAATTGACCTCGAGGGGCATGCATCTTCCTCTTCTCACAAGAACCTAAAGCAGAAGACTCAAGCACTTTAAACAGAGAGTTATTCTGACTTTAAAAAAGTATATACATCTTAAACCAAAATACCAACTTCTTCCTTTCAATTTTCATTTGGCTTTTGCTAGCAGAATTTGAAGACAATGCTTCTCCCCTTTCCAGGCTCAGGTATTCACGAGATTTGATCTAGACCAGGCATGGCCAAACTTCGACCCTCCAGATGTTTTGGACCGCCACTCCTACAGTCCTTTGTCATTGGCAATCTAAGCTTAGAATTCTGGGAGTTGTGGTCCAAAACATCAGAAGGGGTGAAGTTTGGACATGCCTGATATAAATGTATCCTAATGACGCATAAGCCACTGTAAAGCCTTCCTATGTAAGCTCCATTGCAGTGAATTAGAGTTGCATACTTAATGGAGCCAGCAAGAATTGTTTGCTAAGAGATGTTCCAGGGGTGTTGCCAACAGAGTGAGAGGCAGCTTTTGGAAGAGAACTTCCATCTAGATAATGCAATGAATGCAATCCTGCTTCAGGGTGGACACCACCATTGGTAAAGTATCTTTGATCCACTGCAATGGCCATCTTGTAAGGTCTTAGGGCCTTTTTACACATCTTGTAAGGTCTTAGGGGTTCCTTGCTCTTCCTCTTATGAGGGGGGGAGAAAAAAGAAAGAAAAGAAGCCCTTTTCGTTTTTTCCGGGCAGCATTCAGATCTCTTAAAGGGGCGGGGCGCAAAAAAAAGAACAAACAGAAGCCAGGAGAGCCCCGCACTCACTATCCTTACACCGGATTTGTCACATCCAAAAAGCAGGTACAAGAAAACTGCTGTTTGGTCGCGCTAAAGTGGGCGGGGTCGCACTTAATTGTCTGCAAACTCTGGAGCTGGTGGGTAAACATTTTTAAAGTCCGGAGCTTGCAGCCATTTGCGGTGGAGCTTAGGGGTCGTGTATAAACGCCCTTAGTTCTTATAAGCTTTTCTTTTAATTGATGCTGAGTACAAAACCTGAGCAGATGCACCTAAACCAGCCATGTCCATACTTTGGCCCTCCAGATGTTTTGGGCCACAACTCCCACAGTCCTTTGTCATTGGCAATCTAAGCTTAGAATTCTGGGAGTTGTGGTCCAAAACATAAGGGGGGCTGAAGTTTGGAGGTGCCTGACCTTAACAAATCTGCCTCTAATTTCACTTCCATTTTGAATCTGAATTCTGTTCATGGATCTGTGCCTCAGAAAGTAGCAACCATTTGAAAGCCTCCGTGGCCCACTTTTTACTTTCTCTTCTGTATGAAGGGTAATTTGGTTTCACTGTTCTGGAAAATAGAAACGCCTGTTAAATGTGGAAGAACAGTGTAGCACTTTTAATTGGATGTAGACCAGTAGAGCTGGAGAGAAGGCATATCGGAATCTTCTGATAGAAACAGATTGTCAAAGTCAGGATTCTACTGAAATGCAAAGTGATATATCCTCAGCTTTGGATTTCATTCATCAGAAGATGCATATGTCCTTCAGATCGGAACATGTCCCACTGGCAGATGGATCATTCTTGGCATGATTTGGAGGGTTTGTGGAAATCCCTTATCCACAAGTATTTCTACTTAGAATGATCCATCGTACCCCTTTAAGAGCTGTCCCATACCTTTCTGGCCGAGTAGTAGGTCATGCATTCTTTTTACCATGTTTATAATTTATCTGGGAGATGGAAGTCTCCAACAATCTGAGCTTCCAATTTCCAACCTGGCTGCAGATTCGAAGGGAGAAAGAGGGGAACAGAATGGGGGAAAGAAAGCAGAGAGGGGGGGGGGGAGGAGAAAACACAATGGCACCAACAGATATGAGAAATGTAAAACAACATGATTTCACTTCTCCTGATTCTCCGCAGATGATCAGGGCAAGCACTTAATTGAGAGCTGATCAGACTACATTTGCTGTTCAGATGGGTGCATTGCTTTCCCTCTTCCATCCACAATACAACCTTTGTAGCCCAATCCAACCCACACCCAAAATGGCCAGTCTGGATAGGCTCTTAGTCTACAGACAAATTAATCTAACACTATACATGTTTTTACTTTTAAGTGTCCACAGGGAGAGGCACATGGTATAAGTATGCCCCTTGTTTAATTCCAAAAGCCCAGTATAGTTGGAGAGAGGTGATTCAGGCAGACGCTCATGTCTGAGAAATCAGGCTTCAAGTGAAGTCTGTACTTAATCCCTGGAGGCCGAGTGCAGAACAAAGAAAACCAATTTGCAAGTTACAAAAGCCCCTGCTGTGTACTGAGACACTTTCTGCAGCTGAGGAATTCCCTATTGTAATGATGGATCATCTATAAAACTGTTATTGTGCTCTTTTATGTTTAAAAAATGGGGGGGGGATAGTTCCTCTCTGGAAATTGGAAAAATAATGTTTCCTTTCAGGCTGCCACACACTTGGTGCTGTGTCACAAATTGCAACTATAGCATGCAACAGAATTTGTGTTCCACTGGGTGTCTAGCAATGTGCCACAATTTTCATCCTTAAATTCAACCTTAAATAAATCTTGTTCAGAACCTCCACTGAGTTTGGGGTGACATCTCCACATAGTTTAAAGTTGGTATCTGAAGCTTCATAAACACACTGAATGATTTTAGGGAACATCAGAGCATCTTCACTGACTTGGCCTGTCTGTAAAAGGCTGCCTCTTCTGGGTTTCTTTTAGAGACTTCAGCAACCGGTGAGGATGCAGGCTGTTTTGCAGATCTAATGGCCCATGAAAATACAGAATAACATCAAATTGCTTCCGAGAGGTTCATACGGTGCAACATTGCCACACACTCATCTGTTTTTGTAGCTCCGTCTTGGGAGTTGGATTGCATTCTTTCTTTGGGAATACATCACACGTCTCTGGTTTTGAAGATGAGTTGGAGGTAGTCCATCTTCTACCAAGTGTAAGGAAACCCTCCAGATACATTGCTTCTGTTACATTTAAGTCAGGTCTGTGGTTCCCCAACGTAGAGGCGTCACTAGGGTTTGGAGCACCCGGGGACAAAATAAGTTTTTGTGCCCCCTCCTGCCCCCCAACTGCGTATCACCCACTGATAAGGGGGGGCAAACCTGAGGGAACAGCGGGGAAGGGGAGAAGGGTCCCTCTTTCTCACACCCTCTTTGGGGGTCTCCTGGACAAGGCTGTCTGTGCAAACCGCACAGTGTGCAGGTAGCGCCAAGTAGGCAATTTTTCCTCCCAAGCATCACCTCCGTAGCATGCTTCTCCCTCCTCCTTTTCCCCGGGTAAGGCTTGGCGATTGATAGCCCGGGGAAAGGAGGAGAGGGAAGCAGGTGATGGGATTTTTTTCTCCAAGCAGCACCTCCATCACACGCTTCCCTCTCCTCCTTTCCCCAGGCTAATGATCGATCACCAAGCCTTAGTGGAGGTGGGGGAAAGGAGGGGGGAACAATCGACGGAGGCATTGTTTGAGAAACAAAATCACCTGCTTCCCTCTCCTCCTTTCCCCCAACTAAGGATCGCCAAGCCTTAGCAGGGCGAAAGGAACACTGCTGGTGGGATGGTGCATGGCTTCCTCCTCCTGCTCCCCCTCTAGGTACCCCCAGATTGCTGCGTGCCCCAGGGAAAATGCACTCTTCCGCCCCTCCCTAGTTACACCAGTGCCTCTACGCTATAGGAAAAAATTACTATGGCAGTGTCCATTTGTGTAGGGAGCATTGTTTCACTTTATGTGTCATTTTTTTGGCTCTCTTGTGTGTGTGTGTGTGTGTGTGTGTGTGTGTGTGTGTGTGTGTGTGTGTGTGTGTGTGTGTGTGTGTGTGTGTGTGTATTTATCTATTCAACTTATATACTGCCCATCTGACAAGCAGCCACTCTGGGCAGATTACAGCATAAAACAAAACTGTTACAATATAAAATAATGATAATAAAAACAAAACATAGTGTGAATAAGAAGATAATTAAATGAAACAACATTCATAAAAATCCAAGGCAAAATAAGGGCAGAGAAGAAATCATGTCTGTTTTAGAGAGAGAAAAACAGTCTGTTGTAGATCTGGTATCCTTTATGAGGGACTCTAAGATGCTGTCTCTGCATCTTTAACGTTGACAAGCATAATCTCAAAAAAAAAATCCTGCAGTCAGCCAGATGTGGAATTATTATGGGAATAGCTGTTGGCTCCAGGAGACAAAAGTAAAAAAAGAAGAATGCTGTGAGATTTGACAGTGCTTTTTAAAATGCTTATAAGGTAGTCATGCAGAGGAGGGCTAGGATCTGGTCCCGATCATCCCAGAATAGTAAACCACTGGAAAGTGAGAACATCTGTACCTAGAAAATCCACGGAAAAGGATTGCCTTAAATCAGAATTGGTAGTAACATGTTGATAATTGTCTATTTAAACACAAATTAACCCTAGCAGCTGAAGTAGATAGAATATCTACTAGTACTGTAAACAGACGACAGCATGTTTGGGGAACAGCAAGGAGGTGTTTAGAAATCAGCATAAAGAACCTTTTGTCTATAAAAACAGAGGAAATCCATAATTGCAATGCGTGCTTTTACTTGCATGGTGAGTTTGAGGTTTGCTGAATAAGTCTTTTTACAAGCCTCCCAGAAAACGGCAGTTATGGAACACTTTGTCAATGAATTGTGCAATAAATCTATTAATTGCTAAAAGAGCCGTTTGTCAGCATCTTTTAGATCAGAGTGGGTCATTGGCTGGGGATGACTCATCCCAGAATTTCAGGAGGGGAGGACCCTGCCTTGTCATGAGCTGTCTGCAGATAAACAGCAGTTGCAGAATGCCAGTGTTGGTGAACCTTCGGCACTCCAGATGTTTTGGACCACAACTTCCACAGTCCTTTGTCATTGGCAATCTAGGCTCAGAATTCTGGGAGTTGTGGTCAAAACATCTGGAGTGCCGAAGGTTCGCCGCTGTCCTATGCCTACATCTGTGAAGCAGGTGGTGGCATCCAGATGTGTGCAGCTTCAACCCTTCAGCACATCTGTCAGGCATGATGTTCAGGGAACGTTTTGACACAGGAGGAACAAGGTTTAAACATGGCAAAATGCCTCCTGCTCCCCAAGGCGAACTGCAGGCCATCTTTAAGAAATATTGATTCCATGTGATATTCAACTAGCCCAGTGGTTCTCAACCTGTGGGTCCCCAGATGTTCCTGGACTGCAACTCCCAGAAACCGCTTCCAGCATAGCGAGTGGTGGAGGCTTCTGGGAGTTGCAGTCCAGGAACATCTGGGGACCCACAGGTTGAGAACCACTGGCCAGTTATTCTGGTGTGCTTTCTGGAGATCATGGATCTGCTTCAGATTTTTTCAGAGTTTGGAAAGTTACCTTTGAAAAGGAACTTGCTGCATTACTGATTGCTTCTCAGGAGCCAAGGGGCAGTTATCACTGCTCTGTTTCCACAAGAGTTTGCTTGAATTGCCTATTTTTAAAGTGTTGTGTTGCTGTTACCAAACAGTCTGAAAAATATAGGACAAATAGTCTCTGTTCCTCTCTAGTGGCCAGTTCTGATATTGCAGCTTGGAAATATAAAAATGCAACATAAAATCAAATGATTCTCCTTTGGTAACAGACTTACATAGAACCTGAAACTTGAAATGCCTCTAAAATGCCTTAAAGTGCCCTAAAACAATAACTCCTGGAAGTGACAGGTGTTTATTGTTATACCCAAAACACAACTTTGTAACTGCTACGTACAGCTAATAATTCCCAAAAAGTAACTCAAAGGGGCAACTGGGTAGCTCTGCTTCAGCAACAAAAGCAAAGAAGAAGAAGAAGAGTGCACTTAAAGCACTCTGTGGGCGGTTTACAAGTTAATTATGCAGACTACACATTGCCCCCTCCCCAAGCGAACTGGGTTGAACTCATTGTACTGATCTCAGAAGGATGGAAGGCTGAGTGAACCTTGAGACAGCTACCTGAGATTGAACCCCAGGTCATGAGCAGAGTTTTGGCGGCAGTGTAGCAGTTTAACCACTGTGCCATAAGGCTTTTACTTACCTGTAGAATCATCTTTAGATTCTGGTGCCCTCTGAATGGTGGTGCCTTGCAGCAAACTCCAGTTGCTCTACCTGTGGAGGTGGAAAATATCCCAAACTGTGTAGGAGAAGGAAGAACAGAAAATGAAAATGCAGGCACGTGAGGAATAATGGGATCTGTCCGATTCAGTTCTTGGGAGGTAAGATTTCTTGGATGGGAGAATGGGGATGTGCAGAATACTGCAGTAGACACCCCCTATTTGCTGTAGAAGTGGGTTAGGATAGAAGTCTCTCTCTTTCTCTTTCTTCACACACACACACACACACACACACACACACACACACACACACCAGTTGTACAGTATTTTGGCAACTAAGACAAACCAAAAGCATTAAGGAAATTCATTGGCAGCTGTGTTTAGCTGGTTGGCTCCCAACATGCGAGGCTTGCTGCCTGGCAGGTTCACGGATCTAGCCCACATATATTTTCAAATGAGCTGTGAACAACTTGATTTCCTAGGAGACCTTGGCAGAAATCTTCGGGGACAATCCTTGTTCCTCGTGGCACATGAGGGTTTTTGCAAGACATAAGAATGTGCAGTGGGAGTTTGGCATGGAGAGGGAAACTTCCCCTCCAGTCATAGGATAGAATAATGCTAATCAAGTTGACCTTTATTAATGGACGGAACGAAGGCAAACGGAAGGATAAGTCTTTTTGCAGTTTAGGGGCACTTAATTGTATTGCATTGTTTGCTCAAGCCATTCCCTTCACTTTCGCCTGGCAGTGTTCAAATTAGGCCCTTAAGACATGCACCCTACTTGTTTTTCCACATTTGCAGGCAGTTCTGTGAATATTAGCAGAGCCCTTAAAAATACTACTACAACTCCCATAATTCTCCTGCCAGCATTTCTGCTGGCTATGGATCCTGGATGAAACACTATTTTCCATCTATAAGACGCCCCCACTGACTTTTTCCAAATCAAAATTGCAGTTTTGCAATTGTGTGGTTCTCTTCTTGACATACTTCCATGTAGAAGACAACCCTCAAGTTTTAGTCTAACAATTTTCAACAAAAAATATAGTCTTATACGTGAAAAATATGGTAATCTGAAAGAGCAACTTCTCTAGCCTCTGGGTTTGAGAAAGCTGCTCTCCAGAGTACCTCCACCCACCCACCCACCCCCAATAAGCACCAACCTATAGAGCAGTGATGGCGAACCTTTTAGAGACCGAGTGCCCAAACTGCAATTCAAAACCCACTAATTTATTTTGCAAAGTGCCAATACAGTAATTTAACTTGAATACAGGTGGCTGTGAAGGGGCGATGTCAGGTGCCCACAGAAAGGGCTCCGAGTGCCACCTTTGGCACCCGTGCCATATGTTCGCCATCACTGCTATAGAGTCATCTTCCTGTCACCTTGAGCTCAGACACCAGGGCAGACGCTCAGTTCGCATCTCCCGGGTGTCTTCTCTCCTTACAATCCTTCTGCCCACAAGTCTGAAGTAAAGGACCTCCTCTGTTTTAGCTTCCTGGTACACTGGCTTTTTATTTATTTATTTATACAACTTGTATTCCACCCACTACCCAAAGGTCATTTTCAAAGGAGAAAGTGTTGTTTCTCATGGTGTGTCCCTCTGTCTCAGGGCTCTTCTGTGTACAGTTATTCGGCCATGCATTTATCAGATGACGATTCTAAGAGAATAGAGAATAGAGTTTTTGTTGTCATTATGCGTATGCAAGATATGCACAACGAAATTAGAGTGCTGTTCCACAACACACTCTAAACAAGGAACCATACAAAACACATAAAACACATACAACACCATACAAAATATTAAAAACTCTTAAAATCGCTTACAAAATTTAAAACACTACTTAAAAACTGATTAGGGTGGTGCTAAAACTGTCACGTTTAACTTGGATACCACTCTGGGATAAAAATTGTTCTTTAGTCTCTTTGTCCTTGACCTAAGAGTCCTATATCTCCTGCCAGACGGCAACAGTTCAAAAAAATTGGTGGCCAGGATGCGAAGGGTCTCTCAGAATTCTAGATGTCTTCCTCAAGCATCTGGAGTTGTATAGTTCTTCCAAAGGAGAAAGAGGACAGCCCACTATCCTCTCAGAAGTGTTTATAACCTTCGGGAGCGCCCTTCTATCTGCCACTGTGCAACTGGCGAACCAGACACAGAGGCAGTAAGTGACAGTGCTTTCTATAAAGCCCTGGTAGAAGGTTACCAACAGTTTCTTAGACAGTTGTTCCCTCCTGAGAAGTCTCAGAAGATATAATCTCTGTTGGGCCTTTTTAACCAGTGCTTCAGTGTTGGCACTCCAGGTTAAATCCTCCAATTATTATCTGTCCAAAATATGATTGAGGCGTACAAAATAATGCAGGGCATGAGTCAAGTGGATACATGGACGCTCTTCTCCCTCTCACAAAATACCAGAACTAGGGGGACATACACTCAAATTGAGGGCTGGGAGAGTAAGAACAGACAAAAGAATTTTTTTTTACCCAGCATGCTGTTAGTCTGTGGAACTCCTTGTCACAGGAGGTGGTGATGGCATCTGGCCTGGATGCCTTCAAAAGGGGATTGGACAGATTCCTGGAGGAAAAGTCCACCACAGGTTACAAACCATGATGGAGATGTGTCATCTCCAGGCTTAAAAACGGGGTACTTCAAGGGCCAGAGGCAGGGGAGTGGTATCAGGAGACAGATATCTAATCTTGTGCACTCCCAGAAGCATTTGGTGGGGCCACTGGGAGATACAGGAAGCTGGACTAGATGGGCCTTTGGCCTGATCCAGCATGGCTCTTCTTATGTTCTCATGTTCTTATCCTGTCTTCAGCTGCCCTGCTTGTCACTTGGAAACCCAACCCTGTGGCTTCCTGTAGAGCCATGATTCCCAACCTTGGGTAGCCCAGATGTTCTTGGACGGCAAATCCCAGACGTCATGACCACTGGCCGTGCTGCCGGGGGTTTCTGGGGATTGCAGTGCAAGAATACCTGCATTCCCAAAAGTTGGGAACCACTGCCTTAGGAAGTCAACTCATCTTCTATTTGGCCTTCCTCCTTTCCTGCCTCCTTCAACCTTTCTCAGCATTATTCTCTTTTCTCCACATGCAGCCTATCTTCTCCCGAGCTGCCCAAGGGATCAACTGGCATTAATGTATGTATATGTATAGCCCCCCTATGATGTTGTCTTGATATCTCTTACTGCTGTTTTTCTTTGCCTGTCTGCCTGCCTCCTTGCCTCCTTCCGTCCTTCCTTCCTCCCCTCTCTTTCTTCCTTATTTCTGTGTCTGTGAATGAAAATGCAATTTAATTTTTAAAATACCAATAGAACAGCAAAATAAATTATTATTATCATTTTAAAAAACACAGATAGGGATCATGCGGTGACCAGGAGCTGTCCACAGTAGCACTTCCGTAGTGAAAACGAAGCTGGCGCAGTGGTTAAATGCCTGTACTGCAGCTAAAACTGAGCTCACGACCTGGGGTTCAATCCCAGGTATCTGGCTCGTGGTTGACTCAGACTTCCATCCATCCGAGGTCCGTAATATGAGTACCCAGCTTGCTGCCCCCCAGGCAATGTATAGCCTGCATAATTAAATTGTAAACCCTCCAGAGAGTGCTTGAAGTGCAATGGGGTGATATATATGCAGAACACTTTGCTTTGCTTTCCTCCTTTAGAACTAAATGTCGTACAGTAGCATCTTGCTGTATTCCTGTCCTGTGTTTTCTTGGTTATCTGAGATAGCCGGGAGCCAACTAGTTCTGCCAAATAGCAGCTTTGGATGTGGCTGTGCTGGACCCGACAGTTAGAGAGTTTCTAATACTCTGTAGGTAGCAGCGGTTTAATACTTAACTGCTATGTTAGCACCTTGTGGAATCTTGGAATTTTTGTTATGGCAGAGAATTCTAAGGACAGGAGCTACGGCATGGTCAACAAGGTGTCCTGTGGGTATAAATGTGACGTTTAGGTACATTTCTCAGGACGGAAGGCTATGCTTCCACCCAGAAAAAAGGATAAAGGTGAAGTTTTGAATGAGATGGTAAGCAGAGAGAGGTGAGTTTTGGCTTGGGCTTAGGCTTAACAAAGAATCTAGAGGCAGGGGGCACAGTATCATGGGTTAGATCAGAGATTCTCAACCTCTGGGTCCCCAGATGTTCCTGGACTGCAACTCCCAGAAACCCCTTCCAGCACGGCGAGTGGTGGAGGCTTCTGGGAGTTTCAGTCCAGGAACATCTGGGGACCCACAGGTTGAGAACCACTGGGTTAGTAGTTCTCAATATTGGGTCACCCAGGTGGTTCTTGGACTGCATTTCCCAGAAACATTCACCACCAGCTGTGCTGGCTGGGGTTTCTGGGAGCTGCAGCCTAAGAACACTTGGCTTACCCAAGGTTGGGAACCACTGGGTTTGAGGGTTGGAATGGGATTGTGGAGATACACACAGATAGCTACCAAGCGATGTAACGCACAGGATGGTGGCCATTATGAGCCATTCCTCATAAGAAATGTCTTACAAGGAACGGCTTAGGGAGCTGGGAATGTTTAGCCTTTCAAAAAGAAGGCTGAGATGGGCTATGATAGCCATGTTTAAATATTTGAAAGGATGTCATTTTGAAGAGGGAACAGGTTTGTTTTCCATGGCTTCAGAAACTACAGGAAAAGAGATTCAATGTAAACATTAGGAAGAACTTCCTGACGGTTAGAGCTGTTCGTCAGTGGAATGTACTGCCACAAAGGAGGGTGGTGGAGCCTCCTCCTTTGGAGGTTTTTAAGCAAAGGCTGAATGGCCATCTGTGGAGGGGGGGGGGTTCCTGCATGGCAGGGCGTTGGACTGGATGGCCCTTGAGGTCTCTTCCAGCTCATTGTTTACCATTGTTTGGTTTGCTTATATTTATCCTTGGCACTGATTACTTTTGTTGTTGTCTGCAGGATGGAATTTTTATATCTGTTAACCACCTTGAGTTCCTTGTAGGAAAATCCAGCGGGATATAAATATAAAAATAAATAAAAAAATAAATAAACTCTTATGTTCTATGATTCTATGATTAATGAGCCATATTCTCTCATCTGACCTACCTCACAAGCTTCCTTGGAAGAGAAAGTTAGGATGAGGAGAGCATGTGTTCTGCTTTTAGTTTATCAGAGGAAGGGACACTACTGCTATGGCAAATAGTCATGTTTATTCATAAAGGCCACATTATCTTGGGTTGCAGGGCACTTCTGTTGGTGGACTTCTGGTTTTCCCTTCTGTCCCCTTTCATCCATGGGGCATGGGCTGAGGAGTTAGTTGAGACTGTGTTTGCAAACCTGATGACTCCGAAAGCCTGGCCAGCCAAAAAAAGAAAACTCAGTCGTGGTAGCTTTGATATACCCTCATTTTGGTTTTTTGCTTGGTGGAGCAAAACATGGGCGGCTCCCAGTGTTCTGCCCCACTGGCTTAAGGCAGCTAGGCTAGGTGGGTGCCACAGAGGCTGTCCACCCTGGTTTACGTGTTCGACCCGTTGTTCCTTGGAATGGGCGTGAGAGGCGGCCATTTTGTTCTCATACAGTGAAGGCGATCTCATGAGAACAGTGTTGGGTTTCTCCCTCTTTGTTTATCCCTCAGCTTTGACATTGCTGCTGATCCGGCCGCCTATTCTTCTCTTCGAGTCTCCAAGCCTGCTGCTATTTCCCCCAGTGTCTCTTTT